>CM055955.1:79944490-80544490 GCA_029490685.1 Schizonepeta tenuifolia | reverse complement strand
TACTGAAAATGCAGCCACATTAATTGGCAAAGCAAAATTGTGCAAACAATACCATGAATTAGATTGACGGATCATCATCAATTTCATCCAAGTCTTATCCATTAATTACCTTCAAACTCAAATCAAATACTAGATTATATCACAATATGTAAGCAAGCATCAGTATTATAGATGTTAAGATCAGGGAATTGAAGCATAAAAGTTGATTGAAACCAAAAAAAAACTAAGAGGGTGTTTGGTTGAGCTTAAAAGCTCATTAAAATAGCTTATAAGCTCCTAAATCCTTAATAATGAACAATTTATAAGCTGCTTTAAGGAGCTTAAAAGCTTAGCCAAACACCCTCTAAATCAAGCAATAGAAAACTTCACTTTCTAGAATTCATATTCACGGAGAGAGAGAGAGCGCGCGCAGCAGCCACCTTAATTAATTCCCAAAGCAAAAGTGCGCAGACAATTATCAACGAATTTAATCAAGGAAAAGAGAGATCTAGTAATGCAACTCTGGATCGGCGGATCATGATGAATTTGTGAAAGAGAGATGGATATTTGGGTGCGAATCAAACAATCGAAGAGAGAAGTGAAAGAATATGGATATGAGAAATCGCAGGAGAGAGTGAGAAGTAACAGATTTTGGGGATTTTACCTAGGTACGTAAGAATTGGGTGTTATTTCGCTGAGGTCCATCGTTCGATCCCCTTTGTGTCGGTCCTTAATTTCTTTATTAAATTTTATTTATAATTTTTAAATATTTTCAACTTAATGTGATGCTTTAAAATTATTAAATACGATGAACAGAAAAGAGAGTCCTGTCAGAATACTAATAGGACGCGTAACATGTATGAGTCCTCATATAAATGTCCTCGTATCCAAATTTTGTTGTAGTGTATATATATATAGATATATTTTTAAGTGAATATTTTATACTATATGATAGTTGTTCTAGTAGCAGATGTAAAGGTCCTTGAGCTTAGGCTTCAATCCCACTCAGTTTTTGCTAGCAATTTTTCTAAGGAATGAACATATTTCTTTTAGTTGCGTCTCATGTTTAATATCTTGTTTTGTTCTCTGTTTGATGATGATAATGATAGGAGGTAGCAGATGAAAATGAGAAAAAGAAAAAACTGAATTTTCTACACTTTAGTCAAGCTATATATTTGTTTTTGACGAATCATAGATTTAATTTGTTTGTTAAAATTGTACAGGATCAAAAGAAAATTACATTGAGCAGCAAGAAGAAAGGAAATGCCAATGATTTTCACATTGTCACTTGTGAAATTTGCATTATTTCCTTGCAAGATAGACTTGGTCATTTTCTAAATAAAATTAAGATCTATAAATAGTATGCTAGATAGACAGCTAGTGTGATGAATTTTAGTTTTTTGTTAGTTTTTGAAATTTAGAAAATAATTGCCTTCATATATATTGAATAACACACCAGGTGTAATTATTGCGTATTTGATACATTTTAAGTATTTTTTATTATATTACTTTATTTTTCATTTAATTTGGTATTTGTGACAAAGAAAATGCCAAATATTAATATGGCACAAAGTCAAAGTGCGTAAATTGTGTTACTATAATTGATGACGCCTAATGTGTAGTTAATTTCAATTGCGGCATACTTTTATTGTGACACAATCTACATTGATATTAAAAATTGGGTAAATGCAGAAATAGTAATTCTAAGATTTCAATTATTAATTATAGCAATACTTTCTAAAATTATCAAATACTAGCAATTTTAACATATACCCCTTTATCTATTTTCTAATTTTTAATTTTCGTTTTTTTAAATTAATCACTTAACTCTACATCTCTCTCTCTCTCTCTTAATCTCCATTTTTCATTCTTCAATCTCAGTTCTCTCGGTGATGCTCCCTACTCTCCCGTTCCACATTCTCTTTTGTCACCCCGCTTTCCTCTCCGATGACCACCCAATTCAATCCGCGGTCTCCATCTCCGGCAAGCTCGTCCTCCTCGCCTCCGCCGTCGATCCCATCTCTCGCAAATGGCAGTCATCCCTTCTTCCACCCTCAACTTTCTTCTACTGTAACCTTCTAATCCAATTCATCTTCGTCTCCAGCAAGCTCGTCCTGCTCGTCGCCACCGCCGACCACCTCACTCCACTCTACCCTAATCCCTAATTTTTAACCCGCAATCGCGGATTTGGAAATTGGGGTTTGAAGTTGCAATCACAAATATATATCGGGAAAATCACATGAACAAATATGTGAAATCACATTACTAAATATGGGAAATCACATGAACAAATATGTGAAATCACATTAACAAATATGTGAAATCACATTTAATTTGTGTTATTCATATCTAATTCAAATTCACATGGAAAAAAAATGAGAATTCACATAGAAAAAAGAGTTTCACATGAAAAATAATGCGAAATCACATTATAATTTGTGTGGTTTCGTATTAAATACGATTTCACATGAAAAATAATGAGAAATCACATGTAAAATAATGGGTATTCATGTAAAAAATAATGTGAAATCACATTAAATATTGTGTGATTTCAGGCACGGTTGTTTTGTAGAAAATTTTGCAGAGCTCTTCGATTTAATCCTTGCAGTGGCTTCATAGAGGTATCAGAGCGTCTTTCTCATTCGATAGCAATGAACCATTTTATCATAAGTGGGGATGAGGATCGAATTGTTTTGGCAACGGATGTTGTAGGCGACACCACCACAAACTATGGATGTGTTGGGAAACTTATTAAAGTTTTGATTGATTCCAAAACCAACTGACCCCAACCGAGTATATGTTGCCACATCCTAATGTTAGTAGTTAGGCTCGCTGTTTGAGCAATGTTAAGATTTTATCTTTACAGGACTCCAGCTGAAGACGGCAATAAGGCTTCACTCGGATAGAACATCAGTTGTAAGAAAGACAACTGAGCGTTCATCAGACGAGAGTTAAAAAGGGGGAAGTTGTAAGAGAACATCAGATGGAAGAAAGTCATCTGAGCGTTCGAGCCAACTGATCAGATTCAGAACATCAGAAAGACAACTGAGCGTTTAAGATTCAGAACATCAGATATAAGATCAACAAAATGAAGTTCAAATCAGCTGAGGGTTCAACTGTCCTTCAGACAAATTGTCAGATGAAGATAGCATTCAGATAGAACATCAGCTGAAGACAAATCAGATGAAGATCAAATTTCTCAACCGACCATCTAATGTTGAAAGACTAATGTTGAGATTTAAAATTCAAATAAGGAAGTCACGTGAAGGTTTGACTCTCTGTCATTACCTCATTTGGCCCAACACAAGGCTGTCTCAGATGGAAAGCAGAAGCACATAGTTGCCAAATCCGAAAAGTCTGCAGAGATGAGAGACAAGCCATCGCTTTCAAAGAACAGAGATCAACGACTCCTCCAACGACTAGTTGATTCTCTCCGCCTATAAATAGAGGCCTTCATTCATTCACCAAGATATACAGAACGATAACGAGACAGACAAGTGCAAGAAGAGATTAAAGAGCGAGAGAAAGAACGAAAAACTGCACTCAAGCAAAACTGCTGTTATCCTCTAAGAACATCACTAGTTGAGAGTTCTAGAGTGTTAGATTCTGTCTTGGTGTTTTTCGATCCAACCTTGAGAACATCACTAGTTGAGAGTTCATAGAGTGTTAGATCCTAGCTCACTTTCTTGTTCGAGCTAGTAGTTGGAAAACCCCACCCTTCACACACACCCTTAAATAGGTTGTTAGGACCCTACTCTTTCCGGAATTGAGTAGATAGGTTGATAAGTACCCGTAAACTTATCTGTAAGGTTGATAAATACCCGTAAACTTATCTTAACGGTTGCAAAGCCCGCGTAAGCTTTGTGGTTTTTTGTCCAGAAGAACTTGGACTGAGTTGTGTGGACTCACAACTCCCCGTGGACGTAGGAGTTCTCTCCGAACCACGTAAATCTTTGTGTGTTATGTTTATTATTCAGTTATCTTATTGCATATTCAACTGACCGACTAACCAGCACTCAAACTGCACCATTTCATTCTCAACTGACTTGGTTATTGACCAACCTTGTATTGAAGCGTGAGTTATATTTATACGAGTTATTATTTTCCACCACATTCTGCACAGCACCACTCTTCCAACTGAGTTCTCGTACTCGGTTGTGAATCCAGCTGAGTCTTTTTACTCGATTGAGATATTTTCGAGAGTTGTTTTAAAATTTCCTATCTGGTGTATCCCCTCCCCCCCCCCATACACCAGAACTCGTATCGGGACCATCAAGTGGTATCAGAGCAGTGGTTCAAAAGACTGCTGACTCTGTTTCACGAGGTGTGAATTCGAGGTGTTTTCTTCAGTGGTCAACTGAACAGATCTTTTTCACGCTAGTGCATATCTGCTTGCATCTGTCTTTTGTTTGTGTGTGCAGATGGATGTTAAAGACAAGATCGTAGTTATGTTCTCGATTGTGAACTATACATCCTGGAGAACTCGGATGAAGAAGATTCTATTGTCAAAGCATCATAGAATGCAACAAGTTCTTACATCTGGACCGATCATTATCAGAGAGAAAGTCACTCGCACTCCTACAAATCCCAATGATGGGGATGCAACTGAGAAATTAGTGGAGAAGAAGCCAGAAGACTTCACTCCAGAGGAAGCTAAAGTGAGCCAGCTGGATATCTGGGCTCAGAGCACTATCATGTCCACAGTTGGACAAGACTATCTTCCTTGGATAGAAGAGTGCGACACCGCTAAGGAGATGTGGGATATTTTGGCATCTCTTAGCGAAGGGAGTGACGGAAAAAAGGAGAACAAATTCTACCATGCATGTCAAAACTTTGACAACTTCTGTCTGAGAGCTAATGAAACCATTGATCAGTTAGAGCTTCGGTTCATGGACATCATCCGAAGAATCCAGTCCATCCGAAGAGGAAAATATACTTTGAGAGAAATCAACCCCAAAGTATTACAAGCTCTATCAGCTGAGTGGGATACCTTCACCAATATCCATGAGAGCCTAGCTGATCTTGGAGAGATGGGAAAGATTGTTCTCAATTTTAGAAGGAAACGAGTATAAGGTGAACCGACGAATATCTCAGTCCTCGGTTCAGACGAGTCGACATGAGGATGTTGGTTCAGCCACAAAGACGGTAGCACTTCGAGCTGACTATTCCAAGCCGCGTACATCAAGGCCAACACGATCTGCGGACACAGCTACGAAGGAGCCAAGCAGAGAAGAGCTGCAGCAGAGCATTGCCGCCATGTCAAAGAAGCTAGCTGACATGGATGCTCGGTTCGAAAAATACAAGAGGTTCTACAAATCTAACCGAACTCGAGATAACTCAAAGCCTGTGAACAATGGTTGCTTTAAATGCGGCAAAGAAGGACATTTCAAAGCTGACTGTCCAGATCTTTCAAAGAAAGAAAGAGAAGCGTTGAGGGCCAAGCAAAGTGGAAAGAACAAGGCCATGGTTGCAGAAGAAGCAGCTGATGACATGGACATCTTCATCGACACTGAAGATGAAGACGAGCTGACTTCCACCAACAACGCTATTGGTCAGGATCAATGTCTCATGGCATTTGGAACCGACCAGGATGATACTGAGGTACATTCTAGTCCTGCTAATTTAAATTCTTCCAATACTTCTAACTTGCAGGAAACATTGGATAAAGAGTTGGAACCCTCCTGGGGTGATTTTCAAGAACTCAGTGAGGAACTGCATCAGCAATCGGTTGAGTTTAAGAGTCTTCAAGAACAGTTCGCCAAACTTGAAGAATCCTTAACCGAAAAGGACGATCTGATTAAGAGTCAAACTGAAGAGATTGATAATCTCAAGAGTCAACTGAATGTGGACAACCGAACTAACGCTCCAACCGATGAGGAGTTGAAGAAGCAGATCCAGGAGCAGCATGATCAGTTGAACAAGCAAGAAGCTCAGATCGACCAGCTGATGAAGAATTCAGACGCACAGACCGAGCATATAGTTGTTCTCCTCAAAGAGTTGCAAACTGAGAAGGACAACCTGATAAAGCTATATCAATCATCGAGAATCTTATCAGTTATCAAAGACAAATGGATGATGTGTCTGGACTCGGTTATGACGTGATCAAGGATACTGGAATTCCTCCAGCAACCTTCATCAAAGTTGTGGAGGTCAAGGTTGTCGAACCTAACACAGTTGAGTATGAATCTCCTCAAATTAATCCAACCTCCACTTCTTAGCAAGATCAACCGACCAAGGGAACCTCAACTGAGAAAAGAAAAGGAGCGGTGGATGGGGAACAGAACATTCCATCGGTTGGGACATCAACCGAAGGGGAATGTTCTAAGTCTCAGAAGAGGAATCAGAGGTGTCGGAGATACAATCAAAACTGAATTCAGAACCGACCTCTGAACCGACCTCAGAGCCAACATCAGAAAGAATGGAACCAACTGCAGAACCGACAAGGATCCAACCATCTGAATCAAGAGCGGTTCCATCATCAGTTCAACCAGAGGTTCCAACCGAGTCAACCAATGAGGAACAGTTCGAACAGCTGGAGATATTCATGCCACAACATGAACCAACAATAGGGCATGAACAACTATCATCGATAGTCAGGAAAGTGGAATTCGACACAGCCACACAGATTCCAACATGGCGTCCGACCTCATCGACAAAACCAACAGGATAAGAATCGCCATCAAAACAGGGAGAAAGCCACTCCTCCTAAAGCTCACAATGGGAGAAATCCATCTCCTCCCAAGAAACAGAACATCACTACTAACAACAAGCCTAAGGATAACCGAGGTGTTGTTATAATTGATGGAGAAGGAAAAGTGATTTGGAATGATAAATCTATCCGAATATACAGGGAAAAGCGACTCACAGTTCAAGAAGGAATTAGTTCTAACCCTCCAGGACCCAACTGAAATTGGGGACCTAAGCGAGTTTCTCTGTGCAGGAACAGGAGAAACAGCTGAGAAAGAATAAAGCATCACATACCATGTGGGTGATGGATAGTTGATGCTCGAAACACATGACAAATCTGAAGGATTTGCTTGGAAGTTTCGTGGAAAAAGAAGGACCATCGGTTACCTTTGGTGACAACTCAAAATGTCACACCAGAGGTTACGGTACCCTTGAAACCAATCACGTGTCTATTTCAAATGTTTCATATGTTGATGGATTGAAGCATAACTTGCTCTCCATCAGCCAATTCTGTGATAATGGTTTCTCTGTCAAGTTTGATGCGCAGGGATGCAGGGTTAAAAATGTTGAAACAAAGCAGGTCATATTGTTGGGAAATCGATCCCCAATCGGGAATGTCTACTATGCAGACTGGAGCAGTAGTCCTCCTGAAACCTGTCTGTTATCGAAGAGCAATTCAGATATGAGCTGGCTGTGGCACAAAAGGCTCAACCATCTGAATTTCAAGACAATGAACCGACTTGCCAGACAGGAACATGCAAAGGGCATTTCAAACCGAGTGTTCTCAACAACACATATCTGCAGTGCATGTCAGTTGGGAAAGCTCGCTCGATCCTCCTTTCGGTTGAAAATAACTCCCTCAACTGACCGAGTATTGCAGCTGATCCATATGGATCTCTTCGGGCCAGTTACACCAAAAAGCATGAATGGTAACGAGTATACACTTGTTGTTACTGATGATTTTTCTAGGTATACGTGGACCATTTTCATGCGACACAAGAGTGAAACCTGAGATGAGCTACCCAAACTAATGGATCGGATATCGAACCAACAAGAGATGAAAATTATTTCCATCCGATCAGATCGTGGAACCGAGTCCCTAAATGAAACCATCATCGAGTACTGCGAGAAGCATGGAATTACTCATCAAACATCGGCTGCACGTACTCCACAATAGAACGGAGTAGCTGAGCGAAGGAACCGAACACTGAAGGATGCAGCTACATCCATGTTGACAAGCTCAGCTCTGCCAAAGAGATTTTGGGCTGAGGCAATCAACACAGCCTGCTACACACAGAACCGGTCTCTTATGACCAAGCGGTTGGGAAAGACTCCATACGAGCTATGGAGACGCAGGAAGCCTGATATCTCATATTTTTGCGTTTTTGGTTCTAAGTGTTATATTCACAACAATGGGAAGACTCAATTGAAAACTTTTGACGCCAAGGCTTCGAAGGGCATATTTCTCGGATATGCCGCTCGGATCAAGGCTTATAGAGTTTTCAACAACAACTCTCGTATTGTACAGATAACACCTCATGTTAGTTTTGATGAATCTACTTTTGAGTGCAGGGAACATGCTAAAGGACAACGAGCTGATCAACATGTTCCACCAGTTCTCACCAGATCACAGGTTCTAAGGCAGAAGAATCTAGCTGAACCATTGGTATGGGCAACCGAGGATGATGATCCTTGTTCCTCTGAAGATGAATGTGAGGACCCCAGCTCATCTCAAGGGGGAACTTCAGCTGATGTCACTCCAACTGCATCAGCATCCGAAGCCCAACCGAGCCCGGTTCAAAATATTGTCAATGTTGAGGATCCAGACTCAACAGCTGATCAATCACCAGTTCTGAAGATTCCAGCATCTCCCACAGCTCAGGATTCACCATCAGTTGAAATCCTGGAACAGCCACTGTTGGAAGAAGAAGGAAGACGCAACAAGAGATAGTATGAAGATCACTCCAAGGACAACATCATTGGAGATCCAACCGAAGGTGTGCGTACAAGGAGCAGAGTTGCAAATCCAGAGTCAACCGAGGAAGATTCCAACACTTATGCTCAATTTGCTAAGGAGTTGGCAGTTCTTGAGGAGTTCGAACAAGCTGGAGATGTTGCTATGATTTCTTGTTTCGTAGCTGATGTGCCAGAACCGAAGAATGTTGTGGAAGCTCTCAACTGTGTTCACTGGACAACAGCTATGCAAGAAGAACTGAATGAATTTCTACGCAACTGTGTATGGGAGTTGGTAGAAAGATCAAATGGTGTCAAAGTTATTGGATTAAAATGGATTTTCAAGAACAAGAGAGACGCCATTGGATTCATCGTGAGGAATAAGGCAAGGTTGGTAGCTCAGGGACATTGCCAACAAGAAGGAATCGATTTCGAGGACTCCTTCGCGCCAGTTGCAAGGTTGGAAGCCATCCGGATATTTCTAGCCTATGCCGCATTTCACAAATTCAAGGTCTATCAGATGGATGTGAAGTGTGCCTTCCTCAACGGTGACATTAAGGAAGACGTTTATGTTGAACAGCCTCCAGGTTTTGAGACTGGAGATGGAAGAGTGTACAAGTTGAAGAAAGCAATCTATGGATTGAAGCAAGCACCCAGGGTTTGGTATGACACTCTTTGTGGTTTTCTTTTGAACTCGGGGTTCAAACGAGGGTCAGTTGATAAAACACTGTTCACCATCAAAGTTGGAGAAGATATACTTGTTGTGAAAATCTATGTCGACAACATCATATTCGGTTCCAAGTCGGAGGAGCTGTGTGAAAAATTCTCAAATGTCATGAAGGAGAAGTTCGAGATGTCGATGATGGGCGAGATGAATTATTTTCTTGGATTACAAGTGAAGCAGTCACCAGAAGGGATTTTCATCAATCAGTCCAAGTATACAAAGGAGCTCATCACAAAGTTCGGATTGCAGACAAGTAAAACCACAAAGATCCCGATGAATACTAACCGGAAGATTGAACCAGGATCTGAGAGAAAACTCGTAGATACCAGTTAGTATAGAGGGATCATCGGTTCTTTGCTATATCGAACCGCCAGTCGGCCAGACATATCTTACGCGGTTGGAGTGTGTGCTCGGTTCCAAGTTCAACCGAGGGAAGCGCACGTGTTGGCAGCAAAGAACATCATTAAGTATCTAAAGGGCACTGTTAATGTTGGGTTGTGCTATCCAACCGACGACAATATCCAACTGACCGGATACTTAGATGCAGATCTAGCCGGAGATCGGTTGGACAGGAAGTCCACTTCTGGACACTGTCAGTTTATGGGAAGCAAGCTAGTTTCGTGGTTCTCCAAGAAACAAGCATGTGTTGCCACTTCTACAACCGAGTCAGAGTATATGGCTGTCGGAAATTGTTGCATGCAAGTGTTGTGGCTCAAGCAACAGCTGAGAGATTATGAAGTTGCAACTGGACAGGTTCCTATTCATTGTGATAGCTCAAGTGCCATTGCTATCTCTTTGAATCCTGTTCACCATTCTCGGACGAAGCATATTGACATCCGACATCATTTTATCCGAGATCATATTGAGAAGAAGGACGTATCCATGGAGAAAATTCTAACTGAGATTCAGAGAGCAGATATCTTCACCAAACCTCTAGCCGAAGCGCGGTTCAAGATGTTATGTGATTTACTTGGATTGTTAGATCCATCAGATGAGGAACCAGCTGAGGTGAAGAGATAGATATCCATCTGAGGGGGAAGCTCAGATGAAGGGGGAATCTCAGATGCGGATCGCCAACCAAAGACATCAGATGCGGATCGCCAACCGAAGACATCAGATGCGGATCGCCAACCGAAGACATCAGACGTCAGCTGAACAGACGAACTCGAGTCAGCTGATGGTATGCTGCAACATTGGAACACAGCTGATTCCGATATCAGCTGGGAGGTATTACACAGCTGATTCCGACATCAGCTGGCAGGTATCATTTATGGTTGAAGGTGTTTATGTCTTAAATGAGAATGTTTGAAATAAATTCAAACATTCCTGAGCATGTCAGTTAGACTAAAATAGCCATCATAGCGCATTTAATGTAAAGTATGGCTGAACATCAATAGCCTACTTTATAGTGCGACTGGGCTGACATGAAAAACAGTTCACCTTCTCACGCTCTGGTTGGAACTCGGATCGTGACGTCAAGTCAAAGCTAGTCAACAGTCACGGGATCTCAGCCGTTGATGGATTCGCGCCATTCAACCCTAACCGTCGATTTCAACCGAGCCAAAAACCTATAAAAGGCGGAAAATCAGGAAGTGATCTCTTACCTTCTACATTTGTGATTATCTGCAGTAACTGTTCATCGTCTTCTCAGATTCTGTCTAACCATTTTCTGCAAGTTTTTCTTTCCTTCTTATATATATCTTCACAGAATACTAAATGGCACCTAAAGGAAAGAAGATGGCATCCTCCGGACCTTCACTAGTCCCCACATCATACGAGGAATCCTTTGATCTGCTGGTATTCAAAACACTTCGAGCAGATTCTATCGGAAGAGGAACTGGAATCGCTGGTTCTGTCTCCCCTCGCCAATACTCTCAGGGAGAACGGCCTACTGGACTAGGCGACGCTCTTCCCGTCCCACCTTCTCAGGCGACAGGTCGGAGAGTTTTATCGGAACCTGCAACTTCCCATCGACAGCCGAGACGGGCTCATTACAGAAGTTACTTGTCGTCAACGTGACGTTCCGGCCAGAACCATCCGTAGGGTCATCGTCCCCATTCCAGTTTCTGATATTCTTCGCCAAATCATTCCGCCACGGACACAGTTGAGAATATAACCGATGCGGAAGCCGATTCATTTCTAGAAAATGCTCTGATCACTCCAGAAAAATTGAAGAGTAATATGCAGAGAACCAAGTTGAAGCCAGAACATCGACTCCTGTTCGATGTTGTATCCAAGGTGAACTTCGGATACAGTGGTGCTTTCGGAGACATCAGCCGACCGAAGCTCAAGCAGATGATTACTTTGGAGCACAAACACAAACACAGCGTCGACTGGTTCAAGTATTTCGAAAACCAGCTAACTCTAGAGAGGTAGAAGATCTCCGAATCCACATCCGAGTCTGGAGAGAAGTTGTTGAGTGTCAAGGGAACTCTCAACTTCGGTTGCAGAATTTCTGCCCTGATCCTGTTCGCCACTAAGGGTCAGAACATGGTCTGGGATGACTGCGAGGAGACCCCGGTTTTTGCCACTCTCGGAACTGAGCTGTTGTATCAGTTCAGCATAATCTTCAACCACTGGTATGTCAAGAAAGACACCATCCGCATACACAGTTGGGACCAGCTCAAAGCCGATGAGTCGCGCATCAGGGATTATTTCAACTATACCAACCTTGAGGTTGCCTACAACAACAAGGTGGCACTGCTGACGCATCGTCTGGACCTCAGCAAGGCGGAAGGTAGAGACACGAGGGAAAAGGCTGAACAAGATTGCATCAATTTCCTGAACAACATGCTAACAAAATCTGCTGATTTTATAGTTGATCTTGATGCAGCCGCCGCAGCCGCCAAGAAGGAAGAAGAAGAGCTTCAACTGTACCTGGCCAACCGTCAAGCCATGGTTATAGTTGACCAGCCAGCACAATTTGAACACCAAGCTCCAGCTGATCAGCCAGCACCCTCAACTGAAGAAATTTGCGAGCTGATCGCTGAGAGGGTGAACCAGCTAAGGATGGAGATGCTTGCCAACTTCCAGCACAACAAAGAAGATCAGCTGAGGATGTTGGAAGCACAGGAGGAGAAGAACAAGCAGCTGCTGGAGGAGAATGTTTCACTGAAGATAAAGCTGGATGAATTCTCAACATCCACCAGCCAAGACATCTCTGACCTGAAGACAACCGTCCATGGAATCCGATCTGATCTGAACGTCTTCAAATCCATATCTGATTCCAACCTCGCCAAATCTCAACAGACTCAAGACCAAGAATGACAGTCTCGATTCGAGTCATGATGGGCTGAGTTCGCTGCTTTCCAGACCGAAGTCAATGAAAACCTCGCTACTCTGAGCAAAGCCGAACAAGAGCGCCAAGACTCTGAACTGGCGAAGAAGGTTGGAGTAGAATGCGCGGTCGATGAACTCTTCAACCGCATCCAACAAGCTAAACAGCAACTCACCTCTCTGGATGGCTCAGTCGCAAGCCTTGTTGCTGATGCCAAAAAGGGGGAAGAGAAGACTGGGGAAGTTGAGATGTAGGGGGAAGATGAGACCCAGGCCGAGGAAGAGATTCCAGCTGCAAAATCTCAGCTGAAGAAGAAGACCCAGAAGAAGAAGTCCACTCCCAAGCCAACCGACATAGGCGGAGCTGAAATGGCAAAGGACTTGGAGCAGGCGGAGCAGTATGGAGTTTCTTACAACTCCATAGCCGAGATCGCAGCCGAGCTTGATGCGGAACTCGACGGTATTACAACCGAAGAGTGTATTGCTGCTGCCAAGGCTATGGGTGTTCCTGAGAAAGATTACATGAATCCCGACTGGATTAAGAAGTTCGCAGCTAGCCAAGCTAAGAGAGTCAACCAGTTCGAGGAGGAGCTTGACAAGGTCACCAAGAACCTAGACAGGAATGTTGCCTCCCGCAGCCGACGATGAATAGATAAACATCAAGTAAAGGCTGAGGCAAGGCTGAAACAACAGAGGCTGCCAGGGAATGTTAAACTGCAAAGTCGGTTCAGGCACGTGGACAAGTGGATGCCAGTTGAGTGGAATGAAGACTGGGAGTCATTCAAGCAGGAGTTTGTGAATGACTTCTATTACAGAAAAGTCTTCACAACTGACGATCCAAGGAAAGCTTTCAAAGAAGCACTGACCGAGCTTCACTCTGGGGATCCGGGCATGTTCAGCCAGTTCAGGAGAGCCATGATAGATGCAAAACTGGATATGAACACAGTTCCGGTCCCTCAGAAAGTCACATATCAGCCTCCATTTCTCCCGGACTCAAGAAACCCCAACCGAACGAAGATAGCAGCTGAAGCAAGACAAGTTTGCCAAGAGCACGGGGTTGACATTTCAAAGGAGTCTGAGGCTAAACGAGAAATTTTTGTTAGAATGTTTAGCAAGTATGGGCTAAAGTATTAGCTCAGTTAGTTTTTTAGCAACTGATGTAATTTTTGATCTTTTGTGCTTACTTTGTAACCATCAGTTGTAATGAAAACTTTCTTCAGTTATACGATTCAACTTGACGTACAATATCTCGTTGTCCAAGCTCTGAATCGCAAAGTTATTTCAATACCATGTTATAACTGTGCTAACCCTTTGATGTTTTAATCTTATAGACTGTCTAGAATTTCAGCTGAGATTTTAGATAGGTCAGTAGGGTTTAGATCAGTTTGATCTGTAAGGTTTTTATAAGGGTTTTGGCATCATCAAAAAGGGGGAAATTGTTGGGAAATTTATTAAAGTTTTGATTGATTCCAAAACCAACTGACCCCAACCGAGTAGATGTTGCCACATCCTAATGTTAGTAGTTAGGAGCAATGTTAAGATTTTATCTTTACAAGACTCCAGCTGAAGACGGCAACAAGGCTTCACTCGGATAGAACATCAGTTGTAAGAAAGACAATTGAGCGTTCATCAGACGAGAGTTAAAAAGGGGGAAGTTGTAAGAGAACATCAGATGGAAGAAAGTCATCTGAGCGTTCGAGCCAACTGATCAGATTCAGAACATCAGAAAGACAACTGAGCATTCAAGATTCAGAACATCAGATATAAGATCAACAAAATGAAGTTCAAGTCAGCTGAGGGTTCAACTGTCCTTCAGACAAATTGTCAGATGAAGATAGCATTCAAATAGAACATCAGCTGAAGACAAATCAGATGAAGATCAAATTTCTCAACCGACCATCCAATGTTGAAAGACTAATGTTGAGATTTGAAATTCAAATAAGGAAGTCACGTGAAGGTTTGACTCTCTGTCATTACCTCATTTGGCCCAACACAAGGCTGTCTCAGATGGAAAGCAGAAGCACACAGTTGCCAAATCCGGAAAGTCTGCAGAGATGAGAGACAAGCCATCGCTTTCAAAGAACAGAGATCAACGGCTCCTCCAACGGCTAGTTGATTCTCTCCGCCTATAAATAGAGGCCTTCATTCATTCACCAAGATATATAGAACGATAATGAGACAGACAAGTGCGAGAAGAGATTAAAGAGCGAGAGAAAGAACGAAAAACTGCACTCAAGCAAAACTGATGTTATCCTCTAAGAACATCACTAGTTGAGAGTTCTAGAGTGTTAGATTCTGTCTTGGTGTTTTTCGAGCCAACCTTGAGAACATCACTAGTTGAGAGTTCATAGAGTGTTAGATCCTAGCTCACTTTCTTGTTCGAGCTAGTAGTTGGAAACCCCAACCCTTCACACACACCCTTAAACAGGTTGTTAGGACCCTACTCTTCCCGGAATTGAGTAGATAGGTTGATAAGTACCCGTAAACTTATCTGTAAGGTTGATAAGTACCCGTAAACTTATCTTAACGGTTGCAAAGCCCGCGTAAGCTTTGTGGTTTTTTGTCCAGAAGAACTTGGACTGAGTTGTGTGGACTCACAACTCCCCGTGGACGTAGGAGTTCTCTCCGAACCACGTAAATCTTTATGTGTTGTGTTTATTATTCAGTTATCTTATTGCACATTCAACTGACGGACTAACCAGTACTCAAATTGCACCATTTCATTCTCAACTGACTTGGTTATTGACCAACCTTGCATTGAAGCGTGAGTTATATTTATACGAGTTATTATTTTCCACCACATTCCGCACAGCACCACTCTTCTAACTGAGTTCTCGTACTCGGTTGTGAATCCAGCTGAGTCTTTTTACTCGGTTGAGATATTTTTGAGAGTTGTTTTAAAATTTTCTATCTGGTGTATCCCCCCCCCTCCATACACCAGAACTCGTATCGGGACCATCAGGATGTAGATTAGGAAATTTTCAACGCATAAATCCATGGAAGCAATGGAGGTATATTAAGAGAGATGAAGAAGAGACATCAAAGGAGATGTCCGATCGTAATGGCGTTGCAAAAGAGTGTGTCGGTGTGGATCAGTAATTTAAAGAATATGATATTCAATGAACAACTAAATATAAGAAGTTCAATAACAAAAAGAAAAACAATCAAAGAATTCCATTTTTTATGTAAGATTTATCGTAAAACAATTAACTAGAAATAATGGAGGATGAATGGAACATGGCAGCTATGGAGGTGAAGATTACGGAAATGATGGAATAAGTTAAGTAGGAAAAGAAAATGTGGGCTTCCACGTAGAAAAATATAAGTATATTGAGATATAATGTAATACTTTAATAATTAGAAAATAAGGATAAAAGAGTCATAAATTGCTATAATTATATACTTTTATAAGTTATTGCTAGAATTAATATTTTAATCTTTAAAATTGCTAGAATCCAACAATAACTCTTAAAAATTTCACAAATTAGGATTGAGTCATTTGAATTAATGACGTGTAATATGTCGTAAAATGACATGCGTCACTAGAATTAATGACTCATAGTGTGTTGTTTATTTTAAATAACAATTCATTAAGCGTTACACAAAGAGTCATTATGTTGTGACACAAATAAAAAAAAAAGGTGTCGTAAATTTGCTAGCACCCCTTTTGCTACACAATCTATTATAATGTGGAAAATGCCACAGATTAGCTTTTGCGACATTAAAACAGTTGTAAACGATACATTTTTCATGTCGCAAAAGCTCAATTTTCTTGTAAAGAAAACTAGTGTATAACCCGCTGAAAATCGACGGAATTTACTGTATTTTTTTAAATTACTAAAGTTATTATACATACTATGTTTGGTAGTTATAGAATTTTTTTGGGAGAAAAAACTTTAGTTTATTTAAATTCAAGAAAATCGTTAATTATTTTGTTTTACCTATTTTTCTACCCGTTTAACGTTTTCTAACAATTCGAAACAATGTGTTTGGGATTATCAAAACTCGTTTAAAATTTGTATACTCGTATCCGTCTCAAACTCAATTAAAAAGTTATTGATCAATTGCATGGTCCTTTCTCAAAAATCCGTATAACAATACTCGCTAATCTTCCCTCTTAAATAAAATATCAAAACGGATAATTAGATATAAGTTAATTATAATTAGTTGTATCCTTTCATTCAACTTAGAAAATTGGACTTGTTTGGGATTATCCGAACTCGTTTAAAATTTAGGATAATTTTCAATAAAACTGTCAAACTATTCGAACTTTCACAATTATATTCCTTACTATAAAAAATAGCAATTTAGTGGCCAAACTATCGATTTTTTTAACAATAATGCGCCACCCACATTTTTCCGGCGAATCATACCCGACATGGCAAGACGGAAGTATGACATGAATTTATGTGTGACGTGGATTTACAAAAAAAAATTATATAATTTTTCTTATGTACTATATTTTTCCTGTAACAATTAGTACTACAAACGAGCAAACCTAAAAATTGATTGTGTAAGGTCTTTGTACTCTCCTGCTAGAGTTGGTTGGATTGTTGAAGGTTTTGTCGCAATGCCTCAATACAACAATTATTGAACCCAAGAAGTTCGTCAAAATGCCGCAATGAAGGAATAAAAGGAAAAAACAAACAAAGGAAAGGAAAGGAAAGGAAAGATGCTGGGTGCTGCTGCTGCACCCTCTCTCTTGGAAGTTGTTGTGGCTGGTTGCAGCCTTCTTTTACTTCAACAAATTAAAAAAAAAAAAAATTAGTTTGTAAATCCACATCACATAAATCCATGTCATATGTCCGGCATGCCACATCGGACATAATTGGTCAGAAGAATAGGACTGGCACATTATTATGAAAAACTCGATAGTTTGGCTATTAAATTGCAATTTTTGATAGTTTGAAATATAATTGTGAAAGTTCGAATATTTTGACTATTTTATTGAAAATTACCCTAAAATTTATATAATTATATACGTCCCAAACCTTATTAAAAAGTTATTCAAGTGCATAGTTCTTTCTCACAACTCGTTAAGAAAATTCCTCTAATCTTCCTGCTTAACTATGCAAAATATTATTACCTCTCTTCTACGTGTCACTCCTTTAACCCTTGCATTCCTATTTTAATTTGACTAAAACTAAATTTATTTTTTCTAACAAGTACATATATTTATAAAAAAATATAACACAATATTTAATTAAATCAAGCACGAAGGTAGTACACTCTGAATTAACCAAATTGTACAACCATTAAGTTTGCTGCTTGGGTGCTATGATCAATTGTATACTAAAAATGGGAAATTCTATTCCCGATTCGCGATCAATTTAATTCAACGAAGGATTAAAACTTGAAAAATAATTTGGCCGATTATATATATATATATATATATATATATATATATATATATATATATATATATATGATTTGCCAAATTGAATTGGTATCCAATCCATTCAATTTGGAAAAAAAATAATTATTCAACTATCTATTTGGCTTAATAATTAATTAATTGGCGTAAACAATGAGAAAATACACATTAATTCTAAGTATTTATAAGCTTTCTAATAGATTGAGTTTTATTGAAAAAGCGATGTGGAACGGTAGATTCAATTATTAATATTTAATTTTTTTTTATATATGTTCAATAATGTTAAAAATTGAAAAAAATAAATAGAAATGTAGGAGTTAAAGAGGTGCCACATAAGAGAGGGGCAAGGTAAAGTCTATAATAATGATGATAATGATGATTAATAACTACAAGTGACAAGGTCAAGATTTGTTAGGCGGTTAAAGAAAATTTTACTTTTTGGCCGAACCTCCAAAGCTACTTAATTAATGGCAACATTTAGTTGAAAGAACAAAGTCAGGATTTTTAATCGCGGCATAAGTAAAATATTTATTGTTCAACATCATAAATAACCACGTTTTCTCGACAATTATCCCTTTTCCATTTTTAGCTATTGGTTTTAATTAAGGCAAGAAGCTATTCCCTGGATGCCACTATGGCAGCTCGCTTATATTCGTCAAAATTTACGGATTCCGTTTGATAATCAAACTATGGCAGCTCGCTTATATTCGTCAAAATTTACGGATTCCGTTTGATAATCAAACTATACGATTCTTAGTTGATTATATCAGTGCACATAAAGGTAGTTGCGGCAAGATTTTCGTACACCATAAACTTAAAAAAAAAAAAGAATAAATAAAAAAAAAAAGGGGGAGAAGATGTACAAAGATTTGTCATGGATTTAATACTGTATTATATATAGTTCCTCCGCTTCTAATAAAATCAGTAGAATCCGGAACTATCATTGCTTAACCCTTTTTTTAATCGTTCTTTTTTATTTTCAGGTTTTTTCTTTCTTTTTTCTATTTTTCTATTTTTTTTCATTTTCTTCATTTTTTTTCTTTTTTTTATTTTCTAAATTTCTTTTTGATTGTGTTTTCTTTTTTATTTTTCAGATTTCTTATCTTTTTCAGTTTTTTTTTTTCTTTTTTCTGTTTTTTTTTATTTTTTTAGATTTTTTTTTTCTTTTTTTTATTTCCAAGATTTTTTTTATTTGCAAATTTTTTTCGCTTCTTTTTTTGTTTGTCTCTTCGTTTTGTGTTTGCCTCTTCGTTTCTTTGTTTGTCGCTTCTTCTTTGGTCAAGATTCGAGAGAGGGGAGCTGAAGGCCTCGGAGTGAGCCAAAGAAATCCAAATTGTTGTCTGACGATTATCCTTATATTAGTAATTGGAGCGAAGGCGGAGCCGCAAAATCAGAGCAGTATAACATATTAGTGCCAAAAATACCTACAGAAAGCACAAAAAAAAAACTACGTAACTTGGTATTGTGGCACTAATGACCATATTAGTGCCAAAAATACCAACAGAAAGCACAAAAAAAAACTACGTAACTTGGTACTTTGGCACTAATGACCATGTTAGTGCCAAAAGTACCAATAGAAAGCATAAAAAAAATAAAAACTACGTAACTTGGTACTTTGGCACTAATGATCATATTAGTGTCAAAAGTACCAACAGAAAGCACAAAAAAAACTACATAACTTGGTACTTTGGCTCTAATGATCATACTAGTTCCAAAAGTACCAATAGAAAGCTCAAAAAAATACTAAGTAATTTGGTACTTTGGCACTACTGACCATATTAGTGTCAAAGTACCAACTGAAAGCAAAAAAAAACAAAAAAAAAAGTAATTTGGTAGTTTGACACTAATTAGTGTCAAAAGTATCCTACTTCTTACACCAAAATCCGACACGATCCGCGCGCTCTTTATTAAGGGTATTTTTGTCCCAAATTCAAAAAAATGGCTAAAATTTGTGTATTTTAAAAATATGGGCTATGTATTGGGTTTTACTTCTTATTATGGGTATTTTATAAGTTGACTCTTATTTTTGTTGTACTAATTTTTATCAAGTATCTCTATAGTGAATATTAGCATGATTATTAGGGAATGTAAGCACCAAATGTTAACGTAGAAGCATGTTTTATTACATTATTTTCGCATACAACCTTATTGATCGAATGATTAATGTTTTGAATTTGTATTCTTTAATTACTGCAATATTAAACTAGTGGTACTGTAAAAATTATATTGATGCAATATTTATTCTCGTAATTATCAATACTCAGTTTTAATTTGTGGGTATGCACGTTCTTTGATAATGACATATGAATTTGATTTAAGCATATATGTCTCATATTAAGTATGTTTGTATTTCATATTAAGCATGTATTAAAAATGAAAAAATGATTTTGATTGAAACCTACCCGTAAGATTCATGTTTTTGGTTTATTAAGTACTAGTATACCTACCCGCGCATCGCGCGGCAGCTTATATCTGAATAAAATAGTCAAATGTTATTATAATTAAACTGTAGCAATATATCTCTAAATGTGAATACTTATTTCTTTTAAAACAATAAATATGAATCGTTATGAATTTTGGAAAAATACATTATAAATATAACTTTCATATATTAGTTGTAGTCGTATTATAAAAATATAAACGATATTTCTTCTATGCACGATATGGTTGTCACTTTTGTCATTTAAGTTCGTCTACGATATGGTTGTCACTTCTATTTTATTATAGTAGAGTCTACATAATATATTATATTTTTACCTTATATTTTTCACTATTTTACTCACATTTATAGTTGAACGCTTACTCCACTCAATAATACTCACATTATCCATTACTACCCACTACTTTCTTAAAACTCGTGCCGTCCATAATGTAGCAACCATATCGTGGACGGAAGGAGTAATATATTTACCAAAAAAATTGATTATTCGATATTATATAGTATTACTCTACTTATTATCAATAATGGACAACATATGATAAATGAAACTCATATAATTATTGTATGAACTCAACCAATATTATTGATTGATTTTCTTCATAATATTAAAAATTGACTCATTATAATGAAATGCTAAGTTTAATTGTTCCACTTAGGGATGGCAACGGGTCGGGTTTTCATGGGTACCTGCACTTCTCAAACCCTGATGGGACGGGTTTGGGTCGAAACATGCAAACCCGTTACGGATTTGGGTTGAATTTGGGCAATTACTTTCGGGTACCCGCTAACCAAACCCATTTATATATATAAGATAAAAGATATTATTATATGTATAATTTATTATATAATTATAAATATTAGTATATTTAGGATTTTATCTGATTTTCTTAACTCACACACACATTCCGTAAAAGTCAAGTCTTTAATGTTTCTCCTCTACTTTTGTAAATCTACTTTCGAAATATAAGGACACAACGACAACGTAACATCAATAATTCATACTTCTAGTTATGTTTTAAGATTTTGTAAGTTCGTAGTACTTTGCTTTGAGATTAATTTTAGTGAAATTTTCTGCTGATGTTTATGTTTTAATCATATTTATGATATTTTGTTATTTGATGTTTACTTTTTAGTATTTGAGTTTTTAACGGGTAATAAACGAGTATTACCCAACAGGTTCGGGTCGGGTATAGATTTTAAAATTATTTTTTAATCGGATTTGGGACGGGTTTGGGTATTGAAAATTTTCATGAATTTAGGTTTGAAAAGTGCTTAATGGGTGGGTACCCGACCCATTACCATCCCTAGTTCCACTCATATTCTTTCATGATTTTTCTCAAATCAAGAACCTCAAAGCATGACACAATAGTTTAGATTTCCTCTCTCATTTGATTCTCTCTCTCCCCCTTTTTAAAAAAAAAAATCAAATATGACAAGTGTACAAAAATAATATAAAGTGTTCCTCAATATTGATGCATAAAATGAAATCGTCTTGAAAATTCGATTATGAATGATGATTGTACTTACATGTTTTGATTTATATAAAGTGTTAATTGTCTGCAAATTCACAATGTTTGGCGAATATTAATTTGCACACAATTTTAAGATTTTGGTTTTAAAACCAACACGTTTTAATTTTTCACAAATTTTTCCCTACAACCAATTTCCCTCAAATGAGAAGTGGTGTGGCCCCCCGAAATTACACGCTAGACGTCCAGTAGACAAAACGTCGTCGTTTAACATAAATAAAAAATCTTTCATTTCATTTATCTCAATAAAATAAATAAAAAGTTAAACAAAAACAATAAAGAAAAGAAAAGAAAAATCTCACCCACTCATCCCCATCTCTATCTCTCGTAGAGAAAATTATACTATATTTTTACTCCTACCTATATATTTTCAAAATTTTAACTATCATAATTTATGTGTTTAAAATCCATAAATTACGATTTTTATATCAGATTAAAGATATCATCAAGACCTTTGATTTAAGATGCATCTTCATTATATTTTAATTAGTCAAATTAGAGGAATGTTAGAAAAATAAAATAGAAGAGAAAAAAAAATGCATAAAAAAATTGCTTCACTTTTGTAGGAAAAAAAATTGATTAGTCAAATTAATCAAAATTGATTTTAAGATTTTCTCTCTCCTCACTTTTAACTATAGCCGCTAAATTTATTGTCAATGAATCAACTCGTAAAAAAACTATTAATCATAGCCCCATCAACCTCTTGCAACACCGCTGGCTTAGTGAGTGAACTCTCTATATGCAAATTGCTGGATGCAGGTTCGATTCTTCTGAAGTTTTTCACTTTTTTGTTTATTCCTGCCAACTTTGTGGCTTGGTTTTTTTAAATGGCCCCCTAGTAATTCATCTCTAATTTCCTTATTTATTAATTTATATATTTTTTGTCTAAATAATTCTAAACATGTTAGAACCGGCATACTCGTCCACAAACTTTACAACAAAATATAAGTTCAACTAGAGAATAGGAAATCAGAAAAATTACAAGGAATGGTAATAATATGGAACAAAACAAATAATCAAACTCTATATGATAGCCGAGTCGAGATAGAATCTCTGCCTGCAAGAAGGAACATGCCCCGGTAGTGCTCTCGGTTTAACGGTCCTTCCCCAAAGGTAAAACGGCTTCGTCTCGACGGATGTAGTACTACAAGTCCGACAAGCTCCGGCGAACTGAACGAGAATCGAGAACTGAGCTAGACAATATGTTATGCAAATTTTGTGTAGAAAGATATGCAATATCTTTTACATCTTAAATTAATGCGTGCAAATGATATGATATTTATAGTCTCTTTACACATGTAGAGTTTATTGCTCCATTAAGACAATCAAATGCACATTTGATTGTTACATGAGCCTTTACATAACCATAAAGTTGTTACACATTCGAAATGATTGTTGTGGGTGTAAAAGCATCAACCGAATATTAATTTGGCGGTTTTAGAATTTTAATTCTGCATTCTGACTGAAACGCATCTATTTGGCCAAACGGATCATTTCAGATGAAACACAACACACTTGCTGGGCCAAACGATTCATTTGCTGAGCCAAACGAATTGAGCTCCAACATATTTTTATTGGACTAAGCCCAAACAACACTCGTTTTTTATACTTTGTTTCTCACTCACCGAAAATCGGTTTTTTGAGAAAACATTAGTATACCACGTTCATCTAATAATTATTTTAACATAATAATTATTATCACAAAATGGTTATTCAAAACCAATTTTCCAACAAAACATAGCCTCCATTTCACTGTTTATAGCTCATTAGTTAAAAAAATAATTATAATATCAAAAGAAATAACCTTTGTAGTTCATAGCCCCTTTTTTCAAAGAAATTATAGCCCCTTTCAAATTTCAAAAAAATCTCACCTCCAACTATTTGAAGGGGAAAAAAGAAGTTTTGGTGTAGCAGGATTGGGTAGACAGTGGTGGAGAGACATAATAGTGGGTGTTCATTTCGACATAGCTACAAAGATTGCAGAACGATGTTGCAAGAAGGTTGAGTTATTCATTATTAATATTTAAAAAATATACATGTTTGAATCGTTCGCCATAAACAATTTCGCTAAGATTTTTCCATTGAATGACGATGGCCACAATAAAGGTCTATGAGAATCGAATAATGAATTCAAAGAACTTGTTTCCCTCTTCCATAATTCATGTCGTTAATCATCATTAAAAAAATTACTAAAAGGAAAACGATTCTTATTTTGAAAAAAATCCTACGTGGCACCTCTTATATTCCTTCATTCATATTTATCTAAATTTTCAAATTTTTGAATTTTTAAACATAAAATAATAGATTTTAAATATCTATACTAAAATTTTGTGTCCCACATCGGTTTCTCAATGAAACTTCACCTATTGAAAAACCTATAAATACCTAGAATCAATGTGTATTTTCTCATCTTTTACTCCACCAGTTTTATTTGGCCAATTTATTTATTAATTGGCCGAATAAATAACTATATTTTATAGTTTAATTTAATTTAATCGTGGTCAACGGGTCAATTCTGACCCTGAACGGTAGTGGTCAATAGGCCAGTTCCGACGCAAAACTGTGGCGGTGACTAATATACGGATTTTTTTCAGATTGGAACACAAATGACTAATTTTTTAATCGGATTTTAAACAAGTACGAGAATATAAATTTCAAACAAGTTTGAATAATCCTAAACACATCATCTCAAATTGTTTGATTAATCGTCTCCGTTGGAAAACGTAGAATATGTAGGAAAATTGGCAGAATGATTTTTCAACGAGTCAATTCCGACCAATTATCGTGCGCGTAGATGGGCCAATTCTGTACTTACGGGACAACTTTTTTTTTATAATATATTATATAATTTTGAACTCATAAAATTAAGAATATTTATGGTCAACTTTTATCTTATATCATTGACTAAATAATTTTATGAATCACAATCATTCCACATAAAGTTTTGTAAAAAGGAAAAATTATCAAGTACATAGTAAAACAATTCTTGAAGTTCCATTCTCAGTTAAAAAAGTTATTCTCGAAGCTGGTAAAAAAGAAAATGGATGTCATCATTTATTTTTCTATAAATATATTTGGAAGATGATTATTTATATAATAATATAATTTATAATTAAATATTTATTTATTAAACATTGTGTGAATATTTTTGGAATATAGTTATTTATATAATTAAATATTAATTTCAGGTAAAAAAAATAACTATCATCTTTAATTTTTTTAAATTTATTTGGAAGATGATTATTTATATAATTTAAAATCAGTATTGTAGTCAATAGGTCGGTTTCAGGTCGGAACCGTCGGGGTAGACGGGATGATTGTGAAGTGGTGGTTTAACTTATTTTTTCTTTCTTAATCTTGTGTTGAATTCATAATATGGGGTATTTAGGGTCACTTT
The DNA here is from genome assembly GCA_029490685.1 of Schizonepeta tenuifolia. Lineage (NCBI taxonomy): Eukaryota > Viridiplantae > Streptophyta > Magnoliopsida > Lamiales > Lamiaceae > Schizonepeta > Schizonepeta tenuifolia. The sequence continues at coordinate 80,519,131 of CM055955.1, read as the reverse complement.
CATCTTATAGACAATCTTAACATTTGTAGTATTATTCGCTATTTGTATATCTCTTCTCTCTCTCACTACCCGCTCCTTTCCTTGCCTCTTTTTCTTCATAAAAAGCTAAAAAATTCAGCTTAAGAGTCGTTTTCCTTTGAGAGAGAAATATATTTTTGCCCACATCGGTTTTGTAGAAGAACAGAGCTTTAACAATTATCGAAAGTAATAAGAATATATAGTACTCCCTCCGTCCAAACTTAAATGCCCCATTTGAGGGTGGGCACGGAGTTTAAGGAATGCTGAAAAAATGTAGTTGGTGGAGGAAAAAGACTTGAGGGATAGTGGGATAGTGTGCAATTAATTTCTTAATTTTTTGATTACCAAAACAAGAGAGAGAGAAAATCCTGGTTTCATTTTCTTCCTCATCTCCTCCGCCTTACTCCCGCCGCCCAACACCGCCTCAATCACTCTCCTCACCTCCTCCCTAATGATGCTGCTCTCCACCCCCCTCGTCATCACCATGCACACCCCCATCTCCTCCTCCAGCAGCTTCGCATTGTACGCCTGCTCCCCCGCCAACGGCCACCCTATCATCGCCACCCCCTGGCTCAAGCTCTCCGCCGTCGAATTCCACCCGCAGTGGCTCAGGAACGCCCCCGTCGACAGTGGCAGAGTATCTCCAGTTGCAGCGCCGACGACCGCACCACCAGTCCTTGATTATTTCCCGTCATTCTCTCCTCGAATCCTTTTGGCAGCCACTCGGGCTTGAACTCGGCCCGCGAATTGTATAGAACGGAGTTTTCCGAGTGTGAATCCAGCCATTCGAGACATTTCTCCGGCGAGATTCCTGGATCTCTGCCGGTGTGCTTGCCGATTAAGCGCAACAGTTTCCGATCGAGCATTCCTTGAGGGAGGAGAGGGCCGATGCACCAAACGGGAAGTTTGGTGTATTTGGTGAAGGTGTCGTTGGCGGCACGGCAGTGGGGGAGGTACTGCCACATGGAGATGTAGGTGGCAGTGCCGTAGGCGCCGCCGGTGGTGAAGGTGACGTTGACAGTGGCGGAAGATTTGGCGAATTAGGGTGGGTAATTAGGAAGGATTAATAGGATATTTAATTTATTAATTAAAATGGTAATTAGTTAATTGTGGTAAAGGGTAGTAATAAAGCAAAAATAATGAGGGTATATGGGTCAATTTGTCCAAATGGGGCAATTAAGTTTGGACACTTTTTTGAGGTCAAATGGGGCATTTAAGTTTGGACGGAGGGAGTATAATTTTTAACAAACATAACTATATGGGTTTGAGACATAAACATGTGGTAGAATTACTTTTTAATTGAATTTGAGATGTGTTCAATGGAAATAAATTCTAAGCGAACTTAGTAGATTGCATAATCGAATTATTTCATGCTAAAATAATTAACAAATAATAATTTTTTTAATCGATCACATATTAGTACTATTTAACAATTTTATTAATTTTTATAATTTTCCGTCGATTTTCGACGGATTGTACGCTAGTTTTAATTAATCGAAATTCCTCCAGAAAATTATGAAGGCGAGAATCAATAACCCTTCAATTGACAGGGTGAATATTAGTCTTTCACATCCCATTTATCCCCTAATGTAAATGTATATTAATTAATCACTAGAAAATGACTTTAAAAGAAATAAATTAACGTCTTCTTCAAACGGATACGGATTACTCTTTTTTTTTTGGGGGGGGGGGGGGGGGGTTGAGGGGACACTGATGCTGTTGCAACTCTAAACAAAATTTGGGGTTATAGAAAGGGTAAATGGCACACTTTTAAATATTAATATATTCTAAAAAAATTAAGGGGTTATAAAGAATAAAATGGAGGTTATATTTAAAATTATTCTTTTGTTTATTCCCGCCAATTTTTGGGTTGGTTTTTTTAATGGGCGCCAAGTAATTCATCCCCAATTTCTTTATATATATATATATAGGGATTGATTCACATACAAAGCACTTTTCCCGTAAAAAATAAAAATAATGTATTTTATACATTAAAAGAATGTATTTTGAGTATTCTTATAATGCATTCTTATAATAATGCATTTTTGGATTACTACAATGCATTGTTATAATAATGCATTCCGTGTTCACTTATAATACATCGATCAATATCAACCGTAAATCTACAAAGATCAGTGGTCCAAATCGCTTCTCATTTCTTTCAGGAAAATGAATTTACATATGATCTCTTCCCTATATATATATAGGAAGAGGATCATGTGAGAATGCTATATTAGGTGAGAAATGAGAATAAATCTAGACCTTTGATTTTTGTTGATCAATGGCTCAGATTTTTAACAATGCATTATGTTGTAGTAATTCATGCATTACAATATTTATGCATTAGGTTTCTGCAGTTTATGCATTACAATGTGTATGCATTACATTTCTGCAATATATGCATTACCAATATGATAAAATGCATTAAAATGTACCAATATGATCATATAAGAATGATCCTTATCTTAAAAAATGAGAATAAATCTCCACCGCTCATCCTGTGCAAAAGTTAAACCAAATGCTTATTTCCAACATGATTTTCAATAACAAATACCATCAAATGAATCTTAACAATGTGGAAAAATCATGCTTATCAGCTATGCACTGTGGTGCATGTAAAAAAAATCCAAGTTTTTTTTTTTAATAATTTCGATTGTTTTAAGGTCTGATTTTTCCATAAAGTTGGGTGCATCTCATTTCAACGTATGGTGCATCTAGTTTTACGTTGTGGTGCATCTATCACATTGTGGTTTATGAGATGCACCACTACGTGTACTGATATGCACGGAACAGTGTAATGAGATGCACCACTAGGTGTAATGAAATGCACTATGTTTTACGAAAAATTAAACCTTAAAGAACAAAAAAAAACTAAAAAAATATCGTACATGCACCACAATGTATAACCAAATATTACAGTGTAACTAAATGCACCATGTTTTATGAAAAAATCGGCCAGAAAAAAAAAATGACGCTTGAGCTACACGCGCCTGCCTTTTTTTCGCAATTTGTGGTCCTGATTTATACATATTTCTTACTTTAAGGACCCTTTTTTACTATAACCCATCATATGAGGTGATTAAATGGGAACCTATCCCTTAGGTAAAAACTAGGATCCAATCCTAACCATTTATTTATTTAGATCTATGGTTATTATTGGTTGTTAATTTAATTTTTATTTTATTCCTTTCCTTAATCTAAAAGGTTAAACGAGTAATTATTGATTATATATATAATCGTTTCATCCATAATTCAACAACTTCCACAAATTATGGGGTGCTTACGTATTTCATGTATATAACTAATACCCTTTAAATCTGTATTTTGGTTATTTATTTTTAGAGGTGTGTTTTGGTGAGTCAGTTGTATAGTATACAACAACTTTGTGTCCTATTATAGCATACCATGTTTGGCTATTCAACACACTATTCACGCGAGTTACTGTTTATCGCCACGTGCAGTTACTGTTCACGCGTGTGGTTACTGTTCATCCGATTTTTTTTTTTTTTTCGATTTTTTTCTTCCTTTCCAGGTTACTGTTTTTGCCGGTTTTTTTTAATTACATATTTTATTTTACAGTTTTTTTAATATTTTTCAGTTTTTTTGTTTTTATATTTTTCAGTTTTTTTTTTCCAGATTTTTTATTTCCAAATTTTTTAGTAAACATTGTCATTACGAAACGTAAAGTTTCACAATCATTACATTTCGTCACGACAATATCTACTTTTTAATACGACAAGTTCTACTTTTAGTCAAACGTTAAAGTAATTATTCTCGTTGGAAAAAATAAACTTTTCACTAAGAAACATAAAGTTTCACTCATTACATTTCGTCACGACAATGTCTACTTTTTAATACAACAAGTTCTACTTTTTAGTCGAACGTTAAAGTAATTATTATCCTTGGAAAAAGTAAACTTTTTCACTAAAAAACGTAATGTTTCACAATTATTACATTTCGTCACGACAATGTCTACTTTTTAATACGATAAGTTCTACTTTTAGTCGAACGTTAAAGTAATTATTGCCGTTGGAAAAAGTAAACTTTTTCAATAAGAAACGTAATGTTTAACAATCATTACATTTCGTCACGACAATGTCTACGTTTTAATACGACAAGTTCTACTTTTAGTCGAACGTTAAAGTAATTATTGTTGTTGGAAAAAGTAAATTTTTTCACTAAGAAACGTCATGTTTCACAATCATTACATTTCGTCACGACAATGTTGAAAAAAATAAAGATGAAATAAAATAAAGAAAATGTGGAAAATAACAAAAAAGAAAATAAAATCCGGAAAATAAATGAAAGAAAAAAAAAAGAAACAAAATCTGGAAAATAAAAAAAAGAGGGAAAAAAGGAAAATAAAAAAATAAAATATAAAAGGAAAACAGAAAAAAAAAAAAGAAAAAGAAATATGGAAATAAAAAAAACAGGAAATAAAAAAATAGGAAAAAAAGAAATCTGGAAAGGAAGGAAAAAAAACAGAAATTTAAAAAAAAAAGTGAACAGTACCGTGAACAGTAAAGTGACGTGAATAGTGAGTTGAAAAGTTAAATATGGTGTGTTATAATAGGATAAAAAGTGGATGTATAGTATACAACCGGTACACTAAAACAAGTGTCTTAGTTTTAAGCTAATATAATATAGTGATCTATTTATGGATTTTTTTTTTTAATTTTCGTAATTTCTTGGGCTCCTTATATATCTATTGATGATGATAATGTTCAACCCTTTTTTTCATAATTCATATTATGTAAAACTAGATTTAACATTTATTTATTTGTATTCAATATTAAATTTATGCGGCCAAAAGATGGATTTTTGTAACTACTTTTTGTAGTTTTAATTTGCTTATTATTAATTGGGTAGACGTTTTTATATATTTATTTTAATGTTTTTTATAGCTTTTGAGTTGCTTATTATAATTAAAGAGATGCTTATTTATCCAAAATAATAAAAATTAAAGATGCTTATTTTTATTTATTTTATTGCTTATTTTTAGTCTTTTATTTGCTTATTAAAATACGCAGTCTATTATAACAAACTACAAAAATTGATACTTTTGGATTAAAGCAATAAATAAATAATATTTAAGCATTTATTATAGCTTTTAATTTTCTTATTAATTTTATTTATTGTTTTATAGATTTTGAATTGGTTATTATAATTAGAGAGATGCTTATTTATCCAAAATTATAAAAATTTGAGATATGTTTACTTTTACTTATTTTATTGCTTATTTAATTTTATTTTTGGCTTATTAAATACGTAAATATGTTGCAACTTTCTATAATTATCTTTTTTAAAGATTGAGGTAATAAACAAATATATTTAACATTGAACCACCAACAAATATTTAAGTTACACGAAAAAAATTAATAATAACAGTATAGAAAAGATAATGATAAGTAAGATTGTAAGCAAATAAAAACATATTACAAAGCAAACATGCTCTTTTTTTATTCAAATTTTATAATGTGAATATGTGGTTTTTTTTTTTTTTTTTGGAAACCTGCGCACTTGAATGGAAAGGAAATCAAATAAAAAAAATATATTTAGATTATTAGAATTGTAACTCACCCTTTGTAATCCTAAAATTTCGTTGGCTTATTTAAGCGTACGTAATCCCTAAATCAATGGTTACTTATGAGATTTGATGATAAATTATCTTTTTTGCCCCAAGATCAGTACAAAAATTAAGCGAATGAAAGTAAAGTGATATTAATATAATTAATTTGTTTTGCATCTTAACCATTCAAATAAATCAGATCAATGATTAAGAATGAATCCTAGTTCCTATCTAAGGGGTAGTTCCTACCAGAACTGCTTCACATATATATATAGGAGAGATAGTATATGAAAATAAATATTATCCTAAGAAATGAGAATAGATCTCCACCATAGATTTATGGGTGATGAAGGGTCAAGATTTGGCCTGATCAAAGCGGGTCAAACTCGGTCAACCCGTTGACCTTTTTTTTAAAGGGTGAACTCATATGCTCCACTTCACATATTCGGATGCACAACTGTATATAACGAGATGCACCACTAAGTGCATTGAGATAAACTAGCTTTTCGTTTTTCTTTTTTTAGATTATTTTTAAGGTCAACTCATATGCACCATTTCACATATTTGGATGCACCACACAATATAACGAGATGCACCACTTAGTGGATTGAGATGCACTGGATTTTCAGGTTTTTTATTTCTTTTTTTTAAATATTTTTTAAATTTTTCAAATTTATTTTCCCCCATTTTTTTATTTGCATCTTCATTTTTTAGTTGCCGCTTTTTCTTTGATCAAGATTCGAGCAAGGAAAGCCGAAGGCCTCGGAGCGAGCCGAAAAAGTCTAAATTGTTGCCCGACGATTACCCTTATATTAGTAATCGGAGTGAAGGCGGAGCCGCGAAAAAAACATCTGTAAAAAAAAACTTAAAAAAAAATTGGACATGCACCACAATGTGTAACCAGATGCACCACATAGTGTAACTAGATGCATCACATAGTGTAACTAGATGCACAATATTTTTACGAAGATTAAAAAAAACGAAAACAAAACTAGTGCATCTTAATGCACTTAGTAGTGTATCTCGTTATATAGTGTGGTGCATATGAATACATGTTGTGGTGCATATGACCTGACCATAATAAAAAAAATCAAAAAAAAAATCGAAAAGTTGGTGCATCTCAATGCACTTAGTGGTGCATCTCGTTATGTAGAGTGGTGCATCCGAATATGTGAAGTGGTGCATATGAGCTGAACTTTAAAAAAAAATCGAAAAAATAAGTCAACGGGTTGACCGGGTTGACTTGGATTTGACCCGCTTTGACCAGGCCAAATCTTGACCCTCCATGTAAATATAATCAATGGTGGAGATTAATTCATATTTCTCACTTTAAGGGGTCTTCTCATGAGAATCACTCCCTATATATATATAAAGTCTCCTTATTCTCAAAAATGAGAATTAATCTCAGCCACACATCTATGAATAATGGATGGTCAAGATTTGAACCTGGTCAAAGTGACCACCCGGGTCAACCCATTGACTTTTTTTTCGATTTTTTTTACGGTCAGGGCATATGCATCACACCATATATTCATATGCACCACACTATATAATGAGATGCACCACTAAGTGCACTGAGATGCACCGAATTTTCGTTTTTATTTTATTTTTATTTTTTTAACGGTCATACTATATGCACCACAATTCCACATCATGTATTCATATGCACCACACTATATAATGAGATGCACCACAAAGTGCATTAAGATGCATATGGTTTTCTACATATATTTTCCCTGGTTCCGCCTTCGGCTCCGATTTTACGGTTCCACCTTCACTCCGATTACTAATATAAGGATAATCGTCGGACAACAATTTAGATTTTTCGGCTCGCTTCGGGGCTTCGGCTCCCCTCGCTCGAATCTTGACGAAAGAAGAAGCGGCAAATAAAAAAACGAAGAGGCAAAAAAAACAGGGGCAAATAATTCTGAAAATTAAAATAAAACAGAAAAAAAAAACCGAAAACATTCAAAAATAGTGTTGCATCTCAATGCACTTAGTGGTGCATCTCATTATATAGTATAGTGCATATGAATACATGGTGTGGTGCATATGGCCTAATTGTAAAAAAAAAATCGAAAAAGATCGAAAATATGTTGCATTTCAATTTACTTAGTGGTGCATCTCATTATATAGTGTGGTGCATATGAATGCATGGTGCGGTGCATATGGCTTGGCCATAAAAAAAGTAAAAAAATAAATCGAAAAAAAAGTCAACGAGTTGACCCGGATTGACCTGATTCAATCTTAACCATCGATCCTTTCTAAATTAATGGATGAGATCAATTCTCATTTTTTAGGATAATGAATTTTTTATATGAACATAACAAAATATATATATATATATATATATATATAGGAAGAGGATCATGTGAGAATGCTATTTTAGGTGAGAAATGAGAATAAATCTGGACCCTTGATTTTAGTTGATCAATGCCTCAGATTTAACCATGCATTATGTTGTGCTAATTTATGCATTATAATGTTTATGGATTAGGTTTCTGCAGTATATGCATTAGGATGTGTATGCATTACATTTCTGCAATATATGCATTACCGATGTGATAAAAATACATTAAAATGTATCATTCTTACGTTCTCATATAAAATTCATTCTCACCAGATCCTTACCCTATATATATATATATATATATATAATACCAGTTAATTTCAAAATATATATTAAAAATTTAAAATGGGAGATAACTTAATCTATTCCAAAGTTTAACAAATAATTTTTTTAGGATAATTCAACACATACATACATATTTGTGGACGGAATCAAAAGAAAATTTTATGGCAAATATTGATGGACGAATGGAGTACTTCATTCTTCCTACATAAGTGTTTTAGACATTAATTTTTCCACTAATTCTTGTTTGACTTGTTAGAAGTTTTATTCTTTTTGTTGTACGATTAAATAATTGAACGAGTAAGAGAAATTCATACCAACATTTTATTTGTATACATCATATTTTTTGTTATAAATAACAAATTGATTTAGTTTTGGGCTGACTTCTTTTTAGGTTATTCATAAGTGGAGCTACACTTGGATGCAACGCTCCGCACACTATGCGATGGGCACACGCGTATAATGCCCCAATTTTTTATTTTTATTTTAAGTGTGGTGCATTTCATTACACTATGTGGTGCATCTCATTATATAGTGTGGTGCAATTCAAGTGTGATGCATCTCAGTACACATGGTGGTGTATCTGGACACACTATGCGGTGCATCTCAGTATGGGTGGTGATTGATCTTATAAACTTTTTAAAAAACTTAAATATAATTTATTTAAAAATTAAATTTAAAATAAACCCTAATTGAGAATTTAATAAATCCTAATTGGGAATTAATAAATCCTAATTGGAAACTAATAAATCCTAATTGGAATTAATTAAAAAAAAAACACAGTGTGGTGCATCTCAGTTAACATGGTGGTGCATCTACATACACTATGTGTTATATCTAAAAGAAAAAGTGAAAAGGAATATATTGAAAAATGGTGCATCTCAATACACTTAGTGATGCATCTCATTAAATAGTGTGATGCATCTCACTATACGTTGTGGTGCATATCATCTGACCGTAAATAAAAAATTTCCAAAATATATATAAAAAAAAAAATCAAAGTCAACGATTTGACCGGATCAAATTCGGGTACGACCCGGATCTGGACCGGGTTGTCCCGGTCTCACCGGTGAGACCGGTTGCACACAAAAATTTGCTCCATAAGTTTGTATATATTTTATTAAATTAAAGTAATATTATTAATATGTTATTCTCAAAGAAAATATTCATAATAAAATGATAATGCAAGTAAAATATTTAGAGTAAGTCATTTCTATTAGTATATCTTTATGTGTGCATTTTAATTAGGTGTCATGTTGCGACTTTACTTGAAATATGGAGGGCCCTGTTTTTATTGTTTCGTTCTTACCCCATTTTTCTCGGGACCGGCCATGAGTAGAAATATGTCAAACAATATACTATTTTGGTGTAATGTGTTTGCTCTAAAAAAAAACCTATTTTTCTAATAGGTATATGAAATCGGTATTTGAATTATCTAAAAAATGAATTATTCCATCTACAATTTTAGGTCTTTATTGAAAAAAAAAAAGACAATAGGTTTGTTAGGATAAGGTATGAATTTTAAAGGTGTGGGATTAAGTAAAGCGGCAAAGTTATGGTTTAATGCATGTTAAATACTTTAGAATGTAACGTGTACAGGTTACATGCATGGCAAACTATATAAATAAGACTCCAATTCCGGCTAAATCTCAGTTACATCAACATAGAAAAAAACATAAATAGTTTTCCAATGGCGACTATTATAACAAACCGGTTACTCCTCATTATCCTATCCGTTGCCATGAGTCCCAAAATTTTAGTCAACGGCCAACAACAAGTTCCTTGCTTCTTCATCTTTGGAGATTCACAGTTTGACAATGGTAACAACAATGATCTAATAACAAGTAGCAAAGCAAATTATCGACCATATGGGATTGATTATCCCGGTGCCGTCCCCACCGGCAGGTTCACCAATGGATTTAATATAGCCGACTTTCTCGGTATATTTCTCTCCACCTTTAATTTAATACTACTATTTTACTTTTAGACCTGTTTTCCGGTGTATCTCAACCTATCAATACCAAACACTCACGTGTTTAAATTATTATTTCTTGTTTTTTGCAGCTAAGTCGTTGGGTTTTTCTGATTCAATCCCTCCATTTGTGACTACGAGAGGCTCCGCCATTCTAAAAGGACTAAACTATGCATCCGGAGCAGCCGGAATCCTTGATGCCTCCGGGATACTACAGGTGATCATGATCATTTGATCAATCAAAAACACACACACACACAGTGAATATTATTGAAATTGACAAATATCACATTATTAATTAAAGAAAAAAGTTTAATGTTTTCCTTATTATGTAATGCTAAACTATGGAGGCCATCTTTCTCGTAGGGTGAACGGTTCACCATGAACAAACAGATAGTAAATCATTTTGCAACAATCGAACAAATCGCCGGGTTACTCGGAAACCGTAAGGCGGCCGACAACTACGTCCAAAAATGTTTATATGCCGTCAACATCGGCCTCAACGATTACATTAACAACTACTATCAGCAGCCACTATCTTTGTCTCGTCTTCTAACGCCGGACGCATTTGCCGACCTGTTGATCACAACATTCTCTCGACAACTAAGGGTGAGTTTACTTTGATGGAAAATGGTGGAAATGATAATATTTTCACACTATTCCATCCTTTTCAGATGATTACTAATTTTCTTCCGGGCAGGATGAATAATTTTCTCGAGCAGCCTCTTTTTCTATCATTTTGTCTCCAATTGTGGAAAATATCAACATGGGGGAGATGTGTGATAATATTTTTCATTGAACAAAAGACATAAATATGGGGTGAAGGTGAAGGATCATGTGATAAGATTTTATTTTCTAATCTAGTAAACATGTGATAGAAAAGTGTGGAAATGATACTCCATCTCTCCACGAAATGGTTGCCACTTTTTGCCATTTAAGTATGTCCATGAAATAGTTGCCACTCTCATTTATAGTAATAGGGCCCACATAATATATGATACTTAACCATATATTTCTCACTACTTCACTCACATGTATTGTAGGACCCTCACTTGACTCACAACAATATCCACTATATCCACTACTACCTACCATTTTCTTAAAACCTGTGCCATCTACAATGTGACAACTATTTCGTAGACGGAGGGAGTAATATTTTCTCATGTTTTCTTATCATCCTTTTCCAATGAAAACTTTACAATCAAAATAAACGCACCTGGTGAGCGCCGTATACTCTTAAATAATTCCTGCAAATCTTGCTTAGAATCAAAATGGGTATAGCAATAAGCAGGGTCGAACCACAGAGAACGGGATATTAACTTATTTTTCCTATTAATCAATTTCGGTGTAGCCACCCCGCCTTAACTTTGAGTTTTTAATTATTAACTAAGAAAACAAAGAAATTAACTAAATTGCAAACGAGCTATTAATCAAAAGAAAAGTAATTCGGCTTCAAATAAATCCACACTAAGCTAGACTCTGGTCATGATGCAAAGATTAATTAATTCTCTAGGACCAACCAGTTATAAGGTACCGTGAATGTAGCGGACATACCTCAATTCCTACGTACCTTATCGATAGTTAGCTGTAGACGTCAGACCTAACTATTTCTCTTATTAAAACACAACATAGCTGGAAACACCAGACCTAAATTTAATGCTCTAATAGCTTTTAGCTTTTGAAGGAACCCAATTTAAACAAATTACCCAAGAACGCAAGTAATAATCCGTTTATCAATTTATTCCTACTACGAATATGGTAGCTTTATCACTAATTAGCCTTATTCCAACAATTCCGGATTGGGAGAACTAATTGACTTTAATCCAACTAAATCTAAATTGATCAGGCTTAAACAAAATCTGAATTGACCTTAAACACAAGGAATAAATCGAAATCCTAGCAAATTAGTTATACAAACATTTAGGTCTCATAGATTTTTACACTAGTGCTTCTATGTTCTCCTCGAATCAAAATATTAACTACTCATAATAATAAAATAAAACACGATTAAATAATAAAAAGTTAACATAATAAAAGGAACGAAAATACACAAAACTCGTCACCAGCATCAACCTCCAAGAAGAATACCAGAAAGAAAACTAAATCTAAATCTAATACCTCTAAGCAGCTAATGAAAATATAAAACCAAAGTATGGAATATAATTGTTGTAAGTTTGGCGGCTGGAAATTAAAACTAAAGCATGGAATATAATCTTACGGCTAAAGCTAATATATAGGTGAAAATAAAACTAATCCTAATTAAATAAGAATTTTAATGGGCCTAATAACTAATAATAAATAAATACTAAAATAGTCTAAACCACAAAATAAAATTCATGCCATTATAATTCTGTTTAACGTTCAATTCTCGCATCTTCGATTTCATTTGAAATTGCACACAAAATTCTATGCTTTTAGTTTCTCTTATCCAAATTACTCCACATACGAACTCTTCGATTCCTACACAAAACGACATAAAAAGTGCAAATTATATCCAAATAAAGTCATAGAAAAACTAATAATATGAACAACCAAAATGCACACATTAGCACCCTAAAAATAATAAATTAGTGCATAATACACACGCATATATATTTGTATATAGATGTTAACGTTGTAGTCTGTTTGTAGACATTGTACAACCTTGGATCAAGAAAAGTAGCGGTTTTTGGACTTGGTTTCATAGGTTGCATTCCTCAAGAGCTGTCTCTTTATCCAACTACAAATGGATCACCATGCGTTGACCCCATCAACAATGCAGTAATGTTATTTAATAACAAACTAGTTTCACTCATCAAAGACCTAAATACAAATCTACCCAATGCTCAATTCACATACATAAACGTCACCAGCATTTCACTCGGAGACCCTTCGCTCACTGGTAAATTTATCGATCCAGATCTTTGACTCGTCTCACATTGAGATCGTCGTATAAGTGTGTCAATCGATTCTTGCAGGTATCAAGGTGGTGAATGCTCCATGCTGTCAAGTGGATAGATCAGGGAAATGTGTAGTGAACGGATCGGTATGCAGCAACAGGGATCAGTATTTATTCTTTGATAGTTTTCTTCAGACGCAGATTTCGATGAATGCAACGGCTTCAAGATCCTACAATGCTTTATTGCCGGCAGACGCCTCTCCGGTTGATATTCAACGTCTTGTTCAGCAGTGAATTATTAAGCTAGCTACGCTTCTGTCTGAATGTAATAAAAAATGAATAATTTCTTTTATATTTATAGATAAATGTGTTACATATCGAATAATTACTTAAAACAATTTCTATCAGGCAGTTAAGCTTGAAGAACTGATTAATTAATGTATCAAAGTAACTATCTCAATAAAACTCGATATCTCTACTGTGTTGCGAATATACATGTTATTGATAAAATTAAATTTCTATCAAATTTGAATTTTGAGGATATACACAACAAACTTTTTTATTGAGAGATCTAACAATGTTTTGATTTCAAAAGCTTTTTATCATGCTCCATCAATTAGCTAGTCTAACTTAATACACGAACAATAAATGCTCGAGGTGGCCTTGGATTTACTTAAGGGAGATTAAAGTTGTGAATGATTACAATATTTATCTTTACGATATGAATTCTCAAGAAAATCGGTTTGTGTTAATCAAGGCAAAATTGAAATGTGAACATTAATTTCGGTGAGATTGTTTAATATCTTCTTAAGAGAAAGAAAGATATATTCATAATAATTAAAGAGTGCTAAGCTAGTGACTCCACAACGAAACTTATTCTTCATTTATACTCTGATGAGAAGATATTTTATAAACTGTACTTATCTAGAAATAATTATATTTATATGTTTTATCGACACTTTTTCCTTGTCTACTATTTGCTTCTACAAACACACAGGCAATAGAAAATCTCATTTACTACAATCTTATCAAGAAGTTACATGTGCTAATATTCATGCTTGATTTAGACACTAAATAAATGTTGCATCTTACACCGTGTACACGTGTAGTATCAACAATATCATTAACTTGATTATATTTATTTGAATCTTGCGTAATCCCTTATGTTTGGCCAATATTCTTAATTAATACTCCCTCCGTCCCCAATTTAAAGTCTCATTTGCTCTTCAAAAAGTATCCCTTATTTAAAGTCTCACTCTGCTTTTTGGACATTACTATCCTCTTTACTTCCCCTAAATTACTATCCTTTGTCACTACTTAAGCTAACCCAATTTTTAATCTACCTTAATTAAACCCACTAATTATGTGTGGGCTCAAGCCACTAATACACCACCCAACCCACTAACATAATCCACTTAACCCCACCCATCCTCTTCATTGGCTCACCCATTCTGTGATTTCATCTCTCTCTCAATTCTCTCTCAATCTCACCTCTCAAACCCTAGATCCTGCGCCGCTCTCTCAGAATCGATCTCTCCTCTCCTCTCCGAATCGATCTCTCAATCTAACACTCATCTCTTCTTTCTAAATCGATTTGGATCTCAACTCTCTGAATCGATCTCTCAAACCCTAGAATCGATCTGCTGCCGCTCTTTGAATCCAGATCTATCTCTCCCTCAATTTCCTCTCACGATTTCCTCTCTGAATCCATATCTCTCTCTCAATCGATGGAGTCAAACTCCGAACCCTACTCCAGCTCCATCGATATGATTCCTGAAATTGTGTTCGATTCCTCCATTCGATGCCACTCTGTGGCGCTGGCCAAATCGGTAGACCACACCGATGTTGGTTCCATGGTGCTGGAGAACCATGTGGAGGAGGCCGATTCGGAGATTCTCCCTTCAGAATTGGGGATCTTCGATTCTGAAACTCCCTTGTCGACTCCCTCGATGATGGTGCCTGATACTGGTGAGTCTCTGATGATGGTGCTTGAAACTCCCTCGTCGACTCCACCTTCTGTGAGTCCGATGACGGTGTCGGAATCTCCCTCGTCGACTCTACCTTCTGAGTTGCTGATGTCGGTGCTGGAACCTGCCTCGTCGACTCCACCTATGGACTTTCCGGTGCCAGTGCCTGAAACTCCATCATCGCCGGGGCATGCTTTAGATGAAATGGTGGAGAACACGGTGCCTACAGATCCCTATTATTTCCTGTTTACTGAATGTGCAAAATTTTGAAAAACGAGGAAGGCTATGGAAGCTGCCTTAAGCCTATGAATTAGGTAATGATTTTCTGCTCTCTTGACTGTGAGGGGGACGGCTGTTGATGCCATTGTGATTAATTCTCTTGCTTGATTCTCTGTTGCTTGATGCCATTCTGTTACTGAATGTGATTAATTCTCTTGCCTTCATGATGTTGCTGTTATGGTTAATGACCCTTCATATAGTTGTTGTTATGATTAATTATGTCCCCTGATTCTCTGGTTAATTATGCATTTTTATGCAGTTTGAGGGGAACGGCTAGTGATGCCATTGTGATCTCTATGATTTCTTTGATCTCTGTAGGAATTTGAATGCATATTTACATGATGATGCATTCTGTGATTTCTGTGATCTCTGTTGGAATTTGAATGCATATTTACATGATGATGCATTCTTTGATTTCTGTGATCTATGTGGGAATTTGAATGCATAAAAAACTGATGATGCATTGTGTCATGCATTCCATGCTGCCTTAATAATGCCACCACTAGAATATGCATTCTGGTTTTGGAGGTTGAGTTAGGCAGCTTAGGGGTTAAATACAAGTCAATGATGCCATTGTGATTGCTGAGACTACTTAGGCAAAGAAATCAGTCCCAAAAACAGTTTACATTCTAAACATTACAGTTACATGAATGACAATGTTTGTCCCTGTAAACTAATTCGAAAAAAGCAGTCCATAGCCTTCTTCTTTCCTGTATTCTGACTTAATGCAGCCCCACCACCATATCATCCAGATTACAGCTTCTTGACCCTTCACCTATGTCAGTGTTTAGGAATTCTAAGCATTCCTTTACTAGTCCCTCCTCGGCTCCTCCACTTCAATGCATTCCAGTAGTTCTTCCATCCTGGCCAGTCTTTCCTTATTCATGTGAGGGATCTTGTATTTGTTGTCTCTCTTAACCTTCATGATCTCTTTGTAGCAGCATTGTAGAGTAAGAAAGACATGATTTATCTTCTCTGCTGAGTACTCTTCATATGCTGTCTTGACATTGGCTATGAGCTCATCCAGATTTTTGCATGGTTTCTGATCCTTAAGGGATTGTATAGCTCTGAAACATCCTAGGTCATTTACATTTGTGTCTGGGGAATTTGGTGGTTGACAGATTAGTTGGAAATTGAATCCATCTTGATTTGCAATGGCTATAAAGTCAGGGTCATCAGGTTTTATATGTGGCTTGGCATTATCTTGTTGGATGTAAATGTCTTTGCCTAAAAGATGTGTTGGCCATTTGGCTTTAAAAACTGGTAGCATCTGCATGATTAAAGTAAATGGCTACACGATGAATCTGAAAATGATCCTGATAGAATAAAAAAGAATCTGAAAATTATTTCTAGTTGCATAAAAAACCTGACCTGGTTCAGTAGGCTTTCTTTTGTGATTGGTTTTGTGATTGCTGGTATTGGTTTGACCTCCATGGTCCCTTTGTGATGCAATCTGTTCGCACTTTTCTTTAACACGCTGCAAGTGCACGGGTGCTATTGTGTATATGGAAGCAAGGTCGTATTCCACAGAGACTGATTTAACTTAGCAAGTACTACTTTCAACTATTATTCTCTATTTAGACTACGAACTTTAATTTTTGGGTTTTTAATGAAACTAATTAAGAGAGCAATTAAAAAGCAAACAAAAATATGTAAAGATTCAACTAAGAGAAAGGTATCCTAAGGCTTCGATTTCAATGGACAATTAAAATTCAAATCTTAATCAATCAATCAATTAACACTGGGACTCGACTCTTCTTAGAACAATCACAAAAATAGCTTAAACCTACTCCCGTAGTGAATAAACCGTTGATCACATGCAAGGATTTTCGTTCCCGACAAACATCATATGCATGCAACTCCAAAAAGATCCTAAGATTAATGCTCTCACACAAGGCTCTTCCCCTCCCGGTTATTTTACAATGCGTGTCCTATGTTCCAGTTCATGTATTAATCCTCATCTCCCGAGTATAATTGAAATTTTATTTAACTTTCTTCGAAGTTTTTACCATACTAACGACAGAAGCAACTTTGTTTCTCTTATCTTGAATCATACTACATCTTATTTCCAATTGCTCAAACTATAGATACTATCTGATTAGCTGCACTTCTTGGCAAATAATTAATTTTCGAATATACTCCAAATATTAAGCAACATAACACTAGTCCGCATGTAAGTAGATGAGAAATGGAGGTAATATAAGCCTCATAATAGCCAAGTTTGCAATTAATATATAGTTCAACCAATCATTCAACTCACAAAGTTAAACAACAATGTTTTTTGGTTCATTATAAAGCACTAAACCATATTTACAAGAAATCAGAGTTGGAAAATCGATATAACAAACCAGAATATAGGACGAAAATTGATATATCAAATCACCTAAAACGCAAATAGCTTAGAACATGAGAATTAGAAATCACGATAGTAATTTACCTGCTTATGCATTCATATATAGCACAAGACTTTACTACTCAAGTTGCATTATATAATGTGACGACCCAGAAAATTATATTATATTTTTCATAAAATATTTATGTTATTTCTTAGCAATCATCATTATATTACTAAAAGGAAAATGATTCTTGCTTTGAAAAAATCCTACGTGGCATTTTTTATATTCATCCATTCATATTTATCTAAATTCTCAAATTTTTGAATTTTTAAATGTAAAATAATAGATTTTAAATAGGCAAAATTGCATAGAAATTACTGACTTTATACCGAATTCGCATTTTAAAAATGACTTTTTAAAATTAGTCCTAAATTACGGGACTTTTAATTGTATCGCGATTGGGTACCTCCGACGGGTTTCACCCTATTTATTTGCCGACATGGCGTTCGTAATGCCGACATGGCAAGTCGTTGGAGTAGATCGAACGACGTCGTTTAAATTTGACCCAAAACGACGTAGTTTTGTCTTAAAAAATTAAAATTAAATATATGTCACCGGAATTGACGCCGGAGATAGCAAAAACTTGCCGGAATCTGGAAATCACACGGCTGCCCAACTTCAGTCACCCCTCCGACAGCGTTTCAACCTTCCCAACCACCCACAATCAACTCCCAGAGCCACGACGAGTCCAGCAAAGGTGAGCCCAAGCTTCGATTCGCCGTCCGGCAGCCGGAAATTGCAGGTTTTTCACCGGCGGCAACCTAAAACCAAAATAATGGCAGAATTATTTCGGCAGTGAATCAGCCTACCCAACCACCACCAATAGATGCGCAAGAGCAAGACGAAGCGAATGGTACCTGTCCCCCCCCCCCCCTTCGACTCGCCTGGACGGCGCCGGAAACCTCAACACAAACGACGACAGCAGGAAAAAGAAAAAGCTCCGGTAATCTCAGCCGCCGTTGAATCGAGGCACGGAACCACCACCGTAATGTGCGCCTTGAGGAGAGGATTCCAACGGTATATGGCAGCGACGGTGGGTCGTTCGGACGGCGCCGGAATCTGCAAAAGAAAACCTCGCCGGAATCGCCATGTAAGCGACGGTGGGTCATTAGATGATGTGTAATTTAATTTTATTTAATTTTAATTTTTTAATACAAAACGACGTCGTTTTGGATCAACGAATTGCCATGTAAGCTTCCCGACTTCCCCCTCAGCATAAAATTAGGGGAAACCCGCCGGAGGTACCCAATCGCGATACAATTAAAAGTCCCGTAATTTAGGACTAATTTTAAAAAGTCATTCTTAAAATGCGAATTCAGTATAAAGTCAGTAATTTCTATGCAATTTTGCCTTTTAAATATCTATACTAAAATCTTGTGTCCCACATCGGTTTCTCAATGAAACTTCACCTATTGAAAAGCCTATAAATACCTACAATCAATATATATTTTCTCATCTTTTGCTCCACCGGTTTTATTTGGCCAATTTATTTATTAATAATTGGCCGAATAAATAACTATATTTTATAGTTTAATTTAATTTAATTTGGTCAATTTATTAATTGACCGAATATATAATTATTTTTTGTAGGAGTTTTATTTGGCCAATTTATTTATTAATCGGCCGAATAAATAACTGGTATACTTTTATAGTTTAATTTAATTTAACTTGGTCAATTTATTAATTGGCCGAATAGATAAATTTTTTTTATTAGGGAACCAATTTATTAGTTGACAGAATAAATGGTTCCAAAATAATTTAGATAATTTATTGGTTGACCGAAATAAATTTGAAATAGTCTAATATTTTTTTATTTAATTTAATAAAAAAATAAGTAATTTCTAATTTGTCAATTAATTAGGTAGACAGGTCAATTCCCAACTGACGGGTACCTCAACTCGAAATCCCACGTGACATATTTTCATTCTTTATTCTTATTAATTTTAAAATTTTCATTTTATTCATGTATTTTTTAAAATCTAGAATCGTCATCTATGAATTGATTTTTACGTTATTTGTAGTTGGATTTCCAACTTTGCATAATTTATAATTGTAATTATTAAATATTACTAATATACATTTAAGATGAGAATGAATAGTACAATCAAATTTTTTTTAATGCTAAAAGGAAAATGATTCTTGCTTTGAAAAAATCCTACGTGGCATTTTTTATATTCACCCATTCATATTTATCTAAATTCTCAAATTTTTGAATTCTTAAATGTAAAATAATAGATTTTAAATATCTATACTAAAATCTTGTGTCCCACATCGGTTTCTCAATGAAACTTCACCTATTGAAAAGCCTATAAATACTTAGAATCAATATATATTTTCTCATCTTTTGGTCCACCGGTTTTATTTGGCCAATTTATTTATTAATAATTGGCCGAATGAATAACTATATTTTATAGTTTAATTAATTTGGTCAATTTATTAATTGACCGAATATATAATTATTTTTTGTAGGAGTTTTATTTGGCCAATTTATTTATTAATCGGACGAATAAATAACTGGTATATTTTTATAGTTTAATTTAATTTAATTTGGTCAATTTATTAATTGGCCAAATAGATAATTTTTTTTATTAGGGACCCAATTTATTAGTTGACAGAATAAATGGTTTCAAAATAGTTTGGATAATTTATTGGTTGACCGAAATAAATTTGAAAATAGTCTAATATTTTTTATTTAATTTGATAAAAAATAAGTAATTTCTAATTTATCTATTAATTAGGTAGAGAGGCCAATTCCCAACTGACGGGTACCTCAACTCGAAATCTCATGTGACATATTTTCATTCTTTATTCTTATTAATTTTTAAATTTTCATTTTATTCATTTTTTTCATGTATTTTTTAAAATCTAGAATCGTCATTTATGAATTGATTTTTACGTTATTTGTAGTTGGATTTCCAACTTTGCATAATTTATAATTGTAATTATTAAATATTACTAATATACATTTAAGATGAGAATATATAGTACAATCAATTTTTTTTAATGTTTTGAGTCTATACAAATTCTAAACGAATTTTATAAATTATGCATTTATAAATCAAAATCGTGGTCAACGGGCCAATTCTAACCCGAAACCGTGGCGATAGATGAGCCAATTCCCAACCAACGGTTACCTCAACTCGAGAAATTTTTCATTTTATATTTTTTTTCCCATGTATTTTCTAAAATCTATAATCATCATCCATGAAATAATGTTTACGTTATTTGTAGTTGGGTTTCCAACTTTGCATAATCTAAAATTTTAATTAACGAATAGTACAATCATTATTTTTATTAAATTTTTGGATCTATATAAATTCTAAACAAATTTTATAAATTACGCACTTATAAATTAGAGTCGTGGTCAACGGGCCAGTTCCGACACAGAACTATGACGATAGACTAATATACGGATTTTTTTTCGGAAAGGAACACATGACTAATTTTTTAATCGAATTTTTAAACAAGTACGAGTATATAAATTTCAAACGAGTTTGAATAATCCTAAACACATCATCTCAAATTGTTTGATTAATCGTCTCCATTGGAAAATGTAGAATATTTAGGAAAATTGGCAGAAAAATTACTAACGATTTATCAACGAGCCAATTCCGACGAAGAATCGTGCGCGTAGATGGGCCAATTCAGTACTTGCGGGATAATTTTTTTTTAATATATTAAAACGTAGAATATGTAAGAAAATTGGCAGAAAAATTACTAACGATTTATCAACGAGCCAATTTCGACCAAGAATTATGCGCGTAGAGGGGTCAAATCAGTACTTGTGGGACAATTTTTTTTCTAATATATTATATAATTTTGAACTCATAAAATTAAGGATATTTATGGTCAACTTTTATCTTATATCATTGACTAAATAATTTTATGAATCACAATCATTCCACATAAAGTTTTATAAAAAGGAAAAACTACTAAGTACGTAGTGAAACAATTCTTGAAGTTATATTCTTAGTTAAAAAAGTTATTCTCGAAGCTGGTAAAAAAGAAATCGAATGTCATCATTTATTTCTCTATGAATATATTTGGAAAATGATTATTTATATAATACTACAATTTAAAATTAAATTTTTATTTATTAAATATTGGAGAATATCATGTGATATAACCAATATGAGTATTGATATATAAATTATGGCCCACCCTCTTCATAAATATAAATTATAGCCATTTTTTTGAACTTAGGACCTAAATACCCCTTTCCCTCTTTTATTTGTGATCCATCACTCTTTGATCCATTTTATTGACACTTAATTTCCTTTTCAATTTTTTTTTCTTTTTTAATTGGCTTTTTTTATTTTCCAGATTTTTTTTTCTTTTCTTTTTCTATTTTTTTTCTTATTTTCCAGAATTTTTTTCTTTTTTTTTCTGTTTTATTTTTTATTTTTCAGATTTTTTTCTTATTTTCCAGATTTCTTTTTCTTTTTTTCTGTTTTTTTTTATTTTCCAGATTTCTTTTCCTTTTTTTCTGTTTTTTGTTATTTTTCAAATTTTTTTTAATTTCCAAATTTTTGTTTGCCTCTTCGTTTTTTTGTTTGCCGCTTATTCTTTGGTCAAAAAATCTAAATTGTTGCCCGATAATTATCCTTATATTAGTAATCGGAGCGAAGGCGGAGCCGTATAATCAGAGCCGAAAGCGGAGCCGCAAAATCAGAGTAGTATAACTTGAAATAATTGGAATGTTCGTCCCAAGAGTACCATATCATAACTTGGAACATCTGGAACTAATTTGACAATTCGTCCCAGTTGTACCAAATCTGGAACAATTGACACTAAATAAGGCTAAATTCGTACCAGATGTACTAGAACAATTGGTACTAATAAGACTAAATTTGTACCAAAAGTACCAAATGCCTCATACCCGCCCGACCTGACCCGCGCCCGCCCGCGTCAAACCCAACCCGCTCCGCATTTCATTAAGGGTATTTTCGTCCCAAATTGAAAAAAATGGCCAAAATTTATATTTTTGAAGAAGGTGGGCCAAAATTTATATTTTAATGATCATTATGGCTATTTCAAAATATGTCTCTAAATATTGTGTGAATATTTTTGGAATATAGTTATGTATATAATTAAATACTAATTTCAGGTGAAAAGAAAACAAAATCCATCATTAATTTTTTTGTTCATATATTTGGAAGATGATTATTTATATAATTAAAATCAGTATTGTAGTCAATAGGCCGGTTTCAGGTCGGAACCGTCGGGGTAAACAGGGTGATTGTGAAGTGGTGGTTTAACTTTTTTTTTTTTCTTAATCTTGTGTTGAATTCATAATGTGGAGTATTTATGATCACTTTCATCTTATAGACAATCTTAACATCTATAATATTATTCGCGCTATCTATATATCTCTTCTCTCTCTCTCACTACCCGCTCCTTCTCTTGCCTCTTTTTCTTCATAAAAAGCTAAAAGATTCAGCTTAAGAGTCGCTTTCCTTTGAAAAAGAAATATATTTTTGCCCACATCGGTTTTGTAGAAGAATAGAGCTTTAACAATTATCGAAAGTAATAAGAATATATTAGTTATAATTTTTAACAAACATAACTATATGGGTTTGTAACGTAAACATGTGGTAAAATTACTTTTTAATTGAATTTGAGATGTGTTCAAGGGATATAAATTCTAAGCGAGTTTAGTAGATTGCATAATCGAATTATTTAACGCTAAAATAATTAATAAATAATTTTTTTTATCTATCACATATTTGACTAATTTAATGGTTGACCGAATTAAAATTTGAAATAATATAATAATTTTTTATTTAATTTGATAAAAAAATAATTAATTTCTAATTTGTCAATTAATTTAGATAGACGGGTCAATTTCCATCTGACGGGTACCTCAACTCGGGAACCCACGTGACACATCCATTCTTTATTCTTATTTATTTTAAAATTTTCGTTTTATTCATTTTTTTCATTTATTTTCTAAAATCTAGAATTATCATCTATAAATTAATTTTACGTTATTTGTAGTTGGGTTTTCAACTTTGCATAATTTATAATTGTAATTAGTAAATATTACTATACAGTTAAATTAAAACAAGTTTTATAAATTATGCACTTATAAATCAAAACAGTGATAAACGGCCAATTCGACCTGAACTGTGGCGGTAGATGGGTCAATCCCAACCGACGGTTATCTTAATTCGGAGAATTTTTTATTTTATGCTTTTTTTTCTTGTATTTTCTAAAATCTATAATCGCCATCTAAGAAATAATTTTTACATTATTTATAGTTGTGTTTCCAACTTTTCATAATCTATGATTGTAATTAGCAAATATTACTATGCAACTAAGGACGAGAACGAATAGTACAATCGATTTTTTTTTATTAAATTTTGGATCTATATAAATTATAAACGAATTTTGTAAATTACGCATTTATAAATCAGAGCCATGGTGAACGGGTCCATTCCTATTTATCTAGATTCTCAAATTTTTTACTCTATATCCGTCCACGAATTAAATACCCATTTGCCCATATTTTTGTGTCCACAAATAAAATGCCTACTTACCTTTTTATACAACTATACCTTCCTACTTTTACTTAATTTACTACCCTTTATCATTGATGGATCCACCTCACTACAACTTTATTCCGATTTTTTTGTCATCACAATAACTTTATTCTTACTTTTTGGTCAATACCAACATTTTTTTGTCATTACTACTGTGTTTTTATCATTATCCTATTACCTCTACATTCTAATTTTTACACACTCAAAATAACTTTATCAGTTTTTCTTAATCTGCGTGCCAGAATCCAAATGAGCATTTGATTTTTGGACAAAGCGAATAATTTTTAGTAAATGTAAAATAATAGATTTTTAATATCCACTAAAATCTTGTGTTTCATATCGGTTTTCTAATGAAACTTTACCTATTGAAAAGTTTATAAATACCTATAATCAATATATATATTATCTCATCTTTTGCTCCACCAATTTTATTTGGCCAATTTATTTTTACTCGACTAGATAATTAACTATATTTTTATAATTTATTTTAATTTAATTTTATCAATTTATTAGTTGGCCAAATAGATAATTATTTTTTGTGAAGAACTAATTTGTTAGTTGTCCGAATAAATGATTCCAAAATAATTTGGCTAATTTAATGGTTGGCCGAATTAAATTTTGAAATAGTATAATAATTTTTAATTTAATTTGATAAAAAATAATTAATTTTTAATTTGTCAGTTAATTAGGTAGCAGATCAATTCTCAACTAAGGATTTTTTTCACATATTTTTAAAAATTTATAATCGTCATCCATGAATTAATTTTTACGTTATTTGTAGTTGGGTTTCCAACATTGCATAATTTATAATTGTAATTAGCAAATATTACTATACTGTTAAGGACGAGAACGAATAATACAATCAATTTTTTTTTATTAAATTTTGGGCCTATATAAATTCAAAACGAGTTTAATAAATTATGCACTTATAAATCGGAGTCGTGGTCAATCAGAACTGTGGCGGTAGACGGGGCAATTCCCAATCAACGAGCATTTATATACTGATTTTTTTAGAAAAGAACACAAATGACTATTTCTTTAATCCGGTTTGAAACAAGTGCGAGTATACAAATTTCAAACAAGTTTGAATAATCCTAAACACACCGTCTCAAATTATTTATTTATCGTCTCCATTGGAAAACGTGAATATGTAAGAAAATTGGCAGAAAATTTACTAACGATTTGTTAATGAGCCAATTTCGACCAAGAATTATGCGCGTAGAAGGGTCAATATATATATATATATATATTATTGTTGGGTCATTAATTTTTCTGTGAATATATTTGAAACATTATTATTTATATATAAAATCAGTATTGTAGTTAACGGGTCGATTTCGGGTAGGAACCATAGGGATAGACCGGATGATTGCGAAGTGGTGGTTTAACTTTTTTTTCTTTAATTTTTATGTTGAACTCATAGGGTATTTAGGATCACTTTCATCTTATAGACAATCTTCAAAATTATCATCCTTTTCTAAATTAATGTGGGATAAGGAGTATTTGTAATAAAAACAATGCATCTCAATTTTCATACAAATCAATGTGAGACAATCTCTTTGAGAGCCAAATATATATAAAATCTTAATGAGTTTAGTAGATTTATTCCATAATATAAGAGCACGTACTACAAGGGTCTTGTTAGACCTAGGACTAAGCACTGGGAAGCGTGATTTTAATGATTGGTAGTGTTGAGTTAGACATAGGTTGATTTTTCCACTACAATGGGGTTGAGTAAGACCTAGGTCTAAGTACTGGAAAACGTGATTTTAATGATTGAATAGATTTTATTTTGTTATTTTTTTTATTAGTAATAATTATTATAAAAACTAACTTAATTAAATTCAGAAATTAATAAATGACAATTTTATTGAATTTAAAAAAAACTACAACATACACTAATTAAAAAAAAATACAATAATTAAAAACTGCAAAATTACAATAATTTTTTTTTTTTAAAAATGACAACTACTCCTCCCAATTGAATTCCCTTGCAAGTTTGCGGCGAATATTTTCGTACCTCGCCTTTTGCTCGGGACTCATATTCGACGTGTCGGCAATATAGATACTGAACGCCCACTCCTCCCTCGATTGCTTGTTGATGGATGCCAACTCTTCTGCCGCCTGCTCCCGTAGCGCATTTTTGCCCTTCCTCCCCTTCTTCGCCGCTTTCACTCCTTCGGGTCGAACTTGCAGAGTGTTTGCATCGCTCGCAGATGTGGTGGATGCGTTGCCGCTGGCAGACGAAGTATACTCGCCGGATTCATTTATCTTCGTCCGCTTTGGAGCTGTTGGCTTCTGAGGGTTGGTGAAAGTCGGGATATGCCTCAAGAGCTCCCACGCAGCCCTATACGGGAACGGTTTGTTGAACTTCTCGGCGTACAAATCTTGGGCCCTTGTGTATAGATCGAAGTCGTTCTCCCCGCTTCCGAGCTGGTTTTCTTCTTGGATGTAGATGCCGGCGAAGTTCTGGATCTGTTTCTTGGCGCGGCCCCATGCGCTCTTCATCACACTCTTTTCTCTTGGGTGGGCGGGAGCTATGAACTCGTTGAAACGGTTCATTATTTTCTCCCAAAATGCGCTTGAGGTTTGGTAATTGCTGGTGATCGCGTCCATCCCGAAATCAACGTAGCACTTTGCGAGGTATTCAATCTCAGCGGCCGTGTAGTTAGGATCTCGCAGTGACTTATTATGCTCGTCGGATGAGGCCGCGGCAGCTTTCCCCTTGCGGCGTGCCTTTCCCTTCCCCTTGGCCGGAGAAATGGCTGTGCTTGATGTCGCGACAGCTTTCCCCTTGCGGCAGGGCGGGGGCGGTGGTGTTGGCTCGCGTTCATCCGATTCCTCTTGGTGGGAATCGCCGTACGCCTCTTCCTCTTCCTCTTCCTCGTCCTCCACCTCAACATGGTCGTCGTTGAGGTTAAAACGTCCGAGTCGAGCCGTACCCGCTGGGGGCTGCGAGAATTGGGAGTACTCGGATGTCGGGGGTACTTGAGAGAAGCCCGGCGACAGCGAGAAGCCCGGTGCAGGCGAAAAGCCCGGCAACTGCGAGAAGCCGTAAGACGGAGGGACTTGGGAGAAACCCGACGTCTGCGAGAACCCAGCCGACAGGGGGAATTGGCCGTACCCCTACGGCTGTGAGAACTGCGAGTACCCAGTCGTCGGAGGGAATTGGGAGAAACCCAACGATGGGAAAAATTGGGAGAAACCCGACGTCTGCGAAAAAGCACCAAACCCTGCAGGGGCCGAGTATTGGCCGAAACCGGGAAAAGAAGAGGGTTGGGAGTTTGGATTCGTCGGATTGGGAGGTGGATTCGCCGGATTTGGAGATTGGTTCGGTGGGATTGAACCAAAAGTTTGCGAGTACCACGAATTGAACTGGTCGTCAGCCATTTTTTTGCACAAAATAAATTTGAAAGAGTGATTTTTTTTGTAGAGAATAATGGATGAATAAAGAAATTTGTGTGGAGAATGAATGAGATGAGTGGAGATATATAGGGAAAAAATGGGATATAACCGTTGAAAAATCAAATGTATACGTTGGAGACAAAAATTTAAATCCGTTGCTTTTTTATTTTTTAAATCAGAAAATTAAAAAAAAAATAATTAAAAGACCAATAGGGGCACGCCACGTGTCCCCATTTTGCAACCGGGCGGAGTCGAGCGAACGACACCGCCATCGACACCCCCTTCGACACAGGGGGTGTCGATCCCCCACTCCAGCGTCGACACAGGGTGTGTCGAGTGGGGGGTAGGTCGATCTCCTTCGACACCACCGATCGACACCCCCCTTCGCCCCTTGCTGTATATGCTCTAATGATGAAAACCCTAAAATAACTAACAAAGGCTCTACCATTCAGAGATAGAGAGAGTAAATTTTTTCTTAATCTATCATTTATTACTATCTAATAATTTTATAAAAAGTAATTTCCCATCAATTTTCGTCGAATATACACTAGTTAATATTAAGTCTTATAAGTCATGCCTAGAAATCATTCCACGAGCAGAACCAACATACATCATTATTTTCGTATGGTATATTTCTCACTTATTATTTTGAGCCTTGTTATTCTTAATCAAAAAGTCATTAAAAAGCCAAGGCCCTTTATCGTTTTTAATATTCTCAGCCCATGAAAGTGAGCCCAACTTTCTATTCATCGTTTCTTCTGGCAGCAAAGCGTGTGAGCAATTTATGCCACACTTTCCTTCCTCAAACCAATTAACCAATCATCACAGTGGCAGATTGATACGATTGATTCACAATTCTTGCTCTTTCC
The DNA here is from genome assembly GCA_029490685.1 of Schizonepeta tenuifolia. Taxonomy (NCBI): domain Eukaryota; kingdom Viridiplantae; phylum Streptophyta; class Magnoliopsida; order Lamiales; family Lamiaceae; genus Schizonepeta; species Schizonepeta tenuifolia. The sequence goes on along the minus strand of CM055955.1, from coordinate 80,490,604 downwards.
TAATTGAATCATGAAAAACTAGTATAAATTGAGGTCTTCTTCCATCCCTCTTCCCACACTAAAAACAACACCAAGATTTTCAAGAGAGAGGTAGAATCCCTTTCTCTTTATCTTTTTCGTCTCCAGTGGATGTATGGCACGGGGCGGTAACTTTCGCCACCGGCGGTCGGTTGTTGTCTCCGCCGAAAGGAATACAAATCATATTCATCCTTCTTTTCTCTCTTTTTTTTTCGCTTGCACTGTTATTGCGCTTCTTATCCTATTTTATTTTCTATTGCTGCTATTTTCTTTTCATTCTGATTAGTCTTGGCCGACTTGAGATATATAGCAGCAAATATGAATATACCATTTCGTTTATTCCTTTAACAGTAATTAGAATAGTAGATAGATAGTGGGCCAAGTCTATCTTTAAAGTCTTTGGGACCTTTCCTCTTGATTATATAATATATACGTAATACATACAAATATTTATAGTATAATCTATCTACCCCAAAAGCTTCATTGTATGAGATTCATATTATTTTGTTATTCATTTTCTTTTATCACGCAGCCTATATCTACATAAAGTCATTTTACCTATTTCATTAAATTATCGTATCAAATCAAATATATATAAATATGAATTCATTCATCATTACCACTTATAAAAATTATCCATCAGTGTTATGAGATGAGCTTATGTGCAATCGGTTGTATTGTATACAATTAGTCCAGCAGCTTCTAATAAATATCTAACAGACAAATGTGCATGTAATGGTTGTAGCGTAGCGGTTCAACCTCTGCTTTATGGCGCAGACCTCCCGTGTTCGACTCCCTACAGCGGCGTAGATTTAGTCATTTAAGGCGCGTGTAATTACGCGCTATATAATTTTTTTTTAAGTTTTTCTGTTTTTTTTTTTGTTTTTTTTTTCATTTTCTTTTTTACCTTTTTTGTTTTTTTTTTTTTTAAGTTTTTGCTTTTGATTATGTTGTAGCAATTACTCTTTTTATTGTTTTATCACAAAATTGAAAATAAATAATTTAATAAATTTTAATTGGATTAAAAAATCTTAATTACGAATTAATAAACCCTAATTAGGAATTGATAAACCCTAATAAGGAATTGATTAATATTAAAAAATTTAAAAAAAGAATATTATTTTTTTAATGATAATATTTACTTTGACAACTAACAACGTGCACTTTTAGTTATTTGATTAAAAAAAGTAATAGTTGACAAACATTACCTTTTTTCATGTCAATAATTACTTTTCCTCGAGACAATAATTATTTGATCAAATAATTAAAAGTAAGTTATCGTAAATAAAATTAAACATTAACGTCAATAATTACTTTTTATCGCGACAATAATTACTTGATCAAATAACAAAAAGTATAAGTTGTTGTAAATAAAAGTAAACGTTATCGTTAAGAAAAGTTAATGATTGTAAATCATTACCTTTCTTCTTATCAATAATTATTTTTGATCATAACAATAATTACATTACTAAAAGTACAAGTTGTCTTGATTTAAAATAAACATTATCGTTAAGAAAAGTAATAGTTGTGAAACGTTATCTTCTTTTATATCACAATAATAATTACTTGACTACATAATTAAAGGTACAAATTGTCGTAAATAAAAGTAAATATTGTTATTAAGAAAAGTTTTAATTGTGAAATATTATCTTTATTCATATGATAATAATTATTTTGAATTATATGTATTTTTAATAAAGATAAAAAAAGAAAAGAGAAGAAAAAGGAAAAACAAAGAAAGAAAAAAAGTTGAAGGAAAGAAACGAAAAAAAAAAAAGAAAGAAGAGAAGAAAGAGGAAAAAATAAACAAAAAAAAAATCAAGGGAAAAAACGTAAAAGAAGAAAGAAAAAAAAAGAAAGGAAAAGAAAAAGAAATAAAAAAATTAGAGTTAAGTAGTAGAAAGAGACCAACTTTGATGCAATGAGACGAAAATATCCTTAGTAGGGTAAAAAATATGGTTATTTTTAATTTTTACCTTCATATATATAAATAAAATTACCACTTTTCTCCCACCTTTCTCTCTCTACATTTCTCTCTCTAAATTTCTCTCTCTCTCTCTCTCTCTCTCTCGTCTGCCGCCTAGAACCCTCCGCCACCAACCATTCCGTCGCCACCACCGAATCGCCGCCGCTACCCACAACGCCACCACCATCTTCTCCGCCTCCCCACCCTACACCACCATCTTCTCCGTCTCTCCACCCACCATCACTACCGTCTTCTCCACGTTCCTCTCTCTCTCTAGCAACCATCGCCACCAACCGCCACCAACCGCCGTACGAGTTGAAGAACACTGCCGCCACCAACTCCAAGTCGTAGAAGAAGAACACGCCGGAAAACGATGCCACGACTGAAGATGCCATCGAAGTGCCAAAAAACCGGCGAAAGCAGCAAACGAAGAGAACCCGCCGCCGTCGACGACGAAGAACCGGCCGAAGTTGCTCCGGCGGAGATGGGCGATGACCCCCTTTCGGCGATATGCTGGTAATTTCACATCCATTCACACAAAAATTTCTAGATCTGGAAATTTTTGAATTTTTGCCTCAAAATTTTTGAATTTTGAATTTCGCGGGCTTGGTGCGATTTGTTTCTCGATAAATATCATGAAAATCGTACATGAAATCTCGTTTGGTGCTTGTATTGTAGTTGAAATTGTACATGAAATCTCGTTTGCTGCGATTTGAAACGATTTCTTGTATAATCACTTGTTTTTGTTACGATATTCATCGACATAGTACGATATTCATTACTATTGTTACGATATTGCGAATATCGTACTTATTTGCATAAAATTGTACGATTTGATATAGTTGTGAGTATATGATAGGACCGGCCTCATCTTGGGCCTGATCCGAGGCCCAACCTAATTGGGCCTGTACATTGAGCTCGGCCCAGACGAATTACTAGATGCCTTAAAGACCAACTAACGAAACCTTACCTTGGAGAAGAAGGAATCCTATTATGAAGGAAATTCGGATATGAATGAGGAATCCTAGTAGGATTAGGGCTCAATTCAAGGCCTATATGTAGATGTTAGATTAGGGGTGTAAATATGTTCGAATACTCATTGTACTCTCAAGCAATAAAAGCCGGATATTCTCTCCTGTGGACGTAGATCATATTGATCGAACCACGTAAATCCTTGTGTCACCGCATTACTATTATTTTTGGCTACTCTTGCAAACCCTAAATTTATCATTGGCGCCGTCTGTGGGAACTTAATCGACGGTTCTTTGGTAGCTGATCAATGATGGTAACGCGATCATAAAGCGTGCGGGAGGCCCAAAGCCAACGTGGGAATCCCAATGAAGCAGAAAGTCACCCCTCGGATAAGGATAATCGCCATAAAGGCGGTTCGACCTTGAAAGAGGGACGTAATAATCACCACTCAGAAGAGGATCCATACAAGGGGATGCCCGAGCTAGAAGACATCCCTCGGAAGGATCCACCACAAAACCCGCGTCGCAGGAGCGAGACTCCAGAAGGGTTTGTCGAAGTGAGCGACGAATCCAAACAAAAGGGACCCGAGTCGAAGAAGGGAGATGATTTCCTCAACGACTTCGATCTCGCTACCGCCTATGCCGCAACTGAATTCGCTAGAGCGAATAAGGAGAGCTTCAAACGCTTCCTCACGACAGCTCGGATGCCCTCAATACCCGAAGCTAGGGAGAGTTCCACGCGGAAATCTATACCCAAAACTCCTCACCACTCCAAGACGCAGGAGCCCGAGCTGAGGGGAAAGCACGACACACGACGAAGCCCACTCCGCCGCCGGAGTTCTAGCCCACGTCGGAGTCCCAGGCGACACCACCTCCCAAGGCGACATCGGAGCCCCAACAGGCGCCGAAGTCCGAGCTATTCCAAGAGTCTCAGCCCCCAGAAACATCGACACCGACGTGAAAGGGGACCAACCCGACTTGTCAGCCCGTTCACTGACGAACTGCTTGACGCCAAGCTTCCTGCGGCATACAAGTTGCCCAACATACCCCCTACAATGGGTTGGAGGATCCCCTCAATCTTCTGACGCGTTTCAAGTACAACATGCACAACCAGGGCCTTAAAGAAGAACACATGTGCAAGCTGTTCCCCGAGATGCTGGTCGACTACGCCCGAGCTTGGTTTGACGGCCTGCCGACTGGCAGTGTAGGGTCCTGGGTCTACCTCGAAGGAATCTTTAAACAAAGATTCCTTATAAAGGTCCAGGCTCGCCGAGACACGGCCTATCTCCTGTCCGTAAAGCAAAAAGATAAAGAGACTATAAGGGAGTACGCCTCCCGATTTATGCAAGAAAGCTTGAAGGTCAATAAAATCGACGACGTCTTCCTCATCTCGGCTTTTCGAAATGGGGTCGCTCCTGGATCTCTGAACCAGGAGCTTGCTAAACAAAAGCCCGAGACGGCTCAAGAGATGTGGAGGATTGTATACGAGTTCGCGGATGGCCAAGATGCGGACCGGTTGAAGCGAGAAGAAACCGAGAAGAAGACTGAAGTGGAGCGAGGTCGCAATGATCGTGATCGGAGAAGTGCTCACGAACGTCTTTAGTGAGGACCCATCCAATCCCGGCTCGGACCAGGACCTATCCAGTCCCGGCTCGGACCTCGGATGGGACCAGAGTAACCTCAACGACCTCCTTTTGCGAAAACAAATGCGGAGATCTTCGCGCTTCATGAAGACTGGTTCACCAAACCACGTCCTATGTCAGGGTCCAAACCCCGAGATAAAAATAAGCACTGCTCCTTCCATGATGACCATGGACATCACACGGAAGACTGCCGCGACCTCGCGGAACAGATAGAAAGGTTGGCCTAGGAAGGAGATCTAAAGAAATACGAAGCTGGGGGGAGGAAAAGCAGAAAAGGAAAAAGGAAAGGAGGACAGGGTCGCTGTGCTCCATGCAATAAGCGAGCTAAGGTCGATCACAACGAGGAGGATGATGACCCTCAGTATGATGCCCCACAATACGACAGGGTGGTTTCAACCATCTCCGGGCTGCCTCCAGGTGTGACAAAAACTAAGCTGAGGTCAGAAGCCCGCAGACCACCAATTCTGTCGGAAGAGGAGCAGACAAAAAAGAGGTTCAAGAAAAGTGAAACCGTCACATTCTCCGAGGATGATCCTGTACCTACAGCTACGCCCATAATGACGCATTGGTGATACAGGTCGGAGTAGCCAATAAGATGGTTCACCGCGTATTTGTTGACGGTGGAGCCAGCGTGAGTATCATCTTCCAGTATTGCTTGGATAGGATGGGACTCGACCCAGCTCGGGTTAACTCTACGCCCCTGCCCCTCATGAGCTTTACACAGCATGAGACGCGACCTGAAGGGATCATCGCGCTCGACGTCACCATTGGCAGCCCGCCAACCAGCGTCAACAAGCTAATCCAGTTCTACGTGGTCAAAGCGAACTCCCCCTACAACATCATATTAGGTCGGGATTGGCTGAATGCAGTTAGAGCCATCATCTCGCCATATCACTTGTTACTGAAGATCCCAACCTCGGGCGGAATCCTAACTGTCCGAGGCGACCAGAAAAAGGCCAAGGAGTGCATGCAGGTTGCTCTTCGAGGTCAACCGCAAGCATAGCAATTAAAGTATCCCAAGGAGTTGGAAGAAACGACGTCGATCTCAGAAACCTCGGCGAAACAGGTTCCCTTATCCGAAGTAGACCCTGCAAAAGTTGTCAAGGTCGGCTTTGCGGGAGGACCCCAGACCCGCCTGCAGGTAATCCAGCTCCTTAGGGAATATCAAGACGTCTTTGCTTGGTCGCCAACGGACATGACGGGGGTATCATCGGATATCATTACGCACAAACTCAACATCGACCCGAGCTCCACCCCGGTTAAGTAGAAGAGGAGAACATTCGCTGCCGAACGAAATCAGGTGATCTACGATGAGGTGCAGCAATGGTTGAAGGCGGGGCTCCTATTCGAGGTCAAATACCCAATTTGGCTATCTAACCCGGTGGTAGTCAAGAAAGCAGGAGGAGGGGAATGGAGGATGTGTGTGGATTATACCGACCTCAATAAAGCTTGCCCAAAGGACTGCTACCCTCTCCCCAACATCGACGAGAAGATTGAATCCTTAGTGGGATACGAGGTATTCAGCTTTCTTGACCTCTACAAGGGGTACTATCAAGTTCTAATGGATGAGGGAGATGCGATCATGACAGCTTTTGCCACGAGCTTCGGTGTCTTCGCATTCAAATACATGCCCTTTGGGTTAAAGAATGCCGGAGCGACTTACCAACGAATGGTCAACTTCCTCTTCCGAGATCACATTGGCAAGATTGTCGAAGTATATGTAGACGACATTGTCGTCAAAAGTAAGGAAAAGGCTTCAGCAGTGGACGACCTACGAGCGACACTCAACGTACTAAGGCAGGCGAACCTCAAGCTGAACCCCAAGAAGTGCACTTTCAACGTGCGATCTGAGAAATTCCTAGGGTGCTGGATCTCGCCGGAAGGTCTCAAAGCCAACCCGTTGAAAATCAGAGCCGTGTAGGAAATGAAAGTACCCCGAACTATTCGCGACGTGCATAGGTTGACAGGCTGCATAACCGCACTAAGCCGTTTCCTCTCAAAAGCTGCCGAGAAACAACTTCCGTTCTTCAAAATTCTCAAGAAGACACCGGAATTTGGATGGGGACCAGAGCACGAGCTAGCCTTTGAGGAGCTCAAGCGCCACCTAAGTGACTTACCAACTTTGTCAGTCCCCATAAAGGAAGAATCCCTCTCCTTATACCTCGCAGCATCGGAGGAAGCAATAAGCAGGGTGTTGGTCTGAGATGAAGGAGATCGACAGCTACCTGTGTACTTCGTCAGCAGAGTCCTAAAAGACCCAGAGACAAGGTATCAACCTCTCGAGAAGGTCGATCTAGCCCTAGTAAATGCAGCTCGGCGCCTAAAACCTTATTTCCAAGCACACCCAATACAAGTTTTGACCGACCTACCACTCCGGCAAGTCCTCACTAAGCCGGAAGCTTCATGAAGGATCGCGAAATGGGCAATCGAGCTCGGAGAGCACTCCATATCATTCGGTCCCTGCCGAGCTATAAAAGGGCAAGCTTTGGCAGACTTCCTCGCAGAAGCTCAATACAATGTCATCGACGAGCCAAAAAATTCTGGAGCCAAAACCGAACTCCAAGAAATCCCAGAGAAGACACCCCCAAACTGCTGGGAGATGTACGTGGATGGAGCCTCGGGGAAGAAAGGAAGCGGAGCTGGCATACTCCTAATTAGCCCGGAGAAAAAGGAGCTGACGTACTCGCTGCGATTCGAGTTTCCCACTGCGAACAACGAAGTGGAATATGAAGCCCTTATTGCCGGACTACGTCTCGCCCAAACCCTCCAGGTACGAGCTATCTAAACCTACTGTGATTCCCAAGTAGTGGTCAACCACGTGCTGGGAAAGTATGAAGCGAGGAGTGAGAAGCTGAAGAAATACCTGGAGAAGGTCAAGCTCCTAGAACAATCCTTCCAGTTCTTCAGAACCCCGAAGCCAAAATACCCGAGCTGACGAGCTAAGTAAGCTGGCGAACTCCACAACTAGCTCAACTCTAGTAGAAGAAGTCCGAAATCGAAGTATAAAAGAGGCGGAAGTCAATGCAATCGAAGAGGACGACCCAAATTGGATGACCCCTCTAAAAAGATATTTGGAGAGCGGGGAAATTCCCGAGGACAAGGCGGAAGCCAGAAAAATCCTAGCTAGATCTACGCAGTACGTCCTCGAAGGAGGAATCCTTTATCGAAAGTCATATTTACAGCCTCTCCTAAAGTGTGTGGGACCAAGGGAAGCGGACTACGCACTAAATGAAGTGCACACTGGATCGTGCGGAAGTCACATCGGAGCTCGGATGCTAGTACAGAAAATCATGCGGTGGGGGTACTATTGGCCAACAATGGCAAAAGATGCGGAATAATTCGTGAAAAAATGCCTGAAATGCCAGCTGCATGCCAAGGTGACGAGGGAACCCCAGACCGACCTCTCTACTATACAGAGCCCATGGCCATTTGTGGAGTGGGGCATTGACATCGTGGGACCCTTCTACCCGGCCCCAAAACAAAAACGGTTTCTAATAGTCGTAGTCGACTACTTTACCAAGTGGGTCGAAGCCGAACCTTCCACAAAAGTCACAAGTGAGAAAGCCATCGACTTCGTTTGGAAGAACATCGTGTGCCGGTTTGGAGTTCCAAGAGTCCTCATCTCGGAGACGGGACGCAATTTACGAGCAGAGAATTCTGAGAATTTTGTGAAGGACTCAATATCCAGCAAAATTTCACCTCGGTCCACCTACCTCAAACTAATGGCCAGGCCGAGGTCACCAACAGGACAATAGTGAACGGACTCAAAGCCCGCCTAGAGAAGGACAAAACGGAATGGATCTACAACCTCCAAAACGTCCTGTGGTCATACAGGACTACACCCAGAACTTCAACGGGAGAAACCCCGTACCGTTTAGTATACGGGTCAGAAACAGTCATACCCGTAGAGATCGGGGCACCGAGCCCGCGCACCATCAATTTCTCAACTGAAGCTAATGAAGAGCAACGCCGAACCAACCTGGACTTACTCGAGGAAAAGTGGGAACTAGCCAGCATAAAAGAAGCTCAGTATAAGCAACAGATGACCCGATATTACAACCAAAGGGTCAAACCCCAGCAGTTCCAGGTCGGTGATCTTGTGCTTAGAAACAATGAAGTAAGCCATTCGGAGAAGCTCGGCAAACTTGAAGCCACGTGGGAAGGGCCCTATAGAGTACACGAAGTTCTTGGCAAAGGAGCCTACAAAATCGCCTACCTTTCGGGCGAGCTGATACCCAGAACGTGGCACATCGCCCAGCTAAAGAGATTCTTTGTATAAGCAGCAAGTCTTGCATATAGAGTCAAGTTTTTTTTTCTTGTCTTTTTTTTTTCTTTCTTTTCGAGTCTTAATGTTTTGTTTTTAATGAGCTCGTCAAAACCTTTATTTGTTTTGATCTTTCTTTAAATAAAGTTTCTTTTCGTTTTGCATATTTTCGTATTTTTTAGTTGGCTTATACGAAGTATCCAAAAAACGAAGTCCCCTCATAAGGACGAACTAAAGTTCCCTTCCGAGGTCAGTGATGGCCCGACATAGGGTAATTATATCCTAAGAAATGCGCAAAGGAAACCCTTTTCGAGGTCCGAGCTCGTCTCCCTCCAAAAAGGAAGATCTCACGAGGTCTGAGTCAAACTCCCTCATAAAAAAAAAAAAATTCTCAACTGGGGTCGGAACCAAGTTCCCCCGGGAGAATCATACTACGAGGTCTGAACCATGGTTCCCTTGTCACACAGAGAGGTCCGAGTTCGACTCCCTCCATAAGGCAAAGCACGAATAAATCAAGGAAGCATTTTTCCCGAAGAACAGGAAGTTCAAAAAAAAAAAAAAACACAATATATATTGCTTTATTTTTGACTAATTACAACTTGTATGTACATAAATTACAGGAAGAACCGAACTACACTACGGAGGGGGATTTGGCCTACTAAAGTTGAGCCATTGCTCTTCGAATGAAGTAGATCCCAGAAGGTCGTCAATGGAAATTCGACCTCGTCCCCGACCTCGATTTCTTCCAGAAGAAAAACTCCGACCTCGCGACGTAGCCGAACTCCGCCCCGCAGCCCGGCCACCTCGGCTCGGTCCGGCCTGACGTCCCCGAGAAGCAGCTTTCACCTCGCGAGCAGGCATAGTCCGAGAAGACGATGGAGCAGACTCGTCCGCACTATTGGACAGAAACGTACGAAGTTTAGGACGACGAGACAGCACGCATTTATACATGTTCGCGCTTTAGGTCGAGCAAACAGAAATCTGCTCGGTGGACAGGAGCACGGACGAGCTGGCGAGGTCGTCCAAAACAGGTAGCTGGCCGAGGTAACGTCGGATCACTTTGGCATACTGGCGAGGGAGAGCCTCATCCTCTAAGCGCTCGAAACCATATTTGGAAACGTCCAGGTCGGGAAAGTCCCTGGCGACCTCCTCCAAAGCACTCAGGGCGTAGTTTCCATTGATAAACCCATCCAAATCATTGGCTAGGCCGGAGAAACTCTCCGACAATAGAAGCCTCTTTGTATAGGCCCGCAGGATCTCGCCTTGACAAGCCGTCAGCTTGGCCTCCCTGTCCTTGGCTGCACTCAGCTCGGCCTCAAACCTTTTTCAAGCTTCCTCGGCCTCCGTCTCGGCCTTCGCGAGCTGAACGGCCAGCTCGGACTTGATGGTCTTCACCTCCTCCCGGGACTTGGCCAACTCCCCCTCAGCCTTCTTCAGCTTGGCCGTGGTCGACATCAGCTTCTCGGAGTACTGGCTTTTCTCGTCCTCGTGCCTCGCTGACATCTCCCCGACGCCACTCTTTAGCCATCCCATGAACATATCAATGCCCTGCGAGAAGGAATGCAGTTAGCTACACATAAGCAAGAATTACAGAAAGCTAACGAAAACAATAAATCTTCACCTTGGGAAAAGGCAAATCCCCTAGTCGGGCTGGAGGAGCAACCGGGCTCGCCTCCCCACCCAAGATGTCGACAATCTCCACGCCGCCCTTAGATTTTTTAAGAGGGGGACTACCAGAAGGAGAGAGAACATTCGTCGCAGCAGGCCCTGTCACCTCGGTTCGCCGACCCAAGTTGGGGGATCCTTCCAGCTGACCCTGGTCAGACGACGCAGATCATCCTGACGACCTCGACCTCTTGCCCCCGCGAGCCGCGGCCTTGGCATCAGCTCCATGTATCTTCCCGAACTTCACTGCAAATGCAAGGCAAGTAAATGGGTTAGGCAACGGATCAACAAACAAAACAATCCTAACAGCACTAGCGGGGCCTCACCCGTTGCGGGATCCACCATACTTTGGGGCTCAAACGGGCTTAACCCCGCTTCAGCTAGCGAGTCTTCGTTGTAGCTCTCCTCGAACGGGCCACAACTCGCTATTGCCCTCGCAATACTCTCCAAACCCTCATCCACTTCGTCTGTCACCCAAGCGCGAGGCTTGCCCAACCTCCACATCAGGTCGACTACACTATCATGCCGACAAAAAAAGAATTTCCTATGCCATTTCTCCACCTTGTTCTGAGTTCTCCCTTTAAACTCAGTGCGAGCAGTGGCATAGTACCAGCCCGCAGATGCTTTGAAGGCGAAGAGCTCGTGGATGAGCTCGGCAGATAGTGGGTAATTGTGGCGGATGGCCGCTACGCCTAGGTCGGCAAACTGCCTAAAAGAGTTCGGTGTTATCTGCCCCAAGGCTAAACCGAGCTTCCTTTGAAGCTCGGCAAAAGGCGCAGGAAGGGGTAGACGAAGGCCAGAGTGCAGGCTATCCTCGTAAATCGTGATGAACCCCATAGGTGGCGAGCACGCCCTATCCTCCGGACGAGGTTCTATAAGTTCAACGTCTAGGGGGAAATTATAGGACTGGGCAAGAAATTTTATCCTAGACTCGCCTAGGATTGAAGAATATTCGGCTACCTTCCCCTCCACGTGGCGGGGAACAACTAGAGCCTCAACAGTAGGGGTGGGGGATCCTAATGAAAAAATTCTAAAATTAACCCTTCCGTCGGCAGAATCGGTCGGAGGACATTCGCTATCGCTACTAGATTGAGAGTCGTGAGAATGGGCAGCCATACTTACTTGTTAATTGAGATAGACGGTCGGACGAACTGTTTGCAGATGTAACAAAAGACCAAACGTGAAACCGGCGGCACGGCGGTACGGCTCGTCGGAAATCTCTGGAGCGAAAATTAGAGGAGAAGCGGATTTTCTGGAAACGAATCCTTTAGCTGTAATAGTGAATGTGAAATGAAGTGTCGTATGAAGTCCCGTAATGACTACTTAAATCCCGCCGCTGAACGTCACACACGTGTGAACGTGGCAGCTTTTTCGGTATCTGAACCGCCTCTCGAAAAGATTTTCGAAAACCCCCCAAACTTTCCCTCCATTCGAATCCGCCTGCATCTGGACCCGGATCCGAATGAGACCACTCAAATAGCTTAACTTGGAATTTAGCCACCTGCAACTCGAGCTCGGATGATGAGCCCGCTGAATCAGGCCGTGACAAAGCTAACTTGCGCGATTGTTCAACTCGGAACTTCGACCTGACTGTACCTCTCATGTCTTCTTTCCTCTCTTTTGGGGGGGATGTGATAGGACCGGCCTCATCTTGGGCCTGATCCGAGGCCCAACCTAATTGGGCATGTACATTGAGCTCGGCCCAAGGAGCTCGACCCAGACGAATTACTAGCTGCCTTAAAGACCAACTAACGAAACCTTACCTTGGAGAAGAAGGAATCTTATTATGAAGGAAATTCGGATATGTATGAGGAATCCTAGTAGGATTAGGGCTCAATTCAAGGCCTATATATAGATGTTAGATTAGGGGTGTAAATATGTTCGAATACTCATTGTACTCTCAAGCAATAAAAGCCGGATATTCTCTCCCGTGGACGTAGATCACATTGATCGAACCACGTAAATCCTTGTGTCACCGCATTACTATTATTTTTGGCTACTCTTGCAAACCCTAGATTTATCAGTATATGTATCCGAAATATTACGATATTATTTGAGATTTGTCTCTTGCACCATTGAGGATGATTAAAGTTTATCATTTGGTTGAGATTTATTTGATATTTGAGGGCTGCCTTATCTGAAAAATAATGTTTCTGTAGATACGATATTCTTAATATCGTACTTGAGGATGAATAATTGGTGCCATAAAATATGGATGCATGACTGTATCGTACGTGAAAATGATTGCATGACTGAATAATATGGATGCATGATTGTATCGTACGTGAAAATGACTGAATAGTTTGTTACGAGTTGCATATATATCGTACGTGAAAATGATTGCATGTGGGATGTTACGATATCTCCAATATCGTACTTAGTATGTTACGATTTTATAATCTCGTACATGAGCACAACCGATTTATGGCACGAAATAAGAATGCATGTGAGTAATATGTTACCATTTATGTGAGAAGATAATTGCATCTGGCAAATTTGTTACGATATACCCAATATCGTACTCTGTGCGTTACGATATTTCCAATATCGTACTTAGTATGATACGATTTTATAAACTCGTACATGAGCGCAACCGATTTATGGCATGAAATAAGAATGCATATGAGTAATATGTTACGATTTATGTGAGATGATGTTTGGATGTGAGTAATTTGTTACGATATTACCCAATATCGTACTTTGTTTGTTACGATATTGCCCAATATCGTACTTTGTTTGTTACGATATTGCCCAATCTCGTACATGACCACTTTCTGTCTACATGTTTTCAGGTTGTGTGGAAATATGTCCGACCGGAATTGATGAAGCCACCTCACCACAGGGTCCAATGTTATGGATATGAGGGTCTGATTGGAGATATACACAAGGTGCTCGAGTGCTTTGGAGATGAAACAAAATCTGAAGTGAAACATTCCGCTTTAGGATCCTTTATGCGATTGGATGACTCCAACGTACGATCAGGCCTAGCGCTCAACTACATGTTGTCACGTCAGGTGAGGCCAAGTGAGAAAACGGCCAAAAATGTTGACACCACAGCACTATGGTTCAAGGTGGAGGGCAAGATATTAGGCTTCTCCTGAGTGGAGTATGCTTTGGTGAGCGGACTCAAATTTGGACCAGCTTCTTTTAATCCATATAGCAGGCTTGTTCTCCCCAATAATTCAATCTACGAGAGGCTATTCAACAACAACACGGAATTTACTGCAGCCGAGGTCCGTACTGTTTTTAATGCCAAAGGGTATGGAGATGTTGAAGATGCCATCAAACTGGCAAAGATGCTGTTAGCCACCCACTACGTGATGGGCTTTGAACAAGCACGCAAAAAGATCCCATTGTAGATGTGGTTGCTCGTGGAGGACAACCAGCTTGGGAGGAATTTCTCTGGGGAAGTATATCATATCAAGATCTGATGGACAACATAAACAAGGTGACAACAAAGAGAGCCGCCAGATCATCGCCTAGATATCATCTGAAAGGCAACACACTCGCCTTCTTGGTAAGTAGACTGCTATTCATAGTACGATTTACATGAAAATCGTACATTCGTGTGATAAAAAATCGTTTACAGGCATGGATTTTTTGCTCACTACCAGCTGTCGGGAAAAACATCGGCATGAAGAATGAACAGAATAAGAAGAAGATACCTTGATTCCTGAGGTACACTTATATCAAGAACAATGACATGCCAGAAGGTCTTCAAGCCAAAGTAAAAAACTAATAAGTTCTACGATGTTAAATTTTGACTGAGTTGTTGAGTTTTTGTATGTACGATATTCATAATATCGTACTTTATTTGATTCAATTTCTTAATTAATGTTAAGAGTTTAATAAGTTTTATTGCTTGCATGCTTCGATATTCAATTTGTTAGCCGCTTCTAGTTTTGGAAGTCTAGTTCATTGAGAATTCTAGTTTTGGAAGACTACACGATGTTACGATAATGGTAATATCGTTCTTCATTTGCTAGGAGATTCTAATTCATGCTACGAGATTCTAATTAATGCTATGATATTTTAATTCATGCTACGAGATTCACAATATCGTACTTTTTTTGTTAAGAGATTCTAATTTATGCTATGAGATTCTGATTTATGCTACAATATTCATGCTACGAGATTCTAATTCATCCTATGATATTGTACTTCATGCTACGAGATTCACAATATCGTACTTTATTTGAAGCAAAACTGTTATGCTGTCACAACCCCAAATCCCGAGGGATGGCAGAAGCCGGGGTGCGACTGGGGTTGGATTAAAGAAGCGGGGAAGAAGGGGGCTAACTGACTAAACATACATAAATGACATCAAACATTCAATGAACAAGACTGGAATATAATAAAGAAAGAGTTAATCACGTGTGATTACTCGAGAAAAGTACACAAAGGTATCTAAGTTCACTATTACAGGCTTATACTATAGTGTTTTGTTCAATACACATATTCTCAAAAAGATTCTAGAGTTTTGCAGCGGAAGAGTCATAACTAAAGCTTCCTAACTTCTCTACCCAACTTCAACCACTGCCGCTCACGTCGCTTCAACCTGCACATTTAGAAAACAATGCAGGGCTAAGTACAAAAGTACTTAGTGGGCACGATGCCGAAATCATAATAATAAGTATAAATAATCTGGCATTTTATAACCGTAGCGCATCGGGGTTTTGTTGAAAAGGCCCGTGCCTACTAAACATTTTCTGACTGATTTGTATAAAGCAGCTTGCGCAAGCATTTTTAGAGTATGTTATGTTCAATCTTG
The DNA here is from genome assembly GCA_029490685.1 of Schizonepeta tenuifolia. Lineage (NCBI taxonomy): Eukaryota > Viridiplantae > Streptophyta > Magnoliopsida > Lamiales > Lamiaceae > Schizonepeta > Schizonepeta tenuifolia. Next base: position 80,475,306 of record CM055955.1, on the reverse strand, counting down.
ACCAAAGCTAATTCACCGTGGCTGGTTACCCCTCAACAGAATACCACATACACCACATGTTACAAAGTGCACTAACTCTGGAAAGCACTTAGCAGCTAACTCAGAGTCGATCATTAGTTAACCTAGTTAGATTAACTCTAAAAGTCTGGAAAACCCGAAGGTTAACTCAGATAGGTACAAGAGAACTCACATAAAATAGTTGAAACAGTTTATGCCAAGATTATCACTTTGAAAACACAATTATCAAAGCGATAATTAATACTTTTGAGTTGTGGAAAAACCCACATTTTATTTGATATAGATAAAAGCCCACCTCGTAATACAGAACTAAGAAGTACTAGCTTCCAATCTTCGGATCTTCCGTCCTTTCTTTACTACTGGCTTCCTCCTTCATCGTAAAATAATAATTCTTAAGAATCGATTCGTAAAAGATAATCGATCAAAGAAACTCGAAAAAAGGTTTTAGTCGTTTCATTCTTTAGGCATTTGCACGCTTACTAGATTCATTTTACTTGAACGAGAAACGAGACTTAAACAAATCCCGTTTAGAACTCAAAAAGGTCTCATACTCGACTCTTAGGTCAGTAGACAGGGTAGTCGATAGCTCGATACGACTTAAAGATCATAAGAAACTAAGTTGGAAAGAATCAACTTAGGAAAAATTACGTTTTAGTTCATTATACGACTTATGCATTTTCACGCTAAACTAGTTTTCTTTACTTGAACGGGTACGAGGTACCAACTCGTCTCATTGAGCACTCAAGGCTCTTTTCTTGACACTGGGATCAGTAGGAAGATATTCGTTAGTTATTACGTCTTAGACGATCGAAAGAAACTAAGTTGCGAACGAAACAACTTAGAAGAATGAAAACTGAAATTTCACTGCGCATTACAGTAACTCTGGGGACTGCCCAGAACAGTGGATCTGGAAACAGGGGTTGAGCCCTGTACCGTTGGAAAGTTTGGGATGTCTAGTTTACGCTCCAATTTACGGATCGCAAATCCGATAAACGAGCTAGAAGTTATTACAGTTTCCGGCGAGGGTCGCAAAACTGCCGCGCTAACCCTAGTTGCTCGATAGAATCGATGTATAACGTCTTAGGTTCGTTCTAAGCTCTCGTATTCGATTTCTTAAGAAACTGGACCCTCAAGGTAGTCATCACGTACTCCCGTACGTGATGAACTCCTTCTCAAAACTCGTCCAATAGCACGACGTTCTAAACGTCGGCTTTCAACTAACATGTACTAAACAAAAGCAAGTTATCAACTTCGCGTTCTAGTTCTCGACTATCACTATAGCTCATATTATATTAGCTCGAAAGCTCATGACATCAACTACAAAGTTATTTCCAAGTCCATCATAAACGATATTATCAAATTAGAATTCTCATTCGACTTCTCGGTTATTACTTACATTTAATTGTTCGTCTCTTACACAATTTTCAAAGTTGTCGGATTTCGTTCAAATTTTTCGTCGTTAAACAACATCTAACGAGAATCACTTTCATGAATATAATCATTTCATATCAACACTATATTTCAACTTACGACGAGTTCTTCATCTCTTACATCCCACAAAATATTTTTAGAAAAATCTAAATAAATTCCTATCAACAATTAATACCAATTACAACCTTATTCCATCAACCAAACATCATCTAAATCAAACACATGAAAACCCCTAATTGTCTAATAAATTTCGGTTTTCACTCATAGGTTAAGAGGGTGAATTTCTTCTTCAATTAACACCATTTAATTCTTAATCATCCTATTATAACATCAATTGATCAAATGAAATCCAATTACACATTAACATGCAAAAATCCCCAATTCTTTACTCAAACCCTAAATCGGTTTTCAAAATAACATGGGGCTTTCGATTTCTCTTTGTTCTAATCACTAATTAAGCACTTCTTAAGCATGAATTTATCATTAATTGAAGAAATCCAAAAATCCTACTAAATCCCTTAAATTTTCGGTATTGACTAGGGTATTAAGGTTCTTGATTTTGTTCAATTCTAATCCCTAATTACCCTATCTAACACATCTAATTTCATTAATTCAAGATCGAATCATCTAATTCATCATCCTAATTTTCGATCCAAAAAGAAAAATAAAAAGAAGAGGATGATGGATGGATAGAATTAAAGAGGAGATGAATTCCTTGGGATTTAATAAAGGAAGACTTAGGTTTTGATGGTTGGATGTAGGAGAAAAGATGAAGATAGGAGAGAGGAGGAAGGGTGCTGCCGAAAATGGGGGAGGGAAGGAGGAGGAGATGTGTTTTAATTGTATTAACCTAATGTTATAACATATTATAAGGTAACAAGTGTAAAGTGTGAATAGTTAAAACAATAGGTGTCCTCATAATAACATTATAAAATCAAAATATCATAATGAGAGAGAGGTGAGGTCGGTTATAGGGAGAGGGAGAAGGAAAATACGCGCTTTTCCGGCGCGATACGACGTTACGGAAATTGAACGACGAAAAACATAGCTCGGCACAAAAACGTCGCGGTCCGATTCGACCGAAAATTCTAATGTACTAAACTTAATCGGAAAATAAATTTATAAAATTTATTTTGACAAAAACTCGGGACGACACAGTTCGAGTTTTGTCCGAAAAATCATAAAAACGAACTTTCTCGGGCGAGTTCGTATCGCGATTTCGTGAATGTAAAAATCAGACGGTTTTCCGTTCTGAGTTCACGAACTAAAAACTTTTCGTAACGCGCTAACCCTAAATACAGTAGTTGTCTAGCTGACTTCCGTAATTTATTTTCGGAAACGGATTCGACCGTTAGTCTTAGAATTCAAAATCATAAACTTAGGCGTGCAAAGCCATTTATTTTATTAACTTTAAATTTTTGAGATCGTAAGGAATTTCCGGGGCATTACATATGCATGTCTGGAAGTGTATACGATGTTACGATATTGGAAATATCGTACATAATGCACCATCTGATTTATGTTTTATGATTGCCTCAATGTACGATATTCATAATATTGTACAATTGACTAAGTGCCGGTATAATACGATTTATTTAATTCGTATCAGTTTTATGCACAACTAACTTATCTAATTTCTCATGTAGGACCTTAAAGCCGTGCTGGAACCAGGTAGGACCGAGTCCAATTCTCCCTACTGGAAATCGCTTGAGCAAGATCCTGAAGGAAAGCAATTTGCCTTCACGTACGATGCCAATGACACGAAGAAGAAGAAGAGGCCTCGCGAAGATGGTGGTGATGATGATGAAGGTCCGAGTGATGCTGTTAGGCATGCGGCTCCCCATTCCGCTGCAACAAGCTCTAGAATGCAAGACCCACTCACCGATGGAGACATCTTCATTGATCAAAGAGATCGGTGAATACGCGGGTGAGGTTGCAGCAAAGCGGGCTAGGCTAGAAGCAGAGGGATTCTTCACGGCCATAAGGGACGAGATGATTGTTGGTATTGGAGAGTATGTTTTTCAGAAGATGCTTGAAGCATGTGGTCCTCCTACGGACCAAGACTACCCAGCGAGGATGAGCCAGACATTCTAGCACAGAGGCCCCCCACTATATGTTCGTGATATGCAGTAGCCATCCCCACGCTCAGGCCATGCACCAGTGGATCATGAAGAACCTGTTGTGGATGGTGCACCAATGGATGATGCAACGAAGGATCCAGCAACAGCATAGGATGAACTAGCGCCGGATCCAGCAGCACTAGCGCATGATGAACCAGCACCGGATCCAGCAGCAGCGCACGATGAACCAGCGTCTGATCCAGCAGAAGACATAACATTGGATGATGCCGAGCCTGCTAAGGATGCACTAGAGGATGCCAAGGATGCCGAGGATACCGAGCATGCTGAGGATGCGCTAGAGGATGCCGTGGATACCGGGAATGGAGATGAGCAAAACAATGAACAAGTAAAAGAAATGGATGTCGAGACATAGACAATGCATAAACATGTATCTTCTGCGTGTGTGATGGTGAAAAATAAATTTACTTATTTCTGTTTTTTATTTTCTCACTTAAACAATGGATAATCGGCATTTAGTTTAAAATTTGTAAAATTTGCGGTTCGCATTTGGCTACTTCGGACAACTTTTAGTATAACTTTCATGAATTTCGTTACATGATCATTGATATCCATTGTTATTCTTGCAACGAGATTTATATAACTCGTAGCAAGAATGACAACTTTTGTCATGATATTCATATAAAATTGTAACACGCGCAATCATTTCATTACAAGAAGAGCGATCTTGCTATGATTTTCATGAATCTCATAACAAAAGTCCTCAAATATTGTTACAACTTCGATGAATATCGTAGCACAAATTAGTCATCATGGCATGGCGGACAACCAATCTTGCTACGATTTTCGTCTCATGTTATGATATTCGTATAAATCGTAACAAGTTTGCTTGTACCATATTACAATATTCACATAAATCGTATCATATGAATCAACTAGTGATGCCAATGATTTGCATTGCTACATCTTTTCCAGAGATCTACCTGCCACGAACAGTTTCCTCAGACTGAAGATGAGAACATACTACACATAGCAGCAGCATCGGAAGCCGCAACACTGGATATTCCGGACAATGGTCCGAGCTTTGATCTACACTTGGTACAACTTACATAAAATCGTAGCATACGAGTTACATAAAATTATAAAAATTTTAGAGTATAACGTATTAGGGTACATTTCATAAGCAGGACCCTACACAGCCTGCTACCTAATAAGATGTAAGTGACACACAAATGAATGTTGTATATGACTCTTTGTTGGCGACCACATATGCACCTTCGCTGCATACTGTGACGCCAACAACAGCGACGGCTCGAATTCTTCAGCTAAGGGGGTCGGCGACCTGTTCTGGGACCTCGATTCAAGCTCCACAAGTGCAGGCACCAAATTTGAATGCCAGACTCATTCGGCAGAGATTCCCGTCAGCAGCTTGTCGGAGTCCATTCCTAGTCGATGATGTACGCCCAAGGCGTGATGGGTTCGAAGCATTCTTGAAAGCTAAGACTGAAAAGTAAGTTTAAATTTACAAGTTTTATAAATTTCATAACATGATCATTGATATCCGTTGTCATTCTTGCAACGAGATTCATATAAATCGTAGCAAGAATGACAACTTTTGTCATGATATACATATAAGAAGAGCGATCTTGCTATGATTTTCATGAGAATCTTGCTACGATATTCGTATCGTGTTACGATATTCACATAAATCGTAACAAGTTTGCTTGTCTTAGAAGTTTTAATTCTTATGCATTGCTAAATATAACCAAAAATAGGAAGAATGTCGGGTTGTTATGGGCAGTCGACACTGAATTCTTCGAGAGCTTAATAAATCCATCAAAAATGATGTACAACGACCACATAAACTGCTACACATCTGTTATGGTCACCAATCCAACTTTCGCCGGTTTGAGAGATGTTCACGACAACGTTACCATTACGTCCACTGATTTCATGGTATGTTACAATTATAATAATATCGTACATACTTTAAACTTTTATGAACGAGTATGATGTTACGAGATTCATTTTACTCCTAACATCATACTATGAAATTTAAAACATCGTGTCTATTATCAATATACGATATTATGATATTCGCAATATCGTACATCCTCTAAAGAGTATCATTGTGAAAAATGTTATGATTTTCCGTATATCGTATCATCTTGGCGTTTAATTCTTAAATCGTATCATCTTGACTTTCATCTGTATTCATAGGATGCTCTGGAGGACGTATTTCATTCAATGCATAAGGCAAAGAGGGTAGGATTTGACCTATACGAACCTTCTCTATTTGATATTCATAGAGAAGAGGTTGTTCCGGAAGACGAGTTGGGAAGGTTGGTCCACTTTGCAGAGGCAAGAATACAACGTTGGGGGGCGAACATATTGGCTTGGATCAACTGCGAAAAGGTAACAAAAACTAATTCTGCATGATGTTGATACGATTTACCTAATATCGTACAATCATAACATAATTTGTGGTACGATTTGTCAAATATCGTACTATCATTTTCCCGAATACTTATGTTATTTGTGTATCTCTATATCGCATCCACTTCTAGGTTATCATGGCTGCACACTTAAGCAACCACTGGACAATGATTGTCATGGATCTCGCAGCACAGCAGTTGTGGCTTTACGACCCCAAGTCGTGGCAATTTGAGAAGCACCACAAGGACAATGGATTGCAACCCTTCCTGCCAATGGCCAGATTGATGCCAAAAGTAATGAAGAAAATTGGCTATTATGAAAAACATGGAATAGCTAATCCGAACTACACGCAGTGGCCATTGTGCTTCCCAAGAGCAAACGAAAAGGGTATCTTCAAGCAAGAGAAAGAGGATGGCGTCAGTTGTGGTCTATATTCATTGAAGTATGTAGAGCGGTTTATATCAAAGAAGAGGCTACCAAAGAGTCTGAAAAATCCAGCCGAGCTCAGATCATATCGCCACCACATTGCAAAAACCATCTATGCAAACTGCACCGATGAAGACACACTCCCGATAGAGATGGATTTGGGTTGAACACTTGTTGGGTTATTTTGTCTATATTGCCATATTGAAAACTTGTTTTATTTTGTATATTTTGCTACTACTTTAACCAGGAATACTCTATTATATGTACGCATTTTGTAAAAAATACCTGGTAGTATGATATATCCTGCATTTTGTAAGTATGATTGCTACGATTTTTATTTAAATTATCACTTATTTTTGCTACGACTTGTACGATATTACATAATCTCGTATACAATTGTTCAATATTAGATAATATCGTAGCGAATCATGTACGATTTTAGGAATATCGTAACAAGATACACATGTAGAATTCAATCGAAATGAGTACAATTCTGCAATCATGTACGATTTAATCAAAATCAAAACACATCAAGTATGATCTTATGAATATCGTATCAACCTAAGCACATACAAAATATAATTTTTTGTACGAGTTTACAAATGTCGTAACAAACTATACAACAATAAGTACGAACATCATCATTCAAACCTATTTTAATCGTTGCATGTTGCACGAGTGTGGCCAGGTACACCACAAATGCCGCATTTTTTCTCTTTCCAAGGTTTCTTCGCACTTGTTTTGCTGCTATTCACTTCTTTTTCTACAATGCTTTCCAAAATAGTTTTGCACGTATTCATGTAGTGACCCTTCTGATGACATCTCGAACACACCTTTTTCCCTGTTTTGCTAGCTTCAGACGGTACTCTTCTAGTACGTGGATGTCCAGCTTGCCTTGAATTCCCCAGCGTTAAGATCACTCTTTCTTCGACCTCAGACGGGACTTGCCGATCTTCTTTATCAGGAACAGTGATGCGTCTTCGACTTTTGGGCCGTTTGGCCCTATTTTTCATGTCTTTTTGTGTTGTTAGAGTCTGTCCAGGGGAAGGAAACTGTTGTTTGAAGGAAGGAAGCTCGGTTCAGGTCAAACAGATGAAAAGTGGTCAGAATGAGCAGAACTGGAGTGAATCCAGTCGGTTGCAAGAACTACGCAAAGGAGTATGCAGGGCAGGAGATGAATTGAAACGAGAGACGAGGTTGAAAGGAGGAATCCATGTGAACCCTGAAGCTAAGTTGTTGTTCATCATTCGCATTCGTGGTATTAACGCAATGCACCCAACAACAAAGAAGATTTTGCAGCTGCTTTGCCTACGAAGAATTCAATCATGAAGCATGCAACCAGTTTGACCGTTGCAAAGATTTCCAGTCTGTCGCCAAAGCTCAAGAAGGAAAGCCGCATAGAAAAGATTCGCTAATATCTGCCAAGCATTCATGAAAGGAAGGATTTGGAGGTCAGCGCCCTACCTTAAATAATCAAATCAATCGGAGATCACCAATCATCCATCCAACCAATCGCAGATATTCAAAATCTCGCTCAACATGGAAACTGCCAATCATGCCATTTCAATCCACCCGCCTAGGGTTTTGCCACTACCACTACATACTATAAAAATCCAGCCAAGGAGGCTGGCACAATGTTGGAGAATTTATCAGTCTACAGTTCCTAGTTCGGAGAAAAAACACTTTTATCTCTTCTGCTCAAAACAATCTTTACTTGCTTTTATTTACATTCCGCTGTGAAGAACAAATCCAAGGCTGTTGCCTTTGGTACTCTTAATTCGAGTATTTCGTATTTCTTTTATTAATGTGTTCTTTCTCGCCTATCATTTTATGTTCAATTATGTGTGAGTAGTTTACTTGGTGAGATTTGGGTATGGGAAATGATTGACTGTTGACATGTGAAATATTCGTGAGGCACTTGTGCCATCGGTTGAGTCAAGTAGTTCCGGAAGGACTGGAGCAGAATTCATGGGCAGTTACAATCTAACGGGTGATCTCGTTCGGTTGGATCTGTACCATGTCAAGCAAAGGCAGGGCAGGACAAACGGCAGCGTTTGAGATGCCAGGACCGAGTAGCTAAACAGCACCTGACATGGTGCTGTAGATCTGGATGGTGAGGATTGGACAAGGGGATACTGCGTCCTTCTTCAGTCTTGGGCTTCTCTAACAATCACCCATCAACTGTGACGAGGCATCAAGCCATGGTTATTGACCAAAGGACTCATCTCGCGTATCGTAGGCATTGCAATGACCGGTTGGACGTGGTCCCGGAAATGAGTATCCCGCGAGTGGTGTCTACTCTGTAGGTGCGGACATGGGAAGTTTGGAAGAGAAGGTTGATGAGGGTCATACTTGGAGAGATCGGGTATGACTATTATCTACGGAGGAGTGAAGCACGGCCTTGTGACCGGGGTGAAGCGTGACCTTCGGACCAAGACGACAACAAGGGATTCAACCATCCCAAGTGTGGAGTATGAACTCTCGAAACGCCCCAATGTCTTTGGGCCACGCCTTGAGTTTATACAAAGCATGGACGGATTCTTAGTGTGCCCATGACCGAATTTACATGTCAACAATGATCACGACCTACCCCAAGTCTTACCTCCTTTTTATATTTGATTTCTGTTTATTTTATTGTGCAGATACACAGATTGAGATAGTGACAACTCGATTTGTATACTGAAGAGTAAAGTGGTTCATCACTCTCCGTGGGATCGACCCTAGCTTACCGCTAAGACTAATCAGTCCGGTAGTGGGCATAGGAGCGTGTACTGACCGTCTGGGGCATACACAGGTATTTTGATCGTACCATATGACGGGTGCGTGTCAAAATTGGCGCCGTTGCCGGGGAGTGACGCGCAACAATTTTACTCTTCTCATTCCATCTTCCACTATTAGTGTATGCGTGGAACTCGTCGAGTACAGAGAGCATTAACTTTTGATCCAGATATTGAACGAACTGAACGACGACTACGCGCACTTGCACGAATAGCGAGACGCGACGCTATGGTCGACCAACCACAGCAGCCGCAGACCCTCAAGTAGTTGGCTTACCCAACTAATCTGAATCTCATGCCGAATGGGATCACCTTACCAACGAACCCCTTCGCACCTGAACGGTTTGACTTGAAACCTGCATTAATACAGGTCTTACCGAAATTTAATGGATATCCAGGAGACGACCCGCATACCCATCTTCAGGATTTCGAAATGACAGTGATGCATCAGTCCAATGAGAATCAGCAAGAATAAGTGAAACTGGTTCTTTTTCCATTCTCCTTAGTAGACAGCGCCAGGAGATGGCTGTATAATCTGCCCCAAGGAAGCGTTACCACTTGGGCAGAAATGCAGCAGAGTTTCTTGGAAGAATTTTTTCCAGCCACAAGAGTTGAAAGAATGCGATGGGACATCCGAAACATTAAGCAAGACGGACTGGAAACCTTTTATGAGTATTGGACTCGTTTCAAACGGCTGTTAAGCAACTGTCCTCACCATCAGATTACTCCAAAAGATCAAGTGGAAAGCTTCGTGAAGGGCATGCGGAGGAGCGATCGAGGACTGGTATTGGCTGCATGCAACGGATCACTGCTGAGCAAAACACCTCAAGAGATTTTCAAACTCTTGGGAACAATGGCAGAAGAATCCAGAGATGATGGACATGACAGAAGCAGAGAGATACCAGAAAGAGGAGAGGAAAAGGATAAGCTGACAAATCTGGAAAAGGAGATGAAGGAAATAAAGACATTACTGAGTGGTCTGACCATGCAGAAGAAGGTCAGACAGTGTGGCCTATGCGATGCAGTGGGGCATCAATCTGAAAATGCCCAAACTTTGGTGAAGATATAATGGATGTAAATGTCATGGGGGGGAATGAAGGATTCCAGAGGAAACATGACCCGTTTTCAAATACGTATAACAGAGGATGGAGGGATCATCCTAACTTTCGATGGAAGCAGGACGGTCAACCACAACAAAACGGTGCAGGTCTACCGGGATCATCGCAATCATTTGCCCATTACCAACCCCAACAGCAACAGGTGTATCAACCACCTCATCAGAGGAGAGCACCGTGGGAAGAGGCCATGGAGAGCATGGCTAAGGAAAGTGAGAAGTTCCGCAATGAAATCCGAGCTGGTATGAATCAAACCAACGTGCAGATTGGTCATCTGGCGAAGGCGTTGGCAAAAGTAGAAGAAAATATAGGGAAACTTCCATCTCAAGGGATCAATCACAAGGAACAGGCACAAGCAATAATCACAGAGGTGGATGATGAACAAGCTGAAAAAATTTTGGCAGAGGCAGAAGTTAACCGGCAAAGAGAGGAGGGGACCAACAACAAAGTTTCAGGAGAAATAGGTGATGATGAGCAAACCGAACCTCCTTATCCGGGTAGACTTCGACAGAAAGCTAAGGAGAAAGAAGCCAATGATATGATGAAAATCTTTCGGAAGTTGGAACTTAGCCTACCCCTACTGGACGCAATTAAGCAAATCCCAAAGTATGCTAAGTTCCTTAAAAATCTTTGCTCGAGGAAGGTGAAGATTGATGAGGATGTTCGATATGTCATGGGAGAGAGTGTGTCAGCCTTCATACAACAGAAACTGCCACCTAAGAAGAAAGACCCGGGGATGTTCACTATCCCTTGCAATATCGCAGGAAGGAACATGGACAAAGCCATGATGGACTTGGGGGCATCTATAAATGTTATGCCCCTGGCAGTTTTCAACAGGCTCAACTTGGGGGAACTACGGAACACCCGAGTTGTCATATAACTAGCAGACAGGTCAAACGCGTACCCAGAGGGCGTGATCGAAGATGTGCTTATCAAAGTAGGAGAGCTGATTTTTCCGGCTGACTTCTACGTGTTGGATACCGGTTTGGAAGCAAAGGAGAACTCCATCCTGTTAGGCAGGCCGTTCATGATGACTGCAGGAACTAAATTGAACATGAAGACCGGAATTCTATCGTGTGAATTCGATGGTGTAGTAGAAGAATTCAGCATTTACGAAGCCATGAGACGGAAGCCTGATTTGGAATCGGTAGATATGATTGACATATTTGAACCATTGGTACAAGAGCAGATTCTGTCATTCAGCTCGAGTGACATGACAGAAAGGGTTATATGAGCCGGTCTTACTGATCGAGATGTTGTACAAATGGAGGACCTCGAGATGAAGGAAACCATCATGGAGTTGTATTCTTTAAAGGAAAGCACCCTGGAAGCAGCAGTGGAAGTCGACAGAAAAATTAAAGACATTATTTTGGAAGTGTACTCCATCGGAGGATCGGGGCAAGGCAAACCAGAGTTGTTCTCTCAGTATGGGGAACACGAGAAGCTGATGCCCTCGATTGTAAAAGCCCCAGTCTTGGAATTAAAAAAATTGCCGAAGCACTTGCAATATGCTTACTTGGGACCGGAGGAAACTCTTCCAGTGATTATCAGTTCTGATCTGACCCTGGTGCAGGAAGAAAGACTGGTCAGAGTATTAAGAGAGAACAAGGAAGCCATTGGTTGGACCTTGGCAGATATAAAGGGTATCAGTCCAACAGAGTGTATGCATCATATATACTTGGAGGAAGGAGCACGACCAGTACGGGATTCACAGAGGAAAATGAATCCTGTTATGAAGGAGGTGGTACTTAAGGAGATCCTAAAGCTTTTGGAGTTGGGTATAATCTACCCTATATCCGACAGTCAATGGGTCAGCCCGGTTCACGTCGTACCGAAGAAATCTGGAGTACAGGTTGTAGAGAATGACAAAGGCGAGCTTGTTCCAACAAGGCTACAAACTGGGTGGCGAGTCTGTATAGACTACCGGAAGCTGAACATGGTCACACGAAAGGACCATTTTCCATTGCCCTTTATCGACCAAATACTGAAAGGACTGGCTGGTAATGCCTATTACTGTTTCCTGGATGGATATTCAGGATATATGCAAATATTCGTAGCTCAAGAAGACCAAGAGAAGACCACGTTCACTTGTGTGTACGGGACGTTCGCATACCGAAGAATGCCATTTGGTCTTTGCAATGCACCTGGAACTTTCCAACGGTGCATGATGAGCATATTTTCAGATTTATTGGAAAACTGCATAGAGGTGTTCATGGATGATTTCACGGTATATGGTGATTCGTTCGACACATGTCTTAATCATTTGGAGCTAGTGTTGAAAAGATGCGTGGAGAAAAGCCTGGTACTCAATTATGAGAAATGTCATTTTATGGTAAGAGAAGGCATCGTACTGGGCCATGTCATATCAGAGAGGGGTATCGAAGTAGATAAGGCAAAGATCGATTCCATCGCCAAGTTGCCATATCCAACCACGGTCAAGCACATACGGGCATTCCTTGGTCACGCAGGGTTTTACCGCAGATTCATTAAGGATTTTGCAAAGGTTGCTCAACCTATGACCCGTTTGCTGCAACAAGATGTACAGTTTTACTTTGATAACGACTGTAAGGAGGCATTTCTGAATTTACGGGATAAATTAGTATCAGCCCCTATCATTCAACCGCCAGATAGGGAGATACCATTCGAAATCATGTGTGATGCCAGCAACTACGCGGTTGGAGCAGTACTGGGACAGAAGAGAGGTAAGGAAAGCCACGTTATATATTACGCTCCAAGACTTTGAATCCAGCTCAATGTAGCTACACCACGACTGAGAAGGAATTGTTGGCAGTGGTTTTTGCAATCGAGAAGTTCAGATCATACCTTCTGGGCACAAAAGCGATCGTTTACACCGATCATGCCGCTTTGAAATACCTCATGGCGAAGAAAGAATCAAAGCCACGACTTATCCGGTGGATATTGCTGCTCCAAGAGTTCGACTTGGAAATAAGAGATAAGAAGGGAGCAGCCAATCTAGTAGCTGATCATTTAAGCAGGTTGCTGATAGGAAAAGATGATGGCGAACCGATAGAAGATGCTTTTCCGGATGAAAAGCTATACGCCATACGCGATCATATGGAGATGGAGACTCTGTATGCTCTAACCAAGAAGGAGCCGTGGTTCGCAGACATAGCAAATTATCTTCTCACCAAGGAAGTACCACCAGGAAAGACCAAGTTCGAGAAACAGAAATTGGTAACACAGGCTCGCTCCTATTTTTGGGAAGCACCGCATTTATGGAAGATCGGTACAGATCAAATCATACGGAGGTGCGTTCCAGAGTTTGAACATGCTCAGATATTAGAAATGTGCCATAGCACAGCATGTAGTGGCCATTTCGGTGGGAGGAGAACAGCGCAAAGAATACTGGAAAGTGGATTCTATTGGCCTACCATCTTCGCTGATGCCAAGAAATGGGTACAAGGCTGCCCGAAGTGTCAGATGGTAGGGGGTATTACCGCAAGAGATGAGATGCCTCAGATGCCTATTATGCCTGTGGAAATCTTCGATGTATGGGGAATCGATTTTATGGGGCCACTCCCTAAGTCAGGGAATTATGAATACATTTTGGTGGCAGTCGACTACGTGTCCAAATGGGTCGAGGCAAAGGCTACAACCAGTAATGATGCTCATACGGTGGCTGAATTTTTGAGAGAGCAAGTGTTTAGTAGATTCGGAGTTCCAAAAATCCTCATCAGCGACCAAGGATCCCATTTCTGCAATGCTACCATTAGAGCACTAACCAAAAGAATAGGGGTGAAACATAAAGTCACGACCGCATACCACCCTCAGGCCAATGGGCAGGCTGAAATTTCTAACAGGGAGATCAAAAGCATATTGGAGAAGGTAGTTCATCCCAATCGTAAGGATTGGAGCAATTACTTGGGAGATGCATTATGGGCATACCGCACCGCCTACAAAACTCCAATTGGCATGTCACCATTCAGGCTTGTGTTCGGGAAAAGATGCCATTTACCAGTAGAAGTGGAACACAAAGCTTACTGGGCGATCAAGAGGATAAATTTCAGTATGACCAGGGCGGGGAAGAGAGGAAGTTGCAACTAAATGAATTGGAGGAACTTCAGTTGGAGTCGTATGACAATGCAGTTTTGTACAAGGAAAGAACAAGGAGAATCCACGATGCCAAGCTTAGGAAGAAGGAATTCTGGTCTGGCCAAAAGGTGTTGCTATTCAACTCTCGATTTAAGCTGATGAGTGGGAAGCTTAAATCAAAATAGGGGGGACCGTACATCGTGAAGGAGTTATTCCCTAATGGAAGTGTCGAAGTTTATGATTTGAATGGAAAGGATACTTTTGTGGTGAACGGTCATCGTTTGAAACCGTACTTCGATTATTCAGAGTTGAAGAAGACCAAGGAGAAATGCTCTTTACTGGATCCTATTTATCAGTAAGAGCAGAAGCTGGAAGTCGAGCTCAAGACATTAAACAAGAGCGCTGACTGGGAGGCAACCCAGGAGTGGTCGTCGGTAAGACCACAACCGCTTTTCCTTTAATTAGTTAATAATTAGTTGTTTTGAGTAAGTGAGTATTTGACTAAGTCAGAACTGGAGAATGTGGGCCAAGTTGTTTTTAAAAGTCTATCTTGGAGTTCGAACCCACTTTGCGATGCAAAGTGTGTAGGTGGAGGTCCGGGGTAGATTGCAAACCCACTTTGCGATGCAAAGTGTGTAGGTGGCAGACCGGTGTGTGGAACGGAGACGGTCTAACCAAGGAGTGACGTGGAGGCGCATCTGACAAGGACAGCTGGTATAATTGCGGCGCTTGGGATTTCGCACGAAATTTGAATTTCAAAATTTGGTAATGATTTTATTCCCTTGATTGTTTCGACTTCCCATAACTGTCACTTCACCTCTACATCAGTCAGAAAGAGAAAACCCTACTCCATTAACTCTTATAACCTCCACAACCGCCCTCGCACTCAGCCACTTCCTCCACTCCGCCATAACCGTCGCCCACAATCTGTCATTTAAGCACAGAACCCAGTTCTCATCCCACATACTTCACCAACTTCGCCATTTTTCTGAAAACCCTAAAATTCCAACCGTCGCCATGGTTAGAATCAAGAAAGCCGCTCACAAAAGAATCGACAAAAGAGTCGCCGGTCCCGGTATTCAACCTAAGAGCCCAACCGCTACAAAGTCTGTACCGGTGGGGGAGAAGAGGAAAACTCGCAGCACCACATCGGAGGAAACTCCGGTGCACAGTTCAGAAAAGACCACACCTACTCGGGGGGTGGACGAAGAAGAACAGGAAAGGATCCCCTCACCGTAGAAGCAAGCTACCGACGAAGGAGGCGCTGCGGGTGACCACGAGCAAGTGCAGGTCGAGGAAGAGCCAGATGTCCAACCGCCTCAGAAGAAAGAGAAGAAGAAGCCTGCGGACAAGGGCACCACTACCGCAGCAGCAGCGAAGAAGAAAACCACCGGGAAGAAAGCAGCTAGCCCTCCACTAAAGGCGCCTACTCCAGTTCCCAGTTCTTCCCCTTCTCAATCTCAATCGAAGGAGGGTGGTCTGACCGCTTCCAATCACGAGGAGAAGGAACAACAGGAGGAGGCAGAGAAGAGCATTCCAGTGCGGGCCC
The DNA here is from genome assembly GCA_029490685.1 of Schizonepeta tenuifolia. NCBI lineage: Eukaryota > Viridiplantae > Streptophyta > Magnoliopsida > Lamiales > Lamiaceae > Schizonepeta > Schizonepeta tenuifolia. The sequence continues at coordinate 80,459,423 of CM055955.1, read as the reverse complement.
AGGAGGATGTCACCCCACAGAGTAAGGAGAAAGGAGTGGGAGCGAAGAGGAAGCTTGAAACCTCGAAACCGCCCCTATCGCAGAGGTCCAAGAAGAGCAAATTAGGGAGCAAGGTGGGTACTACGAGCACGGTGAAGAGGGTTGCAGCTGAGAAAAAAGGGAAGAAGAAGGAAGGAGAAGCGAAGGAGATCGAAGAGGAAGAAATAGAGAGAGTGGAGATCATCGACAGCTCCAACTCGGGGGAGATTCAAGCACCTGTGAAGTCTACACCCAGTGTCACTGCCACGAAATCAGGAGCCAAGAGGAAAGGCGTGCTACGCCCGGTAGCATCTGGAGCAACCATACCGCTAGACAGCCAGCGGTACGCCATCTTGCAAAACAGGGAGATCCTCCCTTGGTACTACCTGTTGACAGAAACCCTGGAAGCTTTTGGTATAAAAGAGAGAGTGGAGGGATACTTCAAGGGTATCGGCTAGGGGAAGGTGTTGGAATGGAACTACCCTGCGCTCAAGAAGCTATCGGAAGAATTCATGGGAACGGTGGAATTCAAACCCCGCGGCAAATACGGCATCGAGACTCCGGGCACCCTGCGCTTTCAACTGAGGGGTAGGATGTTCCCTCTCTCCATCAACGAGTTGAACATCCAACTCGGAGTACTCGAGCCGCGGGAGGTGTATGAGGAAGAGTATAAGGAGGCAGAGACGGTGGCCTCGGATGAATGGAAGTCCCAGATTGACCACTACTGGTCAATCATCTCCATCAGGGATCGCTATGTAAAGAACAGCAGCAAGTCCAATGAGATCAGAGATCCAGCGCTACAGATTTGCCACAGGTGGTTGGCTTACAACATCTATGGGCGGTTGGAAGGGTCTAACGTGGTGACTCAGCAGGAGCTGTTCATTTTATGGTGCATGATGGAGAAGAGGCGGGTAAACTTTGGGTTTGTGACAGCGCAGCAGTTTCAGTTTGGAGTGACCCACCATAACAAGTTGCTCTCACTCTGCCCTTTGGCGACGATTCTTGCAAAGAATCTCACCAATTTCGACTTGGAGAAGCCAGATGATCTCGCAGCTGCTGAGACAAGGTTCCTGGATCAGGGACGCTTCGTGAGGTGGAGAATCGTTGAGGTGGACGAGCATGGAAATTACTCGCTGGTTCATCCAGAAGGAGCAGCGGGCAGAGCAGAACCGAGCAGGGCGAATGAGCAGGCGGTTCCGCGCCGCTCGAACAGCGAGATGGTGGCTATGCTGGCAGAGTTGAAAGAGCTACGTGCAGAAGTAGTGATGTTGAAGGAAGAGATGACGGCAATCCACACCAACATGAAGAAGAGCTTTGAGAAGTTGATGGCGAAAGCAGCTGGAGAGGAGGAAGATGCCTCCGACCAGGACGAATAAGTTTCCTTTCCCTTATCTGTAGTTTAGGTTTTTTTTTCTTCTTTTTGTTCTTTTAGTTTCTGTTTTTTCTTTTATGTGTTGTGTCAGTAGGAGTCTAGTGTACATTGAGTCATTGAGTCTTGAGTCTGTGTGTGTGCATGATATATGGATCAGGGAATGTGTGCATGTTATTTGGTTTGACTGGTTTGAATGGTATGCTGGGCATGCATCACATGTATAACAGTAGAAGAAATGCAGAAATCCACACCTGTGAGAATTGAGCCTAATTGCTTCTATCTTTTGTGTGTTCATGCTGTTTAGTAATCCTAGAACTTGCTAGTGGATTTTAGCTGGTGGTATAGATTAGAGGATAAGGGCAGTTTATTTGTGATTAGAAGCCCCAGAGTTTTTCATGCTAAACATTATAATCCATTGCTAACCACTTTGAGCCAAAATGATTTTTCCTTTCATGAGCCCTTGGAATGACATTTGATTAAAAGTGTGTCTCCCCACACCATACAAAATAAGAAGGGTACATAGCTGCTCTAAGAATCAAAAGTGGAACAAGGGCAATAAGAAAAAAAAGGGGGTAGTCAATGTTTAAAAAAAAAAAAAAGGGGCAGAAATGAAAAGAATGAAAATTCTAAGTACGATCAAAGATCAATACATGCCTCAGAAAAATATATACCCCAAAGAAAGAAAGGAGTATTAGGATTAGTGGGAACACCTATGTTGAAAGATGCAGTCCATGTGGCTGGAATCAAGTCTTAACCCACTAGCCAGAAAATTCTCACCCTGCTCCGTATGCCCCATTACAGCCAAATAAAGACCTTTTGATAATCTGCACCTGATTAACTAATAGCCATAAATCCTCGAACAAGCTAATAGGAAAGCTAATGCAGCATAAAATGAGAGTAAACACTAGCCAAACACTTGAGTGGGTGTGAGGAAAACTGCTAATACGATCATGTGGTGTAATTGTTCAATGGGTTGTGGAATGTAACAGGTGGATACATGCATGCACAAACTTATTCATTTGATTGCACACTTTCGTGTCTTGTAATTTTATTTCTTTCTTTTTCGTTCATCTTTTTCTTGGTGTCTTTGTGAATCCACCAACATACTTGAGGGCAAGTATGGTTTAAGTGTGTAGGTGTGATGCGTCTTCGACTTTTGGGCCGTTTAGCCCTATTTTTCATGTCTTTTTGTGTCGTTAGAGTCTGTCCAGGGGAAGGAAACTGTTGTTTGAAGGAAGGAAGCTCGGTTCAGGTCAAACAGATGAAAAGTGGTCAGAATGAGCAGAACTGGAGTGAATCCAGTCAGTTGCAAGAACTACGCAAAGGAGTATGCACGGCAGGAGATGAATTGAAATGAGAGATGAGGTTGAAAGGAGGAATCCATGTGAACCCTGAAGCTAAGTTGTTGTTCATCATTCGCATTCGTGGTATTAACGCAATGCACCCAACAACAAAGAAGATTTTGCAGCTGCTTTGCCTACGAAGAATTCAACCATGAAGCATGCAACCAGTTTGACCGCTGCAAAGATTTCCAGTCTGTCGCCAAAGCTCAAGAAGGAAAGCCGCGTAGAAAGGATTCGCCAATATCTGCCAAGCATTCATGAAAGGAAGGATTTGGAGGTCAGCGCCCTACCTTAAATAATCAAATCAATCGGAGATCGCCAATCATCCATCCAACCAATCGCAGATATTCAAAATCTCGCTCAACATGGAAACTGCCAATCATGCCATTTCAATCCACCCGCCTAGGGTTTTGCCACTACCACTACATGCTATAAAAATCCAGCCAAGGCGGCTGGCACAATGTTGGAGAATTTATCAGTCTACAGTTCCTAGTTCGGAGAAAAAACACTTTTATCTCTACTGCTCAAAACAATCTTTACTTGCTTTTATTTACATTCCGCTGTGAAGAACAAATCCAAGGCTGTTGCCTTAGGTACTTTTAATTCGAGTATTTCGTATTTCTTTTATTAATGTGTTATTTCTCGCCTATCATTTTATGTTCAATTATGTGTGTGTAGTTTACTTGGTGAGATTTGGGTATGGGAAATGATTGACTGTTGACATGTGAAATATTCGTGAGGCACTTGTGCCATCGGTTAAGTCCAGTAGTTCCGGAAGGACTGGAGCAGAATTCATGGGCAGTTACAATCTAACGGGTGATCTCGTTTGGTTGGATCTGTACCATGTCAAGCAAAGGCAGGGCAGGACAAACGGCAGCGTTTGAGATGCCAGGACCGAGTAGCTAAACAGCGCCTGACATGGTGCTGTAGATCTGGATTGTGAGGATTGGACAAGGGGATACTGCGTCCTTCTTCAGTCTTGGGCTTCTCTAACAATCACCCACCAACTGTGACGAGGCATCAAGTCATGGTTATCGACCAAAGGACTCATCTCGCGTATCGTAGGCATTGCAATGACCGGTTGGACGTGGTCCAGGAAATGAGTATCCCGCGAGTGGTGTCTACTCTATAGGTGCGGACATGGGAAGTTTGGAAGAGAAGGTTGATGAGGGTCATACTTGGAGAGATCGGGTATGACTATTATCTACGGAGGAGTGAAGCACGGCCTTGTGACCGGGGTGAAGCGTGACCTTCGGACCAAGACGACAACAAGGGATTCAACCATCCCAAGTGTGGAGTATAAACTCTTGAAACGCCCCAGTGTCTTTGGGCCATGCCTTGAGTTTATACAAAGCATGGACAGATTCTTAGTGTGCCCATGACCGAATTTACATGTCAACAATGATCACGACCTACCCCAAATCTTACCCCCTTTTTATATTTGATTTCCGTTTATTTTATTGTGCAGATACACAGATTGAGATAGTGACAACTCGATTTGTATACTGAAGAGTAAAGTGGTTCATCACTCTCCGTGGGATCGACCCTAGCTTACCGCTAAGACTAATCAGTCTGGTAGTGGGCATAGGAGCGTGTACTGACCGTCTGGGGCATATACAGGTATTTTGATCGTACCATACGACGGGTGCGTGTCAAACAGACATCACCTCACCCGCATACACATCTCACCACATCTGAGTGGTATACATGTGATCCACGTAAGACAAAGATGATTGCCTCTTATAACTACAAAATTATTAAAATAAGCAAATGCATCAAAGTAAACATGTTACGATATTCACATATCTCGTAACATGCGATGGAAAGACGTGCAAATCTCGTAAAAGAAAATTCTGCCAACATGTTACGATATATATATATATATATCGTATAATGCATAATCACTTATGAAAAAATTTTGTAGCCACGCTATTGCTACTAGATTTCTATATCTCGTAACATGCGATGCTAAATGTGCTAATCTCGTAAAGGAAAATAGTGCCATCATGTTACGATATATATAAGAGTTGCATGTTACTCGCATTAGTAGAAATCACATTGCTACGAGATACCTATATATCGTAACATACATAATCACTTCCACAATGAGTTTAATTATTATCGTATCAAAATTCACCTTATAGCTGCTGATGCATGTGAGCATCGGATCAAGTCGAACTGAAACACGAGACATGAGCATTCCTTGGTAGCAACATCAACAACGTAACTCCTCTATCCAGAAAAAACTTACACAACACAAAAGAAATTGGTTCAACCCTCATTGATCGGCCAGCTTCAACTGCCTTACTCAATCTCGTAGCAGTCCACGGAGTCAACTCCGTGGTTGAATCTCCAGCTATAGTGCGGCGCTCGTAAAACTACTTCTGGAGCAATGTACGAACACTCTCCATAAGAGGACAAACAGACAATTTTCTAGCTCATCGTAATCGAGCATTCAACACCTCGCATCCATTGGAAGTTCCATATTCATATCGTCGAACCGGACATTTTGAACAAGCCCATCTACAAGGATCTAAGTTCAATTATTTTTTATAAGCACGACGTTCCATGACCTTCAAATTCTTCATATGGTCCTCAAAATCAACAATCTTGTAGCTACTAGCAGCGAGCTTGAACAAGTCAGTAACACCAGTACCCCAAATCCTCAAATTTTGCTGAATATGAAACGTACAAAGACTATGATGTGCCCCTGCCAAGACGGAAGACACATCATTCTTGATACTAAGGTGCTGATTGGACACAATCAATAAGTTCTCCGGAGATCCAAATGATAGTTTAACATGCCGAAGGAGCCAAGTCCATGGGGAATCATTTTCTTTGTCCCCGATTCCAAAAGCTAAAGAAACTATATGTTCATTACCGTCCTTTGTCGCTGCAACAAACAAAACGCCTTTGTATTTCCCCTTCAAATGAGTCGCATCAATGACAATTACAGGCCGACATGAACGAAATGCTCTGATACATGCGGATAGAGCAAAAAAATAATATTCGAAGCAACCATCCGCACACATCTATAACTCGACCACAGAGCCAGGATTTGCACGCTCTAGCATATTAAAATACTTCCTCAGCATCTGCATTGACACAGACCATGTTACGATATACGTAATATCGTACTAAGGTATATACGAGTTAATTAAGCACCATTACATGAGACAAGTAACATTGATGTAACGATTTATATAAATCGTAACACATAATACGCAATTTCATAGTATGATATTCCATATGCTGAATGTGGATAAAATTTTATTAAAATCGTATCGTACTTCATAACGATTTATATAAATCGTAACACATAATACAATTTGTTTTTATTTTGATTATAACTGCACAATGTTACGATTTATAGAAATTCGTACTACACTACATACGAGTTAATTAAACTCGTACATGAGAGTAACAATTAGATCGTATCCGTCTTTGTACGATGTTACAGGATTTATAACTCGTAACAACATGCAAGCAAAAATAGGGCCAAAAAAGCTATCAAGCAATTAAAAAAAAATTACCTGAAACGACTTGTCTGCATCACCATATGTCGAGCTAACTGCCTGGTTCCTCCCAGACAAAGCTGCATGATACTTCACATGAACACCATGTTCCCTCAGCAGATGTCCTTGAATTTCTCTAGGTCTAAGCTCAACTAGATCATCCAACTTAGGACCAAAGTATGAAGCTATGACTTTAGCAGACACTCTTGGTGGAGGATGATACCTCAAATCAGTCTCACATGTATGAAGTGACCATTTGTAGATTCTCCATGCTTGCCCAATTGCTTTTGCTCGCATAATAAAATCACATCTGTCTTCATATTTACATCGAACATGATACTTCCGCTTATTTGACTTCTTTGTAACAAACTCCAAATTATTTTTCAAATGATAGATGCCAATAACTTTTTTCATACGCTGCTTATTCAAAAAGAAGCTACCCACAACAAGTTCTTCACGAGCCAAATGATCTACTACAACTAAATCTGATGTTGGAAGTGTCGCATGCTCTGAAACACCTGCATTAACATACTATAACATAAGAACACGTATAGATAGATAACAATTAATATTGTCTCTTTATACGATATTCATAATATAGTACTTCATTGTTGTTAAATATTATAAAGTACTAGTCGAGATTCAAAACATAGCACGATAACTTGTTTTTAGAGTCTAGCATATGCGTACGATGCTACGATATTCGAAATATCGTACTTGCTTATAAAAACACGCATAGACACAAAAAAGTTCATAATATTCTATGTGAAACGATATTAGGAATATCGTACTTGATCATAAAAACACACATAAGCACGTCAAAGTTCATAATATCCTCTGTGATACGATATTAGTAATATCATACTTGATCATAAAAACACGCATAAGCATGTAAAAATTCATAATAATACCCAGTGATATGATATTAGGAATATCGTACTTTGTTATTATTGAAACACGTACCAGGAATGACCTACAACCGGCTTGGCTTAGAATTTCCTTCATTACATTCATTCGAAACATCTAATGGTGGCATCAAATCACGGTCTTCACCAACTTCAAAATCATCCTCCAAAGGGTAAGCACCTTCATCCACATCATTATCCAAGTTCATGTTCGTATTACAAATAGCAACATCATCACCGAATCCTAACCCTAAAACTGAAGAATCTTCATTACAAATAATGCGATCAAAAGACGGCATTTCTGCACGCGCTTTAAGACGATTCCCATGAGACACCTTCGGTAAGGCTTCGATATCTCTAGGGCAAACACTTATATGAATTGTAGGAACCTCCAACATTTCCATTAAAATATTCAACTCAAAGTCATTTGTTACTTTCATCCTCATTATTTCACCAGTAGGAGATTTTACTAGAGCATCAACATCATAAATAAACATGGCCTTGTCCTTCTTCAATCGATTCTCAAGCTTACTCAATAAATCTTGATACGTTATACCACAAGGTGGTATAGGTATATACTCTTTCCTTCCACCCTCATAGATATTGTCATTCCATACGCCATCATGTGCAACAATTAAACAAGAATGCCTCTTCTGCATGAAATATAATATATATATATATATATATATATATATATATATCGTAACACAAATCAATTACGACATACCAAAATAGTACAATGAATCTTAAAATACATAATCACTTATTAAATAATTGTAGCCACGCTATTGCTACGAGATTCATATATTGTAACATCCGACGATAAAACTTGCTAACCTCGTAAAGAAAATGGTGGGAACAAAATGTAGTAAGAAATTGGGAAACTAATAAAAGAACATATATTGATATGTTTGCATATTTAGAAACAACTCTAGGACCAATTGCCTTAGGATTATGGCAAAGCAAAAAGAATCAAGCTCCTGAACAAATTAATCAAATAAAGTCTCTAGGAGAAAATCCTTATAATTAATCAAATTTTGGGCCACGATTATTATTATAAATATTCTAAAAATAGTATAATATTTTGTAGATAGCTTTATTGTAGATTAGAGAGCCTTATCTTTCTTTCTATTTTTGTCTTTGTCGGCCATATGGCCAAAGCTAGCAATAATGTTAGTAATATTTTAATGGTAGTAGTTGTAATAGTGTTAGTAAGTATCCCTATATAAAGAGCTTAGCTCTTTGATGTAAACACACAACACCTTACTCATACACTTTTGTAGTTATAAAGAAAATGTTCTTTTAAATTCTCTCTATCTTAGTTTCTAGCTAATAGTTAACTCTTCCTAGTTCATATAATATATCCCCATCAAAAAAATAAAAAATAAAAAATAAAAAAAAAATCTCCGCTGTGCATACTCCGATCTAACCAACTTGGATAGCTGCTCGTTCTGGAAGCATTCTTGTTGTAAGATCTCTTCTTTTCTTCTTTCATTATGTGGATTAACGTGTATCCCCAAAAAACACGCCATACCCTCCCTTTCTGGTATCATATATATATATATCGTATCAAACATAATCACTTATGAAGTAATTGTGGCCACGTTATTGCTAGGAGATTCCTATATATCATAACATAACACGCTTAAACGTGCTAACCTCGTAAAGAAAATGGTGCCAATGTGTTACGATATACATATATTATAAAATACATAATCACTTATGAAATAATTGTAGCCACGCTATTGCTACGAGATTCATATATAACATCCAACGATAAAACGTGTTAACCTCGTAAAGAAAATAGTGCCAAAATGTTACGATATATATATATATTATATCATATCATACATAATCACTTATGAAATAATTATAGCCACGCTATTCCTAGGAAATTCCTATATATCGTAACATGCGATCCAAAAACGTGTTAATCACGCAAAAGAAAATGGTGCCAATATGTTACGATATACATATATCGTATCATACATAATCACTTATGAAATAATTATAGCCACGCTATTCCTAGGAAATTCCTATATATCGTAACATGCTATCCAAAAATGTGCTAATCACACAAAAGAAAATGGTGCTATCATGTTACGATATATATATATATATATATATATATATATCGTATCATACATAAACTCCTGCATGACCACAACAAATATTTGCTACGACTGTACGACTTAAACAAAAATCAGACATGACTGTAAATCGTATAACTCCGACGAACAACAATTTTAACGATCTAAAACATCGTATCTAAGCGAAATCCACCATCAAATAAAAAAAACTACCGGAATAGTACTCAATACCTCCATCATCGTCTATAAATGGACAAAAAACGTTCAATCGCCGGCGTCGAAGAAAAACGATGAAAAGAGACGAAAAAAAGACGACGAAGAAAACGAAAAAGATAGAGAAAGGAGAGAGAAGAAGCACCGTTTATCAAAACAAACTAAGACGACGACGAAGAAAATGCACAAGAAAATTGCAGCAAGAACCAAAAACAAATTCAAAGAGAGAAAGAGAAAGAACAATGAAGGAGCTGGAAAAGAGAGAAAAAAAACGAGAGAAGAAGAGAGAGAAAAGAAAGAGTTGTGGGTTTATGAGAGAGAAAATACATAAGAAAGAGAAATAAAGTAGGAGAGAGACAAGTGGGTGGTTGGTGAAAAGTAAGGGCATTTTGGTCTCATCATGTCAAAGTTGGCCTCTATTATTGTAAATAAGTTGGGGTACAACTTTATTGTTTTTATCTATAGAAGGTCCATAAACATTAATAAACTCAAAAAATTTAAGCTTTGCTTATAGGGGGACTTGAACTCTTGCCTTTAAAGAGTGGAAACATCGCTCTTTCCACTAGGCTGGAAGCCCATTTAATACATAAGGGCGAGATTAAATATTTAACTGTAAATGCTGAATTAAAAAAAATTGCTGGGATGTGGACGCATCATGAATGGCGCGTGTAGCTCACGCGCCCTGGTTATTGAATGCGGATCGGGTCAAACCGGTTGCATACAGTATTAGTAAGCCTAAAATATATATATGTGAGCACAAAGAAGTTTTTGTGCAACTTTTAATATATTATTTTCACAATCATTTATAGGATCGACGCGCAAAACTTAATCATTTAATTGCCAGTATTCGAGTCAAGTGAAGAAAGTTTAAAGTGGGGTTATTTTAATGTTGCATTTAATATTTATCCTTATTATATGTTTTACTCAAATTATATGTGTGAGATGCAGTTAAAGCCTACGGGCTATCAGACAGAAAGTTAAAGCCTACGGGCTATCAGACAGAAAGTTAAAGCCTCCGGGCTATCAGACAAAAAGTTTAGCCTTCGGGCTATGAAAAAGTAAAGATTAACCTTTGGGCCATGAGACAGTACAGTTAAAGCCCTCGGGCTAAGAGACAGAAAGTTAGCCTTCGGGCTTAAACCTTCGGGCGTTATGAGACAAATTTATTGCACTTATATATTTGTTGTGATTCATATAATTTGGATAAATGCACCCCATTGAGTCATTAGCACTCACCCGAAAGCTATTTATCTTTTCAAGTTAAGGCTCGGGCGATGTGCGGTGGAGCGAGTGATGATGGTCAAAGAGTCAAAATATGGTTTATGTTCAATAAATGTTATTTATTTTAGTCTTCCGCTGTAAAAGTAATGATTATTGTCATAAATGTAAGAAGAATAACGTCTCTCTTTCATTTACAAAAATTAGGGCGTTACATATAACCATCACCAATATATCGCAGGATTCATCATGATAGGGGCTTTTGCCCATGGAGCTATCTTTTTCATTAGAGATTACAACTCGGACCAAAACGAAGATAATGTATTGGCAAGAATGTTAGACCATAAGGAAGCTATCATATCTCATTTAAGTTGGGCCAGCCTCTTTTTGGGATTCCATACATTGGGACTTTATGTTCATAATGATGTCATGCTTGCTTTTGGTGCTCTGATTCATTATTTTGGATTCTAATTCAGGAGCACTACTAAAGTGTTTCAAAGGTGAAGTTATTTTGACGTAGGTCTACCTTTGGCCTCGGATTTGAAGTTAAATGAGGTCTGTGTAAATCGGCTTAAAAAATCCAATATGAAACTTCATACACCTTCTAGTTCATAGGAACATCAACCTTCACAACGATGTGCTAATATAAAAACGGGCAATTCTAATTTGAGAAAACAACTTGGTCAAAAACAAACTCAAAAATTAACTAAAATACGACCAAAGAATTTGAAAAACATTCTGAAATTAGGGCTTAGAGAACTATCCAAGAGTCACGGAGGTGCGCACGTAGGAATCGGCAGAAGCAACATCAGAGATATTGGTCCTCGACGACAATTTTAGTCATGGATTCAGTCATGATGAACGGAAACGAGAAAAAAAGACTCGCGAGTTAGTTCTGTAGAGAGAGAGGCCGGTAGAACGCTTAAATGTTTTAGTCTTTTCTATTTATTTTAATCGAGAGAGAATTGTTAGAATTGTATTTTATTATTATTATTATTATTATTATTATTATTATTATTATTATTATTATTTAATGATTAGAACTTAATGAATAAACATTAATTAAAATGTAATAAATTCCAATTATGAATTAATAAATTAATATTTGAGTAATGTAGGTATACAATAATAAATGCAAATTATTCTAAAACTATTGTGTAATTATGATAGTTTGTGTAGGTGTTGCAAATAAATTGTCACGTTTTACAGAAATAAAAATAAATATTGCATGTGTGTCACAAAATTATGACACTATATTTAGATGACGCGCAGATATACGACACTAAATGCAACAGTAGTTTATATATGTTATATATTGGTGACAGTTTACTAATGTGTCGCAAATTAACAGTTGCAATACAATAACATAAAAAAAGAGTGTCGCATTTGTGTTAGAAAATTGTGATACGTTATCTTTGGTGACGCAAATATACAACATAATTTTTATTATGTTGAATAATTATGACATTTTTTTGATATGTCGCAATAAATCGTTGCAATTCAGAGACATAAAAGAAAACGTCACATTTGTGTCACAAATTTGTGACACGTTATTTAAGTAACACATAATTAATGCAGATATACGACACTGAATGCAATACTATTCAATATTTGTTGTATAAATATGACATTTTATCAATGTGTACCAAACAAATTGTCACAATTCAAGGACACAAAGAAAATGTTGCTGCCACAAATTTATGACACAATATTAGTGTGATGCACAATTGGGGTAAATATATGACACAACGAGTATAAGTGTAGTAATTTTACAACATTTAGATGTAGTGTCGCATACATATGAGTCGTTATTTTAGCTATTTATTTATGTTATTACATTTATGCATTGAATATTTGAATGGATCACAATGAGATGGGCTATTATATTCTGACTAATTAAGGATGAAGATGAGGGTGACTTAAATAGTCTGAACCTTAATTGGATAAATTGGCGTGAATAGTTATTTTTCTATTGCTTTGATCTATCAAGGGTGAGAACTTTGTGAAAGCTCAAGATACTCGATATTTTGGAGAATAGCAATTGATTATTTGATACGCAATTATATTGCATTAGAATCTGTGTCCTGCTAATAACAGACTGATAATATACTCTTGATGAACTTAATAAGTTTAAACAGTAAACCAAGTGGAATTAGTTCCGGTATGATAATAAGTTTCAATTATAGTACTTAGGATATTGTTTATTTATCAAATAATTAATTTATCTTTTATGGATTTTGTTTTAGTATTGACAGATGTACTAGACAATGTTTTGAAAACCGGACCGGATCAGCGGATTGGTAAGGATAGCAGTCCGGTTAGCACTCTAAACCTGCTTGTGGTCAAGCATGTCATTGAACTATAAAAACCGCTTCGAACCGCTGTGAATCATCAGGTTCAAAGAACCGGCAACGGTTTCAAGAAACCGCCCAATTTAGTACTTCTGTTTAAAAATTGTAGTGTTGTTTATGAGAGTCGAACTCTTTCAAGAAACCGCTCGATTTACTACTTCAGTTCAAAAATTGCAATTGTTTATGGGAATCGAACCCTACACCTCTTAGATGAGAGTCCAGACGCTCCACCAGTTGAGCTAATATGTCATTTGTTCTATGTAAAATGTTTTTATTAAGGGTCAATTATACTTTATAACCCAACCTTTCACCGCATAGTTATTTTATAGCTCGATCTTTCAAAAAGTACAATTTTAACTTGACCTTTTCTCCATTGTGACACTAATTGCACAGAAGGTAAACTCCATCGACGAAAAACATGAATGGGACGATAGGATACTAATGTGGACATTACTATGTCCACCTGTTACCAAAACGACCCAGTTGGATAAAAAGAAACAATTTTAAAATACAATTTTATTTTTCTACTCTATCTCTCCTCTTTATCTCTATCTCTCTCTCTATTTCTCTCTCTTCGACATTTTCTCTCGCTTAGCTAAACCACCGCTGCCAACACCCTTTCGCCACCACATCACTGCCACATCACCACCGTCCTTTATATCACGAATCATCTTCATTGGCGCCTTCCAAGCAATTTCGATATCTTCAGGCTAAGATTTCCCATCGACTTTCTCTCTCATGCGCGATTGCCTGATTCATGGAAAGCACAACCATTGTTGTAGGCCTGCAGCACCTCAAAGGGATCGCTAAGAATCAATCGTTTCACCTCTATAAGGGATATGATTTATGTTTTAGAGTTGTAGTTGAAGCCTATCATCATAATCATCACCTATTAATTAATCTAGTTTTTCCAAAAATGGATAAGTTTTTTGTTTTTTCAAGAATTTTGAATTCCCTGACCCCCTAACCCGACTTTAGATGATATGCCTAATTGTTGATTCAACTGAATTGGAAATACATCAAACCCATATGTCTGAACCGGAGTTCCTCCCATGACTCTAGCCCATTCACACTTCCCTTTTCTATTGGTCTCTCTCTAAATCTAAAACCTTTTCAATTACCCAAAAACTCCCCCTCCCCTCCTGACTTCACACCTGGCGAGTAGAGGAGGCAAAATTGACCCGGTTCGATGGCCGGTCCGGGGTACCCGAAAATAGGGTTGTGTTGGGAAATATAAGCCCTAAAAAATTCAGGCCACACAAGCCCGCCCGTACAAACCCGTGGGCTGGCCGACCGGGCTTTGGGCCAAAAAGCCCCGGGTTTTAGGGCTAAAACACCTACCCGACATTATTAGACTAATACTCATATTATAATGTTAGTTTACATCTATGTCATGTGTTCTACAAGTTGTGAATTTAGTCTTCCAACCCAAAGCACCCGGATTCGAATCCTAGCAACTACTCCCTTTGTCCCAATAACGAAGTCTCACTTACATTGGGCACGGCTATTAAGAAACAAGAGTAAAAAGATAGAAAGTGATGGGCCCTATAGCTTTTGAAGGGTTAATTGTTTCCATTTTGGGTATGGGACTATGCTAATGGGATAGACGAAAAAGAAAAGTGAGACTTTGCTATTGGGACAGAGGGAGTACATTGTAATGTTGCTTAATTTGTTTTAATGAAAGGACACCTGCAAATGGGCCATTTTACCTATAATGGACTTGGGCAGGTTTAGCCCGCCCTCCCGGTGGCCCATGTAGGGTTGGGTTAGGTTCGAATTTGAGCAGCCCGACACATGATCGGGTCGGGCTGACCCCATATGATTTAGCTCAAGCCCGATGTGCTCGGGCCGGTTTAGCCCGGCCTAGACATTTTGCCAATTCTACTGGCAAGGGCATAAGGTGATAAGATTTGCCGATATAAAGGATGGTGGCGGTGGTGAGGGTGGTGGTGAAGGCGACATTGGTTACGCTAGAAAGAATGCTGATGAGAGAGAGAAATGAGAGATGAGTGAAAAAAATTGTATAATTAATATTTTTTTTATTCTTTTTTCCAACTCAGTCGTTTTGGTAACATGTGGACATATTAATGTCCACATCAGCAACTGATCGTCCCGCTCATTTTTTCATCGATAGATTTTACCTCTCGTGCCATAAGTGTCACAAAGGAGAAAAGGTTAGGCCAAATTGGTATTTTTCGAAAGGTTGGGCTATGAAGTAACTATGGGGTGAAAGGTCGGGCCATAAAGTATAATTAACCATTTTATTAATATTAGGGTTGGGTAGGTATACTGAAAAAACGGTATACCGTCCTTACCGTATCGGAAAAATACCGAAAATACCGAACTTACGGTATACCGTCACTTACGGTACAGTATGATACCGTATCGGAAGATTGCAGTAAGGTAACGGTATGGGATTTCCTAATACCGCGATATACCATGTTATACCGTACCGAGGTATATACCGTTATTTCTGGTATATACCATCGTATCGATATATACCGTAGTATGGTAGAATATCGTACAACACCGGTTAATAATTAATAATAATGTATACTATAATTAAGTAATTGTAGGAACTTGAGGATATTATTTCTTCTAAATAGGTATAGAACGTGCACGACATACCGTAAAAGTTCGGTATACCGTGAATTTTTGGTATACCTGAATGTTCAGTATACCGTAAATGTTCGGTATACCGTGAAAGTTTGGTATACTGTATATCGATAAGGCATACCGAAACTACGGTACGACAACGGTATGTAAAAATTTCATAATGAATTTACGGTATACCGAAGTCTAGTATACCGTAAGGTATGGTATGGTAACGGTATGAAATTTGTCATACCGAAATTTACGATAAGGTATAAGGTATGACTCAAAAACGATGGTATATCGTACCGACCCACCCTTAATTAATATAATCAATGTGAATCTCAACTCAGTTTTCAATATCCAATATACCTACTGTTGGGAAAATTAATAAAGATTTTGATTCATCCCAAAATCCAACTGACCCTAACCGAGTAGATGAAGCCATCAGTCTGAACTTAGATAGAGCTCACTGTTTAAGCATAGGGATTTTCATCTTTACAGGTTTCAAGCAAAAGAAGTCAGTCGGTCTGAAGAGGCAAGCTGGCTAGTCGAACTGAAGCTCAGTTGACTCCACAGTTGATCCATGCAGCTCAAGCATGACGAGAAGGTGTGATGAAGTCAAACGTAGCAAGGTCAAGAAGAGAAGACCTTGAAGACGGAGAAAGTAGATGAGTTGAAGTTGAAATCTAAATCTACTCAGAAGCTCAAATCAGTCAGGAAACTTTCCATAAATGGACCGACCTAGAGGACGTGCATAAAGTATGGGTCGCAGTTACCATTTTAGAAAATGTTGCAGAAGAATAGGTGGAGTGCCATACTTTTGGCAGAGGTCAAACGACTACTTCTAATGGCTAGTTTACCTCCCTCTATATAAATAAAGGCTCCCTATTACAAGATGAGAGAGAGAGAGAGCAGACAAGAGAGCAACCATGCAAAGAAACAGAAACAGATTCTTTCTCGCGCAAGAACCTCCGAGCTGAAGAATCAGTAGAAGTAGAGTGTCAAGTCCTCCTCCTGTTCTTCCCATCTAACCTCTCAAAAAGCCCATTATTTGATGGGAAGAGAGAGAGTCTGCAAGAGAGAGTCTTTAAGCCTTAGGAAGAAGCCTCCACTGTTCTCAGTGTAGAAGGCTTCAAAGCTGAAAAAAACCCAAAGCCCAGCTCTTTTTTTGAACCCATAATCAAAGAAACTAAGTCACTTAGAAACCGCAATCTAAGACCTAGGCTTTGTTCTTGCCTGCAAAAGAACTGTAGGTTGTACAGTTGCCCGAAAAAGTGTTGTAAAGTTTGGTTCAAACCCGTAATCGAACTGGTTAGGTTGCTTGGTACCCGCAAACCAAGTGGAATGTTTAATAAACACGCGTAAGCTTATCTAGTGGATTACTTCCCCGAAAAGGAAGTCGTGGACATAGGAGGTCGATCTCCAAACCACATTAAAATATTGTGTCGTTTACTTTCCAGTATTTTATATTCAGTTTACTAACCAACTAACCCCTGCACTAAAACGGTGTAGGGAACTTGACATTCCCTCAAAAGGTTTTCAGTTTTGTAACGAGTCTAAAACCCACCAACTTTTGCAAACGTTAGAAACTCTGGTTAAAACCTCAGTCATCTTTGATCCTGACTGAGTGAAGCGCTATAGCTGTCCTTTACAGTTGTTAAGCTAGCTAAACTGAAAAGTTCACTAAGAGTTGAAAATCAATTTTTGTTTAAAGATTTTGATTTACTGGTCCCCCAATACACCAGTTATTAGTTACCGGAACCATCACCTACCATGTGCATTACCCCATACATTTCTTCCATATTCAATTGTAATAGTTTTATATATTATTAAATAATGTAAATGTTTGACTAAATTTTAATTTTAAATATTATTTTTTCGATTCACAACTCCTTTTATACCAAATTGTATATTTTTATTATAGAAATTTTGAATATATTTATTGATAATACCTACTCCCTCCGTTCACGAAATGATGATCCATTTGGTGTCCGACATGAAGATTAAGAAAATTGTTAAAGTTATTTTGAGTGGGGTAAAAATTAGAAAGTAGGGGTAGTGAGATAATGACAAAAAAAATAGTGGTATTAACAAAAAAGAGGTGGTATTGACCAAAAAGTAGGAATAAAGTTGTTGGGATGACAAAAAAGTAGAAATAAAGTTGATATGAGGTGGGGTCATCAATGACAAGAGAAAGTGATTTTAATAAAGTAACTAGGGTATATTGGTAAAAATAACGAAACAGAGCATCATTTGGTGAACACAAATAAGGGATGAAACATGGCATCATTTCGTGAATGGAGGCAGTACATATCATCAAAATAGATATATTTACAATAAAGTTTTGATGTGTATTTCTTATAAATTGTGGATACATTAATATTTATCAATTATTGTAATATTATTTTTATTAATTTATTGAATCGATAAATAGTTCAATCACAGTTAAACCATGATCCGGAGATCTCACCGATTCAATCTCTCCGATTTTTAAAACATTGGTACTATATGTTCCGGATTTTCTAAAAAAATTATTTCTATTCTTCAGTTGGCTAGAGATGGATACTCTGTTGTTTTAATAGTCGTTGCACTTTCATGAGAAACAACGAAGTTATTTTTTATGGTACTTTGGGTTCTCTCTATACTATTACTTGTCCAATTGATTATTTTTTGTCTGTTAATGCTTTAACTTCAAACCATAAGAAGAGAAATGCTTATTCTCTTAAGAACCAAACTTTTCTTTGGCATCTAAGATTGTGTCACATCAATATAGGGTCACATCAATCTAATGAGGATTCAAAGACTCGTTATCGATGTATCCTGGAGTCTCTCTAAGTAAAACCGAGTTCCAGTATGCTAATTCTGTATAGAGAGAAAAATGACGACTCTGTCTTTCAAGACCAATGGGTATAGATCCAAAAAAGTGTTAGAATTGGTTCACTCTGACTTGTGTGGACCAATGTCCACTCAACTCATGGAGGGTATGAGTATTTTGTCACTTTCATTCAAGATTACTCGAGATACCGATACATTTACTTGCTACACTACAAGTCTGAATATTTCGACAAGTTCAAAACGTTCAAAGCGAAAGTAGAGAAACGACATGGTATAGGTAGCAAGTCATTGTGATCTCACTGCGGTGGCTAATACCTCAATAACGAGTTTCGTAAGTACTTGTTGGAATTTGGGATTACATCTCAGTTGACTACACCAGGTACACCCAATAGAATAGTGTGACAGAGAGAAGAATTTGAACACTTCTAGAAATGGTTCAATCCATGATGAGGTTTGCATCTTTACCTATTTCATTCGTGGAATATGTCTTGGAAACAGCTGGCTACATACTTAACTTGGTTCCAAATCGATTGCAAAGACCCTGTCCGAGCTGTAGTTCGGGCGCAAGCCTAGTCTTAACCACATCCGAATTTGGGGCAGTCCAAACATGTGCTGAACAAGGATACCGATAAATTGGGTAATAGAACCGAAGTAAAGCTATTTATAGTATATCTTAGAGGAACGAAAGTTGGTTACTTCTACTGGCCTAAGGATTAGAAACTCATTATTAGCACTAACGCAAATTCCTAGAAAAATGCAAATTCCTAGAAAAGAACTATGTAAGTAACCACAAATCAAGAAGCGAGATTATACTAGAACAAGTTAGAGAAAAAAATGGTCGATAAGTAAACAAACTCAACCAAGTGTGCATGATGAAGTACCTCTGTTACCATCAAAAATGCACAAGCTATTGATACTGAATTTGCTATAGTACTTCATTGTAGTGGGAGGGTAACACAATCTAAGTTATCCAATCGATATATCTTACTTAATGAATCTTCAGATTCATTGGATGTTGGGTTCGTCGAATAAGACCCATGTACATACTCTAAGGTATTAGCAGATCCAAATGCTCTTGAATGGCAGGAGTGTATGGAATTGGAATTTGATTCCATCACTTCCATGGATCTTGACGAGCCCTATTTCTGTGCTCTTTATAGTGTCTGTAAAGGTCTAGATCAAATCTTTTTTTCTTTTGTTTTCGGTCTTTTGTGTCTGGGAGGACACATTGGTATGCAGAGGCACAACATTCCTGCAAATGGGCACAATGGAGCGGATAAAGGGTATAAAAGAGGAAGGAATACAGCAGGGCACTAGAGGTCTCAAGGAGCTTGATGGTGATCACAACGACAAATGGTAAAGCCACGAAGACTCCGTGCGCTGAAAGTCAAAACTTTGTCGGAAATGGAAAGAACAAGCTCTGACAGGGCCACAACATCTTCAATGGTAGCCTTCAACAGCAACAGCAGCAGCGACCAATGGGATGAGAGCAATGACATGGGACTGAAAGTGAAGGGCTGACCAACCAAAAGGATGTCGGACTCCAAACTTGATTAAAGGGCGGATTTGAAAGACCTAAACTCCAACTACCAACTTTGGGAGCCGCTATATAAAAGCCATCCCTTCCCCATCACTCCCATCATCGAAGAACACTGCACACACTCTACTCTCTCTCTGCAATTTAGATTTCGGCACAAACAATACTACTCTTTACATTTTCTGTCAAGACCTCTGTAAGGCAAACACTTATTTTCTGGTTTTAATGTTAATGATGCTTTCATTTATCTTTTGCGTTGCTTGTTCTTTTATTTACATGTCTAGCTAAGTTATTTGTGCTCGGGTTGGTTGAGATGCGGTGAGATGTGAGTGTTATGTGTGAGAAAGGTAAGGCTGAAAGCTCGTCGGAGAGCTGTTAGGCCCATTCCCAACGCGTTGAGCTTGATTCCAAAGTGATAGAGCCTCCACAACTCCTGCGGTGGCCAACGGAGGAGCGGCGGAGGTGAAATCCCTCACAATACTGGGCAAAGGTGTAGGGTTCCCCTCACCTCCGGTCGTGTTGCGGGCGCTGAAGGGTGGTGTATGACGAAAGTCATGCTTATAGCCATCTTGGGCCTTCTAGATCCAAAGGCTGCTGATACAGAGAGCTCAATTGGTGACTTATTTCCCAGATGTTATCTAATTATGTGGACAATAAGGTGGGCTCCCGAGGTGACTTGGAGGGCTTGATACTGAAAGGAAGAGCTGGGGTCGAAATGCTCACGTGCGTGACATGGTGAGAGTAAAGGGGCATGTGTGTCGAGACCCTATAACCAAGAGACGTGCCAACGCAGTGACTATTTGAGGGCCTGTGATCCAACCATACATACGCACACATCGAACCAAGTCAAGACCGACTCAAGCATGCCTTCTATATTTGATTTACTTCGTGATTTACTTCAGTCTTTGTTTCTAGTTTATGTTGAGAGTGTTCCAAACCAACACAAACTCCTGTCCAGTGACACCGAGATCATCACAGCTTACCGCCCTTGGGTTCGACCCTGAATACTTACCCTAGCTGTACCTAGTGGTGGGCCAGGAATTACAAATTGTATTTTGACGCGTCCGGGTTCCCGACGACAAACTCGGCACCGTCAAATCTATATGAGAAATGTGTCTATCCTGAAGGTTATACGCCTATAGGATGTAAGTGGGTATATAAGAGAAAGAGAGAGCACGCGGCAAGGTTACGACCTTCAAAGCAAGACTAGTGGCGAAAGGTTTCACTCAAAAAGAGGGAATCAATTATGATGAAACCTATTTGCCAATATCCTAGCTTAAGCCTATATTCGAGCTCTCTTAGCCATGGCTACTCATATGAATCTAAATGTTTGGCAAATGGATGTCAAAACCGCAATCTTGAATGGGTATCTTAAGGAAGATCGTGACATCTATATGATGCAACTTGAGGGATTCATAAAGAAGAGAAGGTTAAAAATGGCAGGTTTCCAACGACAATTTTTTGAAAAATAAGGTTGTTGCTGGTAGGTTTACAGCGGCTAAAAAAAGCATATTATTTATTTATTTATATATTTATTTTATTTCCATCTACAAATACACCCCATTTAATCTTCAATTTCATACCATTCTACTTCTACTCTCATTTCTACTTCAAATTCTTCTTCTATTTCTCTCTATTTTCATTCTCTTAATGGATCCAATAAATCCTACTCGTCGGCTTGGTGTCCCAACAATGTTCGGGGAATACTACATGTCGACGGGTCTCGCTTCAATCGACCTAAACTCGCAATTTGCCATCGAGTCCTACTCTTACGTCGAGCCCACCCCTCAGCCAACATGCCTTGTCCGCTGCCAAGAGAAAAGAAAAGGCCGTCACCGCCATTAAAGAGAAGGAAAGAACTAAGCATCACTTATACACTGTCGAACAAACCAATGCCTTTGCCCAAATATGGATCGAGAAGACTTGCGATTTAATTCGCTGCGCTGATTGGCAGAGAATATTGGTGGCCAGTGACAGATAGGTTTAACCAACGTTTTAACACTGATCTCAACCCAAAGAAAATCAAGAGCTAATTCGGTCTCCTCTCTGCAGAAGTGAAGGACTGGATAATTGTCTTCAACAAAGCGAACGCCACAATATCCAAAATGCCCAGCAACTGCATTCCGCCGACTACAGCGGAAATTACTTTACTGCAAAGCTTGAGAAATTTTGCGCAATTATCCAAATTTATGGCCAAATTTTTTTCCGACGTTTACTCCATCACGAGGGCGAAGAATATGACTGAAGACGACTACACAACATCCTCCGCCAAGGCGGAAAGTGTGACTCCCCGCTCTATGGGTCCAAAGACGGCGAATGAGACGGCGAGGGCAGCAAAGAGAAAATGGAAGCAAACAATGAGTGCCGCCTCAGATGTGATGACAATGATGGACTCAACAAACGCCAACCTCGCCTCCATAGCCTCAGTAAAGCAAACTATGGCCAAGACAAAAATGTAGAGTGCTCGGATGAAGCAAAATGCTATCGAAATGAAAATTATCTACAAGGATACGTCGAACATGACCCCGGAGCAATTCCATATCCATATGATGATGGTTACGGAGGTCAAAAAACGTCGAAGATGAGCGTAATTTCTTTTAATTATACAATTTTTATTTTTTTTCATTAATGTATATTTATTTTATTTAAACTATTGTAATTTTTTTAATTTCTATTTAAATGAAATAAAAAATCAAATTCCAAAACTATTATATTGAGACGTGAATGCGACAATCTCATTATGGGTAAGACTGAGCAAAAACCCCGAAAAATCGACCAACCGACCAACTGTACCAAAACCGCCTTTGAAAAAATGTTAACCAAACCTGCAAATATGGTAATATTTCTAATTTTGAAATACCGGAGATACCGGTTCAGTTACAGTTAATAATATATAAACCAATGGTTAACTGACCGAACTGGTACCTATAAATAATTATAAAATAATGAATGTATTATATAAATATTTTATTTATTTACTAACCTATTAGTTTTAACTAATTCATGTTCAGCTTTTAACCCTACGGTTTCTACCGCTAACTCATCATGACTTCTATTTTTCCTGCACATTCTGATTAGAAATTTTCTAGTGCTACTATTAGTGGACGATAATTTTTATTTATTAGAATGAAATTGATTTAGTCACAACCTTGATTAAATATTTGATTTGTAGCATTAATTTGTATTACTCCCTCTGTCCACGATATGATAGTTACTTTTGCCATTTAAGTCCGTCCATAAAATGGTTGACACTTTCATTTATACATATACATTATATTTAACATTATATTTCTCACCACTGCACTCACATTTATTGTGGGTTCTTTATGCCACTCACAACAATACCCACTATTAGCCACTATTACCCACCATTTTTTTTGAAATCGTGCCGCCCATAATGTGACAACCATATCGTGGACGGAGAGAGTATAAGTTATTCCACTTTATATACCTTGCAATTTGCATGTAGCCGAATTTGTGTGAATTTGCTCTCTTTTCTTTGAGATTTTTGTTTATAATAGGAACTATATTTAATAGGGGTGAACATTCGGATTACGGATCCGAAATTTAATCACTAAATACCAACCCGATCCCAAAATCCGAAATTCTCAAGAAATTTAAAAAAAAATCATAAATTTGAAATATATTAAATTAAAAACAATTTATCATAAATTGAACATATATATTGAATTATTAATAAATATAATTAATAATAAATTGAACAGATATATTGAATTATTAATAATTAATAAAAATAATAATAATAATAATATATTATATATAATTCGAATTTTGGATTTGTTTGATTTTTTAAAGCACAGATCTGATACGAATTCGAAATCCGAATTTCTAACATACTTGGATCCAATCCAATCCGAAATCCGAAAAAATCCGAACCAAATTTCATATTTCGGTTTGATTTGATTCGAATTTTCGGATTTCGGTTTTTTTTTCTCACCCCTAATATTTGACTCTTTTAAAGTCGAATTTTCTCATGATAAATAATACTATAAAACATTGTAACTTTCTTCTATGTTGGTTAATCGTGTATAGTAATTGGTTAACTGTTCAGATTTTTAGGTTAACCGATATAATGATTTTTGTACGGTCAGATTTTTTGTTAGAAAATGATCAGTTAATCGACCCGTGCTCACTCCTAATTATGGGTAATTGTTCCATTTTGAAGTGCACATTGGATTGAGACACATTGTGGATGCTCTTAAATATTATTTCCTCTGTTCCACTTATAATGTCCATATTTTCTTTTTCATCCGTCCGATTTATAATATCATATTTTTTTAAATAAAAATATTTAACCGTTCAAAAATAATGAGCCATACTATTTTCTATTTTTTTACCTTATTTTTTAATAATCGCGTCTAAAAAGTAGTGAATACCAAAAAAATGTAAATATTGAAATGTGGTCACAGCATGACGTGGACCCATAGCTGCATCTAAAGAATCCGGGTGGGACCCGGGACACGTCGGCGACAACGGATAGGATCCGCCAAACCTGAACAAGTTACTGCTGGCTGCTTACCCACAGAGGCCACAAACAAACCGCGGAGGATCACCCCACCTCGACAAGAATGGGACCCACCACCCGCCACCGCCGAGGTGAAATTGGGCGGTGAAAACTTCATCGATTCTCTCTTTCACCACTGCAACGCGTGTGGTCTGGTCGCGTAGATGCAAAGACTTTAGTAGATCGCCGAGGGGAGGGGAGGGGTGGGGTGGGCAGGGGTTACTGCGTAATTTCCCAAAATATGAAGCCCTGTTCATGGCAAACCTCAAAACTCGTATTTTTTCCTATAAATTCATACTGCCACCATCCCCGTACGCCAGCTACAATTTTACTCTACATTCATTCTCGCTTGCTCGCACTCTCTCTCTCTCTCTTACTGTTTCAAATCGGAGAAAAGAAATCACGCTGAATAAGATTGGAGCGGAGGCGCGCCTTTCATTGAAATTCTGCCATCTCAGATTTATTCATCTGGTATGCTTCGCGGCTGCATTGATCAATCTTTATTTTCATTTGTTAGTTTGTTCCGGAAAATAATTAATTCTTTCGAATCGCGCTTCGTCGTTTTGTCAGCTGAGATCAATGTTAAGGCAGCTTACATTTGGTAGGGATTTGTGAACTTACGTTGCGGTTCGATCTTGTGTATTAGATATATATATATAATTTTTTTTTGAGCGTATGTGTATTCAATTTAACTTAGAAGCAAACGGCTGCCACTGATGGAGGCGAATAGTATTCGCTCCAAGTTTGACATTCGAATATAACTGGGGAAGCGTTTTGCTATTACTTGAATTTTTTGGCACACTTTTTTAGATGCTTATTAATTTCAGTGATTGATTGGAAATGCTAGTGAATCGGAATTCCTTATTGGCTGGGGAAACTTGATATCTTTTGATCTGTTGCTTCTATTGCAATTTGCTATTGGTTGGTGGCAGAATGGTGAAGCTACTTTGATTTTGATTGAACCCCTGTAAAAAATAGGAACTTTTTAAGATTTTTCATGGGCAACTGATGATGACACTTCTTCCTTATTTGCTTGTCCGATACCTTTTCTACTTTAGAAATTTGTCCTTATCTGTATCGCTTGTATGATGTGAGATGCACCACCAGCCTATGGATTCTTTTTTCTTTTAAGAGAAAGATGCTCTGTGGCTTATTCCGTGGATGTTTTTGTTCATGAATATTTACTAGAGAACCTTAATTTTTAAAGGTGTAAAGAAAGCCTTTTCATTTCTTTTTTGCATTTTCTTTTTAGCTTTTGTCTGATGATATAGGTCTGTCTTTGATAATTTTCCTTTAAAGCTTATTCATGATGCTCATCTTTGATTTTGCAGTGAACGCCTAAAATGGGTTCAAAACAAGTTGAAGATTTGATAGAGGCCTCATCAGGGGTCCATTTTTCTGGGTTTCATTTAAAAAGTACAGATCCACGTACTGCAGTAGTTGAACAACCAACCACCTCTGCCACTGAAAATATTAAGCAGCCCTTTGTCATAGGTAGTGCAAACATCTTATTTTCCTCTTGCATTATGTTTTGATGTTGGCTCAAGTTGGTCAGATATTGAAATACATGATATTTGGAGAAGAAGATGATAGCTGTGAAGTAACTTTTTATATCTTGAGCATTTGTATGAAAAATGCAAAACTTGCTTCACCCAAAGAAAAGTTATTTAATCTCTAACCAGGATTGAAATTATAAGTTAAGTGTCAAGGTCTATAGATCTATTAGTGACTACAACATATATGAATGTTTAAGAATATCATTGGGCCACATGCAGCAGGAATAAAGAAAAAGATTCTGCTTTCTGGTTATTTCATTGGCTTGTTTTGTGTACATGATAGGGCTTCCTAATTGTGCAAACCACTTGATCTGGCTGCACACTAGTTTTGAAGGGATAAAAAACTGCATGTAGTGTATGAACTAGAGCTACTGACCGAAATCTCATGACGCTGCTCTTTGAAAAACCTCCGTCCACGAAAATGTGTCTGATTGTATGTGTGTCACGAGTTTTAAGTAAAGCTGGTAAAGGTGTTGTCAGTGGGGTAAAAGTAGATTGAGGGTTAGTGGGATAAAGTTGTTATGAGTGGGATAAAGGTAAAACTTGGTAAATAATGGAAAGAATGAGGGGTATGATCGGACATAAAGTAGAGTAAGACACATTTTCGTGCACAAGAAAAAACGGGTAAATAATACACATTTTCGTAGACGGAGAGAGTAATAAACTTCCTAAAGGCAGTTCACTTTCTGGTTTGCTGGAGTTGCAATAATATTCTAGGCTCTGTTTATTTCTTTCTGGATCATTTAAAATTGAATTACATTGTAACATGTCCATCCATTCTCTTTTAGTAAATTTCTAAGTGCTTCAAGTTAATCACCTTGAATGCTATATGCTGTCTGTGTATCAGGAGTTGCTGGAGGTGCAGCATCTGGGAAGACTACAGTATGTGATATGATCATTGAACAGCTACGTGATCAGCGTGTTGTACTTGTCAATCAGGTACCACTGTCTCTCTTCTAATGCCTTAAGAAAAAGTACAAGAATATTTAGTGAGCTTATTGACCTTGTGAAATCTTAAGTTTAAGTAGGAAGTAACATACATTAACTTTACACTTTGATAGCCCTCCATGTGGTGTATTCCTGTTTCCATCATCCTAAAGTATAAGCATCCATTGTGGAACTAAAACTTTTTCCTTTCGAATAATGGTTCTGCTCATGAATTCATTGGCTATTACTACTTTTACCTTGCTTTTTGTTATTAGTTCTGGTTGTCATATCTAATAACTTTGGCATACCTCAGAATTTAAAAAATAGTAGTGCTTTCGTTACTCTTATTTTTCTTGAGGATCCCTTAATTGTGACCATCCACTAAATTAAATTTCAGAAGCACTTCCCATACTAGTTCCTCATTTCATTTCTGCAGACTTATATGAAGATTAGAAGCTTGATGTGCATTTCAGGAGATTATATGTAGTATTTGGCTCCAGATGCTTCTTAAGAACTGTTATTCCACCTAATGTATTTCTCCTTTTTTCACAGGACTCCTTTTATCACAACTTAACACCAGAGGAACTTAAAAAAGTTCATGAATACAATTTTGACCACCCTGGTGGGTATTGTCTTAAATTTGAGAGCTTTTACTCTTTTCCTTAGATTTCTTTCACTCTGGCCGAGGCACCTGTTTATTTAAGCTTAGTCTGGTCAAAAAATGAAACTTTACAAATCGGATCTTGTTCTCATTCTTTTCTTATGAAGAGAATGGTCATTACTAGCCAATGTTCGTTATGAAGGTTGAATTTGCCATTCATGCAGCAGCATTCTCTACTTTCTGTGTATTATACTATGCTCACAATCCAATACCAGTTCATGTTTGTCATAACATGTGCCATCGAATCAAAGCTCTTCTCGGCTGTATACATCATGAGCTAGACCAAAAGGTAGCAGCTTTTGCTTTGTAGCCTAATTCATTAGGTCTTTGCCTTAGATAATAGAAATTTTAAGAGAAACACCAAACTAGTTTGAGAATAATTGTCAATGAGTAAATTTTGATTTCCTGGATAAGTCAGGCCACTCTATTGGATTTATCAGTTGCATTTTCTGGTTGGATCATTACAGGAAATTTTCATGCTTACTTATTCATTTTGGTCCAGATGCATTCGACACAGAGCAATTATTGAGTAGTATGGATAAATTGAAGCATGGACACGCAGTAGATATTCCAAGATATGATTTCAAGGGTTATAAAAATGATGTCTTTCCTGCTCGAAGAGTAATTTTCTTTCATTTGTAAAAGTTTATTTTCTTGTCTTTCCTCTTGCATGTATTATAACTTATTTCCTTTGGTTTATTTTCCAGGTCAATCCCTCGGACGTCATAATTTTAGAAGGAATACTCATCTTTCATGATCCAAGGGTTCGAGATTTGATGAATATGAAAATATTTGTCGATACAGGTTAGAATAGCTCTCATTATCTGCTTCAGGCTTCAGGCTTCAGGCTTCAATCTAACATGCTTTGGGTCTGTATTTAAATATTCTACTTGGAGAAGTAACATTTAGTTTTTTTTAAACTCGATTGGACTAGTGACAAAAGATGTACATCTGAGTAGCTTATGGAAGTGCCTGCACAATTCTGCACAGATTGTATCACAACCTAGGTTTAGTTGCTCATCCTAACTTCTGCAGTGGGTTGCTAGGTACTTTTGTTATGCGGTATTGTTGAATCAGTAAGCTACGGACATCTTGGCCTAAGGTTTTCATAACTTGTTTGTCATTTTCCTTTAATTCTTGTTTTCATAGCTTGTTGAGGGGTTGTCAATGTCTATATGTTTCATAAATGTACCAGTCTTTTGATTCTTATAAATATCAAATTTCCTGTGCAGATGCTGATGTACGTCTTGCTAGGAGGATAAGGCGTGATACAGTAGAAAAGGGTAGAGATATTGGTACTGTACTGGATCAGGTAGGAAAATATCCATATTTGATTTTCAGAGACATACTGACTAATTTAGTAAACATAAAGCTAATTCCTCCCATTTTGATTATTTCTTCGTTCTTCCCAGAACATGTGCAAGTCACTGAAGTACATATTTGAATTAATATATAATTAGCTTCTAAATTATGGCACACGTGAGATGGTTAGGATACATTCTAGGATGCAGCTCATTTTCTTGGAACAAATATGAGATTAATATTGAGCGCACATATGAGGCTAACCATCTATCATTTAACTTTGAAAGTCGACATTACTTGAGTAACTATTGTTGAAATTAAGGTATGAGACATTTAATAAAGAGCTTAGCTTTATACAATTCTAATAATGAACATGTGGCATTGCTCATGTGATGATACATGCTGCTTTTGTGGCTATTATGAAAATTCTCAGTCTCAATGGCATTTCCTATTGAATCATCCTGCTTGCATGCATGGTCAAAATCCCTCATGTAAAGCCTCATCAGTACCTAGAAATAGAAAATAATAGAAAAGCAAGGATAAAGTATGCAAGGCACCAATCTACTTAAGCTGAAAGTAGGTTAGGCTTTTATGGTGATCTTATGTATATTGCTAAAAAATGGAAGACTTTTAATGTTGAAGATGTTCATGTCGATCATACAATTCAGTCTCAGTCCTGTGAATGTAAATCTCGTGGTGCAGCACATATATGGACCTAATGTATCCATATTTAACTAAGGAATCTACAAGAACGTGTGCTGATAAAAATCTCATGCACCACAATTTTGTTGATGAAGATATTGATATAGTGATGAAGCTTGTATATAATATTTAACATTCTGAGGAACTGCCAATTCATGCTTTATTTTTGATTTTGAATGTACATGTTAATAATTATTAAGAGCCTACAACAGTCATGCCTTTTGCTTTCTTGATTTCATATCCTTTAGATTCTTCCATATTGTGTATTTCTATACTTTTCTATATACCATTGTAATATTCATGCTCTGAGCAACAGACAATACCTTCACTTTATTGTAATTGGATGCTCGACTACTAATCACCAGGTTTCATCCATACGCAGTACTCGAAATTCGTCAAGCCCGCTTTTGATGATTTTATACTTCCGACGAAAAAGTATGCCGACATTATCATTCCTCGTGGAGGAGACAATCATGTGGCTATTGACTTGATTGTGCAACACATTCGGACTAAACTTGGTCAACATGATCTTTGTAAAATATATCCTAATTTATATGTCATTCAATCAACTTTTCAGGTAATATATCCATCTTTCTAATTAATATAACAATGCCTATATTATGTTTCTTATCTAATATTATTTTCTAATTGGGAATTTTGGATATTTGTTTTGATTCTGTAACCTAATTGAAACTATATAATGAATATCTACCGTAACCTGTCCTGTCCCTTTTTCTCCGTCTTATTGTCTGGTGATTTTGTCTTTTCCAGATACGAGGTATGCATACTCTTATACGTGATGCTCAAACAACAAAACATGACTTTGTCTTTTATTCTGACCGGTTGATCCGATTGGTAGGTTATGTGATTTGCAACCTTAGTTTACATAGAAATAACAATTTGACTTGCTTATTCAATGTATACTATTTTGTGCATATTAGGTTGTTGAACACGGTCTTGGGCATCTTCCCTTTACAGAAAAGCAGGTGAACACTCCGACTGGTAAGCCACAATCATCATTAACTATGACATGTGCTGGGGTCCCCGTAGTGTTCTCTTAAAGCATTTAGAAATTAGTCCTGTTGGAAGACTGTCTGTTTAACGCTCTGAGGTGCTGATTTCTTGGTAGATGAAAAGGCATTTTCTTTCAGTTGTGACTGGGTAAATAAGTATTTGACATTCATCTTAAGGAGGATAATCATCATAGCCGTGTTCATATTGGTGGTTGATTTTTCCTAAACATTCATTCTCAGTTTCGAATTAAATGAACAACGCCATCTTTGCATTTCATGTTCAGGAAATATACTTTTTGGTTTGATTTTACATTTCCTTAGTTAACAATGTATACCACAACTTCTTTCATACATTCTTTTCACAAACAAAGAAAACTATGTATAATTCATAAAACCCTCATGGTGTAATGCAGGATCTGTGTACACTGGCGTAGACTTCTGCAAGAGATTATGTGGTGTCTCTGTCATCAGAAGGTAGAAGATCATCTTAGTAGTTAATATATTAATGGGTTTATGTTTTGTTAAACAGCACATCTCTCTCTCTCTCTAAATGTTTTCAAACATCTGCAGTGGTGAGAGCATGGAGAATGCCTTGCGTGCATGCTGCAAAGGGATCAAAATCGGCAAAATTCTCATTCACAGGGAAGGTGACAACGGTCAGCAGGTTAGAAAAAAACTGCTCTTATTATTATGCGGTGCCTTTTTTACCTTTTGCTTCTATCTCAATTTGCATTTATGAAAAAAATCTGTACGTTGTGCAGCTGATCTATGAAAAACTGCCAACAGATATCTCTGATAGGCATGTATTGTTACTAGATCCAATTCTGGGCACAGGTTAGCCTCGTAAACATTCATCTCATTCGAGCACTAAGTTTGCTATGTAATACTAGAAAAGGTCGCTACACGATTAATAAAGATTAGTTGAACTTGTTCTAAGATTATATTTTCGTTCCCCTTGTGAATTTTATTCAGGAAACTCAGCAGTGCAAGCCATTTCTCTACTTATCAAGAAGGGCGTACCAGAGTGCAACATCATATTCCTTAATCTAATATCTGTAAGTCGGATAATGGGCTGTTTCCTCGGACAGCTTCTCCGTTAAGATTTTAGAGATAAGCCATTGAAATGAACGTGTATATCTCAACTCTTGTGTTTATTCAGGCGCCTCAAGGAGTGCATATGGTTTGCAAACGATTCCCTCGAGTGAAGATAGTGACATCTGAGATTGAAATCGGTCTGAATGAAGATTACCGCGTGATCCCCGGTATGGGTGAGTTTGGCGACCGTTACTTCGGGACAGACGACGATTAGTCACCATGCCGGCCGCGGCCTCTCCTCCACCCATATTTGCTCAACCCACAAAATATGCGTTCCATATGGATATAACTAATAATCGGCTCAATCCCAACAAAGCTTTATTTTGGTAACATATATTAGAAATACATGCGTACCTTGGGATTCGTAAGGGTAATCTGTATTCTTCACCGATGACTTCAAATAAGCATATCATGTGAAGGATGCCAACTTTATAAAGCATTAATTAAACATACATGGACTTTTTTAAATAATAATAATAATAATATTATTATTATTATTATTATTATTATTATTATTATTATTATTATTATTATTATTATTATTATGCGTTGCTCTCTTGCTGAATAATTTATATCTTTGAAATTTTATTTATAATAATATAAATTGTCAAATATCGGAGTAATGGGTGAAAGATCGCTTTCGGCAGAATTAGACGGGAAAGATTTAGTTTGGGAATTAAAAATAAATGGTGGCGGAGCAAAATTATTCACAAGAGAAGGATAACGGAATTGTGGGTTGTGAGAGAGGATCAGCTGTTCCTTTATCCCAGGGCGATAACCTTCGATGGGCTAGTCTTTGTACACGTGTCATCTCAAGATTCGTTGGAATATTCCATCAAGTGATCAAGCTTGAGTCTATATAAATTGTTACTCTTGTTTTTGTATATTAGCCCTCGTCTCTTTCTGCGCCTTCTCCCAACTTATTATCCATACAAAACAATCCTAACCATGTCTGCCTTCGTTGGGAAGTACGCTGGTAATCTCTCTCTCTCTCTCTCTCTCTCTCTCTCTCTCTCTCTCTCTCTCTCTCTCCGCAGCTAAGTGCCTTCCTATTATTTTGTTACTAGTGAACGGGAAATTCTATTGTACTTTATTTTATAGAGTTAACATGCATCAGTATATTATGGATAGTACTACGTTGAAATGCATTATGCATACGTCTTGTAGCAATACTCAAGATTTGCACGAATGATAAGTTCGTAAATGTCATCCTTAATCTAACTTCTATGTGTTGTATTTGATCAACCAACATAAAAAATAATGTCATTAATCTAATTCTATATACCTTTGTTTAGCCAAATAGGATACCGCTTTTCTTACCTAGCAATACAACTCTTCCAGCAACCTCTTGCCTCTAAAGTTAAAAAATACTCTTATAAAAACAAAAACACCATATGTTTGCATAAACTTGAACAACTACTAAATTTGAAGAGAACTTGAAGATATTGTGTCAACATAAGTACCTTTAGTAAATTTGCATGTGTAAACATTAACATCTTTTATAAATTAACAATATTAGAGGTTTGAGTTTGGATCCCCCTTACCACGACTATGTTCTATCATATCCGCATGCCACAATTAATCTTACTAAAAAAATAAAATTAACATTTATTACTGAAAAGTAAGTTAAAAAAGATTGCAAAAATTTGATTGAGTCGGAACAAGGAAGGTAATAATTTTAATTAAATTTATTAAATTTTTTATCAGAATCTATAAATCGTACTTTCTCTGTCCCACTCGTATTATCATTTTACCGTTCGGTACAAAGATTAAAAATAAGGGTAAAATAATAGAAAGTTATTGTGTCTCATCGCTTATGAAGGGTCAAATTTTTTCTTATTTAGAACATGACAATATGATTGTGATGCTGAAATAAGAAAATAGTTACAGGATGAGCGGGACGGAAGAAGTAATATTTATTAATAAATAATTAAAGCAATATCTAATTAGAAGAAATAAAAATTAACTAAAAATAAATTAATTAAAGGAACCACGCAGTACATGCAGGTGCATGGGTGTCCATCCAGAAAAATCGAACACTAATTATATGGAATAATACCTTTCAAATATATATATATATATGAATAAACTGTAATACTTAAACTAAATAATTAAACTAAATTATAAAAAAAGTTATAAAAGATTAAAGAACCCAAATTATTGTTTATTTAAACTATAACACAATAATTTAAAATTATAGAAAAAGAGTGAAAAAACTACTTCCTCCGTATCCAATTTTCATTAAGACGATTTGGTCAGACACGTATTTTAAGAAAATGAGTTGTTTAGAATAAGTTGAAAAGATAAAGTAACTTTTTGGGGATATTTCTGTTACATCAAGTATGAAAGACTGTAAGAAGCTTGGCCCAGTGGCTTCCGCCTTTGCCTTCCACTTAATAGGTGAGGGCTCGAAACCCACAATGCACGTTCTCTTCTCTTTCGTCATTTTATCTTCTTTGTGTGTGTGTGTTAGCCTAGTGGTAGTGAGGTTAATGTCCGGGCCAAAGGTTACGGGTTTGAGTCCTCCGTCACGCGGTATTTAAATTTCCTTGCAATGTTGTTCAAAGAAAAAAAAAAGTATGAAAGAGAATGTAGTTAGTTGCTTTTTAATGACATATATGATAATTTATGAATTATAATGAAATATTTATCATATGATGCATTTCCATTTTGAAAATAGGTCTAATAAAATGATACAACCAAATAAGATAAAATAAGCTTAATGAAAATATAGCAAGGAATAAGGCAGGGAGTAAAAAAATATCGATAGTGGACACAGGTGGTGGCACAACAAAAGTAAAATTGAGTGTGTGTATTAGCCTAGTGATAGTGTGGTTAATGTTCGGGTCAAAGGTCACGGGTTCGAGCCTACCGTCATGCGGTATTAATTTTGTTGTTAATGTTGTTCATTAAAAAAAAAATATGTAAGATTAAGAATGCCAAGTGTCGAACGAAGATGGCCAGGTCCATTATTAAACTGTTCCGGTAGGTAACTATAGTTTTTTGAGAAATTATAAATTATTTTTAAATTAATATTTAATGAATTAATAATTTTTTAAATAATATAATATTTCCTTTTAAGTAATTTTACTTCAATTTTAATTTAATAAATTAATAATTTTTAATAAAATAATCTCACTTTTATGATTTATAGAGGTTCTCATTTGTTATTTACTTATATATTATACAGAGTAAAATAGTTGTCCCCCAAAAAACTATGTGGCGAATTAATTGATATCGTTGTTAAATATAGATGAACTGATTAAGAACGCCAAGTACATCGCGAGCCCAGGCAAGGGTATCCTAGCCGCCGACGAGAGCACCGGCACCATCGGAAAGCGACTAGCGAGCATCAACGTGGAAAACATCGAGTCGAACCGGCAAGCCCTCCGGGAGCTGCTCTTCACCTCCCCCTCCGCCCTCTCCTACCTCTCCGGCGTCATCCTCTTCGAGGAAACCCTCTACCAGAAGACCACCGACGGCAAGCCCTTCGTCGACGTCCTCAACGACAACAACGTCATCCCCGGCATCAAGGTCGACAAGGGCACCGTCGACCTCGCCG
The DNA here is from genome assembly GCA_029490685.1 of Schizonepeta tenuifolia. Taxonomy (NCBI): domain Eukaryota; kingdom Viridiplantae; phylum Streptophyta; class Magnoliopsida; order Lamiales; family Lamiaceae; genus Schizonepeta; species Schizonepeta tenuifolia. Next base: position 80,424,088 of record CM055955.1, on the reverse strand, counting down.
GCACCAACGGCGAGACCACCACCCAGGGCCTCGACTCCCTCGCCACCCGCTGCCAGCAGTACTACAAGGCCGGCGCCCGTTTCGCCAAGTGGCGCTCCGTCCTCAAGATCGGGCCCACCGAGCCGTCCGAGCTGAGCATCCAGCAGAACGCCCAGGGCCTGGCCCGCTACGCCATCATCTGCCAGGAGAACGGCCTCGTCCCCATCGTCGAGCCGGAGATCCTCACCGACGGCAGCCACGACATCACCAAATGCGCCGCCGTCACCGAGACCGTGCTGGCCGCGGTCTACAAGGCGCTCAATGATCACCACGTGCTCCTCGAGGGCACTCTCCTCAAGCCCAACATGGTCACTCCCGGCTCCGACAGCCCCAAGGTAGTGTCCGTATTTTATCTCTTCTCAATACATAATTAGTAATAAAAATAATTAATTTGTAAAATATTGAAATATAGGTGAGTGCAGAAGTGATAGCTGAGTACACGGTGAGGGCGCTGCGGCGGACAGTGCCGCCGGCGGTGCCGGGGGTGGTGTTCCTGTCGGGAGGGCAGAGCGAGGAAGAGGCGACGGTGAATTTGAGCGCGATGAACAAGATGGAGGTGGAGAAGCCGTGGATGCTGTCGTTTTCATTCGGGAGGGCGCTGCAGCAGAGTACGCTGAAGACGTGGGCGGGGAAGAAGGAGAATGTGGAGAAGGCGCAGGCGGCGTTTTTGGCGAGGTGCAAGGCCAACTCAGAGGCGACGCTGGGGAAGTACGTGGGAGGAGCAGCCGGAGATTTGGCCGGTCAGAGCTTGTACGAGAAGGGATACAAGTATTAATTAATTAATTAGATGGCAATGGCATGGCTTGCTGCTTAATTATGTTCATCATCTAATTAAGTTAAGTGGTATGTTGTGTGTTTGAAGGTCCTTCATGTGGTACATATATACTTTACATATGTGCAGTGCATCCCCTCCAAGTTTCTAATTCGAATCGGTCAATATGATGAAAAGAAAAAAGATGTTTAGGGTCATTCTGGCTTTAATGTTCTTGAATAAATATATGAACATGCAACCGTTATGATTATCGATCCACTTCTTCTCAACATTTATTTGATGCAGATTTCAATTTAATTTATTATAATGACCAAATTAATATGGGTTGTACTCTCTTGGGCTTAAAATAAAGATTGTCATGACGTTCACCACAGCCCAATGACGTGTACGCTTTGAATCTGTCTACCAAAGCCGGCCCAGGCCCTGTTTAATTATACTTGAAGTGACTATCTTGCCTCCAGATTTTTCATACCCTATAAAAACTAATAGCCTTTAGCACGAGGTACGATTTTTCCTTTCTTTCTCTTCCTTATCTTCTTTTTACTTTCCTCTTTGTCCCCTTTTTTCTTCGAACCCAAGATACCTGCCTTGAGCGTTGGAGGGTCTTCACCGGCCACAACCCCCGGTGTGGGGCTTCTTTTTGTCTTTTTACAGGACATTTGAGGAGTGAAAACCTGAAGTCAAGTGAAGAGAAAGAGGTGGTTATCTATTCTCATCGGGAATCTATCTTTTTCTTTCTATGCTTTTAGTAAAAATTCCCTTCGTTGATAGAGCTTTGACCCGACTCTACCAGCATGCGCCGTTTGTGGGAAATATTTCCTTCTTTTTCTCTTTTTTGGCCAGACTAGCTGAGAAATGAGGGAACGTAATCTACTCTCTGTGAGTAACGTTGTACACGCCTTGATCTGATTAAAGCGAATTGTGGAGCCAATTGAATGTTCATTTAGATAATTACGTTTTTCCTGTTTCTAGTTAATTTTCGTATGTCTGAATTGAGGTTTAAATCGATGAAGTTTTTCGCGTGAAAATTGAGAAATGGTGATAATCAGGTGTGTTTTGCGAGATTTGAAGTATTATCTCCTAGGATCTGTAATTATGTTACTGGTCGATCATGTTGAATGGTGTAGTATGCGTTGTTAAATCAAACAAAACATCGAAGTGAAGAATCAGAACAAATAAATATAAGTAACATCGTTATTGAATAAGCTCTGCCGAGCTCTGATATGTTGGATTTTGAGGTGTTGCTACTCAAGAGGTGATACTGCTCAAATATGTTGGCAAAGTTTATGTAGCCAAAAGTACAGCTGAAGTGTCGAAGCCGCTGCGTAGAACAAACTCTGTTATGTGTGCTTCAGTCCGTGCTAAGGGAATCTGGAACAGTCTGGCAGAGACTTACCTTATCGGCGCAGATTTTGCGGGATCTTTTCCAAGTTTATGATAGATGCGGACAAGATACATATCAAGCAGATAAGAGACGTGTTCCCTAAGCCTTATCTTCACAAGGAAAGAAGATCTAAAGAGATATACTTGATGGCGAAGAGATCTAGGGTTTGGCACCTATATATATTCGACATCAACAATTGTGAGGGTTGGCCGTTGTTTTATTGTTTGAGTGCTTATACTTTCTTGAGAGTATTGTATTGTGAGAGCACGAATTATTGTGGGAGTTTATCTTTGATAAATTAAGTCTTAAAGAGAGTTATGGGTCGAACTGGCGGTTCGAGCTTAGGTTGAGCGATTGTAGATCGTCAATCACGAATTCACGTGAAGTTAGGAAGAGGGTGAGCGAAAGGGTAGCATAAGGTGGTGACCTGTATGTGTAAGATCCTCTGTAGCCATTTCTTCTAATAGTGGATTGGTTCTCTCTTGGGCAAAGGCCCCCCAGACGTAGGCTGCAAAACCGAACTGGGTTACCATATTGTGTATTTTTTATTTCAGCACAATTTATCATTTCTGTTATACTGTCTTTGCTAAGTTTTTCAGTAACGCAAATAACTTTATATGTATAAAGTGTTCGTTTAGATCTAACAATTGGTACCAGAGCGGTACACCAATCTTACAGGTATTGATCTTGGGACAGACATCTAAACGTGTTGCTGCGTTCGTGATAAGACACAATGACTTCCACAGGTGGAAATTTGATAATGAAACCACCAATTCTTGATGGATCCAACTATGGATATTAGAAGATTCGTTTGATGGCACATATTAGAGCCATCAATGAAGAGGTGTGGGAGACGATAAAGTTAGAATTCAAATCTCCTACCATAGCCACTGGTGAACCCAATGCTGGAAAAGTTAAAGACAGGAAAGAATGGTCGGAAGCTGAATGTAAAGAATCTGGAATGAATCAGGTTGCACTGAATGCCATTCAAGCGTCTGTTACTGTGGAAATATACTCTCTTATTTCCACATGCACCTCAGCAAAGCAAGCATGGGATATTCTGGAGACTTCCTTTGAAGGAAATGATCGTGTGAAAGAGCAACGTCTACAACAACTGGCGACTCAGTTTGAGCTACTGAGGATGGAAGAACATGAATCAATTAGTGACTTTCACGCAAAGCTGTTGAAGATCATTAATGAAAGCGTGGCCCTTGGGAATAAGTTCGATGATGAATATCTTGTCAGAAAGGTATTAAGATCTCTCTCCAATAGGTTCGAGTATAAAGTGGCTACAATTGAAGAAGTAAGAGATCTCTCTAGCATGAAACTAGATGAGCTCATTGGATCTTTAAGAACCTTTGAGATGGGAAAGAAGAGTGAAAGTGCTGAAAGGAAGGGAGTTGCCTTTCAAGCTCACAACTGGCATCCTGAGGCGTCGTCTGTGCCAAAAGGAGATACAACAGCTGCTGAAGCTATGGCCTTGGTCACAAAGTTATTTAAGAAGGAATTTAAGAAGTTTGCCAAACGAGGGCTTGACAAGAAGAAAGGAAATAAAGCCGAGTCCAACCAACTGGATAAGAATGACTACTAGCCCACTCCAAAGACTGGACCTCAATGCCATGAGTGTCATGGTTATGGACATTTCAAGCGTTAATGCATCAATACGACATGGAGGCAAGGCAAGTCATACGTTGCTACCCACAATGATGAGGACACTGATGATAGTGAGAGTGAAACTGAAGAAAAGGTTGCCCATGTTGCAATCTCTGTAGTACAACCGTCCAATCCCGTGCCTGAGTCTGTGCCTACTATCGAGAACAATCTAGCGAATGATGAAAGTGATGCAGACAGCGTGGATGAGGAGTCAATGATCAATAAGTATGAATATCTGATCATTAAGTGTGATGAAGTTGGGAGGATCAATCTAACTCTTAATGCCCAAATTGAGGAAGTAACGAGAGAATGAGACAATCTAAAGGTCTTGAATGTGTCTCTGCTTGATCAAAACAACATGCTCCTCCACAAGATGGATCAGATGGACAAGTTTGTTATGATGATGAACAGTGATGCAACTAACAAGCTTGACAAGATTATTGAAACTGGACAAAGCTCGACTAACAAATATAGTCTAGGCTTCCAAGGAAAGCAGTGGATAGCTGTTAATGATGAGGAGAAGAAGGTGAAGTTTGTTCCTCAAAAGGAGAAAACTCAGGGAAATCTAGTTCCCAAGACAAATCCCTCCAACAATAGGAGGCAAAAGAGAGCTTCTCAAAGAAATCCGCAGAAGCAGACACAGATGCAGACACATGTGTCAAGGAGTGCTCCAAGAAATCAGAATCACCAATTCAGGAGGGTACAACCACCACAACAAGAGGAGTTGTTCAGACTAGTCTGCCATTACTGCGACCTTCCTAGATATATAAGGCCTCACTGCAGATACTATCTCGGCGACAGAAGAAAGATGTTTCAATCTAGTAACAACTACAATGCTTATGTTGCTCTAACATCTCTTTGGGCACGAGCTGATAACAGGTGGTACATGGACAGTGCTTGCTCCAAGCATATGACAGGGAATCCTAACTTCCTAACCAATATTGTTGATATCTTCGATGATCATGTTACCTTTGGAGATGGTAATCCAGCTACAGTGATTGGGAAAGGGATACTAAACATATCTGGAATGCCGCTCTTACGGAATGTTTATTTAGTTGATGGTCTTAAGGCCAATCTTCTTAGTGCCTAGCCCAGTTAGCTTCGCCTTGCCCGCAGAGATATGCGATGAAGGATACAAAGTCATATTCGACGAAAGTACGTGTCAAGTAGTAAAGAATGGAGCTGAGTTTATGACTTGTCACAGATCTCATGACAAGTGCTATCTTGTCACACCCGTTCATGTTTGTCTGTAAGTTAGTGTTGGAATAACTGAGACCTGGCATCAGAAACTTGGTCATGCAAGTTTGAGGAGTATGAAGAAACTTCTGAATGTAGATGCTGTTCGTGGGGTTCCCAAGCTGGAGATTGATGATAAGGTTGTGTGTGGACCTTGTCAAGTGGGGAAACAAATCAAAGCAGGACACAAGAAATTTCAAAGTATCACGACTTCTAACATTCTTGAATTGATGCATATGGATTTAGTAGGACCGATGCCAACTCAAAGCATAGCAAAGAAGGAGTTCGTTCTTGTGTGTGTTGATGATTATTCAAGATCACTTGGGTGGAGTTCATTCGACATAAATATGAAGCTTTCAAAAGCTTTAAGGACTTGTGCATTCGTGTGGAGTTAGAGAAGGATCTTTCCTTGCGAAGAATAAGAAGTGACCATGGTGGAGAATTTCAGAGTGCAGAGTTCATCAACTTCTGTGCTGAAAAGGGAATCACACACTAGTTTTCAGCCCCAAAAACACCTCAACAAAATGGAGTTGTTGAGAGAAAGAACAGATTTCTACAAGAGATGATGAGGACCATGCTCAAGGCAAATGATGTGGCGGACAAATTTTGGGCTGAGGCGATGAATACGGCATGCTATATAGTGAATCAAGTCTATCTCCGTCCAAAGACAAATCAGACTCCCTATGAGATCTGGATGGGAAGGAAGCCCAACCTCAAATACCTCCATGTGTTCGGAACAGTGTGCTATGTTCTGAATGACAGAAAATACACTAAAAAGCTTGATGATCGAGGTCTTGAAGCTACATTTATAGGATATGCTCATGACAGCAGAGCATTCAGAGTCTATGTCAAGGCAAACAAGACTATCATGGAGTCCGCTATCAATGTGGTCTTTACTGATTCTACAGACGCAGAAGCAGAAGAGGAGGCATAACTTCTATTACCTGTGCCAGAGTCTGTGCCAACCTCCTCAAACGCACAGACTGGATCCACTGACACGACCACTGATCTCGTCGAAGCTGAAGCTTCATCTGACTCCACCTCAGGTGAGTTAGTCTCTTCTACTTCAGGTCCATCAAGAAGATTATCTAAGTATCACCCATTAACAAATGTCATTGGAGAGGTCACCGGAGGAAGATTAACTAGAAATGTAGCAAGAAACTACAAACATATGGTGGCAAACATTGCGTTCATGTGCTATGTCTCTAAAATTCTCCCGAAGAATGTCAAGGAGGCATTATTGATTGAAGATTGGATTGCCTCCATGCAAGAAGAATTGCTCCAGTTTGTTCACTGCAATGTTTGGTATCTTGTGCCATGACCCATTGATGTTCATGTGATTGGGACAAAGTGGATTTTTCGCAACAAAACGGATTAGATGGAGGAGATTATTCGCAACAAGTCAAGACTAGTTGCTCAAGGATACTCTCAAGAGAAGGGTATTGATTATGAAGAGACATTTGCTCCGGTCACTCGCCTAGAAGCTGTTCGACTACTTCTTGGAATGGCGTGCTGCATAAACTTCAAGCTATATCAAATAGATGTTAAGAGTGCCTTTCTCAATGGTACTCTTCAAGAAGATGTGTACGTGGAACAACCCCCAGGCTTTGTAGATCCAGAATTCTCCATTCATGTCTACAAGTTGAACAGAGCGCTTTATGGCTTGAAGCAAGCACCTCATGCTTGGTATGATACGCTGTCCAAGTATCTCATCTCCAAGGGATATGTTCGTGGTGGATCCGACAAGACTCTTTTCTATAAGAGTAATTCGGAAGGTATCATCATTATTCAGATTTATGTTGATGATATAATTTTTGCCTCTGTGTCTCAGGATCTGATCCAGGAATTTGTGGGACACATGATGAAGGAGTTTGATATGAGTCTTTTTTCCGAATTGCATAATTTTCTGGGACTTCAAATTAAGCAATCCGAGGAGGGGATATTTGTGACTCAATCAAAATATGCTCGGAGCTTGGTGAAGAAATTTGGGCTAGAAAATGCCAAGGTGCGTCACACGCCTATGTCAACTTCAATCAAGCTTAGCAAAGACACAGAAGGTGCTTCTGTAGATCAGTCTTTATACAGAAGTATGATCGGAAGTTTGCTTTACTTGACGGCCAGTAGACCAGACATTAGCCACAGTGTCGGAGTTTGTGCCAGGTTCCAGACGGATCCTAAGGAGAGTCATCTTCTAGCTGTGAAGAATATTATCAAATATGTTCGAGGAACAATTGACTTTGATATTTGTATGACTAAGGACAACACTACCTCCTTAGTGGGATACAACGATGCGGATTGGGCAGGTAGCCCAGACGATAGGAAGAACACATCTGGAGCTTGCTTCTTCCTTGGCAACAATCTAGTATCCTGGCACAACAAGAAGCAGGTGAGCGTGTCTCTGTCCTCAACTGAAGCTGAATACATTGCCGCAGGATCAGCTTGCACTCAACTCATGTGGATGAGTCAAATTCTTGAAGATTATGGAGTGTCCTTCGAGCCATTTACCCTTTATTGCTACAACAAGAGTGCTATTGATATCTCGAAGAATCCTGTGTACCACTCTAAGTCGAAGCACATTGACATTCGCCACCATTTCATAAGAGAACTGATTGAAGAAAAGATACTCAACATGGAGTTCATGCCTACAGAGAAGCAGTTGGCGGACTTATTCACTAAAGCCTTGGATGCAGCGAGGTTCGAATCTCTTCGAGCCTCATTGGGTGTTTGCTCTATCTAATTCCCCTAGAGAGACCTCGTGCCTGTGGTCTTCTAAACAAGCACAATGTATATGTACATTATTAGTATTTCTAGTTTTCTTGGTGTTTCTTGTTTTGTTTGTGTGTTTCTGTGCCAGGAATTCAGGGCACAACCGTTGGCACACGTAGTTTGCTGGAGCAGACAAGGGATGACATCATCTCTGCAGCCTTTCAATGGCTACTTTCTGTGTTGAACTCTGTGACTTCCAAGGGGTTGCAACGGCTGTTTTATGTTCAAAATTGAACGTTGGAGATAAGGATCAATTCAAATCAAGATATATATATCATCTCCTATTTTATAGGGATTTATTTCCATAGTTATCTTCTAAGAGAGAGAATTACACCGCCTTGAGCTTATATATATATATATATCGTTGCTTCTACATTAAGATTCATCACATCCTTTGCTTATTCTCGAAGCTCTCTCTCTCTCTCTCAATGAATCCTTGCTGTGTTCGTGTGTTGCTGATCATCATTCACTATGTCTGAAGGAAGTCGTTCCACTCAACGTTTCTCTGATTATTCCGACAAAGATGATGTTCTTATCTCCTGCCTTTACACTGCCGGAGGCAGAAAGAAGAAGCAAAGTTTGGCTATCGTGGATTACCTTGACTCCGATTCAGAATTCGGAGAGAAAAATCCCCTTACCGCTCCTCTTCTAGAGAAGCCTGCTTGTTCGAAGTCCTGCTCACCAGCAAAAATGACCTCTGAGTTGCCGTCGAAGCATTCCTCCCCACCGGAGAAACAAACCTTTGAGGACTCCGCATCTGAGACGGAGTCGAGCCAGAAGGAATAGACTTATGTTCCTGTTACTGCTTTAAAGAAGATGGCCACTCCTTCAAAGTCTTTTTCTTCGCGATTGATTCTCCGATGACATACATCTTCCACCGGAGGCTCTCAATCTGTTCGAGATCAATCCTCTATTCTTCCTGTGATCCCTGTATTTCAACATGCTGAGAAAGAGGTTCCTGCCGCTGAGGAGGAAATACCAGTTGATGAAGCTGCTATCGATGACTTTGTGACAGAATTAGAAGATGATCCTGTTGAGGAGTCTGTGTCGATAGAAAAAAAGAAAAAGCCTTCCAAGAGACGCCTTCGTAAGCTTTCTGATCCACCCAGAAAGAAGGTCAGAATTGAGAAAGCTGCCTTGGTGATCAAGGAACCTGTTGCGACCCCCGCTACTCGAACAAGGGGTCAACTTGCAAAGATTAAGGAAGTTGCTGCTGCTGCCCGTGCTGCAAAGGGCAAAGGGAAGGTTGATGAATCTTCCAAGAAGAAGAAGAAAGTTGCTGCTAAGCCCAAGAAGGGTGTGGATCCAAATCAGTCCATTGAAGTTGAATCTGGGCCTGAACGCGCGATGGAGAGTGATGCTGGGAACTCTGAGCACGAAGCTTCTCATCATGGTGCATCTTCTGCCACCCCATCCAGAAGAACAATTGCTGAAGCCATTCAAAGATCAAAGGTTGTGGTAGATGCACTCAGATTCAAATCTGACGAACAAGCTGAGGCATGGAATAATGTCATCCACAGGAAGCTGGTCTATGAGCAACCTGTGAGGAAGCAAGATTTGGAAGGGACTAGCCTGGACAAGCTGCTGGAGGACGCCAAGTGGGATTAGACTGTCTACCCTGTCCGACGATATGTGCGAGCAGTTGTGCTGGAATTCTACTGCAACATGTCAAAGAGTATTACTGACCCTTCCTCTCGCTATCGCTTTAAATCTTACATTCGAGGAAGGTATATCAACTTCTCTCCTTCTGTTATATCTGCATTTGTTGGGTGTGATGATCATGGAATAGAAGAGGAGGATGTATCTCTGGACTCAATTGCCAGCGAGATCATGCACGGGGTGTACCGGACGTGGAAAAGGAACATGTCCATCAATTCCTCTATGCTGTCCCAGAAGTATGCAATCTTGCACAAGATTGCTGTCAGAAATTGGTGTCCTACCACACACTCTGCCACAGTAAGCCAAGAAACAGCTAGAGTGCTGTATGGAATTGGGCGTTTCAAGCCCTTCGACTTTTGACGTTTGGTCTTTGACCACGTCACTCAACATGCTGGGAATCTGAAGAAGCCTAAGGCATTAGGCTATCCGGATTTAATTTTTGGTATAATCTCTTCCCAATTTCCTGAAGTTATGCAGGTTGGAGAACAGTTTGAGCACTCCCCAAAGAGCATTGTCATCCATGACAAGCTATTCAATGAAGCTATTCATCCTAAGGACATTGAGGGTCCCTCTGTCCGAATTGTGGAAAGGAAGAAGCCATCATCATCTGTGCCAGCGCTTGTGCTGAGTGAGCCTAATCTCAGGGCTATTTCTACGAGGATGCTGTGCGAGTTGGAAAGGGAATACAACTCCATCTTATTCCAGATGAAGAGGCTTCGTATGTGCAAGAATGAGATTGCGGCATTACTCAATGATGCCAAAGCAGTCTTTGCTGGAGGAGAAGCTGTGCCATCTGGATTGGCGGCACATGATGCAGGGTCTGTGCCAGGAGGTGTTGATGATGTTGAAGAAGATGATGCTGTTGATGAAGAAACAACTAATGATGATGATGAGGCTGAGGATGCTGAAGAGGATTTGGGTGATGAAGATACTCAAACTAAAGAGGATGAAGAAGATCCTCAAGCCTCAGCTCAAGCTGCGAAGAAGAAAGGCTCCCAGTCTTTCTGAAGATTGGTTGGAAGACCCCCTTACTTTGTCATTTCTGCCAGACAAAAAGGGGGAGTAGAAGAAAATTAGAAGTTTTTGTATTTATTTTATTTTGGCTTTCTGTTTTAGTGTCTGTGCTAGCTTTTGCGCAGACTTAGTTTTTGGTGCCAAGGAGTTAATCCCTCTACTCCTTGATGTTTTTGATGAACATATATTTAAGCTCCCAGTTCGTGACTTATTATTTTAATGGTTTTCTTTGGTGCTGTGTTGAAGATCATCCGCTCAATGATTGAAGATTTACTTGGTGATCAGTTTACTCCATGCTTTGCTTAAGGGGGACTTCAACACAGATTTCTCCAATTGCTAGTTGGAGGGGGAGCTTTGGCATACTTCATACAAGTTCGGTCTTAGAGGATTTGGAGGTATGAAGATGCTTATGGTTGATTATTTTCTTGATGATTGGTTTTGTCTACGTAAATGCCAAAGGGAGAGATTGTTGGATTTTGAGGCTGCTCAAGAGGTGATACTGCTCAAATATGTTGGCAAAGTTTATGTAGCCAAAAGTACAGCTGAAGTGTCGAAGCCGCCGTGTAGAACAAACTCTGTTATGTGTGCTTCATTCTGTGCTAAGGGAACATGGAACAGTCTGGCAGAGACTTACCTTATCGGCGTGGATTTTATGGGATCTTTTCCAAGTTTATGATAGATACGGACAAGATACATATCAAGCAGATAAGAGATGTGTTCCCTAAGCCTTATCCTCACAAGGAAAGAAGATCTAAAGAGATATACTTGATGGTGAAGAGATCTAGGGTTTGGCACCTATATATATTCGACATCAACAATTGTGAGGGTTGGTCGTTGTTTTATTGTTTGAGTGCTTATACTTTCTTGAGAGTATTGTATTGTGAGAGCACGAATTATTGTGAGAGTTTATCTTTGATAAATTAAGTCTTAAAGAGAGTTAAGGGTCGAACTGGCGGTTCGAGCTTAGGTTGAGTGATTGTAGATCGTCAATCATGAATTCACGTGAAGTTAGGAAGAGGGTGAGCGAAAGGGTAGCATAAGGTGGTGAGCTGTATGTGTAAGATCCTCTGTAGCCATTTCTTCTAATAGTGGATTGGTTCTCTCTTGGGCAAAGGCCCCCTAGACGTAGGTTGCAAAACCGAACTGGGTTACCATATTGTGTGTCTTTTATTTCAGCACAATTTATCATTTCTGTTATACTGTCTGTGCTAAGTTTTTCAGTAACGCAAATAACTTTATATGTATAAAGTGTTCGTTTAGATCTAACATGATATAAGGCAATAGCCGTAAACAAGATCTTATAAACAACCAATATTATAACATATTCAGGATCTTAAATATAACAAAACCACACATCTATGCCAGCCTAAAGCGCTGGCGCCCAAGCCGTGCGCTCCTGACCGCCCAAAATGCTGCGGGGAGCCACGCATCTCTGCCAGCCTAAAGCGCTGGCGCCCAAGCCTTGCGCTCCCGAACGCCCAAAGTGCTGCGGGGAGCCACGCATCTCTGCCAGCCTAAAGCGTGAGTAACGATGTACACTCCTTGATCTGATTAAAGCAAATTGTGGAGCCAATTGAATGTTCATTTAGATAATTACATTTTTCTGCTTCTAGTTAATTTCAGTATGTCTGAATTGAGGTATAAATCGACGAAGTTTTTTGCGTGAAAATTGAGAAATGGTGATAATCAGGCATGTTTTGCGAGATTTGAAGTGTTATTTCCTAGGATCTGTAATTATGTTACTAGTAAATCATGTTGAATGGTGTAGTATGAGCTGTTAAATCAAACAAAACAACGAAGTGAAGAATCAGATCAAATAAGTATAAGTAACATCGTTATTGAATAAGCTCTGCCGAGCTCTGATATAAGGCAATAGCCGTAAACAAGATCTTGTAAACAACCAACATTATAACATACTTTATGATCTTAAATATAACAAAACCATGCATCTATGCCAGCCTAAAGCGCTGGCTCCCAAGCCATGCGCTCCTGACCGCCCAAAGTGCTGTGGGGAGCCACACATCTCTGCCAGCCTAAAGCACTGGCGCCCAAGCCTTGCGCTCCTGACCGCCTAAAGTGCTGCAGGGAGCCACGCATCTCTGCCAGCCTAAAGCGTTGGCGTCCAAGCCGTGTGCTCCTGACCGTCCAATGTGCCACGCATCTCTACTAGCCTAAAGCGTTGGCGCCCAGGCCGTGCTCTCCTGACCGCCCAAAGTGTTGCGGGGAGCCACACATCTCTGGCATCTGTGACAGCCTAAAAGCGCTAGCGCCCAAGCCGTGCGCTCATGACCGCCCAAAGTGCTGTGGGGAGCCATGCATCTCTGCCATCCTAAAGTGCTGGTGCCCAAGTTGTACGCCCTTGACAGCCTAAAGTGCTGCGGAAAACCACGCATCTCTGCTGGTCTAAAGCGCTGGCGCCCAAGCCGTGTGCCCTTGACGGCCTAAAGTGCTGCGGAAAGCCACGCATCTCTGCTAGTCTAAAGCGTTGGCACCCAAGTCGCGCACTCCTGACTGCCCAAAGTGCTGCGGCCAGCCTAAGCGCAGAACATAACTATGCAAATCCGTTTATTGTCTCACTTAAAACTCTGATAGAGGACAATCTCCCTTTAGAAAAAACACTCTAATGGACGTCTTTTCTTTAAATTTTTCCAGCACAATGCATAAGTCGCACAACTTGTTATTTTTTCTTCCAACATTCTATTTAAAGATGAATCTTCTTGAGGTGTCCTTATTCTTAATCAATGCAGGGAGACAATGGGAAAGAAGCGGACCCTCGCGATGGAGCGGATGCCAACGCTGATACCGATGCTCAAATTGAGGGAGAAACCCTCTTGCAATCCAAAGGAAAAGGAAAGATAGAACCAGATGATGAAGAAAGACTATCGGTATCATCAAAACAAATATAAGACATGATGGAAAGAGCCGCAAAAGAGGCAGTAGCTAAATTCATCACCACACAGTAGCATCACTTCAAAAATAAAAATACCGAGGGGTCTCCGGAGGGAGATCCAGAAGAAGAAAACAACAAAAGCAGGCAAGAATCCTTACATAACGAGGATTATGAGCCAAGCCGAATCAGGAAATTGCAAAGTTCAAGGGTGGCGAAGCCTACACGCCCGTTGGCGATAAAGTCTGGCTATCTATGAGAGCTCGCGAGCTAACGGCCATGAAAGAGCAGCTGGAGGGCCGTTCCACAGGGTCGCGCAGGAGTAGAATTTCCCCTTTCAGTAATAGCATTATGACAGAATTTCTGCCCCAAAATTTCAGACTTCCTGGAGACTTAGTGTGTAATGGAACAACAGATCCTCAAGACCATCTGGACAGATTTGAAAATGTAGCTATGCTGCAAGGATATTCAGATGGAATTAAATGTCGCGCATTACTAGCCACCCTAAAGGGCATAGCTCAGAGATGGTTCAACCAACTGAAATCTGGAAGTATAGAAACTTACGACGATTTAGCATCTCAATTAGAAAACCAGTTTGCCAGCACCCGTCGTCAGAGCTACTCCCTTATGACCTTGATGAATTTTCAACAACAAGAGAAGAAGAGCCTTCAAAGCTATGTAACTCGGTACTATGCAGCTGCCTTGCAGGTACCAAATGCTACCGATGATGTCAAGGTTCATGCTCTGATAAATGGGTTGAGGGATAAAGACATTTTTCATGCGATGGGGAAGCGGAGTAAGCAAGGATATGACAAGGTGATGGAATGGATGGATAGCAGAATTATTAGCAAAGAGGCTTGGAACTCCAAATGTGCCGAGGATAAGGCTAAAGGTAGGGATCAAAGAGAAGAAGCCATAGAACTAAGGCGGAGACCTGAGAGCCCCCGAAGGAGATCCCATGACAGGGGATTCCCCGAAGTAGGAAAATCTGCCATGAGTGAGAGGAGGTCGAGACCTTTCAGGGAACCATTAGCTCCCCTGCCTCAAAGCAGCTATCCCAGTAAGACATGGTATCGGGGACCTCAGTCCTACACAGAGCTGACAGTTTCCCCATCTGAAATTTTAAGCATACCTCCAAAGCTATTCAATCCCCCGACCACAACTGAATTAGGGCCAAGAAACCCACCATCAGGCCTTTACTACCATTTCCATAAAGATTACGGTCATGATACAGATGAGTGTAGACATCTTAAGAACGCCATTGAGAAGCTTATAAAAGCAGGAAATTTTTAGGATTATACCAGATAAACCATGGGCAACAGGGATGGTGGCTGGAGGAGGCAAGATCGAAGAGGATATATGCTCAAGAAAAGAAGGGATGTCCCTGACATGCCAAACAACGATCCCCCTCAACTAGCAATCGAGGGACCTCGACCAGCAGACAAAAAAAATACCCTACTTGAAAAAAAAAAATCTATCATGATGATAGTAGGAGGTACACTTAGCGAAAATTCAGGCCAAGCTTAGAAATGAGCTCAGAGGGTAGTCAGAGACCCAAACGTATGGGATGTAGACGCCATCCAACCCAGGGTGAGTATGCCCGATTTAAGTTTTGGTGATCGAGACCTGTGTGGTATAATCACTCCTCAGGATGATGCGCTCGTCATTACAGTGGAAGTAGCAGGGCATGATGTTGCTCGAATTCTAATTGACAGGGGAAGTTCTGCCGATATCATCTTTCTGGGATGTTTCCAGCTCATAGATATAAACGAGGAATTAATTCCAGTCCCAGCTATGTTGGCAGGTTTTTTCGGTGGGGTAGTAGCCCAGTCGAAATGATTCAGCTGCCCGTTGTCCTGGCAGATGGAGAGCTAAAGAAAATAAAAATGGTACATTCCCTAGTAGTCGATGCGCCAAGCTCCTATAACATAATTTTGGGAAGACCATCCCTGAATGCTTTCCAAGCAGTAGCCGCTACCTACCACATGAAGGTCAAATTCCATGTAGGAAGATTTGTGGCTGAAATTAAAGGAGATTAGATCAAATCCAGATCTTGTTACTCTAACGAACTAAAGAGGACCAGGAATCAGAAAGGAAAAAGGCCAAGAGAAGACGAATAAGAGGTTGATCTTAAAATCCCAGAAATAAATAGTATGGATCCGAGCTCAGTAAATAGAGAAGCGCTGAGTAAAACTAGTGTCAAATTAGAAGAAGAAGAATTGGAAGAATTTGAAATTGATGAAGAGCCTAAACCTAGTATGAGACCTGCTGAGGAAACCATGACAATCGACTTGTTTGAAGATAGGGTGGGATTCACAACTCGAGTCGGTGTGAAAATGAAGCCAGAGGAACAGGAGTGCATAATCGCATGCCTGAGGCGAAATGCAGATGTATTTGCCTTTGATACTGACAAGATGCCAGGGATATTTTCCCATGTGGCCACACATAAGTTGAATATAAATCCCAAGGTCAGACCGGTAAAACAAAAGTTGAGACACTTTGACGAGGAAAAGGATCAAGCTCTCAGGGAGCAAGTCCGGAAGGTATTACAAGCCGGATATATAGTACGGATTCAATTTCCGAATTGGCTATGCAATGTCGTGATGATCAAGAAGCTGGGCAGAAAATGGCAAATGTGTAATGACTTTTGAGACATGAATAGAGCATGCCCAAAGGATCATTATCCATTACCACGAATCGACCAGCTGGTCGATGCCACAGCAGAAGCTCTGCTCCTGTCCATGATGGATGCGTATCAGGGTTACTATCAGATCCACATGGATCCCAACGATGTAGTGAATGTCTGCTTCATTACATCCATAGGCACTTTCAGTTTCATCAGAATGCCTTTTGGTTTGAAGAACGCTGGAGCGACATATCAGAGAATGATGGATGCCATCTTTGTGGACCTGCTGAGCTCGCATACCAAAGTATACGTAGACAACATCCTGGTACACAGCACCAAGGCCTGCTCTCACGCGAAGGACCTGGAGGAAGTGTTTGTTGTAGCACGAGCTAATAGGCTTACGCTAAACCCGGCCAAATGTATATTCGGAGTAATTCAAGGAAAGTTTCTGGGATACGTTGTCACTCCAGAAAGAATCAAGGTCAATGAGGCTATGGTGCAAGCCATTCTAGAAATGAAGCCACCTCGAAGCATCAAAGATGTCCAAAGCTTGAATGGCAAAGTGACAGCGTTGAGCCGTTTCATATCTAGATTAGCTGACAAGAGTTATCACTTTTTCCAGATCTTGAGGAAAGGCACAAAGTTTGAATGGTTGCATGAATGTCAGCGGGCCTTCGAAGATCTGAAGAAACATCTGTCAGAGCTACCTTTGCTAGCTAAACCAAGCCCAAAAGAGGTATTATACCTGTATATCGCTGTAGGGAAGCAAGCTCTGAGCTCAGTTCTGATCAAGGAGGAAGGGTCAAAAGCAGTACCCGATCTACTATGTCAGCAGAATGCTTCAAGTAAGAATAGTCCTTACTGGTATATTCACGCACACATATCCGCGAAATAGTACGAAATAAGCGGAGATTAATATTAGCATAATGTGCGTAGGTTAAACTAAATTGATGGTCGCTTATCTTATACAGGGGCCAGAGGAAAGATATACTGAAATCGAAAAGGTAGCGCTAGTTGTCATGTTCGCGGCAAGACGCCTAAGGTAATCAGCAAAAACTCGTAACTAATCGCATGCTTTAACCAATGGAATCTTATTATATACTTAAAAGTGCTATGGAACATGTACTATTTTTTGTCTCACAAAATAATTGTTAGAAGTAATTGGCCCTTCAATTAAGTCTTGAGCAAACCTGATTTGTCGGGAAGGATGGTCAAATGGACAGTAGAACTGACCGAGTATGATGTAGAATTCGAGCCTTGAACGGCGATTAAAGCGCAAGCCCTGGCAGATTTTATACAAGAATCCACGAGGACAAAAGAAGAGGAAAAAGAATGGGTGGCCGAAGTTGATGGAGCAACAAATATAGGAGGATGTGGAGCGGGAATTGTAATCACCAAGCCTGGAGGAGAAGAATTGCAATTTGCTATCTTTTTTCAATTTCGTGCTTCCAATAATGAGGCAGAGTATGAAGCCCTTATTAGAGAAATGCAAATATTATGGGAGATGGGTGTGCGGATCGTGTTAATAAGATCTGACTCGCAGTTGGTCGCACAACAACTCGAGGGGACTTTTGAGGTCAAGGATGAGAAAATGATGAAATACATTGAAATGGCGAAAGATCTGAAGAACAGATTCAGCAGAGTGCGAATTGAGCAGATACCCCGAGAAGAAAACTCCAGAGCGGATCAATTGGCCAAGTTGGCCAGCACTACCACTATCCCAAAGGAAAGTGCTATCACCATGATGACGGCGAAAAGAAAGCTACCGACCGTAGAACTTCTCATGACAGAAAGAAATAAGGACTGGAGACTCCTAATTATACATTTCCTGAGAACTGGAAAAAGGATGGAAGGATTGGACAAGTCGATAAAAATTAATTATAGGCAGTACTGCCTAGTTGGAGATTGCCTCATGAGAAGGTCTTTCACTCATCCGTACCTGAAATGCATTGGGAAGGATGAGGCGGAATACACCCTCATGGAAGTACACCAAGAAGGTGCTGGAAGCCATTCAGGATACCGGGATACAGTCAGAAAAATAATTAGAGCTGGTTTTTATTGGCTGACCTTGGCGAGGGACGCTAAAGAATATGTCCGAAAGTGCGACCGATGTCAGAAGAATGCAAATGCCATACATGTGCCTGCTGAAAGAGTGGGAAGACTGTACGCTTTCTGCTTGTTTGACTAATGGGGAATAGACATTGTAGGTCCTTTCTCCGAAGTCGATAAAGGGAAAAGATTCGTGATAGTAGCGGTAGATTACTTCAGCAAGTGGGCAGAAGCTAAAGCAGTAACAACAATAACCACTAAGGCAGTCCTGACTTTTGTGTGAAAAAATATTATATATCTATTCGAGGTGCAAAGAATACTCGTCTGCGATAATGGGGCTCAGTTCAACGGCTAAGATATACGAGATTGGTGTGCAAGTCTGGGAATAACACAAAGATTTGCAGCGGTTAAGCATCCGGAAACAAATGGTCAAGTAGAAGTAAAAAACCATACAATAGTGAGCGGGATTAAAGCACAACTTGAGAGCCACGAAGGTGAATGGGTGGAAGCACTCGATTCAGTGTTATGGTCATATCGAACGGGAGTTAGGACTACCACCGGACAATCCTCGAGTCAGCTGATATATGGAACTACCTCGGTTACCCCGGTAGAAATTGGAGCCGGTTCGTGGCGAGTGCTGAATTACAATGAAGACAACAATAATCAGAGTCAAAGAGAAGAGCTGGACTTGGGACATAACTCCCATGAGCCATTCTGGTCCACCTCCTAGTCCACGACTAGTGGACAACAAACGGGAAGTGAGCCAAAAGCTCAAGATGTTGACTGCCAAACATCAATTTTCCGCATCAGATTTTTGACTGTCATAAAGGTCATTTTTCAGATGTCTGACTATGACAAAGAAATATGTAAGAGAAAAATCAGGAGGTTTTTTAGGAAGAGGAAGAAAAAGAAACAGTGAAAGAGAAAGACGAGGCATAGTTAGTATCCAAAACATGCAGACATTCTATCAGTTTTAAGATCTCATATGTCATAGAAAACTAGTAATCAAATAAATAAACAATAAAATCAAATTAGCAACTCTATTATAATCAAATAATACATTTAGTAGGGCTCCCCGGAGGCCCCTCGAAAGCAAATCTAACTCTATACATGCTTGAATTTTCTTCTAAAAATAAAATAAGTAAAAGGCAAAGATGCAACAGTGTTAATGGGAAAAACTAAATAGAGGATAATGCCATGCCCCCTCTTATGGGATGATGAACAACTTAGTACCGACAGGGATGACGAGCAGCCCAACGATGCCCGAGACAATGAGCAGGTTTGGGAAACACTAAATAGAGGATAATGCCATGCCCCCTTTTATGGGATGATGAACAACTTAGTACCGACCGGGATGACGAGCAGCCCAACGATGCCCGAGATAATGAGCAGGTTAGGTATGCATGTATAAGCATTGCCCAAAATTAAGGGAAAGAAGAGGCCTTAGTTTGTCGAACCATTCTGATGTATGACGGTTACAAAATGCTAAACCCCAAGAACATGGAACTAAAGGTGAATTGAAAGTAGGAAAAGTAAGAGCATGAAAAATAAGTTCGGAAGCCATGATCAAATAAAAGCATAAGGGCCAAGATTTTATAAAGTCCCAAGATGAGCATTAAAGGAAGGTAGTTGGAACAAGGGCAATTGGCAATAATGACGCGAAAAAGTAGGACAAGGACAATATACTTTAAAAAATAAGTCAGTATTAGGATACTACTTTTACTCTAATAGATCCTCAAAGTTGGAACTCTATTAGAGTAAAAAAGGGGGGGCAAGGTGGTGAGAGATGGCAAGAAGCTTACCAAAAACAGCAATAGTATACGATTTTATATGCATGATAAAGGAGAAAAACCACGAGAAAGCAAAACTAACAAAGTTAAACAATAAAGAATAAAGTAAAGAGTAAAAGAAAGACATCCAAAAGCTAGAAGGAAGTAGTATTTGTCAAAAATAAGCGAACTATCTACATATACATCAAAGAAGTGTTTAGATACAGGAAAAGATAGGATAAAGCAGCAAAACTCGGCCAAGCCTTCCTTAAGGTTTAGTGCCGGCATCAACAATAGTAGCGTCGAATTTTTTTTCTCCCTCCGCAACAACGTCTTCAACATTGGGCGCCGGGATGGAAGCAGCATCTTTGGAAACAAGTTCTTGGCTCAGCGTAGCAGAAGAGCTGGCAGGCTCACAGGGGGCAGACAAGAACGGTTCAAGAATAGGTGTGAGATCCACCTAAGAATTTGAACCCGAGACAAACTACAGCGCTGCTGCAACCATTCTCTCCTTCCACCAAGGGAAACGCCTGGCCTCAGGGTTATTTATAGCCTTTGTACTCTGCAGAGGCCAATAAGAGGGGAACTTGGGCATTTGAGGGGTCATCTTAGATCCAGAGGAAGAAGAACCTGAGTGGGTTTTACCGTGTTTGAATCCTTGCTGAACACCGGCAAAGAAGAAGTGTTTTACATCCGGGTAGATGTCTATGCATAACTGGGCACTTGACTTATAACTGGCAAGAATGCCATCACGAAGCTTCAATAACAGGCCCTTTGGAGGACAGGATCAAGCACTGACAGCAATCTCTAATACCCACAGTATATCCCTTCTCTTTGGCAGTTGCCACCCTATCCTCTGCCATCTTTCTCTCCCTTTGAATGTGAAACTCTAAATCTTTTAACTTGGTGTCCAGACTGCCAATGGTAATCTCTAGCCGACCTTTCTCCACGGTGTAAGTTTAGCAAGATGACCGAAGCTCTGCAAAACGGAGCTCCAACTCCTTCTTGGATTTGTCCGAAGCAGCCATCTTGCTCTTCATATTTTCCAGCGCAGCCCTGGACGATACTTTGAGCTCAGCCAGTTCCCGCTCACGCAGGTTCAGTCTGCAGGAAAAAGCTACCTTATCCCTCTATTCCTCCTCACTCAAACGAGCTAGAACAAAAATTTCCAATTCTAAAAACACTTAACTTTCGATTTTTTTTTAGAAATGGAGCAAATCTTACTCAAATTCAAAAATTCAAGTTTGTAACATACTTAGAAAATTTTCAATTGATCAATTTCATCAAATAAGATCAAACATCAAAAATCTCAATTTTAAGCTCATAACCTTCGAAATTATTAGGGTTTTTTACATAGGGCTTCAAATCTATCAATTAAACATGCAATCTCACTTCAAATAATCTCAATTTCAATAATCTAACATCATTATATCATTCGAACTCAAAATATCAAAAATCACAACTCCTCATGCATATATGGTTCAAAGTTTAATAATAATAATTTGAACAAATAAATAATCTTTTCAATTTATTCATAAATGCTTAATATATACTCAATTTCATAAATCTTCAATTAATTTAATATTTAGAACTCAAGATCATCAAAATCACAATTTCTCACATATATGTATGGTTCGAAAATTTCAAAACTTTAAGAAACAACTCATGCTCTCAAATTGATCATCTAAACATGCATCATACTACTCAAATCATCTATAAACCTCATCAATTTGATCATCAAGAACATAAATAAAAAGCACCTAATTCCATACTCTAAAATCTTTGAAAATTACATGATCAACAAGCAAAGAAATTCTTTTTCTCAAATTGATTACACACAAGTTCATAGATTAATTCATAGAGCTCAAATCCTCAATAAACTCATGATCAAGTGTAAGACATGAAAACCCTTAAAATCCTCAAAATTTTTGGTACTCTCAAGAAGAGAATGATAAAGGTTTTTCTATTCAAATTCATGCATGGATTCATGCAAGGAATAAGGATTTATGCTCAAAATAAAAGATTAAACTTCCCCTCCAAGAACATGAATATGATCGAACAAGAAATGAGGAGGAAATGAGATTTCTCTTAGCTTAATACAAGCACGAAGATTCAAGGATCATCGATTCTTACTTAGCTTCGGGAAATTGATGATCAAGTATTCGATTCTTCGCAACTCTAAGCTCCAACCTTGAGCTTCAATGGAGGAAATGTGTGTGCAAGTGTGTTTGTGTGTGTGTCGACAAAGAGATAGAGGAGGAGAGAGAGAGTAGTGATGTCGGCTAAGAGAGAAAGGGAGAAAAGAGAGACAGAGCATGAGAGAGAGAGGAGAGAGAGAGAAAGAGAGAGAGAGAGAGAGAGAGAGAGAGAGAGAGAGAGAGAGAGAGATGAGAGTGAGGGAGAGTGAGAGTTGTGAGAGTGGGATAGGAAATAAATAGAAATATCTAAGATTCCGGCCAGATAAAATTTGCTTGAAAGAAAAAGATATCCAGTGCAAAATATCCCCACATTTTCGATTAACTCTCAAACGACTTAAATCTCACGACTCTTTCTCGACGTCCAAATTCTCTCTACTTCGTCTCATATCTCACCAAATAAATCAAGGATGTTAGAAATTCAGTTTTCGAAATAAAATTTCGAACGATGAAGAAAATTCTGAAAACCACTATTCATATTAGGGTTTTTGAAAATAAAACTCAAACTCTTCTCAACTAATCTCAAATGACTTTCAAACACATTTCAAAGGTTGTCAAAGAACTTTTATACTCGAAAGATACTAAATAGGCGAAATTCGGAAAAACTCGATGAATAGTGAAAACTCGGGAAAAGTTACTATTCATTGAAAAATAAAACTTGTCAGAATTTTCCAAAATTTAAAATAAAACTCATACTCATATAATCATGCTCAAATAACTCATCACATCTCTGAGTCGGATAACCGAAATGTGAAAATCACATAAGAGCACTTAAGAGCATTTTTGGTAATTTCACGAGAAAATTTCTTTTCTCGGAAATTTTTATCACACATAATTTTCTCGGAAATTTTTATCACACATAAGCACAATAATAGATATCTCAAGGCATATAAACACATTCTAGACGAATATTAAACTCACGAAAGATCGGGGTATTACAGAAATCATGCTTGGCAATTTGGTGCCAGTTGTTCGTGTTAGTTTGTGAATGTGTAATTATATTATATAAACCATTATGTTATATATTGTTCTTCATTCCTTGGACCAAAGAATGATTTATATATGAAATATTTAATCCAACAATTTATGCATATAAATTGTATTTCGTTACTGCAAAACTTAGCACAGAGATTAGCACAGAAAGTAAGAAGTATGCTAAGAAAATGACACACAGAAGTGGTAACCCAGTTCGGTTAACAAACCTACGTCTGGGGGGCTTCCTGCCCAAGAGAGAATCAATCCACTATTGTAAGGTGTAGTTACAGACTCTCACACATATAGTTCGTCAACAATATGAAGTCTCCTAACTCACACACTTCCCTATCCACGTGAACCAACGAATGTTCAAGACGTACTCGAACAATCTAAGCTTGAGTCGCAATCCAACAGTCACCTCTCTCCCAAGTGTTTTTCTATGAATAAATACTCTCAAGAACAATAATAAAAATACTCTCTCACGAGAAGTATACTAGCTATGAACAATAAAAATAGCTAATGCAGCGGCAGCCTCCAAATGATGTTGAAGTCAACTTATATAGGTCTTGAGAAACCCTAAATAAGATCTCCATCGATTTGCCCTAGTTTCCTTATAGATAGAAACTTCCTTTGGAGGCTTATCTTGTGGAACAAACAATATCTTCACAGATACGATCTTCTCCGCGTCAATAACTGGAT
The DNA here is from genome assembly GCA_029490685.1 of Schizonepeta tenuifolia. Classification (NCBI taxonomy): domain Eukaryota; kingdom Viridiplantae; phylum Streptophyta; class Magnoliopsida; order Lamiales; family Lamiaceae; genus Schizonepeta; species Schizonepeta tenuifolia. The sequence goes on along the minus strand of CM055955.1, from coordinate 80,400,365 downwards.
AAGGAAAAGATCTCCGCATAATCCGCTTAAATATGGAAAGAATCTTTCGAATCTGTTCCAACCTGTTCCACAATACGCTAGCTCAGACTGAAGAACACAATCTTCATTCTGTGTCAGCACACCTTGTAACATTTCAGTCTGATTACCTTCTACATAAACTTGCCAACTTGATTGAGCTACATGCTCGAATCTAACAATATACAAATTGCTCAGTAATTGTGTTCTTCTACTTAATTTATAGAAATTTTTGCCATCCACAATTCAGTGCTAGTTGTTTGTAGTGATCTGGTGCGGTGCTTACACTATAGATACGAGATACCTGGTGTTTGAATCTTTTATAATGATTGAAGTATATTCTCGATTAACTTTTGTTTATTTGTAAAAACTAAAAACCACCTTGCCAGGTGATCCAGCATGTGAGATCCTGAGTGAGATTTGGTAATGCTTGTTACATGCTTTTATTGTTGCATATGATCACTGGAGACAGTCGTATAAGCTTTTGCAAATTAAAGCATGCCAAAAGCGATTATACTTTGGGATATCTATTAATCTACTATTTCTTGCAGCATATTGTGCTTCTGCTTAGAGTTGTCAAGTTGGCCGCGCCTTCATTAGCATTTAATTAGCATGCATCAATGGGGAAGATATGTCCTTCCATTTCTTCCTTTTTCTTATACATTTAGGATGTGTTCACTTGAGAGTTTAAATTTATACTTTATTGTGGGGACTACAAGTTTTATATTTTGTTTGGTTTGGAGACATAATATACTTATTTATACTCTTAAGAGGGACCACAATATTTCTATTTTATTCATTTGGGATGAAATTGATGGATAAAAGAGAAAATGTCTAAAATACATGAGAGGTATAATATTATACCGTTATTTTGAAGGTATAAATTTATACTCTGGGCAAAAGAACAGGGGTTGCCCGAAATTTTATACCTCCTGCCCAGATTTTTCTTAAATCGAAACCAAACAAAATATAAGAAAGTATAATATTATACCTCGTTTTCCCTCATTCTAATAAAAACTCATCTACATCTTTGGTTTGAGGGCTTCATCTTTTAAATTCTCCCCAAGATGGGATGGTTGCCAGTGGGATCTGAGCATAACTAAAATAAACAGAAGTTTTGATTACTAATGAAGTTGTGCAGAGTACTAAAGGCATAATCAAGGATTACTTTGTCTTAACTTATTAAGACATCATGGTGCATAAGTTCCTGCTTGCCAAAATATTAAAGTAGTGAATGTTCCCGTGAAGAATCTTGTGCATCTGCCTACTTCATTATCCTCGTTCTGAGATCTAGTTTCAAGAGGCTCGTCGGTTGTGTGGATAATTCCAGGTCACTTCCCCATCCTTAATGTCTATATCTTTTGTTGTTCTCTTGTCTTCTTATGCATATGCAAGGCATTGTGATTATCCCACCATAGATAATATTTTATTTCCTCCTAAAAATGAATTAGCCTTTTCAGCTTTTCAGCCTGGAGATTGATTAAGCTAAATGGATGGTAACCTTTTTCTGGACTAATGAATATTCTCAAATTTGATGTCTTGCTGTTCTGCAAACTAGAATATCGCCATGAGATGTTAATAAATGAAGATATAAATAATAGGAGACTGTAATTGCTACTAGATAGTGTAGAGAACATAATCATGCAGCTTCTAATTATGTACGAAAGAAAAGCCTTTCCTTCGATTTGGGGCTATATGATAAACAGGTATTGTTCATAAGGACAAACTGTTGTTTCTTGTTACCTCCCAATCATTGGTAATGCCTAATACTATATGCTCTCTATTTCTGTAATCTGTATAACAATACACAAATTAATATAGCTATGTAGTACCGAAAACTGTCATTCGCTTGCAACTGATATGTGCTGAAAAAGAATGTACTAAAACAACCTAGTTTCAGAAAGGAGAGCCTTGATGCTTCTATCTTTTTGTTTTGCAGCTGTGAGTTATGAGTGTGCTGTTTGGCGGGCTCGTCATTTCCAATTGGCAATCTCCATATAGCCAGTAAGAATAATGAAGCGATCCCAGGTTTACTCTCACTTTGAACGTTCCTTTGATGTCGTAGACCACCCTGTTCCTCTGCATCTGTTTCTGAAATTCCATAGCAAAATTTGGTGGTAGATGGACCAACCCCGACACCATATGAACCGGTATCAACCGTGCTTCTTTGGGACTCTGATTAAAGGGTTGAAGAACCTGAGCTGCTACTGCACTTTCCAAGAAGTTGAGCTCAACCTTGAGGTACTCAAATCTAACACCCAATTTCCTATTTGGATTAGAAAAATTCGCTAGAAATGTGATGTCGTCATTGATGAACTCGGGGAAGTTGATAAAGGAAACACTTAGAGTTGCTGCAGGGGTGTCGAACGCTGGGGTTCTTGGTTGAACAGCGAGATAGATTACTAGAATTGCAATACCGAGGAAGATGATGAGGAGGGTAAATATCATGCAGAGAATTGCAGTAAACCATACCATCGGGCTAGTTGTCCGATTCCTTAGAATAGCTTGCTCTCTCGATCTAAGCTTCGTTCCGTATAGTAGCATGTCGGGTGTGGCTTGCTTAGGTAAGACAATCTGGTAGAGGGGAGATAGCTTGCTTTTCTTTACGGCGGAAGACGGAGTATGTGTTGGGGATGTTGGAAGAGAATCCATTATGTTTTAGGAAACGAAACATGTATCAAGAAAATCCTGTGTCTGAAGGGAAATGAGCATTAGGTTTGTTCTCTTAAATAAACTTAGAGGTGAAGCACAAGGGAAAGCAAAGATGAATGGAGATGTAAAAAAATCAAATAAACTAAAGCAGCTTTTGAATGCTAGTGGTGGCCAATATGTTGTTGTAGGAAAAACAGGAAAAGTGGCTAAATGTAGGATCTAAAGTTGATACTCTAAAATATGCCTAGTTTGAATTATTTTTGTTGCTTTTGGTGTTGAAACAAAAAAACGCCAAAGGAAATATGTTTCTTTTCTTGAAATTGTGATTGTTGAGAATTTGACCTGTCCAAGGATGAAAATTTGGGCCGATGATCGTCGAGATCAACGGCCAGGACGGTCGCTTTAGTTTTGCTGGCAACTTTTTGGTAGTTAGGTGATATGCTTAGTGATTAAGAAAGCAGAAGGTGAAAAAAGGTAGCCAATATGATTAAGGTAACTTAGTACAGTTCTACAATAGGTTACGTTGTTGCTATTTTGAATTAAACTTTATTGGATGAATGTAGTCCATTTATTTCTCGTTAGTCCTTCCAAGGTTCTGGAGTTGAGTATGACATGGGTTTATTGTTTTGGATGATGTTACACTTCATTTTGTGAAACTCGCTGCCACAATTAGAGAGTGCGCTTTGAATAAATCTTGTTTATGTCACTAATGAGAATTTTTCCGTGACATGGTTTATAAAATACGCGATTTGTGAAGTTATTTGAATCTCATCCAATGGTCCTCCCCTTGAATATACACTTTGTTGAGACTCGGAGATCAAGTACCACTGGTTTAGTCGAAATCGTTGTACCGTGAAAAAAAATAAATCTGATGAAAAATGACTTATGTTGCTTCGAAAATTTATTAAAAAATTGTCCTACTGGAATAATGAAAAGTTTGAACAAGCTTTAACTACGTTCCTTGCTTGAGCCTATTTTGAACTTCAAAATTGAAACTAAGAAATTAAACCAAATTGTATTGAGATTAATTTTAGTTTCGTTCTTTAATCGAACCAAGCTAAACTTGGAAACTAATCTCAACCAAATAATATTTTGGATGCGCTTTAATTTTTGGACAATTCTAAATATAGCCCCTATTTTACTCTTTATAGCTCCCTCTTTAGATAAATAAATATAATTATTTTGAATTTACTATTTTATCACTATAGCCCCACAATTATAACTCACTAATAACTAGTACAAAATAAATTAGATTATCATGACAATCCAGCGATATGTTATAGCCCCCATCCCCAACTCATAACCAGCAAAGGCAAACAATTCATATCCATCGTTCTCCATTGCAAAATACAGATCGAATAAAAATGTGCTATAATCTCTACTCAAATGAATTGCATATGTTGGTTAAATTGTTGTGGAATTCATTCATAATGACTTTGCCATGACTAGAGAACTTGATTCAAACATCAACATATAAACAATTAAGAAAGAAGAAGAATCTCACAACAAAAGAATGAAACATAAACAATGATATTGCTTCCCACACGAAGAACTAGAAAATGGTGAAAAGCTATGTGCAGTCATGTATTAGGAAATGAGAACGTGTTTGGCGGTGGGATTGACAGACGGCGATGCCTAGTTGTCGAAGCCGCCATCTCTGGGCGGCGAGGACGAGAGGTCTGACAACTCGGCTTCCGGGTGATGCATGACACAATTGACGAGCTTCTGGTTGGAATTCTAGCATCGCCGGTGATGAAGTAGAAGAAGCCGAATTGATATAACACCATAACCATATTTATGTCTTCAAATTTGGAGATGGGGTTTGAAGTGTTGCAGTTCAAGAAATCGGCGACGACCGCCCTCTCTTCCCTTATATGTATTAATTAATTTTGGGGATATAGGGATACAATAGTAAAGTTTAAAATAATTTTAATCATTTAATAAAATAGAAGACTGCAGATAGTAAATTGGGGGCTATGTTTAGAATTACCCTAATTTTTTGTACACCCCCAAGCCATTTGTACAAGGAACGGGAGAACGGATCCTTTGCAGCTTCAAATAGCACCGCATATGGTCCAGTACACAATACTGCGTTGTTTGGCATATATTTTATAGTAAGAGTTAATATGTAAAAATACCTCTTTTTAAAGAGTAAAAATAAATTACATCCCATAATTTATAAAAGCTAAAAAATACCCCATACATGATTAGCATACATGAAAAAACATACTCTACATGATGTTTTCGTATATGTTACTCATGCATACATGATGAGCACTCATGTATGCTGTAATAGTCATCATGTATGCTACTCATGTATGATACCCATGTCTCATGTATGATATTCTTGTATGTTATAATAGTCATCATGTATGTTACTCATGTATATATAATGAGCACTCATGTATGTTGTAATAGTCATCATGTATGTTACTCGTGTATGACACCCATGTATGTTATTCGCCATTTTATGTCAGTCATGTATGATACTCATGTATGATATTCATGTATGTTGTAATAGTCATAAATGTATGGGGTATTTTTTTTTATCTTTTACTAAATTATGGGGTATTTTTTTTATCATTGGGTATTATTTATTTTTATTTTTCGAAAGGGGTATTTTAACTTTTCACTCTTATAGTTATATTTTAAATTTAATTGTTTCCTTCTTTTAATACTACATATAATTGAATAATAAGAATAAGAAATATTTTTATAAATTAAAAGTATGATATGATATAATCAATTCTAAAATTGAATGCTTATCTAAACAAGTAAATAGTTAAGTCGAAATATACTGGTAAATTTTAATTATGACAATTTTAAACCACTAAATTGACTAACTGAAAAGGTAAAAGTTTTTTATACTATAAATCTGAAAAAGTAAAAATAAAATAAAATAAGGATTATAAATAATCAACCATAATTATGAAAACTAACCCAAAAGAAAACCGCACGGTGTTTACTTGTTAAATTTATTCAGTTTTTGCTAGTTTTTGCTTTTTATTAATCATTATAAATTTATTTAAAAAATATCATGTGATATAGTCATAATGAACATTAAACTATAAATTTTGGCCCACCCTCTTCATAAATATAAATTTTGGTCATTCTTTTGAATTTGGAACAGATCTACTCGTAATAAGGAGGGGGGGAGGGGGGAGGGGGGGGGGGGGGCACGGGCCTAGACGCGGGCGGGTTCAGGTCGATTTGGTAAATCTGGTACAAATACGAGTCTTTGTACCAACTTTTTCAACTACTATCTTTTTTAATCGATGCTCTGTTTCCACTGATTTAATCGTTTTTATGATCAGTTCATCACCTTAGGAAGTTATTTCTGATCAATTTCATCCCAAATTTTGTTCAAATCGCTAAGATTTTCGGGGAAATCGGACCATGATTCGGTTTCTAGGGCTTTTCCTATCGCCGGAATGTTATTCCAGTTTTCCTGCATCGTAGTCGGTTGTTTTTATTTCTGACACCACAGTTGAGGTCGCCTTGATATTACGACTTTGTTGGTGGTGGTGGTGAAGCCTCGCCCTCTTTTGCCGGAGTTATTTCCGATATGTGTTTTTGGGTTTATTGTTCGTGACTTGGTACTATTGGTATAAATGGATTCTATTTGTTCCAATAGTACCAACACTTGGAAGAATTGGAACTAATTAGTCTAAAATAGTACTAAAACAAATATACTAATAGTACCAAATGTGCCAACAGTACCAGATGACTGATACCCGCCCGAATCGACCCGCGCCCGCCCGCGTTTGACCCGACCCGCTCCATGTTTCAATAAGAGTATTTTTGTCCCAAATTGAAAAAAAAGGGTCAAAATTTATAATTTTGAAGAAAGTTAACCAAAATTTATGTTTTAATGATCATTATTGCTATTTCAAAATTTGTGTCTTTTATTTAATTCATGATTAAAGCCATAGTTGTTACAAAAACATCAAAACATCATAGAACGACATAGTCGACTGCTCCACATCATCCAAACATAACTGATGGTCCCGCTAACGAGTAACTTGTGTATAGGAGGGGGGAATACACCTGTAGGGATTTTTATACAAAAATCAATTTTACTCTTCAAGAACTTTAACAATTCAATTTGCTCGACAACTGAAAAAATAGTTGGAGCGATTCACTCAGTCAGGATCAAAGCTGACTGATGTTTTTAACAGATTTGATAACTTTGCGGAAGTTGGTAGGTTTAAGCCTTGTTACAAAACTGAAAACCTTTTGAGGGAAGGTCAAGTTCCTTAAACCACTTAGTGCAGATACAAAGATAGTTTACGTGCAGGAGTTAGTTGGTTAGTAAACTGAAAGTAAAACGACACAGTATTTTTACGTAGTTCGTGATTGACCCCCTACGTACACGACTTTCTTTTTGGGGAAGTAATCCACTATATAAGCTTACGCGTGCTTATCAAATGTTCAGTTTGGTTTGCGGGCACCAAACATCCTCACTTGTTCGATTACAGGTTCGAACACAACCTTACAACACTTTTGTGGGCAACTGTACAACTTAACTTAGATTGCGGGTTTTAAGGGACCTAGTTTCTTTGATTGTGGGTTCAAAGAAAGACTTGGGGATTTGGGGTTGGGGGTTTTTCCAACTATGAAACCTTCTACACTTAGAAAAGTGGAGGTTTCTTCCTAAGGTTTAGAGACTCAGATCTAGAACAGAGAGTCTGCTTAGAAACTATGCGAGAACCTAAGAATTCTAGACTCCATCAAAGAATGGGATTCTAATAGGTTAGATGGAAGAACATTAGGAGGAATGGGCACTCTACTTCGAATGGTTCTTCAGCTGGGTTGTTCTTGCTGGGAGAGCTTGATTCTTTTTCTGTTGCTAAAAGCGTGTATGCTTTGCTCTATCGCCATGTTTCGCTTTCTTTGTTCTCTCTTTGCTTTGAAGTGGAGACCTCTGTTTATAGAGGGAGATCAATTTAGCCATTGGAAAGAGCCGTTTGATCTCTGCCAAAAGTATGGCACTCTAACTACTCCACTGAAAACTTTTCGAAAATGGAAACTGTGACCATAGTTTATTGCGCGTCTTTGTGGTCGGTCCATTTATAGTAAGTTCCAGCCTGTCTTGTACTTTCAAGTAGATTTGAATTCGGACTTCAACTCTTTTGCCTTCAACATCTTCAAAGTCTTCTCTTATCAGCTTTGTGACGTCTGACTTCAACATAATTGTTCGACATGCGTGAGCTGCACGGTTCAGTTAAGGAGTCAACTGAGTTGTGGTCTAACTAACCAAGTTCTTCTCGAACTGCCTTCTTCAGCCTGACTGACTTCTTCTGTTTATTTCTGTAAAGAAAAATCCCTACGCTCAAACAGTGAGTTCTAGCTATGTCCAGACTAACGTCTTCATCTACTCGGTTGGGGTCAGTTGGATTTTGGGATAAATCAAAACCTTTACTAATTTTTCCAATAATTTTCCCCTTTTTGATGATCTCAAAACCCTAAACTGACATCACCTAACTTACAAACGAACCGAGTTCTAGTCTATAAGGAACAGAGGACTAGCACAAGACAAAAATATAAATTAACTCTGAACTTGGACCACGAGATGGTAGTCATCAAGCAAAGTTAATGGTAGTCATCAAGCGACCGTAACTTATTGTTAAGGACAACAAGTTTGGGAGATTACATTACAACTGCTTTTGGGAATTTAAAACATTAAAAACAAGATACATTAGTTGCCTTGTCTTCTCTTCGCAATATCACTTGTCTTGATCTTCTTGGATAGTCGGTCCATACTTCTCCTTGATATGTTTCCTTATCTGCAGAAATTTCTTGGGGTGTTAGACTGTGTTCAGGTTCAGCTTCACAGCCAAAATGTAACTTCTTTTTCAATCTTTGTAAAATTAATTTGGTTCGGTTCCCTAAATATTTGGTGGAGGATAGATTCTCTTCAGAGGTGCAACTAGAGGGTAGTTGTCTGTTTTCCTCAATACATCCAATAAACATCCTCCAACCACGTCTTCAGTTGAGAAAATTTCAATATGCAGCATCCAGGCGTCATTAGCTTTTATCCTCTTGTATTCGAACTCATAGTAGTATTCCATCTGGAACTCAAAAAAGTTGGCTAGAGCTTCATTCCATCTCAAACTGACGCCTTCAACGGATCGTGTTCTACAACTAATCCACATGGATCTCTTCGGTCCGGTCACCCCCAAGAGCATGAGTGGAAACAAATATACTTTTGTAGTTACTGATGACTATTCGAGATACACATAGGTGATCTTCATAGCGCACAAGAACGAGATGAGAGAAGAGTTGCCAAAGCTAATGGACCGAATAGCGAATCAACAAGGAAAAACCATAGTGTCCATTAGATCTTATTGCGGAACTGAGTTCCTTAATGAGACCATCATTGAGTATTGCTAGAAGAATGACATTACTCACCAGACTCCAGCAGCAAGGACTCCACAGCAAAACGGAGTAGCTGAGAGAAGAAATAGAACACTGAAGGATGCTGCAACATCCATGTTGACAAGCTCAACACTGCCAAAGAGATTTTGGGATGAGGTAGTCAACACAACGTTCTACACTCAGAACCGCTCCCTCCTAATGAAGACACATGGGAAAACTCTATACGAACTGTGGAGATACAGGACGCCCAATCTATCCCATCTTCGTGTTTTCAGTTCTAAGTGTTATATTCATAACAATGGAAAAGGTCAATTGAAAACTTTCGAACCTAAAGCTGTCAAAGGCATATTCCTCCTATACGCTGTCAAAGGTCAATTGAAAACTTTCGAACCTTATAGAGTTTTCAACTATTCCAAACTTGTGGAAATAACACCTCATGTTAGTTTTGATGAGTCTACTTTTGAGTGCAAGGAACAGGTAAAGTTACAAGCAACTGATGGAACCTCAACAGTACAGCCCGCTCAGACGAGATCTCAAGTCCAACAACTGAAGAACTCTGCTAGTATCGCTAACTAAAGAAAGAGAAGTTTACTCTTCAAAAGATGAGACTAAAGACCCCGTCTCGAACCAAGGGAGAACTTCCTATCCACCCAGTCATGTATCAAATCCAACTGATACACCGACTGTGCCTGTAGCTAATCATGAACATAGTTCAGGACCCTCTAGTCTGAGACCAGCCGCCTCCCCATTTCAACTTCCTATGCCAACTGAGGATCGAACTGTATCAGAAGTCAGATCACCAAGTTTTGCACCTCAAGTCTCTCCCTGAAGACTGGATTATCCCATTTCCTTGCTCAATACTGCTAAAGAAGCAAGAAGAAACAAAAGATTGTATGAAGACCATATCAAAGAAGCCGTGATCAGGAATCCAAAAGTAGAAGTTAGAACGAGAAGATCAGCACAAGTTGTTGATGCCACATCTGATGCTCCGACTCAGTCCACTCAATCCGAAGAGCAAGCTGGTGATGAACCAATTGTGCATGCTCAATATGCAACAGAGCTCGAAGTGCTCAAAAAATTTGAGCAAGCTAGAGACGTAGCAATTGTAGGAAATAATACCCACACACACTATCACGAGAAAACACGAGAGAATTGTTTACCCAGTTCGATATGATGTGTATCTACGTCTGGGGGGGGGGGCGATGCCGAGCCAGGGATTTCACTATATTTTTCGGATACAAATTACAATAGGAGAGCACCTATTTATAATAGCACAAATTGAATCCAAGCCCTAGTTAAACTAGAAAATAACTTGTGGGCTAAGAAAAGAGAAACCTTGTGGGCCAAGTAATCATTTTCAGGCTCCACATACCAACAATCTCCCACTTGGAGACTGAAACTCCCAAGTAATCATATCTTCTTGTCCTCCTCCTTGCTCCTCTTAGCACCGCCTAGCCTTTTCTTCAAGTTCCAAAGACAATTGAAGCTCTACATAGCTTCAATTTCTCTAAGGTCACCACCTTAGTAAACATGTCGGCTGGATTCTCACTTCCAAGTATCTTCTCAAGTTGCAAGATCTTCTTCTCCAATAGGTGTCGAATGTAGTGATACTTCAACACCACATGCTTTGTTCTCGAATGAAATGCCGGATTCTTTGCCAAGAATATAGCACTTTGACTATCACTATAGACAGTACTATTCTTGTGCTCCTTCCCAAGTTCACTTAAGAAATTTTGCAACCATACCATCTCTTTACTTGCCTCCATCATGGCTACATACTCAGCCTCCGTGGTAGAAAAAGCAATGATCTTCTGAAACTTAGAAGTCCAAGAAATAGCAGTACCACCATAAGTAAATACATACCCGGTTGTACTTCTCCTCCCATCAAGGTCATTAGACGCCAAATCTGCATCAACATAACCAACCAGCTCAACACTCTTGCCATCGAAACATAAGGCCTTCTCCGTGGTACCTCTCAAGTATCTCAAAATCTACTTCATCGCCTCCCAATGTTGTTTGCCAGGATCACCCATAAACCGACTCACTACTTCCACTGCATGCACAATATCTGGTCTCGTACCACCATGGCATACATGATGCTACCAATTGCCGAAGAATAGGGAACTTTCTTCATTTCGGCACGTTTCTCCTTTGTACTCGGCGACTCTTTCTTCGACAGCTTGAAGTGACTGCGTAATGGCATATTCATTGGCTTCGATTCATCCATGTTGAATCTTTCTAAGACCTTTTGAATGTAAATGACTTGTGAAAGATATAATTTTCTCGCCGCCTTGTCACGCTCGATTCTCATGACAAAAATCTATTTTGCTTCTCCAAGATCCTTCATGGAGAATCATTCGAACAATTGCCTCTTCAACATATCCATTTATTTTGCATCTGCTCCTGCGATCAACATATCATCAATATATAACAAAAAGATGACATAGCTTTTGTTGAACCTCTTAAAGTAGCAACAATGGTCAGCGTGACATATCGCATAATCAATCTCCAACATGAAATTATCAAACTTTTTGTACCACTGCTTCAGAGCTTGGTTCAAGCCATAAAAGCTCTTTTTCAACTTGCACACAAGATGTTCTTTCCCTTTCAGTACGAATCCTTCGGGTTGTGTCATGTACAAATCCTCTTCCAAATCACCATGAAGGAATGCCGTCTTTATATCCATCTGATGTAACAACAGGTTTTCTGCAACTACCATACTCAACACCAAATGAATAGTGGTCAGTTTCACGACATGAGTAAACACATCAGTATAATCAATACTGTATCATTGCTCAAACCATTTGACAACCAGCCTAGCCTTGTAGCGCTTTCTACCATCCGCTTCAACCTTGATTCGATAAACCCACTTGCAGTGCAATGCTTTCTTGCCTTTTGGGAGCTCCACAAGTTCCCAAGTGCCATTTAGGAGAAGAGATGCTAACTCATCATCCATAACAACTCTCCATCTTCGCTTATTACTTCTAGTACCTGCCTCTGCATAGCATTAGAGCTCACCACTGTCAGTAAGTAACAAATAAAAGTTAGAGGACGAGTACCTTTCGGGTGCACGTCGCTCTTTAGCCGGTCTTGGCTCGTACTCAAAAACCTCTTCAACATTCTGACTCTCCTTGTTCCCACTCGAGTTTGAGATGTCTAACTCGACCACTTGGGATTTCGGATTGTCAGAGCTTGATGCCTTCAATCTGTCCTTGTACAACATCTGTTCATTGAAAACCACATCTCTACTACGGATAACCTTTCGATTCTGCTCATCACAAAGCCTATAACCGAACTCATCTCCACCATAACCAATGAACGTACACTTAACAGACTTAGCATCCAACTTACTTCTTTCAACATTAGCAACATGAGCATAAGCAACATAACCAAAGATGCGTAGGAAAGATAGGTTTACCTATTTTCCCATCCATTCTTTCTCAGGTATCCGAAACTCCAATGGAACTGATGGACCTCTGTTGATTAAGAATGCAACTGTGTTGACTGCATCCACCCAAAACGTCTTAGGCAACCTATTTTTCAACCTCATGCATCTCGCTTGCGCATGCAACGTTCGGTTCATGCGTTCTGCAACACCGTTCTGCCGAGGGGTTCCTTTCACAGTCTTCTCCATGCAAATCCCGTTTTCAGCACAGTAATTCTTGAACTTATCAAGTTCATACTCTCCTGCATTGTCGGACCTCAAACACTTTACCTTCAGCCCTGTTTTAGTTTCTACAAGGGCTTTCCACTTCTTGAAAGCATCAAACGCATCAGATTTATTCTTAAGAAAATAAATCCATACTTTTCTTATGCAATCATCGATAAAGGTGATGTAAAACTCTGAGTCACCAAGGGACTTCACAGGTGCTGGTCCCCATAGATCGCTTTGGACCAACTCCAACTTTTGTGTCTTCAAAGTTCTGTCGCCTTTCGAGAAGCTCACCCTTTTCTGATTCCCGAACACGTAATCCTCGCATAGGCCAACTTCAACAATTTCCAGGCCATGCAGCCTACCCTTCGAACACATTATCTTCATCCCTTTCTCACTCATGTGGCCAAGCCGACAGTGCCACAAATCAGCATTGTTTGCTACAAGATCAATGCACTCCTTAGAGTTACTTATCATATACAAGGTACCCTCCTTCTTTCCACGAGCTACTACCATAGCTCCTTTGGTCCAACAGCCACCTCTGAACGTCGTTGAATATCCTTCAACGTCAAGTTGCCCAACTGAAATTAAATTCCTTTTCAGTCCGGGAACATGTCTGACCTCATTCAGCTTCAGCATGCCTCCATTGAATGTCGCTACTCGCACGTCTCCATTACAGCATTAATGAAATGACGCTCCAGAATCCAGCACCCACGACTCCATTTGACTGGTCACACTCAAGACCAACGCCTCGCCATCATCTTCGGTTGTGGTTGCGTTCATTGTCTTCTTATCTTTCTTATCCTTATTCTTATTCTTATTCTTTGGCGGTGCTTCACACTGACTTTGGTAGTGACCACAATTCCAGCACTAGACTGAACTCTTATCCTTCCTGGATCGGCTCTTTCCTCTGGACTTTGACCTTCCCCGATTTTACCTTCTCTTTGATCTACCTCTATTTTCCGTGCTCAGTGATGACCCCGAAGAAGAAGATCCATATTGTGGTCTCCTATAAATTTCTTCGCCAATCATCAGATCCTTTACTCTGTCAAACGTCAGTTTTGCTTCTCCAGTGCTAACTGTTGTCACTAAGTTCACCCAACTTTCTGGCAAAGAAGATAGCATAACTAGGGCTAGAAGTTCTTCATCAAACTTGATATCAACCGAGTCCAATTGTGAGGTGATCAAGTTGAACTCGTTGAGATGTTGTTGCACCGGTGTACTCTCTAGCTGTTCAGATTGAACAAACACCTAATCAGATGTACCTTGTTCACTGTAGATAGCTTCTGATAGATCTTCTCCAGGAACTTCAACAACTCTTTTATGGTTTTAGCCTCCCTCGTATGATAAGCTACATCCTTGGACATCGACACACGAATCACGCTCATCGCTTTTCTGTCCAGCAGCTCCCAATCCTCCACAGTCATATTTTCTAGCTTTGCTTTGAGGGGCTAAAATGGATCTTTACCATACAGATAATCCTCAATCTGCATCTTCCAGAAACCGAAGTCAGATTAATCAAACTTCTCGATCGGCACCTTTTCGTCGTTCATCGTGACTAGTCCCTAACCCAAGTTTTTGATATCAGTTGTTAGGAAATAATACCCACAACCACTATCACGAGAAAACACAAAAAGAAAATACGAGAGAATTGTTTACCCAGATCGATACGATGTGCATCTACGTCTGGGGGCGATGCCAAGTCAGGGATTTCACTATATTTTTCGGATACAAATTACAATGGGAGAACACCAATTTATAATAGCACAAATTGAATCCTAGCCCTAGTTAAACTAGGAAACAACTTGTGGGCTAAGAAAAGAGAAACGTTGTGGGCCAAGTAATCATTTTCAGGCTCTATACACCAACAACAATGACATCATGCTATGTAAATGATGTGCCAGAACCTAAAGACATTTTGGAAGCTCTAGGTTGTATCCACTGCACTCATGCTATGCAAGATGAATTGAACGAGTTCCTAAGAAACTACGTGTGAGAACTTGTTGAAAGACCTTCAGGAGTCAAGGTGATTGGTCTGAACTGGATATTCAAGAACAAAAGAGACTTCATTTTATACATTGTCAGAAACACGACTAGATTGGTAGCTCAAGGATACTGCCAACTAGAAGTAATTGTTTTGAAGACTCCTTTGCACCAATTGCTTGCCTAGAAGCAATTCGGATCTTCCTAGCCTACACAACTTGCCACAACTTCAAAGTGTATCAAATGGATGTGAAGTGTGTGTTTCTGAATGGTGATATTAAAGAAGATATCTATGTAGAACAACCTCTTGGTTTCAAGACTGGTGATGGTAGAGTCTACAAGCTGAAGACATCCATCTACAGACTGAAACAGACTTCGCGTGCATGGTATGACAACCTTTGCGACTTTATTCTAAAATATGGATTTATAAGAGGCTCAGTTGACAAAACCCTCTTCACCATCAAAGTTGGAGAAGATATCCTAGTGGTGCAAATCTACATCGACGACATTATCTTTGGATCCAAGTCTGAAGAACTGTGTGAGAAGTTCTCTCAGCTTATCAAGGACAAGTTCGAGATGTCCATGATGGAAGAAATGAATTATTTCCTTGGGCTACAAGTCAAGCAGTCGCTATAAGGAATTTTCATCAATCAGTCCAAGTACACTAAGGAGCTGATTACCAAGTTCGGACTTGACTTAAGCAAATCAACTCGAATTCCGATGAACACGAACTGGAAGATTGAACCTAGCTATGAAGGAAAGCCAGTCGATGCAAAAAAGTACAGAGAAATCATCGGATCGTTGTTATATCTAACTGCGAGTCGCCCAGATATATTGTATGCAGTTGGAGTTTATGCAAGGTTTCAATTTGAGCCCAGAGAAGCTCACATTCGTGCAGCGAAGAATATCCTCAAGTACCTGAAAGGCTCAGTCAACATAGGCCTATGGTATCCAACTGATGATAACATCAAACTGACAGGTTACTCAAACGTAGATCTTGTTGGAGATATAGTTGATAGAAAATCAACCTCTAGATATTGTTAGTTCATGGGAAGCAACGAAGCAGGTGTGTATCGCCACTTCAACTACTGAATCGGAGTACATGGCAGCACACAATTGCTGTATGCAAATACTCTGGCTGAAGCAGCAGCTTAGAGATTATGGAGTGGAGACAGGCTAAGTCCCTATCTACTGCAATAGCTCGACTGCTATTGCAATCACGTTGAACCTAGTTCATCATTCTAGGACAAAGCACATCGACATTAGGCATCACTTAATAGGTGATCATGTCGAGAAAAAAATGTCATTGTTGAGAAAATCCATACAGACATTCAGCCAGCTGATATCTTCACAAAGCCTTTGGTGGAGTCGTGATTCAAGATGTTTTGCCAACTCCTTGGATTGCTCAATCCAACTGAAGACGAAGCAAAGAAAATGGAGATATCAAGTTGAGAGAGAATCTCAACTTGAGGGGTAACTGTTCAAGTTCGCATCAACTGGACAATTCGTCGACATGATGGAGTCAAACTTTAACTGAAGAAACAACTTGAGTCAGTTGAGTGTATGCTGAACTGTGGAGACAGCCGAGTTCGACGTCGACTGAGAGGTACAAATTGTATCGACCATTAAAGAGCTATGCAGTGGCATTCAGTGCCATGCGGTGGTATTCAGTGAAAGCTAGACTGAAATTATAGTCTTAGTTTTATAGACCACGACTGGGCTGACATGGAAGCTGTCACACTCCTTACGCACGCGTACCCGTCACAATCGGACCCACGCCCCGCACACATTCTCCTTTATGCAAACCGTCTCTCATCTCAGTCGTTGATTTCAAAAGGGTGATGCTACCATAATTGTGTTCATTTTTCGTGTCTTTTTGTTGTGTCTTGTGTTGTTTTCGAGTTTTTTTGTGTTTGGGAGGACACAAGTTGGAGGAAGTGGGTGCAGGGCAGAACAAGTGCGATTGTGGGCATAATTTGGTGAAAAATTGCTTTTATGGCATTGGGCAACGATACGATGCAATTGGGCATAGGGCTGAAGTCTGTAGCTAGGAATTAATATGTGTATCTTGAGCAAGCTACAGGTGAAGGAGTACCTTTCCATATCATTTTGGCCAAAGCAGCAGAGTACCCAAAATTGTGCGTGTTATGGGCAAGACTGACATAGCCGTGACCAAGACGAAGGAATGTGGGCCGTGGGCAGCGGACGTTACTTCATCTCCAAGGAAGAAGATGAGAAAGGAAACTTCCATCCTTATCATGAAGAGTCCGGTCAAAGTCTAATCCATCTAGGAGTAGGAAAGTTGTCCAAATCTATCCAACAAGGAAATGAGGCCTAAAAAGAAAAGAAGTTCAAGCCCATAAGGAAACCGACTTCAACCCTAATTCATGTCTATATATATGGCCGCATTCTCTTTTGTAATTAATCTTTTTCACGACCCATTATTCGATTATTTAGTTAGGTTTTTCGTTCAACAAATTTACTTTGAGTGTTAGAAGAAGTAGACGAGTCCTACGGGCAACACCTTTTACTTTTCTGCACTACTTTCTGTTGGCCATCTTGGCCAAGATGTTTTCTATTTTGGTGGAGTACAGTTCATATTTCAGGTTTAATTCCAAGTATGTTTTCTTTTATATCTTTTGCATTGATATCAATTTATATTATGTCTAGCTAAATTCCTAAGCCTGGATTGGTGAAATGATTTGAGCATAAATCGAAATACTCGTGAGGTCTAATTTGAGTATATTACTTGCATGTTTTTATTCCCGAAATACTAGGTTTGTTGACCAATACTTTTGTTGAACTTGAGTAGTTAATATGCCGTTAATTACTTGGGCAATATAAAAGTACAAATAGTAATTAGGAGTTCACATAGAGAGTCTCTTGTGCCTGGAAAGTATAATGAGTATTGGAGAGCAGTCGATGTGTTGAGCTTCTCTTGGCTGATTTGGGTCTAAAAGAAATTAATGCTTCTCGGGTAAGATAGTTGTTGAAGAGTCTTCGTGGCTGTCTTGACCAAGAAAAGGGTTTTTCCTAGAGTGTCTCTGGCATAATCTAAGTTAAAAGGATAGATGAAGAGTAGAGTATTCTTGTCGTGACTTCGTGACTATAGGGCTAGAATTAATCTGCTTGAAAACCGAATAGTAATTACATGTGACCAAAATCTTTGCACCAATGATCGAGCGAGTATTTATGTTCAATGATTCGATCTCAATCGAGGAATAAGGCTTAAGAAAAGTCGGGTTATGACACTTTCGCAACCACTCAAGACTTCGAAGGCCTCTCATCCAAAGTCTTTGAGATCAGACAGATCATCGACAACAGAGAGCCTCGCTTCCAGCTAATGGTAGGCCAGATTGCCAAATTGCAGAAGAGGTCAAGTCTCTGATGACTAAGAAGGAGACTCTAAAGTTGGAGCAGCAGAGCTATCATCTACTAATCAATGACCTCATCTCAGCTAACTCCAGATGTGATGATGAAGTTGGCTTTCTTAAGGACACAGTTGCCTTCCTCATTGTTGATGCCAAAAAGGCGAAAGATGCAGAACTGACACATTCTGACAAGGAGTTCCTAAAGGCAATTCATTCCAAACCAGCCACTTCTAAGGAACAATGGAAGGAGAAGATCGCTGCTGCTGAAGCTGCTGAAGAAGTACAGATAGATCAGAAGGCTGAGCTCTTCACAAAGGAGCTGGATGCAGAAGAAGAAGCTCTTCCTTCAAATGAGGAAATGACTTAACTGGCACGTCTGACTGGTGCAACTGAGAAAGAGCTTGCCAATCCAAAATGGATGAAGAGGTTTGAAGACAATTAGAAAGCCAGACTTTAGAAGTTCCGTGAAGAGATGCAGAAAAGACTCGAGGACAGATTCCCAAATGGTCGTGAACGAGTCATTTACAAACAACTGCTGAATCAATCATATGCTCGGATGAGGACCAGAACAAATATGGTTGCACAAAGTCAGGAAACTAAAAAGAGAAAGTTCAAAACTTTCTATCCCCATGTTGACAAGTGAATGCCAGAAGAGCTGAATGTCAATTGGGAAGATCTTAAGGCTAAGTTCGCTCATATGTACTACTATGAACTTGCCTTTAGAGATATGAACCCTGATCTTGCTTGGCTAACCCATCTGGAGTTATATGCGTTCGACAACTCGATGGTAGGACAGAAGTTGTTGGATGTCTTGCAGAAGACTCGTCATTATCCACCAACTTACCCCGAAAACTTGAACTTACCCTACTCCGAAGATCAAAGGCTCCAACAAGATCAACTTCTGACAGATCGAGTGGGAAGCTGAGCAGTTGGCAGCAAAAATGAAGTTTGATCAAGTCAAGCAGCCGGAGAAGTTCAGAAGGATTTGGAAAATGAACTATGAGAAGTACGGACTAGAACTTCCATCTGAGAGAAAGAAATGAAGAATCGAAGACAAGATTGTGCAACTGATGAGATTAGTTTTTTTTTATCTTTCATCTTCTTAACATTCAGTTGTATTGTAATCTCACCAACTTGTTATCTTAATAATAAGTTGTTGGTTTTTGAAAAGAAAGTTGAATCATTAACTCGACTTGATGACGAATATCTCGTTGTCCAAGTTCATAATTAATTTATATTATTTTCTTGTAATATCCCTCTGATCTTATAGACTAAAACTTAGTTCGTCATAGATTCTAGGTGGTGTCAGTTCAGGTTTTGACATCATCAAAAAGGGCAAAATTGTTGGGAAAATTAGTAAAGGTTTTGATTTCTACCAAAACCCAACTGACCCCAACCGAGTAGATGAGCCTTCAATATGTTCGTAGCTAGAGCTTACTATTTGAGTGTAGGGATTTTATCTTTACAGGTTCAAAAACTGAAGAAGACAGCTCAAGACCAAAGATAGTTCAAGTTCAAGTTCAAGTTCAGTCAGTCAGATTGCTTCTCAGTCCACTACGGAATTGAACCATGCAGTCCAACATGTTGATCAGTTATGTCGAAGTCACACGTCCAGAAGTCAGAAGAAGAAGACTTGGAAGATGAAGGAGAAAAAAGAACTCGAAATTCAAAATCAAATCTACTCAGAGTACAAGCGAGCCTGGAAATTTTCTTTTTTAGACTGACCGCTGAGACGTGCAAAAAGCATGGCTCGCAGTTACCATTTTAGGAAAGTTTTAGAAAGATACCAAAACCCCAACTGACCCCAACCGATAGATGAATGCCTTTAGTCTGTTCTTACCTAGAGCTTATTATTTGAGCGTAGGGATTTTATCTTTATAAGAGTTCAAGCAGAAGAAGTCAGCCAGACTGAAGATGGGAGTTCGTGAAGAACTCAGCTGAGACCCAGACTCAGCTGAGGTTCAGACTCAGTTGGGACTCAAGTTCTATTGAGACATCAACCTCATCTGAAGAACGTACTCAGTTAGCAGCTCAGTAGACTTCACAACTGACCCACGCAGCTGAAGACGTTCAGTTCAAGCGTGAAGAGAAGTTATGATGAAGTATGACGTCAAGAAGCGGAGAAGAGAAGACTATGAAGACGCTGAAGATGGAGAAGTCGCAGCTCAGATTTGAATCTACTCGGAAGCACAAGTCAGCTAGAAAACTTACCAAAAATAGGTCGACAACAGTGACGTGCAAAAAACAAAGGTCGCAGTTACCATTTTAGGAAAGTTTCCAGTAAAGCATGTGGAGTGCCATACTTTTGGCAGAGGTTCAACGACTCTTTCCAACAGCTAGTTTGACCCTTCCTTTATAAATAGAGATCTCCACATCTAAGCTCGGTGATGCAAATAATCAAATAGAAGAGTAGAGAGAAAACAAAAAGGCGAAGTCGCAGCAGCAGCCGACCACCTCTCTTCTCAGCAGCAGCAGGCGAAGTCCAGTCGAAGTAGAGTGTTCACATCTCCTCATATTCTTCCCTCTAGACTCTCAAAAGGCCTCTTCTTTGATTGAGTCTAGAAAGTAGGTTCTTGCTTGATTTGTGTCCAAACAGACTCTCTCGTAAGAGATCAAGTTTTTTGTCTTAGGTAGAACTCTCCATCTCTCTCAGTGTTGAAGGCTTCCAAGTTGGATATCCCCCAAATCCAAACCTAAGGTCTGACTTTGACCTGTAATCAAAGTCATCATGTCCCTTGGAACCCGTAATCCAATACAAGGTCTCTTGGAACCCAGAATCCAAGAACAGGTTCCTTGAAACCCGGAATTCTAGAACAGGTCCCTTTGAACCAGGAATCTAAGGTCAGGCTGTGCACTTTCCCGGAAAAGTGTTGTGTGGAACCCGGAATCAAACTGGTTAGGTTTGCTTGGAACTCGGAATCCAAGTGGGGCGTTTGGTAAGCACGCTTAAGCTTATCTAGTGGATTACTTCCCCAAAAAGAAAGTCATGGACGTAGGAGGTTGATCTCTGAACCACATTAAAGTACCTAACCAATTGACCCAGCATATGTACAACATATTTATATAACTACACTAATTTGGGAACTTGACCTTCCCCATTTCACAAAGGTTTCAGTTTTTGTAACAAGTTTAATTTCCACTATCTTCCGCATAGCAAAACTGATTAAAACCTCAGTTGGCACATTCAGCTAAACTTCAGGCATAGAAGCCAGCTGAGCTACCAACTGTGTGATCGGCTCCAACTGAGCAACTCAGTTGTAGAGCTACTCCAACTAACTTTTTCAGTTGTCGAGTAAATTGACCTGAGCAGGATATCTCAGTGAAAAGACATTAAGCAAAATGATCTATTGGTGTATTCTCCCCCTCCCCATACACCACTTACTCGTTACCGGGACCATCAAGTGGTATTAGAGCAATGGTTCAAAAGACTGTTGTTTCTGATTCACAAGGTGTGAGACGAGTGATGCGCCTTCGACTTTTAGGCCAGTTGGCCCTATTTTTCCTGTCTTTTTGTGTCTTTAGTGTCTGTATAGGAAAGGAAGCTGTTGTTCATGGGAAGGAAGCTCCGTCCAAGGCAAACAGAGGAAAGATGGTCAGAATGAGCAGTATTGGAATATTTTCAATCAGTTGCAGGAATATTACTGCACCAAAGAGTATGCAGCACAGGAGAGGAAGCACAGGTAAAGCATGAGGTGAGGTTGAAAGGAGGATTTCATGTGAACCCTGAAGCTAAGTTGTTGTTCATCATTCGCATTAGTGGTATTAACGCAATGCATCCAACAACAAAGAAGATCTTGCAGCTGCTGTGTCTACGAACAGAACCTTGGTACGAGATTAACCAAAGCATGCAACTGTATGACCATTACCGAAGTCAGCAGTCAGCCGCCGAAGCTAAAGAAGGAAAGACGTGTGGAAAAGATTTGCACAATATCCTGCGGAGCGTCCGTGTGCAGAAGGATCTGGAAGCCAGTTAATCACCCTCAATCAATCAATCGGAGATTGCCAATCATTAATTTGCTCAATCACGGATAAATCAAGATCAAGCTAAATATGGAAAGGATCAATCATGCCGATTCAGTCTACCAGCGGAGGGTTCCAATTGCCGTCATCTCAGCTATAAAAGTCCAGCAAGTGTGACTGGCACAATGTTGGTTACCCCTACCATTCGATAATCTTCAGTCCAAGAAACACTTTTACTTTTAGTTCATTTACAGTTTAAGCATCAAACAATTTATCAGCTTTCATTTTACATTCCGTTGTGAAGAACAAATCCAAGGCAGTTTGCCTTAGGTACCTTCTTAATTCAGTATTTCATATTTTATGTTATTCATGTATTTAATTATCTTCGATAGTATGTATTTCATTATGTGTGAGTAATTCTCTTGGTGAGATTTGGGTGGGGAAATGATTACGTGTTGATATGTGAAATATTCGTGAGGCATTTGTGCCTTCGGTTGGATCCAGTGGTTCCGGAGAGATCTGAGTAGAGTTCATGGGCGGTCCTGACCTAACGGGTGATCTTCTTTCGGTTAGGGCTGTATCATGTCAAGCAAAGGCTGGGCATGACAGACAGTAATGTTCAGTATGTCCATGACCGAGTAGTTGAACAGCGCCTTCAAGGGTGTTGTAGATCTGGATGGCGAGGAACGGGCAAGGGGATACTGCGTCCTTCCTCGGTCTTGGGCTTCTCTAACAATCACCCATCAACTGTGACGAGTCATAAAGCCATGGTTATTTACCAAGGGACTCATCTTGCGCATTGTAGATATATCAATGACCGGTTGGACGCGTTACCAGAAATGTATATCCCGTGAGTTATGTCTACTCTGTAGGTGCGGAGCCGGGAAGCTTGGAAGAGAAGGTTGGTGAGGGTCATACTTGGAGGGATTGGGTACGACTACTATCTAAGGAGGAGTGAAGCACAGCCTTGTGACTGGGGTGAAGTGTGACCTTCGGACCAAGTGACTACAAGGGATTCAACCATCCTAAGTGTGGAGTATAAACTCTTGAAACGCCCCAATGTCTTTGGGCCACGCCTTGAGTTGATACAAAACATGGACGGATCTTCAGTATGCCCATGACCGAATACACATATCAACAATGATCATGACCTAACCCCAAATCTTACCCCTTTTATATTTGATTGTTTCTAAGTTATTTTGTGTAGATAAACAGGATTGGATCGTGACAACCAAACTTGTGCACCTGAAGAGTAAACTAGTTCCTCACTCTTCGTGGCATCGACCCTAGCTTACCGCTAAGACTAGCCAGTCCGTTAGCGGGCATAGGAGCGTGTACTGTCCGTCTGGGGCATACACAGTTATTTTAATCATACCACACGACGAGTGAGTGTCAAAATTGGTGCCGTTGTCAGGGAGTGACGCACAACAATTTTACTCTTCTCATTCCATCTTCTACTACTAGTGTATGCGTGGAACTCGTCGAGTACAAAGAGCATTGATTTTTTATCCAAATATTGACTGAACTGAACAACGATTACGCGCACTTGCACGGATAGCGAGACGCGATGCTATGGTAGATCGACAGCAAGCACAGACCCTCAAACAGTTGGCATACCCAACTAATCTGAATCTCAGGCCGAATGGGATCACTTTACCAGCAAACCCTTTCGACCCTGAGCGGTTTGACCTCAAACCAACACTAATACAGGTCTTACCGAAGTTTAATGGATACACTAGGGACGACCCCCATACTCATCTCCAGGATTTTGAAATGACAGTGATTTTGAAATGACAGGAGTACGTGAAGAAGTTGGTACTCTTTCCATTCTCGTTGGTAGATGGTGGAAGGAGATGGTTATATAATCTACCTCAAGGAAGTGTTACTTATTGAGCAGAAATGCAACAATGCTTCTTAGAAGAATTCTTTCCAGCAACACGAGTTGAGAGAATGAGATGGGAAATCAAAAACATTAAACAAGATGGGCTGGAATCCTTCTATGAGTATTGGACTCGATTTAAGCAGCTCCTGAGCAACTGCCTGCACCATCAGATCACACCTAAGGATCAAGTTGAGAGCTTCGTAAAAGGCATGTGAAGGAATGACCGAGGATTGGTGTTAGCTGCATGCAATGGGTTATTGATGGCCAAAAATCCCCAAGAAATCTTCAACATATTGGGAACGATGACTGAGGAATCAAGAGATGATGGACATGAAAGGAGTAGGGAGTTGCCAGCTAAGGAAGAAGACAAGGATAAACTGACAACTTTGAGTCAAGAAATGAACGAGATCAAAGCACTGCTGAGTGGTTTGACCATATAGAAGAAGATACGACACTGTGGCCTCTGCGATGCAACATGGCATCAATCTGAGAATTGCCTAAATTTTGGTGAGGACATAATGGATGTAAATGCTATGGGGGAAAATGAAGGATTTCATAGAAAGCATGATCACTTCTCCAACACTTACAATCGAGGATGGAGGGATCATCCTAATTTCAGATGAAAGCAAGATGGTCAACCCCAACAACATAACACATGCATACCGGGATCTTTTCAACAGTATGCCCATCATCAACAACAGCCACAGTATCAGGGAGGACCACCACAGCAACAGAACTACCAACCACAACAGCAACAGGTTTATCAACCGCCACATAAGACGCGAGCACCGTGGGAAGAGGCCATTGAGAATATGGCCAAGGAAAGTGAGAAATTTCGAAATGAAGTTCGAGCCGGTATGAATCAGACCAATGTACAGATTGGTCATTTGGCAAAAGCATTGGCCCAAGTGGAAGAAAATACAGGAAAGCTTCCTCCTCAGGGAATTAATCACAAGGAACAAGCACAAGTGATAATAACAGAGGTGGAGGATGAGCAAGCTGAGAAAATTTTGGTTGAAGTAGAAGTTAATAGAAAACGAGATGAGGGGACCAATTATGGGTTTACTAGAGAACAGATTGGTAATGATCAAACTGAACCACCTTATCCGGGCAGACTGCAACAGAAAGCCAAAGAAAAGGAAGCCAGCGAGATGATGAAAATGTTTCAGAAAGTGGAACTTAGCATACCATTACTAGACGCAATAACACAAATTCCTAAATATGCTAAGTTCCTGAAAGATCTCTGTTCAAGGAAGGTGAAAGTGAAAGAAGATGCTCGATATGTGATGGAGAAAGTGTGTCACCAGTGATTCAGCAGAAATTACCCCCAAAACGTAAAGATCCTGGAATGTTCACCATTCTTTGCAACATAGCAGGAAGAAATATGGATAAAGCCATGATGGATCTAGGGGCTTCGATAAATGTGATGCCCTTAGCAGTTTTCAACAAGCTTAAGTTGGGAGAATTAAGGAACACTAGAGTGGTCACACAACTGGCAGATCGGTCCAATGCATATCTAGAAGGAGTGCTAGAGGATGTGCTAATCAAAGTGAGTGAGTTAATCTTTCCGGTCGACTTCTATGTGTTGGATACGGGGTCAGAAGCGAAAGAGAATTCCATCTTATTGGGCAGACCATTTATGATGACTGCCGGAACAAAATTGGATATGGAGACGGGCATACTGTCTTGTGAATTCGATGGAGTTGTGGAAAAATTCAATATTTATGAAGCTATGAAGAGGAAACTAGAGATGGAGTCTGTAGAGATGATCGAAATATTTGAATCTCTGGTACAAGAACAAAGCTTGGAATTTAACGCTAGTGATTCCACAGACAAAGTGATACAAGCTAGCCTCACCGATTGAGATGCTATTCAAACAGAAAATGTTGAGGTAAGAGAGGCTATTATGGAGCTATATTCACTCAAAAAGAACACATTGGAGGTAGAGTTAGAGGTGGATAAAAAGATCAGAGAAATTATTTTGGAAGTGTACTTAGTTGGAGGATCAACAGAGGGCAAACTGGAATTGTTTTCTCAGTATGAACAGCACGAAAAGTTGCTTCCTTCAATTATGAAAGAACCGATCTTGGAATTAAAGAAGCTGCCCAAACATCTGCAATACGCTTATTTGGGACCTGAGGAGACTCTTCCAGTAATCATCAGTGCAGATCTGACAATGGTGCAAGAGGAAAGATTGGTCAGGATTTTACTGGAGAATAGAGAAGCCATCGGTTGGACCTTGGCAGATATTAAGGGAATCAGTCCAACTGAGTGCATGCACCATATATACCTGGAGGAAGAAGCCCGACCAGTGCGAGATTCACAGAAGAAGATGAACCCTGTAATGAAGGAAGTGGTGCTCAAGGAGATTTTGAAACTTCTAGAGTTAGGAATTATCTTTCCTATTTCTGACAGCCAATGGGACAGCCCAGTCCATATCGTACCGAAGAAATCAGGGATCCAGGTGGTAGAAAATGATAAAGGAGAGCTAGTTCCCACAAGATTGCAAACTGGATGGAGAGTTTGCATAGATTATAGGAAATTGAACATGGTCACACGGAAGGACCACTTCCCGCTACCCTTTATCGATCAGATGCTCGAACGGCTAGCCGGTAATGCCTATTACTACTTTCTAGATGGGTACTCGGGATACATGCAAATTTTTGTGGCGCAAGAAGACTAATAGAAAACAACTTTCACATGCGTGTATGGGACATTTGCCTATCGAAGAATGCCCTTTGGTCTGTGCAATGCACCTGGAACCTTTCAAAGGTGCAGGATGAGCATTTTCTCTGACTTATTGGAGAATTGCATCGAAGTGTTTATGGATGATTTCACGGTATATGGAGACTCATTCGACACATGCCTTAACCACCTAGAATTGGTATTGAAAAGATGCGTGGAGAAAAGCCTGGTGCTTAATTATGAGAAGTGCCATTTTATGGTAAAGGAAGGTATAGTGCTGGGACATGTCATCTCAGAAAGGGAGATCGAAGTGGACAAGGCAAAAATCGATTCCATTGCCAAATTGCCTTATCCAACTACGGTCAAGCACATACGGGCATTCCTTGGTCATGCAGGGTTTTACCGACGTTTCATCACGGACTTCGTGAAAATTGCTCAGCCCATGACTCGACTGTTGCAACAAGATGTTCAGTTTGACTTCGACGATGACTGTAAGGAAGCATTCCTTAATCTAAGGGACAGATTGGTGTCAGCCCCTATTATACAACCCCCAGATTGGAAGATACCTTTCGAAATTATGTGTGACGCTAGTAATCATGTGGTTGGAGCTGTACTGGGACAGAAGAAAGGAAAGGGAAGTTATATCATTTACTACGCCTCAAAAACCCTCAATCCAGCTAAGGGCAGCTATACTACAACCGAAAAAGAATTGTTAGCAATGGTGTTCGCCATAGAGAAATTCAGATCATATCTTTTGGGCACCAAGGCAATTATATATACCGACCATGCAGCCTTGAAGTATTTAATGGCGAAGAAGGAATCTAAACCACGATTCATTCGATGGATATTACTGCTACAGGAGTTTGACATCGAAATAAGGGACAAGAAATGAGCTGCCAACCTTGTGGCAGATCATTTGAGCAGGCTACAAATAAGCATAGATGATGGAGAGCCCATAGAGGACACTTTTCCTGATGAAAAGTTGTATGTTGTATATGGTCAAACAGAGATAGAGACTCTGTGTGCCTTGACCGATAAGGAGCCATGGTTTGTAGATATAGAAAATTATCTATTTACAAAAGAAGTGCCATAAGGAAAGACCAAATTCGAAAAGCAGAAATTGGTCACACAAGCTCGTTCCTACTTTTGGGAAGCACCACATTTATGGAAGATAGGGACAGATCAGGTCATGCGGAGGTGTGTTCCTGAGGATGAGCACGCTCAAATCTTGGAAATGTGTCATGGTATTGCATGCAATGGACATTTTGGTGGAAGAAGAACAGCACAGAGGATCTCAGATAGCGGATTTTATTGGGCTTCAATATTTGTCGATGCAAGGAAATGGGTATAGGGCTGTCCGAAGTGCCAAATGGTTGGGGGCATTACCGCAAGGGATAAGATGCCTCAAATGCCCATTATGCCTGTGGAAATTTTCGACGTATGGGGAATAGACTTTATGGGACCATTCCCTAAGTCTGGACATTATGGGTACATATTGGTAGCAGTCGATTATGTATCTAAGTGGGTCGAAGCTAAGGCCACAACAAGTAATGATGCTCATACGGTGGCAAAATTATTGAAGGACCAAGTGTTTAACAGATTTGGAGTTCCAAAGATTCTCATCAACGACCAGGGATCTCATTTCTGTAATGCTGCTATCAAGGCACTCATTAAGAAGATGGGGGTGAAACATAAAGTGACAACTGCATATCACCCCCAAGCTAATGGACAGGCTGAAATCTCGAACAGAGAGATCAAGGGTATATTGGAGAAAGTGGTCCAACCCAACCGGAAGGACTGGAGTAATTATTTGGGGGATGCGTTAT
This sequence comes from Schizonepeta tenuifolia, assembly GCA_029490685.1. Taxonomy (NCBI): domain Eukaryota; kingdom Viridiplantae; phylum Streptophyta; class Magnoliopsida; order Lamiales; family Lamiaceae; genus Schizonepeta; species Schizonepeta tenuifolia. The sequence goes on along the minus strand of CM055955.1, from coordinate 80,371,961 downwards.
GGACATACCGAACTGCCTACAAAACCCCAATAGGGATGTCACCCTTTAGGCTTGTGTTTGGAAAAAGGTGTCACTTACCTATAGAAGTGGAGCACAAAGCATATTGGGCCATCAAGAAAATCAATTTCAGTATGACAGATCAGTGAGTTAGAGGAATTGCGGTTGGAGTCATACGACAATGCAGTTTTATACAAGGAGAGGACAAGGAAAATTCATGATGCAAAAATCCGCAAGAAGGAATTCTGGGTTGGACAAAAGGTACTACTCTTCAATTCTCGATTTTAGTTGATGAGTGGAAAACTTAGATCCAAATGGGGAGGGCCATACATCATGAAGGAAATATTTCCAAATGGAAGTGTCGAGGTATACGACTTAAATGGAAGTGATACATTTGTGGTGAATGGTCACCGTTTGAAACCCTACTTCGACTACTTTGAGATGAAGAAAAACAAGGAGAAATGCTCTCTCCTAGACCATGTCTACCAGTAAAATTAGATTTGGGTACGTCGAGCTCAGGAAATAAACAAGTGCGCTGACTGGGAGGCAACCCAGGAGTGGTCGTCGATATGACCACAACCGCTATATTCATCCGTTACATAGAAGTTTTTATTTTATTAAGTGATTTTGGGCTAAATCAGAGCTTGGGGAAAATGGGCCGAAGAAAATGGAGGCCCAAGGTAAATGTTGAACCCACTTAGCGATGCAAAGTATGTAGGTGGAGGCCCATGGTATTGTTTAATCAGGGATAGGTCTAACCGAGGAGTGACGTGGAAGTGCATCTGACACAGTCTGCCTGGGAAGTGATTGCGCATCTTCGAGTTTCGCACAATATTTGAATTTCAAATATGGTAATGTTCTCATTCCTTAATCATTCCATATCTTCCATAACCGTCATCTCCACCTTCTCATCGGTTAAACACTTCCCCATTAAACCACCACATCCTCCATAATTGCTACATATTACACCCACTCTCCCTACTTCGCTGCAACCGCCATTCACAAACATTGCATTTAAGCAGTCAGTTTCTGTTTTCCTCCACACACCCAATCACTCACAATTCAGAAACTCTAATTCTCCAACCTTCGCATTCACTATGGCTAGAGTCAAATTACCTGCGAATAGAAAAAGTGCCAAGAGTAGAGCCGCCTCCGGCAGCACTCAGACCACCACGGGGAAGAAAAACACTGCTGCTGCAAAACCTGCACCGACAGGAGGAAAAAGGAAGACGCGCAGCGCTGCCTCAGAAGGAACTCATGTGCAAAGCACAGAGAAAACCACACCTCATCTGGTTGTCGAAGAGGAAAAGTAGGAACAAATCCCTTCGCCGGAAAAGCAAACCACCGGTGAAGGGGAGGTGGAAGAAATTCAAGGTCAGGGATAGGCCGAGGAAGAGGTGGATATCCAGCCGCCCAGGAAGAAAGAGAAGAAGAAGCCCGTGGCTAAGGACACCACCGTCACAGCGAAGAAGAAGACCTCTGCAGCCGTTGAAAAGAAAATAGCCACTGAATTGCAGCCCCCGCCGAAAAAGCTAACTCCCGAACCCATCCTTTCTCGTTCTAACTCTCAGTCAAAGGAGGATGGTCAGACCGCCTCCGACGACGAAGAAGAGGAACAAGAAAGCAAGCGGAAAGAGGAACAAGTTATGGAGGAAGAAGGAAAAGAGGGGAACTCCTCTGTGTAGTCCCAAGGCGAACTAACCCCACAAAGCAGGGAGAAAGGGGTAGAGGCCAAGAGGAAGCGGGATGTCTCAAAACCCCCCTTGCCGCCAAAATTCAAACAAAGCAAGGGTGAGAGTAAGACCAGCACCACAAGCACGGTGAGGAAGGCTACTGCTGCGGAGAAAGGATAAGCAAAAGAAAGAGAAGTGGAGACAGAAGAAGAGAAAGGGATGGAGGAAGAAGAAAAAGAGGAAATAGAGACTATGGACAGCTCTAATTCTGGAGAAATACCCGCTCCGGTGAAGTCTACACCAAGCATCGCCACTAAAAAGGCTGGAATTAAGAAGAAGGGTTTGGTGCGATCTGCTTCACTTGGCACGATCATACCGAGAGACAGTCAACTGTATGCTATCCTTCAGAACAGGGAAATTATCCCTTGGTATTTCCTGGTCACGGAGAGTTTGGAAGGTTTTGGAATCAAAGAGAAGGTGGAGGGGTATTTCGAAGGAATAGGCTGGCGGAATATGTTGGGATGGAATTACCCAGCCTACAAGAAGCTGTCAGAGGAGTTTATGGGGACGGTCGAGTTCAAACCCCGTGGCAACTACACCATCAAGACCCCGGGTACCCTGCGCTTTCAACTGCGGGGTAGGATGTTCCCTCTCTCTATCAATGAGTTGAACATCCAACTCGGAGTATTCGAGCCACGGAAGGTGTATGAGGATGAGTACAAGGCGGCAGAGACAGTGGCCTCTTCCGAATGGAAGTCTCGGATTGACTACTACTGGTCCTCCGACTCCACCAAGGACAAGTATGTGAAGAACAGCAGCAAATCGAATGAGATTCGAGATCCAGCTCTGCAAATATGCCATAGGTGGCTGGCCTACAACATTTACGGCCGCCTGGAGGGTTCGAATGTGGTGACTCAGCAGGAGCTGTTCATATTATGGTGCATGATGGAGAATAAAAGGGTGAACTTTGGGTTCATAGCAGCTTTGCAATTTCAGTTTGGAGTAACCCACCACAACAAGTACCTCTCTCTCTGCCCATTGGTGACAATTCTTGCGAAAAATCTCACCGATTTTAACTAGAAGAAACCGGATGATCTTCCAGTCGCTGATACCAAATTCTTGGACCAAGGACGCTTCGTGAGGTGGAGGATTGTTGAGGTGGATGAACATGGAAACTACTCTCTGGTCTACCCATAAGGAGCAACAGGCAGAGCCGAACCGCGCAGGGCAAGTGAGCAGGTGGTTCCACAGTTTACCAATAGCGAGGCAGCAACCATGGTGGCAGAGCTGAAGGAGTTGCGTGAGGAAGTTGCATTGCTGAGAGATGAGATGGCAGTGATGCATACAAACATGAAGACTGGTTTCGAGGCATTGATGGCAAAGGCTGATGTGGAGGAGGAGGATGCCTCCGACCAAAACGACTAAGTTTTCTACTCCCTACTTTTAGATTAGGTTTTGTTTTTCATTTTTGATTTTTATGTTTTGTGTCATTGTGTCAGTTGGAGTCTGGTGTTGATTAGGTTTTGTGTGTGTTGCGCAAGTTATATGAATTGGTGTGAAGTATGCATGCTGTTTGGTTTGACTGGAATGGTTGGTATGATGAGCATCATTGCATTGATAGCAGCAGTGAGCATATTGAAGTCCATGCCTGTGAGAATTGAGCCGCTACGCATTTATTTTCTGGTGTGACTATGCTGCTTAGTGATCTTAGAACTTGTTAATGGATTCTAGATGGTTGGTGTAGTTTAGAGGATCAGGGCAGTTCTTTCATGATTAGAAGGCCCTGACTTACTAAGTTAAAACATAATTAACTCTTGCTAACCACTTTGAGTCGAAGCATTTCTTTCATAAGCCTTTGTTTTAATGTTTAATTAAGAGTGTGCCTCCCACATTATACAAAAGAAGAAAGGTAGATCAATACTTAAAGTGGAAAAGCATAATTGAGAAAAGAGGGCTCACCGCAGAAAAAGGAGTAGAACCTTTGTTTTAAGGGAAGGCATAAGTTGAAGGAAAAAATAGAATTCTGAATGTTGATCAGAACATAATACATGCCTAAGAAAAGAAACAACCCCGGGACAAGAGAAAGAAGAGGTTGAGTGGGAGCACTAGTACTGAAAAGATTAGTCGGTATGACTGGAACCAAGTTTTAAACTACTCTCTAGAAATCCCTACCTCTGCTCCGAATGCCCCCTTACAACCAAATAAAAACCCTTTGATAATCTGCACCAAATTAAGTATTTTCCATGAATCCATAGGAGAGTTAATGCAGCATAAGACGAGAGTAAAACACTAGCCATACACTTGAGTGTGTGAGGGAGAGCTGCTAAAACTGTTATGTGATGTATTTGCTCAATGGGTTTGTGGGATGTTAATATGGTTGATGCATGCATGCTTAAAACTGATTCATGTGACTGCGCAATCTCGTGTCTTGGAGTTTTATTCCTTTTTGTTCACCTCTTTTCTTGGTGTCTTCTGTGAATCCACCTACATACTTGAGGGCAAGTATGGTTTAAGTGTGTAGGTGTGATGCGTCTTCGACTTTTGGGCCAGTTGGCCCTATTTTTCCTGTCTTTTTGTGTCTTTAGTGTCTGTATAGGGAAGGAAGCTGTTGTTCATGGGAAGGAAGCTTCGTCCAAGGCAAACAGAGGAAAGATGGTCAGAATGAGCAGTATTGGAGAATTTTTCAGTTGCAAAAATATTACTGCACCAAGGAGTATGCAGCACAGGAGAGGAAGCGCAGCTAAAGCATGAGGCGAGGTTGAAAGGAGGATTTCATGTGAACCCTGAAGCTAAGTTGTTGTTCATCATTCGCATTCGTGGTATTAACGCAATGCATCCAACAACAAAGAAGATCTTGCAACTATTGTGTCTATGAACAGAACCTTGGTACGAGACAAACCAAAGCATGCAACTGTATGACCATTACCGAAGTCAGCAGTCAGCCGCCGAAGCTAAAGAAGGAAAGACGCGTGGAAAAGATTTGCACAATACCCTGCGGAGCGTCCATGTGCAGAAGGATCTGGAAGCCGATTAATCACCCTCAATCAATCAATCGGATATTGCCAATCATCAATTTGCTCAATCACAGATAAATCAAGATCAAGCAAAACATGGATAAAGGATCAATCATGCCGATTCAGTCTACCAGCAGAGGGTTTCAATTGTCGTCATCTCAGCTATAAAAGTCCAGCAAGTGTGGCTGGCACAACGTTGGTTACCCCTACCATTCGATAATCTTTAGTCCAAGAAACACTTTTACTTTTAGTTCTTTTACAGTTTACGCATCAAACAATTTATCAGCTTTCATTTACATTCCGTTCTGAAGAACAAATCCAAGGTAGTTTGCCTTAGGTACCTTCTTCATTCAGTATTTCGTATTTTCTGTTATTCATGTGTTTATTTATCTTCGATAGTATGTATTTCATTTTGTGTGAGTAATTCTCTTGGTGAGATTTGGGTGGGGGAAATGATTACTTATTGATATGTGAAATATTCGTGAGGCATTTGTGCCTTCGGTTGGATCCAGTGGTTCTGGAGAGATCTGAGCAGAGTTCATGGGTGGTCCTGACCTAACGGGTGATCTCCATTCGGTTAGGGCTGTACCATGTCAAGCACAGGCATGGCATGACAGACAGTAATGTTCAGTATGCCCATGACCGAGTAGCTGAGCAGCGCCTTCAAGGGTGTTGTAGATCTGGATGGCGAGGAACGGGCAAGAGGATACTGCGTCTTTCCTCGGTCTTGGGCTTCTCTATCAATCACCCACCAACTGTGATAAGGCATAAAGCCATGGTTATTGACCAAGGGACTCATTTTGCGCATCGTAGATATATCGATGACCGGTTGGACGCGTTACCAGAAATGTATATCCCATGAGTTATGTCTACTCTGTAGGTGCGGAGCCGGGAAGCTTGGAAGAGAAGGTTGGTGAGGGTCATACTTGGAGGGATTGGGTACGACTACTATCTAAGGAGGAGTGAAGCACGGCCTTGTGACTAGGGTGAAGCGTGACCTTCGGACCAAGTGACTACAAGGGATTCAACCATCCCAAGTGTGGAGTATAAACTCTTGAAATGCCCCAATGTCTTTGGGCCACGCCTTGAGTTGATACAAAACATGGACGGACCTTCAGTATGATCATGACCGAATACACATATCAACAATGATCATGACCGAATACTCATATCAACAGGATTGGATCGTGACAACCAAACTTGTGCACCTGAGAGTAAACTAGTTCCTCACTCTCCGTGGGATCGACCCTGGCTTACCGCTAAGACTAGCCAGTCCGGTAGTGGGAATAGGAGCGTGTAATGTCCGTCTGGGGCATACACAGGTATTTTGATCATACCACACGATGGGTGCGTGTCAACGAGTTGATTTTTCAGTGGTCAACTGAACAGATCTTTTCTGAAATCAATTAGTGCATTCTGCAGCATATCTTTTTATTTGTCTCTTGTAGTGTGCAAGAAAGATAAACCCAACGTTGCTGGGAAGCTTATCGAAGTTCTCCGTGGATGATTATTCCACGTAGAAGTTTCGCCTGAAGATGGCCCTGACTGCCACACATCACAAGATGTGGGAAACCATTGAAAATGGTCCCATCCAAGTGACTCAGTCAGTGTTAGTCCCTTCAACGACTCCAGGGAAAGGAGAGATAATGAAGGATGAACCCAAATGCACCCACCAGTACACCAAGGAAAAAATAGACATCGCGCAGTAGATGACAATGCCAAAAGTGTCATCTCTTCCACAATCAGAAAAGCCTACTTACCGAAGATTATCAATTGCTTTACAACAAAAGATATATGGAAAGCCTTAGCTGTACTCTGTGAAAGCTCTGACAAGATTAAGGAGAATAAGTTCACCTTAGCTTGTCAAAAGTACGCGAACTTCTCTCAGCTAACAGGGGAGTCCATCGACAAGATGGAGCTGAGATTCACAGAGGTCGTAATGGACATTGAGAGTATTCGGAAGGGAAAATACTCTCAGTGTGAGATGAACCTGAAGGTTCTCTCCGCGTTAGGCGAAGACTGGACAGTCTATAAAGTTGTCCATCAAAATCGAAGTGACCTCAGTTCGATGACAACTGAGAAGTTGTTCTCCATGCTCAAGGCAAATGAGTAAGATATCCTCTGACTAAAGCCTTGCAAGCTTCAGAAAGTAGAACAGACTGAGCAGAGCTCAGCTTCCAAGTCAATGCGCTTCGAGCTGAATCAGGCGGATCCAAGTTCGCCAGACCCTCACTGTCCGTTGACTCCTCAGCTAGGGATTGACCGAGCAGGTCCGAACTCGAGAAGAAGGTCGAAGAGATGACCAAGTAACTTGAGGAGATGAACTCCAGGATCTAAAAGTACAAGAGGATCAATCAGAGTAGGCCGAGCTCAACTGATCCTTCCGCGAAGAATAAAAGCGAATGATGCTTTGAATGTAGTAAGCCAGGACACTTCAGAGCCAACTGTCCTGACCTCTCCATGAAGGAGAAGGAAGCCCTCCGAGAAAAGGTCAAAGAGAAGTCCAAGGCCATGATCATTGAGGAAGACGTCGAAGATACCGACGTATTCACCTAGTCAAAAGGAGAAGAAACTGATTCGCCCCAACTCAGTAGGAAAAGACTAGTGCTTCATGGCATTGCTAGAAGAGTCAACTGAGGAAATAAACTCTTCTTTCCATCCCAATCATAACGTCCCTTCTGTAAATCAAGGTACAGAAGTACTTGACGACGACGTTACACCGTCATGGGATAAGGTCGAACACCTTAGCAGACTATGCACTAAACAAGTTGCACAGTGCAAGGAATTGCAAGTTGAGTGTGATAACTTAAGCAACGAACTGATCATGAGGGATTACGACGTAGAAAAACTCATGGAAGAAAATCGCAGACTCCAAGAAGAAGTTGCTCAGTCCACCAACAGTCAGGTCATCTACTTGATCAATCTGACCAGGACTCAGGCAGAATACATCTCTCAGTTGCAAACGGAGCTGAAAGTTGCAAATGAGAAAATAGTATCCCTCTATGCCTCGAGCTCAGCTCTGGAGAGCATGATCAGCCTGCAAAGACCTCCTAAATGTGTTGAAGGTCTAGGATACAATCCAGCATCTGACACTAGAGCTCAGTCAGCTCAGTTTGTCAAGGCAATTGGATTATCGACTGAGGCACCCAAGCTCAATCTGACTCAGTCGAAGCCATAGTTCAAGAGACTCCAGTCATTCCTTAGACTGTCAAGACTCCTGTGAAGAACAAAGAGAAGGAGATTCCAGCTGAAGAACCTCAGGAACATGAAGTTAGTATGACGAAGGATGCTAAGAGATCCTCAAGGAAGTCAAGACCCCGAGGTCGCAGAGCGAGCGAGAACCGACGAAATGGACCTACTGAGCCAAGGTAGATTCAGCCCAGATGTAGGCCAAATCATTTAGCTCAGCATCAGCAGTAAAGGCATCCAAACAGGGACATTTCTCACTTCTACAATCAGACGTACCCAGTGCCTCCCCACTACCAGCAAGCATACCGAAAGCGAGGAAACTCTGGTGATCAGTTCAACGATCCCAATTATTCTCAGCTCGGATATGTTCAAGGAGGAAGACAGTTCAGGTGCTCACCCAAACAGTTCTCACCAAGGAAGAATCGACCCGCTCAACCGAGTCGAAACCAAGCTCCTCATAGATAAGGTTATCCACCACTCAACTGGACTGCGTGCGCACCCAAATAATTTCAATCAGCAGTCTACGTGGATACCGAATGAAAGATGATCTGAACTGATGACTCAGTTCGAGTTTACCAGGAAGCTCCAATAGCTTCCAATCCTCAATCCAACTGAGTTGGATAAGGAGTTCATCCTGCGGGCTGTAGGAACAGGATGAACTGAGAGCAGACTACCCGGCAGGGTCAATATGCATTGTTGGGAAAATTCATACTGATCTCGAAATTTTGAGGATTGGAGATCATAAGTTGAGGGAGAAAATAAAGACAGTCGACAAGGACACAGCTAAACTGAGGACACGAAGATCAAACCTCAACTGAACTGACGAATTTGAGTCAGTTGAGTGTATGCTGATTCAGTTGGAATCCAGACAAATTGAAAAGATCCAATCTCTGTCACTTAGTTAAGCAGGTGCTCTGAAATGATTAAAAGTTCCCATCAAGAACATTTAATGTAAAAGCATATCACTTTTAATGGGTTACACTTTTGAGACTGTGAGTGGGCTGACATTAGCACTCCTTCACATCTCACACGCGAGTGATTCTAACCGCCCAACCCATGATCATCCCCACAACTCCACGTCAGAGATCATGCAAAACGTCGTTCCATCTCAACTAAAGATTCTTATTGAGAGGGAATAATTTCTCACCTTTAATTTTCTCGTCATCCCATCATATAAGGATTCTTCTCAACCCTTATTCCCTTTTTTCACAGCCAATTTCCAGAATTCCCAAATCTTCTTCTGAAATCTTCAATCAAAGCTCTTATCTCTCAGGCTTGTCAAAAGTCAGTCCACCTTTTCAATGGCGTGCTCACAAACTCCCGCACCTATCTCTGCAAATATGTTGGGCATCTCTAGTAAACTCTCAAGCATTTAAGAAGTCATTGTGTTTAAGAATGTTCTCTCAGTCACTCAAGTAGAACATAATGAACTGAAAAAGGCTCTCCATCAACTCAGTAGTGCTGACCTTCTCAAATGGGTGGTAACAGAACCAAGATATCTTCTTCCAAGTGCAGTCGTCGAATTCTTCACCTATCTGGAAGAAGACGACCAAGGAAAGCTTTCAACGAAAGTTCATCTACCCATAAGAGATGGAAATGGAAAATTCATTTCTCAGGAGATCTTCATTGATGTAGATTGGCGAGGCTGTCGTTCGTACTCTCAAAATGAATTTGTAGCCTATCCTCATAGCTATATAGTTAGCAAGTAAGTACAGGGTCGATCCACAAGGAGTTGATTATCATTATCTCTTGAAACCTCCTCCACATGTTCAGAAAGTTGAGTTTTGCTATCTTGGTCACTAGGGCTCTCTTGCCCAATTCGAGAACTTACTTAAACATTGAAAAGTAAACATGCAACTTGATCAATAATAAAAAGGACTTGATCTGGACTAAGACATTGTTAAGTAAAAAATGCTAGCTTGGTCATTGGTGCAAATATATTTATTACATGCATGCATCATTGGTTTTGGGACTTGAATGCCGAGATACCTTTTTACTCGTCACCCTCTCAACAAACCCTTCTCTTACCTATCCTTACTTAGTTGGCGACGCTCTGCTAGCTCCCTACCTTGGGCAATACCTCTGTCGGAGTCATCGTTCAGTTTCTTGCCCAAGGAGCATTTATCTCTAGAAAGGCCCAACAAGGAATCTTCACGTCCAGCCCAATAGGGTAGACACCTTCCTCTAATGTTAATCGATCTTAATCAAGAAGATGATGGAAAACACTCCTACTTCCCAATTGAATGGTGATCTAATATGTCCTAAGTGATTAACGGCCTATTTATCTCTTAATCGTATTATCTCATATTTGAACAAGCTCATTAACATATCGAGAACACATGCATGCAATTATCTAGCACAATTTAAACCTCTCAAGCATAAGTCATCACTTAACCGTCTTGCCCAGATCAAGTATAAGAATTTAGCTAGACATAATTATAAAACAACGAACACAATAATGGAATAAATTCATAACAGGAATTGTGATACCCCGAGCTTTTATACCTTTAGAGAGCGTAATAGCTAACCGAGTAAGTTAAAAGATGAGATTTGTGGAATAAAAATTTTCTTTTAAAAATAAAGAGAAATGAGTAAAACGTTTGGAATGTCTTATGTGTTATTGTGTGAATTTATCTGTTCAATTTCTTGAAATGATAATGTGATGAATATGTTGAGTTTATTTATATGAGAATGAGTATGAGATTAATTTCCAGAAAAATCTCGAAGAGTTTGTTTAATTGAAATAGAATAATGTTGATAAACGAGAAATTTCTTTATGCCGATGAACTTAGAATAGAGTTGAATTAAGATCTTTGAACCTAGAATTTCTTCTAAGATCATTGAGATAGGATAAGAGCTTATCCGAGATAAATTGAGAAAGAGTAATGAGGAATTAATCTTTTAAAGATTAATAACGGATTAATAAGCCGACTAAATCCCTTGAGATTTAAAAGACTAAATGATCGGAACCGTTAATCTTTTAATTGAGACGTGAAATAGGATTGAGATGCTTTAGTGTCGGAAATGAGACGAGGAGAGATTAGACCCGTTTATTGCATAAATGAATTAATACGAATCGTTTTATCCAGAAAACCTTTACGACCGGATAACTAATACCCGTAAAGACACGACGAGGACAAGTGTCGTCACACCTCTCTCCCTCTCACGCCACCTCATCACTTCTCTCCCATCTCTCTCTCTCCAATTTCCTATGCAACTAAACATGATTATTCCTACAAATATTTAGTAAGTTGTGATGCTTGGATTGCATGCAAAACCATCCCATCAATCTTTTCCTAAATCAATTTCCAATGCTAAATGTCATGATGTTATTCTCTTTGATGGATGCACATGCAAGCTCCATACACTCTCTCTCTCGATTTCTCTCTATGATTCAAGAGTGAGAATTCTATTTTATTCATTCATTTCCATCCAACACCAAAACAAAGAAAAACAAAACTCTCTCCCTCTCTACTCTCTAACTCTCACGGCAAACACACACACTACACACACACATTGATTTTTCTTCCATGCAACCTTGGATTCAAGCTTATCATCCATGGAAATGAATTAAAGAACACCATCCTCCACCCATTCCATCCATATTTTCAAGAAAAGGTAAAAAACCCATCCAAGTTCTTGATTTAAATTCAATAATCATCCCCACTTTCTTCATTTTTGGCTCTTAAGCCCTAAAAGAGATGGATGATTAATTTTTGTATTATTCTTTTCTTTGAGGATCCAAGAAGAGTTCTTCCTTTCATTCAAGCTAAAGTTTGAAGCTCAACTTCCCTTCCATTTTCGATTCCAAGAAGCCAAGGAGAAGAGATCCATTTAATTTAAAGTATGATATTCATTTGATTAATTGTATATATGTATATCTCTAAGTCCTAAAAGAAAGAAACCATGCATGCATGATATTTATTTATGTTTAGGCAAACTTAGGTTGTTAATATGAAGATCGAGTGAGAAGAAATCGTTAGGAGAATCGAACATTAGGATTTAATCGGTGAATTAAGAGAAGAAAAAGAAATTAAATCCCTAAAAATCTAGTAAATGCCGAAATTATTAGGGAAAAATAGGAAAATATGAATCCCTTGAGTTATTGATATTTTGATGCTTGATTTATTATTTTTATCATGTTTGAAATGAGATTATAAGCATGAAAATTTGAGAAATAAAATGCCCTAAAAACACTATGAATGTCGTGTGTTTTAGGAAGAATTGGAGAAATTATTTTGTTGATTTTGTTGATGATTTAAGTGATGTTTTGATCATGAATCTATTATGTGATATGTTGATGTAATCATACATATTGTTAAGTTTAAGAAAATTGAATTGCATGTTGAGTTTTTGAAGAAAATAATTTATGATAATATAAGAAGATTGGATGTTTAGATGTTATAATGTGTATATAAATACTAATATGAATTGTGAATAAAGATAGAAGTTTTTGTAATAAAAAGAATGAAGTTTAAAAAGCTTTTAAAGTATTAAAGATTGAAAAATGCATAAAAAGATATGTTTAATAAGTATTCTTATATTAAAACTTGAAGATTTGAATTATTAATAAACTAAGTCAAAAAGATATTTTGTATTCTAACTAATAAAATGAACTAGTTTTTATAAAAATATTTATTGAATAATAAAGAAAATTATTAAGTAAGAAAGTGGTTTAAAAGTTAAGAACAAAGAAGAAGAATTTGTTAAATAAATAAGCAAGTATTGAGAAAATCAAGTTTAAAAGAATTAATTAATAAGAAGTGAAAAGAAGTTTTAATCAAATTGAGAAAAGATGCTAGACGAGATAAGTTAAAATACTCGTATAGTTAATCAAGGAAATGATAATAGAATGAGATGTCGAGTAATGGCTTTAAAAGAAATTAATTAAAATTAATTAAGTTGTTTTCAAACCATGCAAATTAAAAATAAACCGAGAAGAATAGTCGAGTTAACAATTAGAAAAATAATAGTCGAGTTAAGAGTTGAAAATCGAGTTAGAATGGAAAAGAAATTCCAATTTCATAAGAGTTGTTATTAATTAAAGAGAATTGGTATTAATCGAGTAAAAGTTATAAAATACTTCTTGAGATAACGAGTTTAAAATAAAACGTTGTTTATAGACCAAGAAAAGACAAATCAAATCGTCTGAGTCTTTATAAAAAGAACTGCATAATAGAGTTAAGTCTAATGTTTAAATTGAATTAATATTAATGTGTCTTGAAGTTTGTTTGATTTATTTGAATTCATTATATGATTGAATAAGTGTTTAAATGCATGATATTACTTATGATGTGAAGAATAATTGAATTATTGTATGCAAAATGATTGAGTTATTGATTGTTAAATCGAGAATTGATTTAAGTCTTTGAAAGAAAACTCGAATAATGGAATGTAGATAGACGACGTTTAACTATTAAAGCGAGAAAGTGTTAAGGCATTGGTTAGTAGTATTAACCAATTCGAGTAGAGTTAATAGTCTAAAGACGAGAACACGAGATCCTTTAGAAAAGTTAAAGCGAAAAGAGAAACGACTCAAGTAGAAGTCCTTTAGTTGAGTTCAGCGCCTTTGTGTCCGTCTTTTGCGTATCTTATTTTTCCTTTATCGATGTCGAACTGTGAAGGGTCGAGCCGGACGGATCACTAAGCAAGGACAAATAGCCCTTAAACCGCCTAGCTAGAATCTTCGGAAGTCAGGTGGGCTGTTCTGAACCAAAACTATCGATGAGAATTAGTTATGCTATTGAGTATTATTATATGATTTTAAATGCGATTGACTTGCCGTTTTTATTGAAGTTTGGTATGTGTTGTCATTTGTTTATGTGAAGATGTTATTATCCTGTGAAAGGCAGGGAACCCATGTGTGATATGTTAAATATTGAGGTGACTGTGAGCCTTGCTTCGGTTAGGCCGGTCACAGTGTTCGAGAATGAGGCCTACTTCTCGGCACATAAGAATGTTTGTGACAGATGATGCATACTGTTATATTATATGTTATATTTGACTGCGCAGTCTGTTTTAAGAAAATGTTTTTAACATGCACAAGTAAAACTGTTTTTAACTGCTTAAGTACTTGTGATGTTCGGCAAGGCAAGTTCAATTGTTATAGCTTTAAAAAGCATATTTATTCAAATGTTTTGGCTTGTGTTCACTGAGTACGAAGTACTCAGCCCTGCATGTGTTTCTAAACGTGCAGGTTGACTGGATGGCGATGGCATGGATACTTGGTGGTGTGGTTTGGTTCTTTTTGGTTGAGTCGAGTTGAATATCAGACTGGCATTTGTACGTCTTCATACGTGCAGATGTTGGGTTTTGATGCTAGTTTCCGCTGCAACCCTTTTGAATTGATATCTGTTGATACTTATACTCTGATACTTATGTTTTTGATTCCGAGTGTTGTACTCGATGATTTTGAATGCCTGTTAAATTCTTAACTTCTTGACTTGTGCTTCCGAGCTATAAGCTCGTTGACTTTAAAACCTTTTGTTGAATCTGATTCTCTTGACTTGGTATATGTTGCATTCTCGTATTTGTTGGAATCCTATCCCTATCAGCATGAATTACTTATTTATATTCGTGTTGTTAGAATTTTGAGATGCTCGGATATTACTTCGTTATGTTTTTGGAAGCCTAATTCGATTGCCTTGTTTTTCATTATCATTTTCCCCCGAGCATGTTCCCCTTATTTGAACTGATTGTTAGTTGTTTAGGTTGTGTTGTTATTCGTAAGTCGCACCTCGAGAGTCGGGGCATGACAGGAATTATATTAGAACTTATTGAGTACGTGCAAAGTAAAATCGACCAAAAGTGCCGATGAACAAAATACGAATTAAAGTTTGCCCGTAGGACTTGTTTTTCTCCTCACAATCTCTCAATGGAATACAGTAATTAAAAGCAATTAAGACGGCGTTCTTTACAGTAGCACGACTTCAATATATATATAGGTGGGTGCTTAGGGTTTGGGTCCCCGGTCCTTGACATGGAAAGAATCCACGAGCTACATTGGGATGCAAGTAATACTTGATAAGCTCGACCCCAACATGACAAGTCACATCTATCTCCAAGAGATCCCTTACGGATCCTAAATCTAGTCAGATAAGGAAAGATATTTATGTTAGATCATCTTTTCCTTATCCTTCTAGACCTAGGAGAGAAACTTGCCTGCTGACCAAAGCACTCCTCCTATCTATCTTGATCAATATAGCTCTGCTTGACCTGCTTCCAGAGATGATGCTTTTTATCCCTGTGTTGCCCAGTTTCCACCTGCAATGCAACAAACACCTTCTTGCCCAAGATATGTCCTCCAAGACACAAAAACTAAACAAAACACACGCAAAGACTTAATCTAAACTACCTAAGACAGACACTAAAAAGACACAAAATATGGACTCATCATGCGCACACACTTAACCCACACTTGTCCTCAAGTGTGCACAAACAACTTGCCCAAGACACAAACAAAAGACTAAAAGACGCAAAAACATGATCAACTCAGAAGAGTTAGTCAAAGCAATAGGACAATCTTCCAAAATAATCTGCAAGTGAAGGGAAAAGATAATGCCATGCTATCAAACAAGTCAAGATAGAATTGTGAACTTTTAGGATCTCCTCTCCACACTCATCACTCATGTGTTTGGCCCTTTTACGCTCAGAGACTATCTTCACTTCAGTATCACTATAGGCTTGCCTGCCCTTGAATTCTAATGCTCTTATTTTAAATCTCATAACTCATCATTAGGTCTTTTTAGGTTTTAAGCTTAAGGCAATAGGTAGGAAGTATTTAGATCTTGGCTAATGACAATTTAAACTCACATTGGGCAACAGGGGCTCCCAACTTCTTCTCAATCCCTCGCCCTCAACTATTCCAGACTCAAGCTTCAACCTTTTTCTGGGGAACTTATAATTTTTTTCATTTCTTTTTCTCTTTTTTCTGTTCCCCTTATTTCTTTCATTTTTTCTAAATTAGGACATAACCTAACTATCAACACAAAACTTCCTGCCCAGGAGACACCTCTAATCATTCCCTTCTTGCCCTTTTCTTCTTTGTACTGCCCAGGTCCCCACAACCAAATAAGAATCTTTTCAAGGCAGTATCTAAGTGATAGAAATAATCAATTCGGCTCAAAAGGGCTTATCAAAAGGTAATAATATCAGGTACTCAATTCAAGCTCAATGGGCTAATGAAAGAATGGCCTAAATCATCTAAGCTCAGAGATCATAAACCAAAGTACAGGCAAGTTCTAGCTCCTCCTAATCAAGATATCTTTAATCACACAAGAATAAATTCAGTTGAGCTGAAATCCTCACAGGGTATGTTCACAACTTAATCCATCATACAAGTCATCTTCTAGCATGCAAAAACTTAACACTATTCAACAAGCAGCAATTAAGCACACAAATCATCATATCATCTTGCCCAACATCTCCATGTTGATCAACACAACTACTAATACAAAAAATAAACAAAAAACACACGGCACAGACACTCCACTCACACACTTTGCTTATAGCAATGTCCATTCATGGAGGCCTCAACCTTGGACTTAACATACTTTCTGACAAACAAACGTCCTCCCTACGCACACACTTTGCTGACTTCTTGGGCACACACTCTCCTTCTCATCATCTTCTTCCTCCTCCTCGATCGTGGACTTCTTGGGCGGCAAGCGGGCTGAAGCAGGCTGATCATTCTCATCCGCCTCCATCAAGCGTCATCCCTTCCCATGCTTCACCACATCCTTCATCCTGCTCAACCTCTCCATGTTGAGCACGTCAACCGGTGTCACCTCAAACTCCTTCACCTCATCATGCAGCTCCAGACCCTCGATGTAGGCTGTAACAAAATGCCCACACGAGTACTTCTAGCTTACCTTGGCCACTACTACCCTCAGCTGCTCCATCAAGAAGGCTGCAAAATTCAGCCTCTTCCTGGTCAACATACAGTACAATATGTAAACCTCCTTGTTGGCTAGTGAATTCCCGCTATCTCCCTTGCCAATCATGTTGTAGGCAAGAATCCTATGTGCAATGCGGAGGGCTGGC
Organism: Schizonepeta tenuifolia; assembly: GCA_029490685.1. NCBI lineage: Eukaryota > Viridiplantae > Streptophyta > Magnoliopsida > Lamiales > Lamiaceae > Schizonepeta > Schizonepeta tenuifolia. Next base: position 80,355,046 of record CM055955.1, on the reverse strand, counting down.
GTCTTCAGGTCAGATGCCTTGTTATCTCCTGACTTGAACTCCGTTCCCATGTTGACCTCCTTCCACATCCGGATCCATCCCTCCTTGGGCAAGTCAACTCCATCATTGTGGCGAACCCCAAAATTTGGTTCAAGTCATTTAGCCCAGCCACATATGGCTGCCTATTTATCACAAACTCGATCGAGGTTGAGTTCCCTTCTCCATCCAGTATGAACTCCACTGATCTGTACATCTCTCTCACCAAATCTTCATAGATGTGGCAGGGTAGCGTCAGAAATCTTCCCCAGCCACATCCTTCGTATAGAGCTCTCACCTCCAAAGCTATGCCCAAGGCGTCCAGATCGCTAAAGGCAAACTCTCTAGGCACCAAAACTTTCCTGGCGTTCAGGTCTTCCGCCTTCTTGGGCTTCTTCTTCCCTCACTTGGATTCTTCCTTCTTGACCTTCGGAGCAGCGGACCTTGTTATCCTTTCCCCTATTATTTGAACATCATCGTCGTTCTCTAACTCCACCACTCGTTGCCTCTTCCCTGGGTTCTTGGACTAAGGCGTGGTGTCCTTCTTTTCTTCAGTGGATGACTCTCCTCCCAACGACGAGGTGGCTTTAGACGTGACCACCTTCGTCTTCTTCTTGTTGGTCTCCTTTCCCTTCTCTTTCCTCTTCTCGGCATCCCGCTCCACTTCCTTACAAAGCTTGTCGAAGGAATCAGCAGATTCCTTCTTCTCTGGCTCTTTCTCTTCTTTCTCAAGAACCTCCATCTCTACGTCGTCGTCTGGCTGCACTCCTTTCTCCTTTGGTCCCCGTTGCGTGCTCTCCGGCGTTGCTTCTTCCATAGCTTCCTCCGGTGTTACAAAAGTTTCTCCTTCTGATGCGGCTGGTTCCGCTTTCTCTTTCTCAGGTGCTACCATTGTCTCAGCAAGCGCTTTGCTGATAATCTCTTCCGCTTCGGCTGTAAGAGGGTATGGTACTACCCAAAGTATTGGGTCTGGTTCAGCAAACGAGTACTTTGATGGTGGTAATTCTAGTTCTTCGAGGTCGATGTGGGTGCCGTGAGGGATTTTCTTGAGTTTGTTTTTGGGGCGTGTTGATACCATTGTGAATTTAGGGTTTAAATTTTAGGGAAGAAATCTGCAAAATCCGAAATTAGGGGGTTGAGGATGGAAAGTGGTGTATGGTAGTTATTGAATTGATGTTTTACGTTGGGAAGTGGAAAGGTTGGAGGGATAGTCGTGGTAGGGTAGCAGACGGTTATAGGACTAGGAGTAGGTTTTGAGTGCAGTTGTCACATCGCACGTGATATGGCAGTTGTTGCCTCGTCAGCTGTATTTCCCAAGTCCATCACTTAGCCCAGAGCACCGCTCTTGCCCTCCTGCGCACACACTTTGCTCAAAGCAAGGTGTGCAATCCTCCTTCTTCCTCTTGCCCCATTATCTGTTTGCTACAAATCACAAACACACAACCATGCACAGGGCAAGAATACTCTATTCCATGGTTAGGCATCTCTACTCATAATGGAATTAAAATACGCCTAAATTTGATGGAAAACATTAAAATTATGGCTATTTTAATCCCTATCCCCCCCCCCCACTTTTAAAAAAAAAAAAACTAAAAACAAACTGTGAAATTTAAAACATACCAGGTTGCCTCCTAGCCAGCGCCCCAGTTATCGTCATGGGCACGACGTTCTCCTTGCCCAAGTTAGGGCTCCATCTTACAGAGGAATTTCAAGTATTTCTCCGGTTTCTCCAAGACTTGGCCAACGAAAGCCTTCAATCTTTCTCCATTGACTTTGAAAATCTTTCCCGTACTCGCATTCATCACTTCCACAGCCCCATTTGGATATGTGACTTGTACTTCGAATGGACCAACCCACTTAGTTGATAGCTTTTCCAACATGAGTTTAAACTTAGACTGGTATAGAAGCACTTGTTGCCCGGGTTCAAACTTCTTGACCTTGATCAACGCATCGTGAGCCTTCTTCATCCTTTCTTTATACAGCACGGAACTATCATATGAATTGAGTCGGATCTCCTTGAGTTCTTGCAATTGAAGCTTCCTAGCTTGGCCAGCTTCATCCCAATCATAATTCATCTTCTCAACTGCCCAATACGCTCGATGCTCTATCTCCACAGTCAAGTGGAACATCTTGCCAAAGATCATTCTGTAGGGCGATATGCCAAATGGAGTTTTGAACGCTGTCCTATATGCCCATAGTGCATCGTCAAGATGCAAACTCCAATCCTTCCCTATTGGACCAACTGTCTTTCTCAAGACAGTCTTCACAATGCGATTAGACAATTCGGCTTGACCATTTGCTTGGGGATGATAGGCATTCGAAATCCTATGATGTACTCCATATCTACTCATCAATCCCTTGACAGCACCATTGCAGAAGTGCGTTCATTGATCACTGATGATCGCCCTGGGCACACCAAACTGGCTAAAGATATTGCACATGAGGAATTTCACAACCACCTTTGAGTCATTGGTTGATGTTGCCCTGGCCTCCACCCATTTAGACACGTAATCGACTGGCAACAAAATATAGAGATTTCCTCTTGAGTTGGGAAATGGCCCCATAAAATCCATTCCCCATATATCAAATACTTCCACGGGCATGACTGAGGTCATGGGCATCTCATTCCTCTTGCCAATGTTGTCCTCCTTCTGGCATTGAATGCATCGTTTACACCACTCAAAGCTGTCCTTGAATATATTGGGCCAATAAAACCCACAATCCAATATCTTTCTTGCAGTTGTCTTTGGTCCAAAATGTCCCCCACACACCTTGGAATGGCAATGTGCGAGGATGCTTGCTTGTTCCTTCTCATAAATATCTACAGATAACTTGGTCAGTACACATTTTCCACAAATATGGTTCATCCCATATGTAATATTGACTTTCCACCTTCAACTTGTTCTTTTGATATAGATTGAGATTGCTTGGAAATCATCCCAAGACAATATAATTGCACAAGTCTGCATACCAAGGATCTGTATTGTCTTGGGCAAGAGTAAGATGTTTATTTGGAAAAGTCTCCTTGATTGGCTAGATCTCTTCTTGTTGGATGATGCAACTCAGATGATCAACCACTAGATTCTGGGTTCCAGCCTTGTCCTTAATCTCTAAATCAAATTCCTGAAGCAACAGGATCCATTTTATCAATCTGGGCTTGGTTTCCTTCTTGTCCATGAGGAACTTCAGGGCGGAGTGATCCGTGTAGACTATGGTCTTGCCCCCGAGCAGGTATGATCGAAATATCTCAACAGCGAACACCACAGCCGATAATTCCTTCTCCGTGGTGGAATAATTGCATTGGGCAGGATTGAGAGTTCTAGATGCATAGTATATTACATGATTCACCCTTCCTCTCTTCTACCCAAGAACCGCGTCCACTGCATAGTCACTCGCGTCACACATTACCTTAAATGGCATTTTCCAGTCTGGTGGTTGAATGATAGGTGCTAACACCAAGATCTCCTTTAGCGTGTGAAATGCCTTTTTGCAATCTTCATCGAAGTTCCACTCTACTCTCCTTGTAACAGCCTGATCATGGGCTGCGCAATCTTAGCAAAATCTTTGATGAATCTCCTGTAAAATCCTGCATGTCCAAGGAAACCACGCAGCTGCTTCACGTTGCTTGGGTAGGGCAACTTGGCTATGATGTCGATCTTAGCCTTGTCGACCTCTATCCCTCGTTTTGATATGACATGCCCTAGGACTATGCCCTCCTTGACCATGAAGTGACACTTATCGTAGTTCAGGACCAAACTCTTATCCATACATCTCTTTAGCACCATCTCCAGATTGTTTAGACACTTGTCGAAATCTGATCCATAGACAGTAAAGTCGTCCATGAACACATCTATACATGTTTCGAGCAAATCTGAGAATATGCTATCATACAGCTTTGAAATGTGCCAGGAGCATTGCATAGATCAAAATGCATCATTCTATATGCGAACGTACCAAATGGGCAAGTAAAAGTAGTCTTGTCCTGGTCTTCCTCCGTGACCCAAATCTCCATATAGCCCGAGTGACCATCGAGAAAACAAAAGTACTTGTTGTCCGCCAACCTTTCGAGCATCTCATCAATGAAAGGCAACGGAAAGTGGTCCTTTTTGGTCTTCTGATTCAGCTTTTGGTAGTCAATACATACTTGCCATCCCGTCTGTAACCTTGTTGCAACCATTTCTCTTTGCTCGTTCTCCACCAGTTGAATTCCGGACTTCTTGGGCACGACGTGTACTGGACTAACCCATCTACTGTTAGAGATCGGGTAGATAATCCCCAGGTCCAACAGTTTCAAGATTTCTTTCATCACTACCTCCTTCATAGCTGGATTCAATCTTCTTTGAGGATCTCTAATAGGTACGGCATCCTCCTCGAGCAAGATGTGGTGTTTGCATACAGTGGGGTTTATGCCTCTTATATCGGCCAATGTCCAGCCAATGGCCAACTTGTACTCCACTAAGACTTCTTTTACCCATTTCTCTTCCTCTATAGACAACTCCGCACTTATGATTACTGGGAGTGTCTCCTCTTCTCCCAAGTAGATGTACTTCAAGTGGCTGCGTAATGCTTTTAATTCCAACTTGGGTGCTTTCTCTATTGATGGCATCAGTCTATCTTCTTGCTTCAGTGTAGGTATCACCAATGGTTCTACTCTTTTTCCTAGTTCTGCATCCGATCTTAAGTAATGAACTGCTTCGACTAGCTCAACAGACCCGTCTTGGGCAGCAACCTCTGTTGGGCCAATTTGTAAGGCTACATCCAACCTATCTTTCAATTGCTATTTCTGGCCAGAACTCATCCACCATCTGGTCAATATGGTCAATGCTATGCACCAGCTCCGTGTCACTAGATTGCTTCATGGTATTGTAGATGTCGAATGACACCACATCTCCTCCGAACTCACATTTTAGCTTCCCCGTATCGCAGTTAATCCTTGTGCGAGCAGTCTTCAAGAACGGTCTTCCTAGCAACATTACTGGCGCCTTTTGCGATGATCTCCCCATATACAGGATATAAAAGTCTGCTAGAAAGATTAAGTCCCTCACCCTGACCAAGACGTTCTCTAATATGCCTTCACGCCATACAGTCGACCTATCTGCTAGTTGAATTGCCACCCTCATTGGTTTAAGTGGTCTCATCCTTAGATCATCATGCATGGACTTGGGCATGATGTTAATCGATGCTCCAAGATCCAGCATAGCTTTTTCAATCTTCATGTCTCCAATGATGCAAAGAATATAGATTATCCTAGGGTCAGTACACTTGGTCGGCATGGGGGTGTCTTGCAGCACTGCAGATACACTCTCACTGACTTGGAACCTTGCGTCGTCTGTGTACTTGATTTTCCTTGTACATAACTCCTTCAAAAACTTGGCGCATTTGCGCATAGATTGTAAGGCGGTCAAGAAGGGTATGTTGACCTCGACTTTTTGGAACATTTTGGTCAGTTCCTTCATCTCCTGAGCTTCCTTATCTTTTGCAAATCATCTTGGGTAGGGAGCTTTTGACTCGTAAGGTTTGGACTTAGTTACGTTCTCAGCCTCATTCGTTGCTTTCGCTCCAATTTTGGCAGCATCGAGCTCAATTTTTCTTCTTATGTCTACTACTTCCCTCTCAACCTATGCCCTTTTCTCCACTGATAATTCTTGCCATAGCTCCTCGACATCACCCGATCCCATGGATGCCTCATCATACCTTTCTGGTTCAGCCTCCTCTTCTTGTTTCGGATCAACATCGTGCCCAAGAAACTGTTGTTGCCCAGATACAGCTTTCTGAGGTCCATAATGGTCAGGCGCTCTTACTTCAGGCAACTTGGCTCCACTACGCAACGTGATAGCATTCACTTGAGCCTTTTTTATCTTGACTTGAGATGGTAATTCTCCTTTTTCTCCATTTAGCATTGACTTGATCTGGGAGATTGATTCTACCAAGCGGCTCAATGTTCCATTTATATTTCTCATGCCTCCTCTTGTCTCCATACAAAAACTGTCTAACTCTTGGTACCCCTTCCTTTGCTCAGCTGCAAGTCTCTCCACTTCACTCCTCAGGGTATCTCTTGGTTGATCTCTATTATGTGGAGGTACATAGGGTTGATGTGGTAGTTGCCCTTGTTGAGTTGCGTTTAGATAGTTGTTATTCTCATATCTTAAATTATCATTGGGCCTCCAAGGTCCATTGTTGAAGTTCCTTCGCTGCCCAGCATCCCCTTATTGGTACGGTTGCCCAACTGCATTAACTTCTTCATCCTCATACAATGATGGACACCTATCAGTGGGGTGATTGTTGGCAGCACAAAGTTCACACTTCATAACCCTCTTCCTCAGGATTTGTCCAGGGTTCTCATTCCCATTAGCATTATTCTTGTTCTGGTTCATCATCTCTTTCATCATAGATACAAGAATATCAATTTTGGGATCACTACTGGTCGGCTCATGCATCCTGGGCACGATGGTCTCATCTTGGTTCTTCTTTCTATCTGCCATCTCAGCGAATAGCTTGAAGATTTCACTGGGTGGTTTGTTGATAACATTGCCTCCACAGGCTGCATCGATCCAGTCTTGCTCAGATTGCCTTAGCCCATTTATGAAAGCATTAATCAAATCCTTGTCACCCAAACCATGCTGAGGGCACCTTGCAATTAGCTTATTGTACCTAGAGTGGTAGTCATAGATAGATTCTCCATTGCCTATCTTTATATTCTGAATTGCAGCTCTAGCATTCTGGATCTGGGCAAAGGGGTAGTATTACTCAAGAAACTTCTGCTGCATATGTTGCCAAGATGTTACGCTGCCCTGAGGTAATTGGTACAGCCATTCCCTCGCTCCATCTTGCAATGAAAATGGGAATGTCAAGAGTCTAATGTATTCCCACAGTGTATTTTCCGCAGTGGCAGTGTGCACGGTATGCATTGCCATCTCAAAGTCCTGTAAATGGTGTTGTGGATCCTCTCCGGGCAAATCACTGAACTTGGGCAAGATCTGTATCAAAGAGTGTTTCAGCTCCCAACTGTTAGAGATAGCAGGAAAAGTGATGTCTGCTCGGTTCAGATTGACGTCTGTTGGAAACATGATTTCCTTCAGAGTCTTCTCAGGATCAGCTTATTGTCTTGTCATCTCCTCTTCTTTAGACTGTTCACAATCTGAAGTTTGTAGTGGGGACCTTTCCTTGTCACTCGCTCGTTGCTCCTCTCGTGCTCGTTTTTCAGCTTCCCTCTTCAGTTTCTTTTGCTCCTTGATATACTTCTCCGGGTCAGGATGGTAATTCAATTCACCGCCGATCCAAACAGGGTCGGGGCAAAACATGCAAAGGGTCTATCCCTCAAGAAATAGTTACAAAATCAGCTCCCCGGCAATGGCGCTAATTTTAGCGAGGCTGTCGGTCGCACTCTCAAAATGAATTTGTAGCCTATCCTCACAGCTATATAGTTAGCAAGTAAGTACAGGGTCGATCCACAAGGAGTTGATTGTCACTATCTCTTGAAACCTACTCCACCTATTCAGAAAGTTGAGTTTTGCTATCTTGGTCACTAGGGCTCTCTTGCCCAATTTGAGAACTTACTTAAACACTGAAAAGTAAACAGATAACTTAATCAATAATAAAAAGGACTTGATCTGGACTAAGACATTGTTACGTGAAAACCCTAGCTTGGTCATTGGAGCAAATATATTTATTACATGCATGCATCGTTGGTTATAGGACTTGAATGCCGAGATCCCATTTTACTCGTCACGCTCTCAACAAACCCTTCCCTTACCTATACTTACTTAGTTGGCGACGCTCCGCCGGCTCCCTACCTTGGAAAATACCTCTGTCGGAGTCATCGTTCAGTTTCTTGCCCAAGGAGCATTTATCTCTAGAAAGGCCCAACAAGAAATCATCACGTCCAGCCCAATAGGGTAGAAACCTTCCTCTAATATTAATCGATCTTAATCAAGAAGATGATGGAAAACACTCCTACTTCCCAATTAATTGGTGATCTAATATGTCCTAAGTGATTAACGACCTATTAATCTCTTAATCATATTATCTCATATTTGAACAAGCTCATTAACATATCGAGAACACATGCATGCAATTATCTAGCACAATTTAGACCTCTCAAGCATAAGTCATCCTTTAACCATCTTGCCCAGATGAAGTATAAGAATTTAGCTAGACATAATTATAAAACAACGAACACAATAATGGAAGAAACTCATAACAGGAATTATATTAAAACTTACTGAGTACGTGCAAAGTAAAATCGACCAAAAGTGCCGATGAACAAAATACGAATTAAAGTGTGCCCGTAGGTTTTGTTTTTCTCCTCATAATCTCTCAATGGAATACAGGAATTAAAAGCAATTAAGACGGCGTTTTTTACAGCAGCACGACTTCAATATATATATATAGGTAAGTGCTTAGGGTTTGGGCCCCCGGTCCTTGACATGGAAAGAATCCACAAGCTATCTTGGAATGCAAGTAATACTTGATAAGCTCGACCCCAACATGGCAAGTCACATCTATCTCCAAGAGATCCCTTACGGATCCTAAATCTAGTCAGATAAGGAAAGATATTTAAGTTAGATCATCTTTCCTTATCCTTCTAGACCTAGGAGAGAAACTCGCCTGCTGACCAAAGCACTCCTCCTATCTGTCTTGACCAATATAGCTCTGCTTGACCTGCTTCCAGAAATGATGCTTTTTATCCCTGTGTTGCCAGTTTCCACCTGCAAGGCAGCAAACACCCCCCTGCCCAAGATATGTCCTCCAAGACACAAAAACTAGACAAAACACACACAATGACTTGATCTAAACTACCTAAGACAGACACTAAAAAGACACAAAATATGGACTCATCATAGATGAATGCTTGGATCAATTCTACCAACTTTCCACTGAAACGAAGATTATAAGGAGTATCAAAGATGTGGAAATTGAAAAGTTCATTCAGTGCATCACCATTGATGGACACAAGTTCCAAGCAAGAATGACTAGATCTCTTCTCAAACCAAATACTCGCCTAATATATGATATAGCAATGAAGTGCATTCATGTTATGGTTGGAGCCAACTGCGATGTGAGAAAGCCTAAAATGCGGATTATGTAGGCAATTATGTGAGCAAGATCTTGTTTGGAACAAAGGTCAGCTGCATCATTCTCTATGCCGTAAGAAAATAAGGAATTGAAGTGGATTGGGAGCACACAGAGAAGGAATCCATCCATGAAAAAGATAGACTGTTCGATTCTAAGGGGAGAATCAAGTATGTCCTGAATTTAGTCTACTCGGGAGACTCTATACCAAAGCAATCGAAAAAGAAAGGCAGAACAGTTCAGACCAGATAGAAGTCGAAGGAAGAAATTCCACAAACAGAGGCTGAACCTGTTTCTTCACCTAAGAAGGCCAAGCCCTCCAAGAAAAAGGCCAAGATTGATGTTGTTCACATAGATAAAGAAGAAGAAGAAGACCTGACGATTGTTCCCCTCAAGACAAAAATAAGAAGACTTGTTCAGTTAGAAGAAACTGGGATAAGGAATGTCCAAGCTGAACATGGTCAAACTGATGTAGCTGATGAAGTTGCTGACGGTAACACAACTGAGAAACAAGCAACTACATCAGTTGCTCACTATCAACGAGTTGTTTCATCTAGCTCATCCTCATGTGTAAATTGTCCTGAGAAAGAATCTGAAGATACCGCACAAACCATTGATGAAGATAAGTTTGATAAGCAACCACTATCAGTTATTGTGATTGCTAAACAGAAAAGAACAACTTTTTCCTAGGGTGAGAAGACTCCCACCAACTCCTCAGAAGAACCAAAGGAGCTGAATGCTGAGAAAAAAAGGACCCCTGAAAAAAGGAAATCATCTTTATCTCAGATGATATCTCTCCTAAAGAATCACAGCTCGAACTTCAATCAATAGGAGACGAGGACCAGACCGTGCAGACATCAGCTGAACCAAATACCACACTGGATCTTCTCCACCTATGCAGTACAACTGAAGACTTCCCTTTTCTCTCCAACATTGAAGCCGAACAGAAGGCAATCGAGCAATCTTTCAATAGAGTTTACCTGGAAGCTGTCAAAAAGGCATTGACCCTGCATCCCGATGGAAGGAATAATCTTAAGACACTCTCTTCACTAGTGAACCTGTTCCAGTACATTTCAATCAGTCTGGGAGACTGTTATGTTCTGGGAGATTATCTAAAGCTTCATGTTATCTAGGAGCTTCGGGTCACTGAAGGACAACTGATGGACACCTTCAACTTCAAAACCAAGCTCGAGTTGATTCAAAAAGAAAACCAACTCATCCAAGCTTTTCTAGTATCTCGCTCTATCGCAAGGGCAAATGATCTATAGTGTTAAGAAGTTGATTATGACGAAGCCACTACACTTTGTAATGACATTGAAGTATGCGGATGGGTAATCTCTTCTCAGCCCACTAAAAATGTAGTGTCAACTGAAGATCAACAAGCAAACATGGACATCATCCTAGCACCACAATATTCAGTACCTAAATCCCAGCCAACGGACTTGGGTCTTATTCAAAAGTCCGTTGAAGAATTACTTGCTTTCTTAACTGAAGTCCAGCAAGACCTTGACTCATTCAAGTATGGAGTACAGAAAGATTTTGAGGAGAAAACTCAAACTCTCCTCAAGCTCAAAGAATTTCTTGGAAATGTTTGTAACCAGTCAAGAATTCGCATTGAACAAGTTGCAGAGAACATGAATGCCTTGTACAACACAGCGAATGAGGACATGGATGGTAAACTTACACCTCAATTGTCCATTCTCACAGCAGAGATCACATCTACTCAGGACAAGTGACGAGCCTAAATTTTGTGCTCTTTTCGAGTCTTGTTATAGGTCTAGATCGAGTCGTTTCGTGTCTTTTTATGTGTCTTTAGTGTCTGGGAGGACACATTGTGAAGGCAGGGACGAATAGGGCAACCAATGATGAAAAAGAGAAGGAAGGGGCAAGATATGACCATATTTCGCGAGAGAGGTCTGAGCTCAGATACAAGGCACATTGGGAAAGGAAATGGAGTTTGCAGCTTGGGCAAAGAAGCCACATTCAACACTAAGGCTATTCCGCTTCACAATATGACCAAATCAAGTACCGCGTGGGATGTGGCCATTGGGTAAGGAGAGACGTGAAGAAGGCAAGGCGCAAGGCAGAGCAGAGAAGAAGAAGTGCACGTCTTGGGCAAGGAGGCAGTCAAGCATTTATGAGATAAGAGTGCGGGGCAAGAAATAGATCGATCAAAGAGAAAGAGTGGGGAGCAAGTAATAGATCAACCTTATCCAAATAGCCGATAAGGATGGAATTATTTCCTTCCTTATCCATGAAGATTCGTCTAAATCAAAATCTGCTAAATAAAGAAAGTCTCTTGGTCAACAGAAGCTGTTGGAAGACAGCTGGCAGACAGCTCGCCCAACCCTAGCTGCCAACCGACTTACCTAATGGGCTTAGCCTCCAAGACCTACGAATTTCACATTTATAAATACCCCTAGATAGCGAACCAGATGTAACTTTTATCTTTCAGAATCTTTTCAATCTTTTGCTCTTGTAATACTTAGTCTAGGGTTTACTTTATAGTTTTCGAGAGTTTGCCCCTTCAGGGGCAAACGATCTTTGTACTTTGTTTCCGACGATGTTGGTGTCGTTCGGCTTTATTTTTAATTCAAGTACTTTTTATGTTTCGTTCTTTCTTTTCTTGTTCTTTACTTTATGTCTAGGTAGTTATACGAATCTGTGCTTGGGCAAGATGACGCTGCATGAGCATTAAATCTGGATGTTGATTCGGACAAGGGGAAAGCTGTATATATGTGTGTTCCCGAGGCATTGGGCAATGATTTCAAAGAAGTTCGGTGGTCTCGGGTAACTCGGAAGTACAACGAGCCTCGGGCACATACGGATTCCTACATCGCAGGAGGGTTATCAAGTGCACGTCGCAATTGCCTTACGTTCCTCGAGAGCGGCAAGAGCGGTTTGTAGTCTTGGCCTAGACCTGCAAAGATGTGTCAATGCTGGAGAAAGCCGAAAGAGAGGTCCTCGTATCTCACCCGTTGCCAGAGTGGGCCCATCTAGAACCAAATGCTGCTTGATCAACATGCGCCTTATAAAGGTGGAATGCCTGGGGACTTTTGGGCAAGTAAGAGGATTGGCTAGGGTATGCCTGTGAAGACCTAAACATAAGGATGGAGCTGGGTGGGCTATGTAGCGTACGTGGCGACGTGACAATAGGGACCCTGCATAGCTTTAGCCTATAACCACTGACACACATACGCACCACATATCCTTGCATCGATGAAGACGTCTTGTTTATGTAGATTGACTCAACACCCAAATGCAGGTTTGTCTTTATCTTTTATTTTGTTTATCTTTTAGTTTAACTTTTATTTTCCTGTTTGGCCAAGATGTGTCTGTGCAGAGCCCAAACCATTAGTGACACCCTGACCAAGAGAAAGCTACACCAACTCCTCGTGGGATCGACCCTATACTTACCGCTAACTGTTCTTAGCTGTGGGCGTAGGAAAATTATAAATGTATTTTGCACGTGACTTAAACGACGGTCGTGTCAACAAGTTTCTCACCAAACACGACTTTCAAGGCCTCCCAGTCAAAATCTACAACCACAAACTATCCTTAGAAGATCATGTGACTCGAATGGACCACATGGAAAGAGAAATCGCCACCTTACAGAAAGAGGTCAAGGAGCTTAAAACTCAAAAATCCTCTGCTCAAGCTAATGAACTCACCTCTATTCAGCTCACTCAATCTCTGGATGAGACCTTCAAACAACTGCACAATGAAGTAGACACTCTTAAAGACTCAGTTGCCCTCCTATTTGATGTTACAAAAAAGGGGGGAAAAGAAGGAACTAACATCACAAACTGAAGCAGATGTTGCCAAAGATGAGGAGGTCGCTAGACAAGTGGCAGAGAAGGAAAGCTCCAGGCAAACTGAAGAAGATGTTGCCAAGGATGAAGAGCTTGCAAGGCAACTGGACGCGTCCATGAACGCTAAAGTCAATAAGAAAGACAAAAGTCAACTTAAGGAAGGAGTGGCCCAGCTTAAAGATAAATTTACTGATATCCAAGCTGAACTTTTGTAATTGACTTTGCTGATATCCAAGAATTAGGACTTGAAGATAAATTTACTGACATCGAAGAATTAGGACTTGACAGTGAAGAAGCTGACAAAGATGCTCCCCCACTGTCTTCAACCCTTGCTAAGAAAGCCATGACTGTGGAAGCCATAGAAGATCAAGTAAAGGATGCCAAATGGCTCACCAACTTCAAGAAAAGAAAGATCGCTACGCTTGAGAAGTTTTAAAAAGAGCTCATGAAGACTATCGACAAAAGCTCTTCCAAGAGAAAGAATGAGATTTATGAAAAGTGGATAAGCAAAGCCAAAGAACGATCTCAAGCTCGACAAGAAAGATCTCAGCAAAGAAAGATGCAGAACCCCAACACGAACTTCCCTCATAATGACAAATGGATGTCGGTGGAACTGAATGATACGTGGGAATTCCAGAAGATAAAATTCATAGAGGAATTCTATTATGAAATGGAGTATCAAGGCATGGAAGCTAATGAAGCTTGGCTGGACCATCTTCTAACCTTCCCAACAGTTGATGTTTTTGGAGAAAGAATTCTGGATGTTCTCAAGAAAATGGTCACTATCCTCCAATTGCTCCGACCAAATGAACAATTGATCCTCCCAAGTGTAAAAGAAGTCGCGAGGTTGATTATTCTCTTATAGAGAAGAAAGCTGATAGGTTGGCATCCAAATACCATATTGATCCCCTCGTGAAAGCCAAAGAGTTCTGGGGTATCAGGAGACATGTCTATGAAAAATATGGACTGAAGCTGGAGATTGTTCAACCCAAATGATGCTGTGAAGAGAAGACAATACAATTGATGTATTTTATTCTGCATTGTTAAATTCATGACTTCAGTTGTAATGTAATCTCCTATCTTATTATCGTGTTATAATAAGAAGTGGTTTTTGATCATTCTGTTTGAAAGTTGTTACCTTGTGCTATTTCTTTCCTGAGACTAGAAATGAGGGTATCTTTTAGTCTCACCGGTATCGGTTTGTGGTATAAGTTAGGAAAGTTAAGCGATGTCAGTTTAGGGTTTTGGCATCATCAAAAAGGGGAAAATTGTTAGGAAAATTAGTAAAGGTTTCGAAAGATACTAAAACCCCAACTGACCGCAACCGAGTAGATAAATGCCTTTAGTTTGTTCTTAGCTAGAGCTCACTGTTTGAGCGTAGGGGTTTTATCTTTACAAGAGTTCAAGCAGAAGAAGTTAATCGAACTGAAGATGGGAATTCGTGAAGAACTCAACTGAGGCCCAAACTCAGCTGAGACCCAGACTCAGCTGAGGTTCAGACTCAGTTGGGACTCAAGTTCAGTTGAGACATCAACCTCAACTGAAGCACAGACTTAGTTAGACAGCAGCTCAGTTGAGTCCTCAACTGACCCACGCATCTGAAGACGTTCAGTGCAAGCGTGGAGAGAAGTTTTGACGAAGTTATATGTCAAGAAGTGGAAAGGAGAAAACTATAAAGACGCTGAAGACGGAGGAGTTGTAGCTCAAACTTGAATCTACTCGGAAGCACAAGTCAACTGGAAAACTTACCATAAATGGGCCGACAACAGCGACTTGCAAAAAGCAAAGGTCGCAATTACCATTTTAAGAAAGTTTCCAGTAAAGCATGTGGTGTGCCATACTTTTGGCAGAGGTTCAACGGCTTTTTCCAACGGCTAGTTTGACCCTTCCTCTATGAATAGAGGTCTCCACATCTAGGCTCGGTGACACAAATCATCAAATACAAGAGTAGAGAGAAAAGAAAAGGTGAAGTCGCAGCAACAGCTGACCACCTCTCTCCTCAACAAGAAGACCTTCAGTGAAGTCCAGTCGAAGTAGAGTGTTCACACCTCCTCATGTTCTGCCCTATAGACTCTCAAAAGGCCCCTTCTTTGATTTAGTCTAGAAAGTAGTTTCTTGCTTGATTTGTGTCCCAATAGACTCTCTCTCAAGATATCGAGTTTGTTGTCTTAGGTAGAAGCCTCCATTTCCCTCAGTCTTGAAGGCTTCCCAGTTGGATATCCCCCAAATCCAAACCTAAGGTCGGACTTTGAACCCGCTATCAAAGTCATCGGGTCCCTTGGAGCCCGTAATCTAATACCAGGTCCCTTGGAACCCGGAATCCAAGAACAGGTCCCTTAGAACCCGGAATCTAAGGTCAGGCTGTGCACTTGCCTGGAAAAGTGTTGTAAGGTCTTGTTCGAACCCGGAATCAAACTGGTTAGGTTTGTTTGGAACCCGGAATCCAAGTGGGGCATCTGGTAAGCATGTTTAAGCTTATTTAGTGGATTACTTCCCCAAAAAGGAAGTCCTGGACGTAGGAGGTTGATCTCCGAACCACGTTAAAATATTGTGTACTTACTTTTTATATTTTACATTCAGTATTTTAAATTTAAATCCTAACCAACTGACCCAGCATATGCACAACATATTTATCAAACTGCACTAATTTGGGAACTTGACCTTCCCCATTTCACAAAGGTTTCAGTTTTTGTAATGAGTTTAATTTCCACTATGCATCACAAAACTAATTAAAACCTCAGTTAGAGCATTCAGCTGAACTTTAGGCATAAGAGCCAGCTGAGCTACCAACTGTGTGATCAGCTCCAACTGAGCAACTCAGTTGAAGAGCTACTCCAACTGACTTTTCCAATTGTCGAGTAAATTGATCTGAGCAGGATATCTCAGTGAGAAGACGTTAAGCAAAATGAAAATTGCTACTGGTGTATCCCCCCTTCCCACACACATACCAGTTACTCGTTACTGGGACCATCAGCAAGGCTCGCAGTTACCATTTTAGGAAAGTTTGGAGAGATTAGGTGAAGCACCATGTTTTATGGTAGAGGTCAAATGGTTCTTACGAAAACCTAACTGACCTCAACTGAGTAGATGAGCCTTCAGTCTGTTCGTAGCTAGAGCTCATTGTTTGAGTGTAGGGATTTTATCTTTACGCGTTCAAACTGAAGAAGACAGCTGCAGACCAAAGGCAGTTCAAGTTCAAGTTCAGTCAGTCAGTCAGACTATTTCTCAGTCCACTTCGGAACTAAACCATGCAGTCTAATATGTTGATCAGTTCTATTGAAGTCACACGTCCAGAAGTCAGAAGAAGAAGACTTGGAAGACGAAAGAGAAAGAAGAACTCGAAATTCAAATGCAAATCTACTCAGAGTACAAGACAACTTGGAAATTTCCTTTTTTGGACCGACCGCTGAGACATGCAAAAAGCAAGGCTCGCAGTTACCATTTTAGGAAAATTTGCAAAGATTAGGTGAAGCACCATGTTTTATGGCAGAGGTCAAACGGCTCTTTCCAATGGCTCTTTCGACCTCCCCTCTCTATAATAGAGACATTTACCATTGGAGATTGGTTATGCGAGATGCCACACTGACCATTGTTGCTACTTTAAGAGGTTCGACAAAAGCTATCTCATCCTTTTGTTATGTGTTGACGATATGTTGATCGCAGGAGCAGGTGTAAAAGAGATGGATAAGTTGACGAGGCAATTGTCCGAATGATTCTCTATGAAGAATCTTGGAGAATCAAAACAAATTTTGGGCATGAGAATCGAGCGTGACAAGGCGGTGAGGAAATTGTATCTTTCACAAGCCATTTACATTCAAAAGGTCTTAGAAAGATTCAACATGGATGAATCAAAGCCAGTGAGTGTGCCATTAGGCAGTCACTTTAAGCTGTCGAAGAAAGAGTCACCGAGTACAAAGGAGGAACGTGCTGAAATGAAGAAAAATTTCTATGCTTCGGCAATTGGTAACATCATGTATGACATAGTGTGTACGAGACCAGATATTGCGCATGCAGTGGGAGTAGTGAGTTGGTTCATGGGTGATCCAAGCAAGCAACATTATGAGGCAGTGAAGTGGATCTTGAGATACTTGAGAGGTACCACGGAGAAGGCCTTATGTTTCAATGGCAAGAGTGTTGAGCTGGTCGGTTATGTTGATGCAGATTTGGCGTCCAATGACCTTGATGGAAGAAGAAGTACAACCGGTTATGTGTTTACTTATGGTATACCTGCTATTTCTTGGACTTCTAAGTTGCAGAAGATCGTTGCTTTTTCTACCACGGAGGCTGAGTCTGTAGCCGTGATGGAGGAAAGTAAAGAGATGGTGTGGTTGCAGAATTTCTTTAGTGAACTTGATATAAGGAGCACAAGAATAGTGCTCTCTATAGTGATAGTCAAAGTGCTATATTCTTGGCAAATAATCCTGCGTTTCATCCAAGAACAAAACACGTGGAGTTAAAGTATCACTACATTCGACACCTATTGGAGAGAAAGATATTGCAACTTGAGAAGGTACATGGAAGTGAGAATCCAGCCGACATGTTTACTAAGGTGGTGACCTTAATTGAAGCTATGTAGAGCTTTAATTGGCCTTAGAACTTGAAAAGAAGGCTAAGTGATGCTAAGCGGAGCAAGGAGAAGGACAAGAAGATATGGTTGCTTGGGAGTGTCAGTCTTCAAGTGGGAGATTGTTGATGTATGGAGCCTGAAAGAAAATTTGTTCCGAACTGTAACCAAAACTGCAGGCGGTTTGGTCCAGCACGTAACTTTGTGGGCTGTTGTATACGTTTCTTGGGCCCCAAGTCTTTTCCTAGTTTAACTAGGGTTATGACTCGTTTTTGTGATATTTAAATAGCTGCTCTCCCATTGTAATTAGTATCCGAAAAATATAGTGAAATTCCTGGCCTGGCATCGCCCCCAGACAAAGATACACATCGTATCGAACTGGGAAAACAATTCTCTCTTGTTTTCTCGTGATAGTGTGTGTGAGTTTTATTTCCTAAGAATAATGACACACGAAAAGATAATTGAATACAAATATAAATATTAGTTACGAAACTTTAACATATATAATTCTCATTCTGTTACACTATAAGTATCTCATTTCTTTTCTTCACAATTATTTAGGAAAAATGTGATTTAAAGGACAAAGAGATAGAAAGTAGTGGAACTTACACATTTTTGTCTGGAAAAATGACTTTCATATTGAGTAAACGATAAAGAGATACTTATATTGGAACAACCCAAAGAGCAATACTCTACAAAAAAAACAAGAATGCTCTTAGCAATTAAATATTTTGTCTTTATTTTATTTTTAATAATCGTATCTAAAATTTTAAGAAATTAAAAGAAATTAATTAAAAAATATGATAAAAATTACAATTTTACTTTAAAAATAAAATAAAATATATAATCTACTCATTAAAATTTATTTGTTAAAATCATTATATTTTAAGTGCATTCATGGTAGTATACAATTAAAAGGATGATAATGTGCATAAAATTTTAGACAAATTTATTTCCAAAAGTGCAAAGTGGCACTTTCGTTTGATAAACTCTAGCATATCTTACACTGAGTAATCATAGTTCAAGAGCATTTTCTATCACTTTACTTATACACCTTTCGTTCTGTTCATCTTGACGGATATTTCTGTTTAAGTTGTCTCACTCATCTTGACATATTTCATTTTATGGAAATAATTAAATTCTTACTTTATTCATTTTATTCATTTTAAAAACACTGTATCAATTTATTAACTTCAAAAGCACTTTATTTATTTCAAAAACACATATATTACTTTATTCATAATGCTAAGCACCAATTTTACAGTTAACACTATTCTTCTTAAACTAGTTCCGAAAAAAAAATACGTCAATATGAATGGAACGAAAGAAGTAGTAAATTTTCCTTTCAAAACCTATCAACCATGGGAATCACAAAACAAGGAATCAAATTACTTTTTCACTGTTGATTTTCTGCCAATCAAGTGAGCATATTCATTTCCTAAAAGAAAAAGGTGAGCATATTCATGCTTACATATGTTTTAGTTTTTACTAAAATTAGTATTGTCCCGTGCGTTTGTAGTACTGTACGGGAGATAAATTTTTATTTTTGAGTACAAAGACATGATATATAGTTTTTGCCCGATAAAATTAGGTGTGATAACAAAATATTGTACGTGATATATTAATTTGCAATAATGGAAAGATTATATGAAAATTATTAAATAATGTAGAAATAGTGTTAAATTTTGCAATTAGTCCAAAAAAACATATTACGACATTATTTATGTATATAAAGTCGATATATATGTCGGTATTCGGTGCCTTTAATTAGAATTTTTTTTAAAAGCAAAATTAAAAAATTAAGAAGCTAATCAAATATTTTAGCAGAAACTAAATAGTCATTAAAAAAAAAGTTGGGAAATTAAACATGCATAAATTTATCGGGAATGTTTTGACTTGACAACTTTATTTTGGATAATAGATAGATAAAAATTAATTAATTGATACAAAATTTAGTATTTAATTTTGTATGAATTCTCTGTAACCTACTTTATTTTAGTATAATATATAGATAACTTATTATCTTTATAATATATCAAATTACGTTCACGTTTTCCCTACTGTCTTATAAATGTTTTATTAAATTTATATTTTTTTGTAAAAATTGATTTTTTATAGTTTGTATTAGAAAATTAGTCTTCCGAAAAAGCATTCTTAATATATACTATTCTTTCCGTCCCGTTCATCTTGTTACATATCATTTTTTGGGTCGTTTCACTCATCTTGCTACATTTCCTTTTACAGAAATATATATTTTTTTAGAAGTTAAGGATATAATTAAGAAATCACTTTAAAAGCAGTATATTCACTTCAAAGCACTTTGTGCACTACACTAAACATCACATTTACCTTTAATACTCTTCTTCTTAATACTCGTGCTGAAAAGAAACATGGCAAGATGAAAGGGATGGAGGAAAAGAAAATGTATACAGTATATTTTTAATTCAATCAAATTTTGGGTAAACAAATAGTATATAATTTAAAAAAAAATACATTCATTTTGGGTAAACAAATAGTATATAATTTAAAAAAAAAATTGTTTATTGAGTTAACATCATGAAAATACATGAACTTACATTCAATTTCTTTTTTCACACAAACTTTCAAATTTATGTGACAATATACGAATTTTATGCCAATTTTTATTTTTTCTACGAACTTTCAATTACTTATGAATATATGAACTTTAGTTGTGATTTCAATTTTCTCACGTATCAATTATAATAGTTCAAAATTGTCAAGTTTTTTTCATATTTATGTGACAATCGAGAGTGGTCGGCTAGTGACTAAATTAAATGATCTCGTTCTCGAATCTTCATGAGTCGTCGTTTAATCTCAAAATCAACATACATATTTAATTATTTTGCTAAGGTTTATGAGATATTGGGTGAAAGTTTCTCCATATTTCTCCGATCGAAACATTAAAGAAGAAGAAGACATTAGTTGAATTTTATTCGAGTAAATTTAAATGGCAAAATTTAGAAATTAAAAAATATATATATGGAAAATTTTGAAGAAGACGATACTTTTTTTTTAATATAAATATGAAAAAAAAGTTCGCCCCAATTTTATTCTAAACTATAGTAAGATAATTAAATATGTTTGTTAATTTTGGGATTAAACTACGGTATATAGAGAATAAAAAATGAGATCTTCTAATTTAGTCACTTCACCTTTTCAATTGCTGCATAAGACATGCTAACTTCAATTTGGTAATATAATGATCGTGGAAAGATTGAACTTAGATCAAACTTATGTATTAATACAGAAAATTGAAAGTTTGTGTGAAACATAAAAATTAACTTAAAATTTGTGTATTTTTATTAGAAAAGTTTTAAAGTTGGCGAGAAAAATGAAAATTAGCTCAAAATTCTTGTATTTTATCATATTGACCCTTTGTTTATTTGGATACAATTAATCCAATCTAGAAAGTAATAAAAGAGTTATTATTCAATTTACTAATATGCGAATGAGTAGTCGTCCTGTACTCTTGAGTCTGAGCGCCCTTCACGTCAAGTCATCAAGTGCAGTCTCTTCGTCTACTGTCTCTACCGCTTTACCCTTACATAAAGCTGAAACAAATTATTCGATGACCCCCTTTTAATCTACCAAATTAAACAAGACTCTGTCTCTAGCGCCATTGACTTAACTACTTTAATTTCCAACCCTTTCTTCTCCTCTTCTTAATCTTGCCTATAATAAGCTTCACATGCGAGTTTGTTGGTTGCCGGAGCTTCATCTGAGCCTGCACACTGTAAGCTACTTCATCTCCTTCCTTTTCTTAATTAATACTAATTCCTATGCTTTTGGGGGTATCATTTTGTAACTTGTATGCATTAACTATTTTCATCGTAATTGTAAGTTGAAATGAAAATGCGAATTCTCACTTTACATGAGAAATTTTCATTATTTCAGGAGGCTCAGATTTCGATCTGTCACGGTAGCGAGTGCAGAAAAAGTGAAAAATACAACTTATCAACGAGAGAGAGAGAGAGGAAGAAGAAGAAGAAAGGTTTTGAAAATCTAAACTCGGGAAAAAGACCAATTAACCGCCATCATCCTCCACTTAAATAATACCGTCAATTGAAAAAAATAAATGAAGTAAGTAATCATTTTATTTTATTTGTTTTACTCTGTTTCTTATGTAGGAACCCCCTTGAAGAGACTCTATTGATCCGGGATCAAGAGAATGGGAATCCTGCAGAGTTTAATGAAATCTTTGGACCTCGAAACAGATGATGAGGAAGAAAATGCCATTTCTTTGCAGAATTGGTTCGACTCGAACTATCCTGAGAAATCGGAGTATGCTCGTCGGGAAAATGTTGTTGCTTCCCCTCGTGATTGGCAGAATGGAAACTCCTCAATTCGGTCCCACCAGTCGAAATATTAAACAATTTCTGTGCCTGATCCTAGGGGATCTTCATCACTTGCTTATATAAGTGTGAACGACAATGTAAAAAAATCAGGTGCTTTTGTTAAAGAAAATTGTCCGCCAAATGTTGGGAGTAGCGGAAGGCGGCGGAGGGAGGAAGTTCCGGTGATGATCAAGTGTAGGGAAGAGGATAGATGGATTAAGCATTACAGTAGCTGCCAGCGGATTCTGCTGGTGGGGGAGGGAGATTTCTCCTTCTCTACTTGTTTAGCATCAGCTTTTGGCAGGGCGTCTAACATGGTGGCTACATCTCTCGATTCTCAAGGTAGATATATGTATATTTGCTTGTGTTCTTGCTGACTCTTGTTAATTAGTGTGTGTGTGTGTGTGAATATTTGTGCCATTTTTAACATTCAAATGCAGATTTTCTGGTGCAGAATTACGGAAGTGCATTATCGAATCTGGTGGAATTGAGCATAAGGAAGTGCAGGGTAATGCACGAGATCAATGCGACTGAAATGGCAACTCATCCTCTCCTTGGGGGAATCAAATTCGACCGCATAATATTCAACTTACCATTTGCTGGATTCTTCAAGGAGTTGCCGCGCGAGGATCAGCTACGGTTAGCTGCACAATAGTATTAATTTTAATCTTGTGTAGTGGTAGGGAGGAAATTAAATGTCTTGTTCTGGTTTGTTGATGTATGAATCTGTAGGCTTCATAGAACGCTGGTGAGCAGGTTTCTGGAAAATGCTAAGAAAATGTTGAGTAAAAATGGTGAAATTCACATAACTCACAAGACCAATGGATTCCACAAGGAGTGGAAGGTGTGTACGGTGGCATATCTCCACGGACTGAAGCTAGTAGAAGCAGTGGAGTTCGATAAAGTGGAGTATGCAGGGTATAACACCAAGTGTGGATTTGGGGGCGACAACAATTTCAATTGCAACCCAAGCATGACCTACAAATTTCGACTTTAAATGTCATCAGCTAATTAAGCTTATTGTCTGGGTGCTGGTTTTTGCTACTATTTTGCATGTATCTGTGACGCTATGTATGTTTATTTTATGTATGTTTTTGAGGTTGAGGCTCAGAATATTAGAATGCGCAGTGGTGTGTAATGCTAGGAACTTAAGTGGTTTTTACACTTTCTATGTGATTTTCCTCGACCTCTACTTATTTTTGTTGTGTACTTGTCGAATCAAAGACCCAGATTGGTGTAAAAAGAGAAAAAAAAAAAAAAAAAAAAAAAAAAAAAAACTCCCTCACTTGTGCTAGTTTATTTGGGCACAGGAATTAAGGAGAAAATAATTAAAGGTAGAAAATATGTTTAGTGAAGTTATTAAAGTGAAATAAAGTAGGTAGAGAGATAGTAAATAGTGAAAGAAAGTGGAATAAAGTGAATAGAGAAAGAAGGAGAATAGTGAATGACATAAAAAATGAGGAGAAAAATAGGTTGAAATGTGTAAAATGAGTATAATTAATCAAATTAATTATTTACAGAAAATGAAGTAGGACAACTCAAATGGGACAATTGAAATAGAAATTAGGAACAAATTTGTGCTCGGCAACAACAAAAAAAGTATACTACTAGTTCATTTTCCAATAAATAAGTGACGGTTGTTACCAATCAAAATTATATTTGTAATATGTAAATGTTTAAATTTTAAATAATGAAAATGATAAGTTTTAATAGATAAATGTGACACTTATTTCGTTATATTTTTTTAATTATTCGTAAACATTGTCACTTTTATTTATAAACCTCTAAATGAAAATTAGTTTCCATGCTAGGATTTATTAAAAAATTAAAACAAAAAATACTAGAGAAAAGTGAAAACTATAAATTTTTATGATAGATTATAGCAAACAATATTACTAAGACTATTTGGAAGATATTAAAAAATAAAAAGAAGTCTGCATATCTTAGTCTAGTGATAGAGTGGTTTAATATTCGAACCAAAAGTTACAGATTCAAGTCCATCATCATGTAGTCTTTATAATTTCTGTTGCTCCAAAAAACAAAAAAAAAAAAAAAAAAGAAGAAAAAAAAAGTGTGAAAATGAAAAACAAACAAAGAAAAAAGGAAGAGAAAAAAATACAAATTTTGGGCAAGAGGAAAATTGATCCTGCGGCAATCTGATAGGCACAGAGCATTTGGAGTATTTGCAGCAGTGGATTGAGCACCGGTATTGATCCGATGTCGATTCCCCCTCGATATACCCTCACTCGATATAGCGTATATCGAGTGCTGCTGTGGAGTTGGAGGGGCGGTATTGATGGGAGGGGGGTATATTGAAGGTGGTGTCGATATTGCTTTCGACCCCGGCGTGGCAGCGATGAGAGGACACATGGCGTGCCCCCACTGGGTAGAGCTATTTTTATTTTTTTCATAATTTAAAAAAGAAAAAAATCCCCAACAGTTACAATTTTTTCATCCCATATAAATACACCTTCAATTCATTCATCCTTCACACCAAAATTCACTCTTTTATTCTAGAAACTATAAAATAAATGAGTTGGCCGGGTGTGTTTTTCAATCATGAAGAGGAGGAGGAGCGACGTCGGCGACCTAATGAGTTGGATCAGCGAGCCATGGAGCTTTACCAACAAGCATACGGTAATGATTCGTCAGATAACGAACCAGATACGAGGACGTACCTGCATCGGAATCGTGAGGAGGCTGAACAACACCTCCGGCGAGATTATTTTGACGACAACCATATATGGGGTGATGTTGTCTTCCGCCGACGGTTTTTAATGAGCAAGAGCCTGTACTTGAGAATAGCTCCAACTCTTGAGCAACGAGAGCATTTTCTTCAACAACACCTGGATGCACGATATTACGACTTTACTAGTAGTTCTTGTATTTTTTTTCTTAATTATTGTAATTTTATTTTCTTAATTATTGAATTTTTATTTTATGTTTTAGTGTATGTTTTATTTTTTTAATTGAATAAAATTGTCCTTTCTTAATTTTTGAATTTAATTATTAAGTTTTTTTAATGCTATTTATTACAAATAAAAAAAATAACAAAATAAAATCTACTCAATCATTACCAATGATTATAGATACTAGTATATATATCAATACCCATAGTGGAATTCTACACCAGTATCTTACTCAATACCACCAATCATTGAAATCACGCTTCCCGGCGATAGACCCAGTATCTATATCAATACCCATTGTGGATGCTCTTAGCCAATAGGCATACAACAGATTTGGTAAAGAAGTCATCCTGTGTAACCCTCTCTCCGTTCACAATATTATCACATTCGAGTTTTAAGAAAGTGGTCGTGGTAGTGAAGGAAGAGTAGTGGATAATGTTATGAATGGAGTAAGGGTCACACTATATATGTGAGTGAAGTAGTGAAAAATATAAGGTTAAATCTAATGTATTATGTGGACTCTAATATTATAAATGGAAGTGTCAACAATATCGTGGACAATCCTATATAGCAAAATTGACAATGATATCATGAACATAAAGAGTATATAATTGGTTTATGTGTGGGTCAAATGCTACAACAAACATCCTCAACGCATAGAAGGTGATTTAATTTAATAAAAAAATTTTATGATTTATCTGATCCATACTCTGTCCCCGATATGTTTGTGAATTTTGCCATTTATGTACATCCATGAAATGGTTTTTACTTCCATTTATAGTAGTAGGGTCCACATAATACATTATATTTAACCTTGTATTTTTCACTACTTCACTCACATTTATAGTGTGACTCTTACTCCACTCACAACAATACGCACTAGAATCCACTATACTACGCTACCATTTCTTAAAACTTATACTGTCTACAATGTAGCAATCATATCATGGACGGAAGGAATATAAACAATCAATGGTAGAAACAAAATACATTTGTTTCTATGGGGAATAAGTTTTTATTTTAACTATATATATATATGTATATATATATATATATATATATATATATATATATATTAATGGAATTTAGTGGTTAGCCAATCACTATTATTAATCAAATAAGATCTTAATTATTAATTTAAATAGTCTTAAGTAAAAAAAGATTTGCATCTTTGACTTCATTGACAATGTGTTGAAACTAAAATAAAAATCAAGAATAAGTAATAGAATTCATATGTATGAAATATTTTGAAAAATCATATTTTGTATTCTTTAAAAATTGTTTGGTGTTTACTGACCGCAAAGTACTACATGTTTGCAATGGCATGTTGTTGCAATCCGTTCGTGGTGAAATCAGTCACTATGCTATTGTGAGACGACAAAACTAACAATATCAATCACTATGCTGATCGATCTGAATTTTTTCTTACTCATTCTAATCTTAATTACAATTTTAACCGTGGTTAAAAATACCAACCCAGCGCGCTAAATATCACATACTTTACAGTTTTGAGGAAAACAGTTTCTCAAAAACCAACTGCCAATTCCGCACAGAGTTGGAAGCTCTTCTTCATGGCATTCATCACTCACCCAATTCCGCCGGAAAAATTGACTCTGACAGTAAGAGTCGACTTTCAGCAGCGTTTTGATCCTTATAATATGAGGATGATGATAACTACGCCACTCGGAGGACTAAGGCTATCTGCATTCTTGAGAGACACTTAGTTTCTTTAAGGCGTCTCTAACTTCAATTTCCCCACTTAGAGACATAATACCTGCATTCCAATTGTCTCTAAAGTGTCTCTAACTTTCATTTTTAAAATTAGAATTTTCCATTAATTAATGAAAATTAGAAAAATTACATTGATTCAAATTAAAAAAAAAAAAAACATTGCACTATTTAATAAAAATATAAAAAATTACGCACATCTCCGGCGTTCCTTCACTTCTGCCTAGGGTTGCTTATTCGGATCCGGGTAATCGCTTATTAACCGTAACCGGTAATAACGAATCGGGGTGGTTACCCGTTAACCGATTTTTTTCAGTTATGGGTCGGTTTCAGTTAGGGCTTGTGAAGAATTCCGGCCGATAACCGGTCGGGTTAATCAAATAACCGGCTAATTATAAAATATATATACTTTTGTTGTATTTTATTTTGAATCCCCCAAATAAACCCTACCTCTCTCACTCTCTCGTCACGCCGCACACCACCACAACAGTTACAGTTACGCCTCTCTCTCATCCTCCGGCGGAGGCGGAGTCGACGGACGTCTCTCTTTCTCAATCTCTCAGCCTCTCTTTTCAATCTTCCTGCTCCACCTCCACCGCTCGGCCCACTCCGGACGTCTCTCTGACTCTCTCTCAATCTCTCAGTCTCTCTCTTTGCGCGAGTCCGGGCTGGGCCGCTGCGGTCACCCAGTCGCCGCTCCGTGAGCTTGCCACCGTGCCAACCACCGCCTTCCTCGGTTCCTCCTCCGTTGCCTAGTCCACTCGCTGGCACGGCGCTCCTCATTCCTCAAGCTGAAGCGGTATGTAACAGTATGTATTGTTCTACTATCAACATTTTCAATGCCATTCATTAATTTTACCTCAATCTTCCCTTGTTCCCATTTCATTTCTTCAAGATGCTTGTTTTTTTTTTCCTTAATGTCACTTAATTCAATTCAATTGGTTCTTGTTTTCTCATTTCCTTGCTTTATTTTCTTCTTTGCGTAATAAAGTTTTCAATTTTAGTCTGTTAATGTGTTGTTTAGCTTTGCTTGTATTGACATTTGACAGACTTGCGTTGTCAAAGTCAATATACAACTTCTTTCTCTTATTTCTTTTATTTTGACTTGTCTGTTAATGTGTTGTTTAGCTTTTCTTTTTTATTTTGTTTTGTATCATTAAATCATTAAAGGGCTTTTATAGTATATCGATATGATGTTCAAACACATTATGGATCAGATTTAAATTGTATTCATGCCACGTATCTTGTTAGTTAAGAACATCCTTTTCATTTGGGAGCCACTATGTATAATTTTTCGTTTGCACTACAATTTATGATTCAGTGATTCTTATGCTTGGAAATAGGAAATTTGGAATTTGCCTTCATGTTTAGGAACAAGTTTCTCTGTTTATTAATTAGCAGTTTAGCACTTTACAGTTTACACTTATAGTATTTGTTACTAGTATTGTTTCTATTGTAGTTCTCACCAAATCACATTTGTTTATTTTTCAATTTTCAGGATAATTGAATGTTTAGTATATTGATTCTTGTAATCTTCTTAATTGTAGATGGCCAAGACGAATAAAAGCGGACAGCTTATATCTCAATCTGAAACACAAGCTAGTAATAGTAAGCTTGTAGTAACTGATGATGAGGAAGAGAATCGGCCCATTCATGAGAGAATAGAATTAGACGATATAGAAGAGGAAGAAGGGGAAAAAGAGCAGCAGCAACTGGCTAAGAGGCCTCCGAGGGGCAGTCGCACCTCTAAGCGTAAAAGGGCAGTTTCAGAATGTGAAACCGAAGAGCGGGAAGACGGAAATCAACTCGTACATCCGATATGTGGACAAAATTTGATTCTGTGCTTGTTGAGATAGGAGAACCTCCTATAAAGAAAGATAAGGCCAAATGCAAGACTTCTGGAATGTTGATTGCAGCTGATACATCAAAAAATGGCACCACAACGATGTGGAAACATTATGAGAAGTGTCAGAAGAAGAACAAAGCAAAATAGAATCAAACTGTGCTCAACTTTCAAGAAAGCACCGATGGAATAGGGACGAAGATGTTGAAAACGTGGAGTTTCAACCAACTTGAGTGCAGAATTGCGTTGGTTGAGATGATAATTCTTGATGAGCTGCCTTTCAAGTTCGTGGAATGTGAAGGATTTAGGAGGTACACTCATTGGCTATGTCCTCAATTTCAAATCCCCAGCCGACACACAATACGAGCAGATTGTGTGAAGATGTTTTTGGAGAAGAAAATTGTTATGAAGAGCTTCTTTCAGAAGAAAGGAATGGGGAGAGTCTCGATTACCACTGATTGCTGGACTTCTATTAATAACACAAATTTTATTTGTTTTACAGCTCATTGCATCGACAAAGATTAGGTCTTGCACAAGAAGATCATCAGCTTTCGTAAGATTTGCAG
This sequence comes from Schizonepeta tenuifolia, assembly GCA_029490685.1. Lineage (NCBI taxonomy): Eukaryota > Viridiplantae > Streptophyta > Magnoliopsida > Lamiales > Lamiaceae > Schizonepeta > Schizonepeta tenuifolia. The sequence continues at coordinate 80,326,182 of CM055955.1, read as the reverse complement.
TCACAAAGGGGATGATCTGGGTGCTTCTATCATCTCATCATTGGAGGAATGGGGGTTGAAGAGAATACTTTGTTGCACAATGGACAATGCATCGGTAAATGATGTATGCATTAGATACATGAAGCCAATCCTTGAGAGTTGGAACACGAGTGTAGCTAGTGGGAAATTTCTCCATGTGCGTTGTGTTGCACACACCCTAAATTTGGTTGTCCATGATGGGTTAGAGGAGATTGGCTTGTCCATGAGAAGAGTTAGAGAAGCATGCAAGTGGATCAGGGGGTCACCGGCTAGAATTAAGCGTTCAAGAAAACAATTAATGCTTGTAACCATAATATTGAGACCTCCAAATTTATTTGCTTAGACGTGCCGACGAGATGGAACTCGACATACTTGCTGTTGGAGTCAGCCATGCCATATTCTGAATCCATCAAGTACTTTGCTCGGGTGAATGATGACTTTGCAGATAACCTATTGGGGTTCCTGAAGATGCCGATTGGGTAAAGGTGAAGATGATGATGGAATACTTGCAGAAGTTTTATGATCTTACCAATATTGTCTCCGGCACCGCATATGTCACATCGCACCATTTATTCAAAGAAATGTGTGGTGTATTTGACCTCATTTATGAATTGGATTTCAATGAAGATCAAGAGGTAAAAAACATGGCAAGGAAGATGAAAGAGAAACTTGGTAAGTATTGGTTGGAGGAAGGCGAGTTGAATCCTAAGATGAACAAAATTTTCTACATTGTTGCATTGTTGGACCCGAGGCAGAAAATGAAACATGTGGAGATGTGTTTGAATGGGGTATATGGCGAAAAGCGGGCGGCCGAATTAGTTGTTGAGGTGAAAAAATCATTAAATGAGTTGTTCGAGTTTTATAAGAAAGAGATCACAGCCGTGCCACTTATTCCAGAATCAAGAGCCAATGCATCTACTATGTAATTGGGATGAGCAGATCGTTGAGGTAGAGGTAATCGATATACTTCTCTACTTGTAGTTACGGATGAACAACCCGATGCTTGTGCTGACGCTTCAAAGATGACTCTCTATTTTTCGGAGAAACAATATGTGATGACTCAAGAAGAGGTTGCTTCATTTGATGTGCTTGATTGGTGGAAAAAACATGGACCACGTTTCCCCGTGCTAAGTGAGATAGCTAAGGACATCTTGGCGATTCCCATATCTAGTGTTGCTTCAGAATGTGCATTTAGCACGGGAAGTCGCGTTCTATCATAGTTTAGAAGCTCGTTGACTCCCAATATGGTTGAGGCTCTCATTTGCACTGAAGATTGGTTGAAAGCTAGTCCGGTTGACAATTTTCTTAAAGATGAAGAAGGTGTTCCTGAATCCCAACTAGAAAAAGAGTTTGAAACTGGTGAGTATTTAATAATTCTTAAGTCTTGAATTCCAATTATCTAAAGAACAAAACTAATTACTTATCTGTTTTTTTTTTTACAGTGTTGAACTCACTTGGAATAGGAGGCCAAAAAGAGGTGAGACAGCCGGCGACAAGTGCGCAAACAAGTGCAGCTTGATGCCTTTTTGGCCCTTGAAGATGGATGATATTTGGACCTTGTTTAGCCGAATTTGTTTGATGTGTTTTAAGTTTAACTTTTAAGCTTTTGGAACTTTGGATCATGTTTGTTTGTTGTTCCCTTGTTAACTTTTAGTGATTTGTTTGTTGTTGAATGCATGGCATTGCACTCTATTTAAGTTTGTTGTTTGATGTTTTGAGTGATTTGTTTGATGTTTGATGTTTCCAATGGTTTGTTGGTTGTTTGTTGTTGAATAGCAAGGTGAATAATAGCAAAAACATGGCTACTATTTTTGTTTTTTTTTTTAAATTTGGTTATATTTCGGGTAGTCGGTTAATTAACCGAATCGGTTACCCGATTAACCGATCAGCCATGTGGTCGGTCATTTGATCGGTTAGTCGGTTACCCGGCTAACCGAACTGACCAGTTACCGGTTAACCAACCAACTGATTTGGGTCGGTTCATGATACCGTTTTTCACCCATTTTGGGTTCGGTTAACCGAAAATTTGGTCCGGTTAACCAGATAAGCAGCCCTACTTCTGCCACTATCATCATGTGGACTTTGAGTTGCTCCCTTATCATGTACCCCGTATTCTTTTGGATGATTTTCATGTCGATGTCATGTTGTTTCGCCCGAGCAGATGCAAGCATTGCCTCCGAAATGGTTTGCTTGGCCTCGATGAGGGTGGTGAGTCGGGCATTTGTCTGATCCAACAAGTGGTTGAGTCTTGATGACCCAATTGCTGCTTTCTTCCCTTTGGCTTCCCTTCGTGCCTCTGCCCTTGCCGCATCTCGACCCTGCAGTCTAGGAGGCGCACTTTCTCCTTTGGTTGATGCCTCCTCCACCGACGGCGCCAATCCCGAAGATGTGTAGGCGCTCGAGGCCAAAGTCTTTGTCTTCTTCATCGAGTGAAAGTCAGGGAAAGCTTGAGTGAAGAATCTTGGATAGTCGCGTAGAATTTCCCAAGCCTTGAAATACTTGAAATAAGAGTCTGAGGTTAATACCTTGTAGATTTCTTGGGCATCATCTCTCACCATGTCGTCGGAGGCACCGCTCGGTCTGAGCTTGTTTGCTTTCTCGAAGCGACCATCCAGTTCTTCACCATTGTCTGGATTCACCCAAAAATGTTCTTGCACTGCTTGTTGTTGAGGCTGTTTTCAAACATCGCGTTGAAACGAGCAGATACTTTGCCCAGTATCTTCCGTCGGACATGTCAGCCCCGATGATTGAGTTGCACGTCTTCTAGATCCAAATCTGTGCCATGATGGCAACCTCTTCATTGGTGTAGTTGTGACGCTTCGTTTTGCCTCTGTCGGCATCGGCGGCGGTGGCGGAGTAGGCGACGACTTTTCTCTTGCCCTTGCCCTTGCCCTTCTTTCCTTTGGCAGAAGGTTGTGGCGGCAGCAACATCGGTGGCACATCAGAGGTCGGGCTTTCGGTGTCGGCGGTGAAGGATGGCTATGACTCGCTAGAGGCGTTGAGGTTGATTAAATCATGCTCCATCGGCGTGTAAGCGTCGTCGGACATGTCAAGATACCACGCTGACGAAGGGAATATTGGGATCCATTTTCACAAGAAATGAAGAGATGAAGAAATGAGGGTGAATGATTTGAAGAATGGAGGCTAATTAATTTGAAGAAATGAGAATGGTGTGAAGAATTGAGGGTGAAAATGGTAGTATTTATAGTGAAAAATAAAAATAAAAAATGTCGTTGAAATAGCCATTGCAGGGTTTAAAATTTCAACCGTTAGGCGCGTGCGCGCTACACGTGCCACCTTTTTTTTAGCCTCCGGTGCGTGTGTTTCACGAGCATCTCAAACCGATCTCGAGATGGTGAAACTTGCAACGCATGGACTCGAAATGAGGGCCGTCTCAAAGCCGTCTCGAGCCCCCATGCGTATAGCCTAATATTGATAAGAAACAGATGGGTAAATGTCCATCCCTTCAAAACGTGTAAATTTAGCAAATTCATAAAGAAACTTATGGTTGAAATATAATAACTTATAAAACTACTACTAAAATTAATAGGAAACAAATGAATCTCACTAACTGTTACTGAAATAATTACTTGAAGAATACATTTTTATATATATGTTCATTTGGTAAAGTAGTATAATATTGAATAAATAGTGTTTTAAAATGTAATACTAATATAAAATGAAATGAAATGTGTAATCAATAAATTAAAATTAATCTCTCCGCAATTGAAGAAATGCCCTAGTTACTGTTCTGCGCGGAGTTTAAGAATGCTGGTAAAGTGGAATAAAGTGTTGTAAAAAGATTTTAGGGGTAATGTTAATCTTGACTTTTAATTGCAATTAATACTTGTATTTTAAAACTCTCTCTTCCCTTATTTCATCCATACTGCATCGAAAATTAATTTAATTGAGAGTGTGTGTTTGTTGATTTTTTTAATGCCGTAGAACTAAAATTAAATCTGGAATTAATAAAAAATAAAATTGCATTAAATGAAAAACTGAATTGCAGAAACACAAATTAAATGCCTCACAGGATTTTTTCTTCCTCAAAAATTGCAGAACAGTAATTGCATTAAATGGAAATCAGTTTTTGTGCCAAATCCAAAATTTACACACTAAAATTCAAATTTTCCACCTTAAACTTGGAGGGAAATAAAAGTACACCTACCACATTATAACCTCAATAAATACAGCTTCATTTTTCAAAAACTAAACATTCTAACACTTCATAAATACAGCAAATCTGCAGTCATGTTGTTTGGGCAAAAGAGGTCCAATTTGAGTTATGAAGAACACAATAAAATGGCGCAGTGACTCCTCCAAAACAGCAAGGACAGCCAACTGAACTATGGGGCAAAAAAACAGTGTTGTGAGGTCTTCAAGGTGGATCCCAAAACAATGTGGCACACTTGGAAGCAAGCAGTTGCACAACACTCCTTGGGCAAGCCTATACATGTTGTAGCCATGAAGAAAGGGTTAGTTCATAAAGATAAAAAGCATATGGATGAAGAAAAATTGAAAAGCTTGTCAGTTTTGGAAAGCAGTTCAATCAGAAAAATTGCATTGGGCATGGGAGTCAACAAATTCCAGATACAACAATGGTTGAAAGAAAAAAAGATAAGGCATCATACTAATGCAATCAAACCATTCCTCACTCCCACAAACATGCTCCATAACTTGCAATTTAGTCTTAGACAACTCAGTTGTGTTAGTGAAAAAAGGCAAGATACAGTTTCAACATATGTACAATGTCATTCACATAGATGAAAAATGGTTTAATTTGACAAACACAAATGGGAAGTATTACCAGATGCAAGGGGAAGAAGAGCCATATAGAACATGTAAATCCAAAACGTTCATTGAGAAAATCATGTTTGAGTGTATGGTTTCCAGACCAATCATTGATAGCACATGTACTATCATATTTGATGGTAAGTTTGGAATATTTCCATTCACTTATGAGGAGCCTTCTCAAAGAAATAGCAAGAATAGAGAGAAGAGAACCACGATAACTAAGCTAATTCAAGCCATAACTAGGGCTGTAATGAAGTAGACAATGCTGCAGCAGGTAAGGCATCACTTGTAATCTTTTTTTACCTATCAGAATCTGTGTGATTCATCATTTAGGATTGTACAAGTAATAACCTTAAGTGTTGCAGATGCTACCAATCATAAAAGCAAAGTAGCCTGAAGGGATAAGCAAAAACATAATCATCCAGCAAGATAATGCAAAATCACACATAGAAAACATGGATCCAGATTTCAGAGCAGTTGCATCAGCAGATGGATTCAACATACAACTTGTCTACCAACCAGCAAACTCCCCAGACACTAACATCAATGATCTTGGCTTTTTTAGAGCAATACAGACACTAAAGGATCAGATGCAAGCAAACACAGTAGATGACATGATCAGAAATGTGAAGCAAGCATTTGAAGAATTTGAACCATGGAAATTAAACAATGTATTTCTAACATTGCAGGCATGTCATCAAGAGATCATAAAGTGTCACGCCCCGTTTCTGGGGGTGCGACGAACGATAATAAATCATCCAATAACTCAACTCACATAAGGGATTCATGCTCGGGGAATCAAGGGAATATTGACTGAAAGCGATAACAATTAAAGGCATGCTTTCAAGTCACAATAAAACAACCAATGAGCATAGATAATTTACATAAGTGAATCCCAAAGGATATAAGTTGTCAAGTTCGCATGATTCGGGATTTAAGGAAAGACAGTAAATTGTTTCGAGCACATCACTATTGAATTCAAACAAGTATCAGAGTAAATCCAAACATATTGAAAGCAAATATCATGCAGCGGAGACATCAACTCAATCCCAACAACTACATGTATGGAGACATGTAATTGCCAGCTAACTTTCGACTCAACCAAAAGAGACACACCACCAAGCGGTCCATGCTATCCACATCCCGCTAACATGCACGTTTAGAAATATATGCAGAGTTGAGTACTTCGTACTCAGTGAACACATTGCCAAAACATTTTAAAAACTTGCTCTTAGAGCTATATTATTGAACTTGTCTTGCCACAACATCACAAGCATTAAAAAGATTTAAAACGTTTTACATGTGAATGCAAAATCATTTTATTTTCCAAATGGACTGCGCAGTCAAAATATAATACTCAATACAAGCATGTATCATCAACCACATCAACTTTGTGTCGAGAAGTAGGCCTCCTTCTTAAACACTGTGACCGGCTAAACCAATGTAAAGCTCACAGTCACCTCAACTAACTCAAATACTACACGTGGGTTCCTGTCTTTCACAGGGTAATAATATCTCAAGCAGATGATAAAGTATACCAACTCAAATAATATGGCAAGTCAATTGATTTAAAACTCACAGAGTAATAATGCTCAATAAATAATAGCATTCATCAGTCTTTCGGTTTTAGAAAAGTCCACCTGACTTCCGAAGAACTAAGCTAGGTGGCTTACTCTTTTCGTCCTCGCTACTTTTCCGTCCCGCTTTGTCCTTCACAAACAACATCGAATAAGGACGAGATTATTATCTCGTAAAACGTAAAGTAGGTTTTGGGCTCAGCTGAAGGACTTCTACTTGACTCGGTTCTTTGTTATATTATTTTAACTTTTCTACGTCGATATCTTTCTCGATTTTCTCGTTCTCGGGTTATCGACTTTACTTAGTTACTAAATAAAACTTCGACTCACATTCTCGATTCTAGAAATAATATTACTTGAGTATTTCTTGCTAAACGAGGAAATGCTACTCATCTTAATCATGCTACTCGAGTTCTTGATTCATATTCTTAACTATCGTCATCACAAATCATTCATGTCATAAACGAGTATTTACAACAAATGAACAAGTCATTTCATGAATAACGAATAGAAATATTTCACTTAAGCACATAAGTTCAATCAAGCATAATGAACTCAAACATGATTTATATTTCAAAAACATTCAACAGTTATCTCAACACTACTCAGCTTTATTTTTGAAAATATTAACTTCATGTGATTATTGGAAATACGACATCATTTTTCAAAAGACGAATATAAACTCGTATAAACCCTCGTCTTAATAATTAACTTCCAATAATATATATATATAGGAAATAGATCATATGAGAATGGATCTTAAAGTGAGAAATAGGAATTAATCTTCATCATAGATCTATTGGTGATGAAGGGTCAAGATTTGGCCAAGTACAACGGGTCAAACCCGGCTCAATCCGGGTCAATCCGAGTCAACCCATTGACTTTTTTTTTTTATTTTTTTTTTACTTTCAGCTCACATGCACCACTTCACATATTCGGATGCACCACTCTATATAATTAGATGCACCACTAAGTGCATTTAGATGCAGATTTTCAGTTTTTTTTTTTCAATTTTTTTTAAATAAACTGTCACCCAAGATGCACAACTTCACATATTCGGGTGTACCACTCTATATAACTAGATGCACCACTAAGTGCATTTAGATGCACAAGATTTTCAGTTTTTGTTTTTCAATTTTTTTTTAAACAGTCACCCAAGATGCACCACTTCACATATTCGGATGCACCACTCTACATAATTAGATACACCACTATGTGTAGTGAGATGCACCGAATTTGTAAAAAAAATAAAAAAAAAAACTAAAAAAAATGGATGCACCACAATGCATAACTAGATGCACCACACAGTGTAATTAGATGCACCACATAGTATAACTAGATGCACAATGTTTTACGAAAATAAAAAAACGAAAACAAAACTAATGCATCTTAATGCACTTAGTGGTGCATCTCATTTTATAGTGTGGTGCATATGACCTGACCGTTAAAAAACATTAAAATCTTGTGCATCTCAATACACTTAGTTGTGCATCCGATTATGTGAATTGGTGCATCCGAATATGTGAAGTGGTGCATGTGAGCTGAAAAAAAAAAAAAAAAAAAAGTCAACGGGTTGACCTGGGTTTGACCCGCTTTGATCAGGCCAAATCTTGACCCTCCATATAGATATGATCAATGGTGGAGATTAATTCCTATTTCTCACTTTAAGGGGCGATTGCATGGTGATGGTCCCGATACGAGTTTTGGTGTATGGGAGGGGGGGGGGGGAATACACCAGATAGGAATTTTAAAAACAACCCCTGAAAAATTACCACAACTGAGTAAGAAGACTCAGCTGGAATCACAACTGAGTAAGAAGACTCAGCTGGAATCACAACTGAGTAAGAAAACTCAGCTGGAAGAGTGGTGTTGTGCGGAATGTGGTGGATACAAAAACAACTCGTATAAAACAACTCACGCTCAAATGCAAGGTCGATCAACAATCAAATCAGTTGAAATGTAAAGATGCAGTTTTGAGTGCTGGTTAGTTGGACAGTTAGATATGCAGAAAGTAACTGAACAGAAAACACAACAGAACAAAGGAATTACGTGGTTCGGAGAGAACTCCTACGTCACGGGGAGTTGTGAGTCCACACAACTCAGTCCAAATTCTTTAGGACAACTACCACAAAGCTTCCGCGGGCTTTGCAACCGTACAGATAAGTTTGCGGGTACTTATCAACCTTTCTACTCAATTTCGAGAAGAGCAGGATCCTAACAACCTTTTTAGGGGATGTGTATAAGGGTGGGTTTTCCAACTACTAGCTCTAACAAAGAAGTGAGCTAGGATCTAAGCTTAAACGAATGAAGACTCAAACTAAGATCGAAAACACCAAGACAAATTCTAACTCTCTATGAACTCTCAGTTGGTCATGTTCTTAGAAAGAGGATAATTGCAGTTTAGCTTGTGCACAGTATATCGTCGTTCTTTCGCTCTTCTGTCTCTTGTGTCTTCTATCTTGATGAATGAATGAATGCCTCAATTTATAGGCAGTGAAGATCAACTAGCCGTTGGAAGAGCCATTGATCTCTGTTCTGTGAAAGCGATGGCTTGTCTCTCATCTCTGCAGATTTTTCCGATTTGGCAACTGTGAACTTATGCTTTCCTTCTGAGACAACCTTGTGTTGGGCCAAATGAGGTAATGACAGAACGTCAAACCTTCACGTGACTTCCTATTTGAAATTCAAATTTCAACCTTTGTCTTTCAACATTGGTCAGTCGGTTCAGACGTTTGATTTTCATCCGAGTGGTCTTCAGCTGATGTTCCATCTGATCGCTACCTTCATCTGACCTTCTGTCTGAAGAGGAATAGTTGAACCCTCAGCTTCCTTGAACTTCATGTTGTCGATCTATCAGACTGAGTCCTGCAACTGATGTTCCATCTGATCAGGTGGATTGTCACATCTGACGCACACTTGATTACTCAGATGTTTTCTTTCATCCGATGTTCTATATCCGATCAGTTGGCTTGAACGCTCAGTTGTCTTTCTTACATCTGATATTCCATCCGTGTTTCCATCTGAAGTTCTATCCGAGTATAGCCATATAGCCGTCTTCAGCTGGAGTCCAGTAAAGATAAAATCTGAACATTGCTCAAACAGCGAGCCTAAATACTAACATTAGGATATGGCAACATCTACTCGGTTGGGGTCAGTTGGTTTTGGAATCAATCAAAAGTTTACTAAATTTCCCAACACATGGGAACCCATCCCTATATATATATATACTCATTCTTTTTCTTAATTAAATTTTCTTTTCTTTATTCCATAAAATTTTGACTTCTCAATTAAAAACTCGAAGTTCGATATCTTTGTCGTCTTATCTCGAATTCAAAAGATTTGAAAAGCAACTCGATTATTTTTACTCAAGCATCATCATTCAATCATTCAATACTCGACACATCATCAAAGAACGAATATTCAAGCATTTAAGACTCACTAAACTAGATTTTCACATTTTTAGTAATTAATATTTATTCGATTTCAAACTTATAACTTTCTTTTATTCAACTTATTTCTTCATTGCATTATTTAATCATCCAAGTATAAACTTGAATCTCAAAACTCATGTTTTACAATTCCTTATTTCATTAACTTATTTATTTTTACTTTTATTATTTTTATTCCAAGACTCTTTGATTATTTTCATAATCAAAACAAGTAAAAGAACTCAATCTCAATTTAATTATTTCTTAAGTTCTTATACTCAACTCCTAAAATATTTTTCTCCTTAAAAGAGAATTTATCTCTCTTTATGTTAATTTTTTTCATTTCTTATTCGAATGAACGAACTTAATCTCGACTAACTCATCTCTTAAGTTTTCATGCTCGTCTTTTAATTCCATCTTCTTTGTTTTAATTTTCCTTTTTATTTCTCAACTAATATTATTATCTCTCTTTTTAATTACTATTATTAAACTTATATAATTTCTTCTCTTAATTATTTAATCCTTAACAAAGAAATGTTTTTCCTTATTTTACTCAATTCATATCTCCATAAATAAATTATTTATTCTCTTTTTATTTTTATTTTATCATAAATTTTTTGATTTTTTTATTAATTAAATAATTAATCAATTTATTTTATAATTAATTTTATTCATCTTCAAATATTCATCTTTTTCACCAAGAACACCTAGAACACACACTCATATCATCAAATTTTCATCAAGAACACCAAGAACACACACTTACCTTCAAACTCATTCTTTTCGATTTTCATGTATATTCATAGCTAAAATTCCATTTTCTTCATCTCTTAAATTTTTATTAAACATCTAACACTCAAATATAAACATAAACACATCTATATCATCAATATCATCAAAATCATCATAAACCATAAAAAATCATAATTTCTTCTACACACATATCCATCAATTTTCTTCAAGAATTTAACAAGATAATTCAAATCCTTAACTCAATCATATTCTCATGCTCATATATACTCATAAACATACTCAAATCATCAAGCAAAAATTAAAATAATTATTCCTCATTTTCCTCATAATTTTCGGTACTCATAAAAATTCAGGGCAAATAAATTTTCTCATCTTCTTAGGCATATAAATCATTCAATCTATCATCATAAACACATGTAATCAAGAAATCATCAAAACTCAATAAAAATTATTTTTCTTCTTATTTCTTCTCTTCTTCGATTTTATAAAAAAAAAATTGTAGAATTAGTTTCTTTTCTTTTCTTTCTTAGCTCTTAATTTCTAGATGAGCTCAAAATAATTTAAATACTTGGGAGACTCAAAGTTGATTTTAACAGCCTAACGGCTTTTCTTTCATATCACCCGAATGATGGCCTCTTTGGAGGACTTATAACAAAATAAGAGATAAATATTCATAACTTTAAATTTCCCTATACGCATACAAAATGTTCTATACCTCGAATCGGACTAAACACGAGCTACCACTTCGCGTCCGATTCTACTATCTAACCATGCATCAAGTCATACATATATACATCACTGCAGAAAAGTAAAAAGAGTTCATCTCTTGGACAGAAAAGTAAATATTGTTTGAAACTTCCACAACTTCCTTGAATCGATCCTAAGCATAAGAACTGTCGTCGCTAGGGTCATTATCATTGCGCTGCTCCTCGGGGTCCTCTTCAGGATCTTCCTCGGGATCTTCTTCTTTCTCTTCGTCACCCTGCCCCTCCACTGAAACCAAACTCTCGAGAAAGTCACTGTAGGTATGCCTGGGAACTTCCCACGGGTTCATCATGTCTCTATTCTGCTCATCCTCAAATTGAGCGTTGACGTCGTCCAATTCTGACTAATCCCACGGGGGCGTCTCGGGGTCACTCTCGTCACATCGGAAATATGCTGCCACATCGACTGTACGATCAAGCTCTAGCTCACGTCTCTGATCAGCCTCACTGCTGGGGTCGGAGAAGACGAATACAAAATGGAGAAGTGATCACTTGACAAAGCCTGAAGGTATCCGTTGCCTACTGTTGCATCGGTTGCCGGATCCTCGAAGAACTCGTCGTCATCGCTATCGCCGGCACGCGTCAGCTTAAAAGGCTTGGCTATGAGCTGAACTGGAGAGGGAGTGCGGTTGCGGCGCATGAACTCCTCAAGCTGATCGTGCGAAGGCGGCAAGACTCTGATAGGGTTGTAAAAACTGTTTGGTTGCATGGCGATCGAGCTGGACGAAGCAAAGGGGTCGTACGAGTGGATAAGGAGCACGCCTCTCGAGTACAGGTAGTCCTGATAGGCGGCTCTGGGCTCTTGCTTGGGGTTAGGTGGTGAAGGAACACGAGGCGGAGTTGGTCCGTCTTGAAGTAGAGGTGGGGGATCAAGGGCAAAACTGTTCGGCAAGGTAGGGAGGTCGACGTCGAAAGGTCGTGGAGGCGAGGCACCGTACTGGATGAACTACCCGGAGATAGTGGCAATGAATGCATTGCAGTCGCCGTAGAGGTAGTCACCGAGGTACTGATGTCCAAGAAATCTCGGCACAAGCGACGCTGCCCAGTCACACCACTCATGGGGTAAGGCATGAATCAAATGAATCATACCATCCAGCGCTCCTACATCCATATACTTGACTTTCTCCTAGATCTTATGGTATCGAGCTAAAAATTCAGCGCTCGTCTCGTGGTACATCTTCCGAACGTGAAGGTACTCCTGCATCCACTCTCAATCATCCATCCTATACAAGTTTAAACGAGTTAAGCACACTAAAACAGTTAAACAGTCATGTTGAAATTTCCAACCACCACATACTCGTTCTTGCTTCCCAAAGATGTTTTATTGCTTAGGGTACTTGGCAATTCCATTTCACGAAAATGTTTGCACAAACGTTCCATCCTTTTTTATTTCCACATAAAACACGAATTAAGGAAGGCATTCTAAAGTAATCTAGTTATTCAAGCTACTTATCAAGCTTTTATCTCTAGAGGAGCGCTATTAATAAACTGAGCAACTCAATTAACAGTTAAACTTGAAAGCTTTTGAAAATAGAGCGTACCTGGTTGCCGGATGAGATGGGGGATTGTTTGGTGTGTTACTGACTCAAATGAGTCTAGGAAATAAATCTAAACTCGACTATCAAAGAAAGTTAAGCTTCAAAGCAGACGACCTGCTCTAATACCACCATGTCATGCCCCGTTTCTGGGGGTGCGACAAACGATAATAAATCATTCAATAACTCAACTCACATAAGGGATTCATGCTTGGGGAATCAAGGGAATATTGACTGAAAGCGATAACAATTAAAGGCATGCTTTCAAGTCACAATAAAACAACCAACGAGCATAGATAATTTACATAAGTGAATCTCAAAGGATATAAGTTGTCAAGTTCACATGATTCGGGATTTAAGGGAAGACAGTAAATTGTTTCAAGCACATCGCTCTTGAATTCAAACAAGTATCAGTGTAATATCAAAACATATTGAAAGCAAATATCATGCAGCGGAGACATCAATTCAATTCCAACAACTACATGTATGGAGACATGTAATTGCCAGCTAACTTTCGACTCAACCAAAAGAGACACACCACCAAGCTGTCCATGCCAACCACATTCCCTAACCTGCACGTTTAGAAATACATGCAAGGCCGAGTACTTCGTACTCAGTGAACACATTGCCAAAACATTTTAAAAACTTGCTCTTAGAGCTATATTATTGCACTTGCCTTGCCATAACATCACAAGCATTAATAAGATTTAAAACGTTTTACTTGTGAATGCAAAATCATTTTATTTTCCAAATGGACTGCGCAGTCAAAATATAATACTCAATACAAGCATGTATCATCTACCACATCAACTCTGTGTCGAGAAGTAGGCCTTCTTCTCAAACACTGTGACCGGCTAAACCAAAGTAAACTCACAGTCTCCTCAACTAACTCAAATACTACATGTGGGTTCCTGTCTTTCAAAGGGCAATAATATCTCAAACAGATGATAAAGCATACCAAATCAAATAATATGGCAAGTCAATTGATTTAAAACTTACATAGTAATAATGCTCAATAAATAATAGCATTCATCAGTCTTTCGGTTTTAGAAAAGCCCACCTGACTTCCGAAGAACTAAGCTAGGCGACTTACTCTTTTCGTCCTCGCTACTTTTCCGTCCCGCTTGGTCCTTCACAAACAACATCGAATAAGGACGAGACTATTATCTCGTAAAACGTAAAGTAGGTTTTGGGCTCGGCTGAAGGACTTCTATTTGACTCGAGTCTTTTCTATATTATTTTAACTTTTCTACGTCGATATCTTTCTCGATTTTCTCGTTCTCGGGTTATCGAATTTACTTAGTTACTAAAATAAAACTTCGACTCACATTCTCGATTCTAAAAATAATATTACTTGAGTATTTCTTGCTAAATGAGGAAATACTACTCATCTTCATCATGCTACTCGAGTTCTTGATTCATAATTCTTAACTATCGTCATCACAAATCATTCATGTCATAAACGAGTATTTACAACAAATGAACAAGTCATTTCATGAATAACGAAATAGAAATATTTCACTTAAGCACATAAGTTCAATCAAGCATAATGAACTCAAACATGATTTATATTTCAAAAATATTAAACAGTTGTTTCAACACTGCTCAGCTTTATTTTTGAAAATATTAACTTCGTGTGAATATTGGAAATAATCTCATCAACTCTTAATAAGTCAAATAGGAACTTTGAATTTTAAAACTCAAACTTCTATTTAATATTTTCAATTCAAAATACGACGTCATTTTTCAAAAGACGAACATAAACTCGTATAAACCCTCGTCTTAATAATTAACTTCCAATAACATATATATATACTCATTCTTTTTCTTAATTAAATTTTTTCTTTATTCCATAAAATTTCGACTTCTCAATTAAAAGCTCGAAGTTCGATATCTTTGTCGTCTTATCTCGAATTCAAAAGATTTGAAAAGCAACTCGATTATATTTACTCAAGCATCATCATTCAGTCATTCAATACTCGACACATCATTAAAGAACGAACATTCACGCATTTAAGACTCACTAAACTCGATTTTCACATTTTTAGTAATTAATATTTATTCGATTTCAAACTTATAACTTTCTTTTATTCAACTTACTTTTTCATAGCATTATTTAATCATCCAAGTATAAACTTGAATCTCAAAACTCATATTTTACAACTCCTTATTTCATTAACTTATTTATTTCTACTTTGATATCGATTTAATTACAACTCCTTATTTCATTAACATATTTTACGAACTCAATATCGATTTAATTATCTCTTAAGCTCTTATACTCAACTCCTAAAATATTTTTCTCCTTAAAAGAGAATTTATCTCTCTTTATGTTAATTCTTTTTTTTATTTCTTATTCGAATGAATGAACTTAATCTCGACTAACTCATCTCTTAAGTTTTCATACTCGTCTTTTAATTTCATCTTCTTTGTTTTAATTTTCCTTTTTATTTCTCAACTAATATTATTATCTCTCTTTTTAATTACTATTATTAAATTCATATAATTTCTTCACTTAATAATTTAATCCTTAATAAAGAAATGCTTTTCCTTGTTTTACTCTATTCATATCTCCATAAATAAATTATTTATTCTCTTTTTATTTTTATTTTATTTTAAATTTTTCGATTTTTTTATTAATTAAATAATTAATCAATTTATTTTATAATTAATTTTATTCATCTTCAAATCTTCATCTTTTTCACCAAGAACACCTAGAACACACACTCATATCTTCAAATTTTCACCAAGAACACACACTTACCTTCGAACTCATTCTTTTCGATTTTCACGTATATTCATAGCTAAAATTCCATTTTCTTCATCTCTTAAATTTTTATTAAACATCTAACACTCAAATATAAACATAAACACATCTATATCATCAATATCATCAAAATCATCATAAACCATCAAAAATCATAATTTCTTCTACACACATATCCATCAATTTTCTTCAAGAATTTAACAAGATAATTCAAATCCTTAACTCAATCATATTCTCATGCTCATATATACTCATAAACATACTCAAATCATCAAGCAAAAATTAAAACAATTATTCCTCATTTTCCTCATAATTTTCGGTACTCATAAAAATTTAGGGCAAATAAATTTTCTCATCTTCTTATGCATATAAATCATTCAGTCTATCATTATAAACACATGTAATCAAGAAATCATCAAAACTCATCAAAAATTATGTTTCTTCTTCTTTCTTCTCTTCTTCGATTTTTATAAAAAAAAAATTGTAGAATTATTTTCTTTTTTTTTGTTTCTTAGCTCTTAATTTCTAGATGAATTTCTAGGGTTTGTTCTCCTTATTAAATCATCATTCATCATCATTGATCATCACCACATATCCTAGTTTTGCCTAACCATAATTTAAACATGCATATCTCTTTCTTTCTCTTTATCACCTTACATATACATATACATATATACAAAACTTGAATAAATAGCATACTTTAGGGAAAATAAACTAAACTCCTCCTTCTTTGAAGCTTTTGATCGATGGTGAAAGGAAAGAGATGAGCTCAAAGATTAGCTTGGATTTTTCATGGAGGAATCCATCTCTAGACCTCAAAAAAAATGAACAAGAATTAATCATCTCTTTTTAGGGCAAGATGCCGAAAATTTTAAAGAAAAAATAGGGAGATGATTTTGATCTTGAAATGATCACCAAGCTTTGAAGAATAATATTACCTTCTTGAATTAGGGTTGAGGATTGAAGATGATGATGTTCTTGAAGCTTGAAACTTGAAACCTTAGACTTCCATGGAGTTTTATGTATCTAAGTGTGTATGTATGTGTGGCGGTGAAGAGGGAGAGAAGGAAGAAGAGAGAGGCTCCTTCTTCCTCTTCTTGTTCGGCTAAGAGAGAGAGTTGAGAGAGAATATTGCTTATTTTCTTTGCTAGAGAGAGAATGAAGATAGGTGAAATGAATGAAATGATGAAATTGATATGATTATATTCCCTAACTTATGAAAAGAATATAATTAAGCGAGAGAGAGAGGGGCATGTCAACCAAGAGAGAAGAGAGGGAGAGAAAAATAAATATCCCATTTTAACTGGTATACTTTTCCCCGGAAGAAAAAGTTTTCAAGTAGAATATATCCATATTTTTCCGTTAGCTCTCGAAACGGCTAAAAACTCTCCTTGACTTATTCCCGACATCAGAAACACCTCTACTCCATCTCATATCTCATGAAATAATTTAAAGGAATCCAAATATCTAATTTTTAGGTCATAATTCCAAGCAATGAAGAACACCCTCAAAATTTTCTCGGTTAATTAAACCGTTATGAAATAAATTTTAAAACTCTCTCATGTGATCTCAGAAAAATTTCTAATATATCTCAAAAGTCTTAGAATTATTTTTAGGTTCAAACGACACTAGTTAAACTAAATTTAGAGTCCGTCGATGAATAGTGATTTCTCGACTTATCGGCACTATTCGTCAAAAGTAAAAGTTCTCAGAATTCTCCGAAATTCATACTCAAGCTTAAACTCATATAATAAAGCTCAATCAATGCATCACATACTCATTTCGAATAATCGAAACGAGAAAAATCACATCAAAGCAAATAAGGGTATTTTCGTCATTTTTCAAGAAGATCTCTTTTCTTGAAAAAATTTTATCACTCAAGGCACGTTATTTAAACATATAAACGCATTTAAAACGCTCTCAAATACTTATAAAAGTTCGGGGTGTTACATCTTCACCCCCTTAAGAAAAATTTCGTCCCGAAATTTACTAACCTTGACAAAATAGCTCGGGATACTTCGCTCTCATCTTTTCCTCAAGTTCCCATGTAACTTCTTCAAGATCGTGGTGTCGCCACTTGATCTTAACTAGGGAAATCGATTTCGTTCTAAGTTGCTAAATCTTACGATCTAGAATTTTCTCAGGCCTCTCCACGTAGCTTAAGTCTGGCTTCAAAGCCACGTCTTCTTGACGAATCATGTGCTTTGGGTCAAAATGTACTTTTGCTATTGCGACACATGAAAAACGTTATACAAATTCCTAAAACTGGGAGGCAAAGCTAATCTATACGAGACGGCTCCAATCTTTTCAAGGATTTCGAACGGTCCTATAAATCGAGGCTTTAGCTTTCCTTTAACACCGAAACGGTGTACTCCTCTCGAGGGAGATACTTTCAAAAAGACTTTACTTCCTACGTCGAATTCTAACTCGGATCTTTGATTGTCAGCATACGACTTCTGTCAACTTTGAGCTTCCTTAATCTTCTCGCGAATCTGACGAACAGATTCTATCATCTCCTCAATCGCTTCTGGCCCTATTACTCTTCTCTCACCTACTTCGTCCCAGTAGAGTGAAGATCTACTCTTCTTTCCGTAAAGAGCTTCATAAGGAGCCATTCCAATCGTATTTTGATAGCTATTATTGTAGGAAAATTCGACGAGAGGTAGGATTTTCTCCCACTCGTCACCTTTATCTAACAACACAGCTCTTAGCATATCCTCAAGAATTTGAATCATTCTCTTTGACTGGCCATCCGTCTGAGGATGATAAGCAGTACTAAACTGCAACTGTGTTCCCAGTTCTTTTTGGAAACTTTTCCAAAAACGGGTTGTAAACTTCGAATCTCGATCGAAAGTGATCGTACTCGGGACTCCATACAATCTTACGATCTCCTTAACATAAATCTGCTCCAACTTGTCTAATCCATAGGTGTGTGGAATATGCATAAAATGAGCGGACTTCGTCAATCTATCCACAATCACCCACACAACTGTATTTCCTTTCCTTGACCTTGGCAAACCCGTCACAAAATCCATAGTGATGCCATCCCACTTCCATTCTGAAACTGGTAGCAGTTGTAAGGGTCCATACGGTCTTTGATGCAAAGACTTTACTTGTTGGCAAGCTAAACATCTTTCAACATACAAGGCCACATCCTTTTTCAGTCCTTCCCACCAGAACTGCTGCTTTAAGTCTTGATACATCTTTGTACTACTAGGGTGAGCTTTATACGGGGTCTCGTGAGCTTCACTCATTATTTCACTTCTTAACTTCTCGTCATTTGGCACACAAATCCTTCCTCGGAACAACAAAGCATTGTCACTTGACCTTAAAAAATCATGGACTTCTCATTTTCTAATCTTCAATCTCAATTTCTCCAAATTCTCGTCTTTCCTTTGACCTTCTATGATATGGGATCTCAAGTCTAGCATTACTACCAAAGTAGCAATCACTTGCTCTACCGTTGCTGGAGGTAGAACTACTTCAATTCTCATTCTTCCAAATTCTTCAATCAACTGTTCTTCCTCAGATAGCAAAAATCCTAGCTCGGTATCCTTTGAATTTTTCAATTTCTTTTTTCGGCTCAATACGTCGGCTACAACGTTAGCTTTTCTGGGATGATAAGATATCTTGCAATCGTAGTCTTTCACTAACTCAAGCCACCTACTTTGTCTCATATTTAACTCCTTCTGCACAAAGAAATACTTCAAACTTTTGTGATCCGAAAAGATCTCACACTTAGCTCCATAGAGATAGTGCCTCTAAATTTTCAAGGCATGCACTACGGCAGCTAATTCCAAATATGCGTCGAATACTTCTCTAACACGATTGGCAGATGCTCCTCGTGTTTTGCTTTATCTTTTAAATATACCAAGATATCGTCTATGAAGACAATCACAAATTTGTCCAAAAATTCATAAAAAACTCTATTCATTAAATCCATGAAGACGGCTGGGGCATTAGTCAATCCAAAAGGCATTACTATGAATTTGTAATGTCTGTATCTTGTTCTGAAAGCAGTCTTTGGAACATCTTCTTGCTTGATCTTCAGTTGATGATACCCAGATCTTAAGTCAATATTGGAGAAAATACCTGCTCCTTTTAGTTGATCGAACAAATTATCTATCCTTGGCAAAGGATACTTGTTCTTGAGTGTGATCTTGTTAAGTTCTCAGTAATCTATGCACATTCTCAGACTACCGTTCTTCTTCTTCACAAACAGAATCGGGGCTCCCCAGGGGGAAACACTTGGCCGAATGAAACCCAAATCTAACAATTCTTGCAACTGAATCTTCAACTCTTGGAGTTCCTTTAGGGCCATTTTGTACGGAGCTTTAGATATTGGGGCTGATCCAGGTTCGAGATCAATCGTAAACTCCAATTACCTGTCGGGAGGCAATCCTGGTAACACTTCTGGAAATACGTCTTTAAATTCCCGAACGATGGCTACGTCGTCAATACTCAACTCTTGCCCCTCATCTTTATTCAAATATATAAGGTATGCCTCCGTATCATTTTTTCTCATTAACTTCCTTGCTTTCATGGCTGAAATAATTAGCATACTCTTCTTTACTTTCTTCTCAACTCCGAAAACTACGGTCGGATCTTATCTAGGAGGTTGAAACGAAATTTGCCTCTGGTCACATCGAACCGTCGCAAAATTCTCAGCCAATCCATTCCTAAGATTATGTCTACATCCCATATCTGGATTAGATTCAGGGATTTCACAGAGAACTTGCGGTTTCCGAATTTAAATTCTAAGCTCAAGCAAACACGCGAAACTAACATTGATTTACCTAAAGGGGTTTCCACTCTAAGCACATAGTTCGATTCTTCTATGTTCAAACCAAGATTTTCTACGCAAGCGCTAGATATAAACGAATGCGAAGCACCGGTATCAAATAAAATGATAACAAGTATGCCGTTAAGTTTTCCCATACCTGCGAGGTTTCTTTGGTCTTTAGCTCCAGGTTTCTGCTCAATTGCAAACACTCTTTGGAACGGCGGCTCTTGCTAAGAGAATTGTTGCTTTTGCGGCTACGGTTTACGTTGATGCTGAAGATACTTTTTCTGCGGAGTCGCTTCAACTACTCTCATATGTGAAGGCTGAAACTAATTTGGCCTTCCACTGCTCATTCCATGCTGTTTACTTGGGCACCTGTTCGAGAAATGACCAGGCTGTCCACAAGTATAACAGACATTACTTCCAGCCTTGCAGATGCCTTGATGCATCTTGCCACATTTTGAACACGGAGGGAGTCCTTGGGGTCCTGTAGGCATGTTTCTGCGATTTTCTTGCAGAGCTCTTGCTTTTTAAGATTGCGGGGGTTGTTGTTGTCCTCTTCCTTGCCATGCCCTTTTATTTGGGTGGCCTCCACCACTCCACTTTTCTTTCCTCTTTGCATGCTGACCGAACTGAGATTGCTGCGTGGTTACGGTCGTCGTCGTTTGGCTGTGCAATTGAGGATTCACTGAGGAATGCGGTTCTTTCTCTGGCTGCATTGCCAATTCCATATCCATGGTTCGGTTAAGGGCTTCGGCATAAGTCAGACCACTCTGACTGGCGAGGACTACGCTAATATCTTACCTTAAGCATGCGAAAAAAGTTCGCACATCTTCTCATCGGTGTCCACTTTTTCAGGCGCAAAACGAGCTAATTCACAAAATTCACGGTCGTATTCAGCCAGACTTCTTTCCTTGCTTCAGCTTTGCAAATTTGTTTTCCTTCTGCTTACGATAACTCCTTGGCACATACTTTTCATACAGAGCTTCCTTAAATTGCTCCCACGTCAAATTTTCACGCTCTTCTGGAGTATATGTCCTCTGTTGAGCTTCCCACCAGTAGTCGGTTGTTCCTTTCTGTTGATATGTCATACATTCGAGACATTCACGATCATCACATCGGATAAATCTAAAAATTCGCTTAAGAGAACGAATGCAGTCCTCAGCTTCTGCCGAACTGTCTTTGCCGTCGAAGGTTGGGGGATTCTGGCGAAGAAAATGTTCTTCCACTCGACGTTCATTAGGAGGGGGCGGAGTAGGGTCTCGCTGTCCCTCCTCCTCATTTCTTTCAACCCTCACATTTTTTCATCTTGGCGGCATTCTAAAGAAATGCAAAAGAAAATTTTAAGCAACTCTGTAAGAACGAATTAACTCACTTGGAACCTTCGATTTTGAAAATGTTTTCTTTTTGAAAGGAATTTGATTCTCGATCGGTACTTATCAACACATCAAAGGAAATTTAATTTTAACAATTACTGCATTTAAATCAATCATCTCAAACTTACATATCTCAATCAATCCATTTCTCAACTCAAAAATAATCAATCATTATGGGCATGCACATCAATATTCACATATTCTCAAGACAAAATTTCTCAACATTTAAAACAATCATATACTCGGGTACTATCACAGTTATTATTAATATCACATTTTCTTTACTCAAATTTTATTCTCAATCAATAACTCATTTAATTAACTCAACTCTTATCTCTTTACTCGATCTCATTTCAAAATATATATTGAGAATCTCGGATGCTCAAAATAATATAAATACTTGGGAGACTAAAAGTTGATTTTAACAGCCTAACGGCTTTTCTTTCATATCACCCGAATGATGGCCTCTTTGGAGGACTTATAACAAAATAAGGAATAAATATTCACAACTGAAAATTTTCCTATACTTCTACAAGACGTTCTATACCTCGAATCGGACTAAACACGAGCTACCACTTCGCGTCCGATTCTACTATCTAACCATGCATCAAGTCATACATATCTACATCACTGCAGAAAAGTAAAAAGAGTTCAACTCTTGAACAGAAAAGTAAATATTATTTGAAACTTCCACAACTTTCTTGAACCGATCCTAAGCATAAGAACCGTCGTCGCTAGGGTCATCATCATTGCGCTGCTTCTTGGGGTCCTCTTTGGGATCTTCTTCTTCTGGATCCTCTTCGGGATCCTCTTCAGGATCTTCCTCAGGATCCTTTTCTTCCTCTTCGTCACCCTGCCCCTCCAATGGAACCAAACTCTCGAGGAAGTCACTGTAGGTATGCCCGGGAACTTCCCACGGGTTCGTCATGTCTCCAGTCTACTTATCCTCAAATCAAGCATTGACGTCCTCCAACTCTGACTCGTCCCATGGGGGCGTCTCGGTGTCACTCTTGTAACGTCGAAAATATGTTGCCACATCGACTGTACTGTCAAGCTCTAGCTTATGTCTCTGATCAGGCCTCACTGCTGGGGTCAGAGAAGACGAATACGGAATGGAGAAGTGATCGCTCGGCAAAGCCTGAAGGTATCCACTGCCTACTGTAGCATCGGCTGCCGGATCCTCGAAGAACTCATCATCATCGCTATTGCTGGCACGCGTCGGCCTAGAAGGCTCGACTATGGGCTGAACTGGAAAGGGAGTGCGGTCACGGCGCATGAACTCCTCAAGCTGATCGTGTGAAGGCAGCAAAACTTTGATAGGGTTGTAAAAACCGTTTCGCTGTGCGGCAATCGAGTTGGACGAAGCAAAGGAGTCGTACGAGTGAATAGGGAGCACGCTTCCCGAGTACGGGTAGTCTGATAGGCGGCTCTAGGCTCTGGCTCGGGGCGAGACGGTGAAGGAACACGAGGTGGAGCTGGCCCATCCTGAAGCAGAGGTGGGGGATCGAGGGCAAAACTGTTCGGCACGTCAGGGGGGGTCGACGTCGAAAGGTCCTGGAGGTGGGGCACCGTACTAGATGAACTGCCCGGATATGATGGCAATGAATGCATTGCAGTAGCCGTAGAGGTTGTTGTTGAGGTACTGTTGTCCAAGAAATCTCAGCACAAGCGATGCTGCCCAGTCACACCACTCATAGGGTAAAGCATGAATCAAATGAATCATACCATCCAGCACTCCTACATCCATATACTTGACTTTCTCCCAGATCTTATGCTATTGAGCTAAGAATTCAGTGATCGTCTCGTGGTACATCTTCCGAATGTGAAGGTACTCCTGCATCCACTCTCGATGAAAGCTTTCATCTTAGAGAGCAGACTTCTAGTGAGAAACTTGTCTGGAAGGTTTTCGACCCCTTCCAAATAGATTTGAATACAAGATGATTGCCATAGAAGAAGCCAAAGACATTTCTGAGCTTCAACTAGATGAGTTGATCAGCTCACTCAGAACCTTTGAAATAGAAAATCATAATGAAGGCTCTGAGAATGTCCATGTTTCCTCAAACACGAGAATAGGTCATATGTTGCCACTCATAGTGATGAAGATAATGATGACAGTGGTATGAAGAGTCTAATATGATAGCACATGTAGCCATATCATCAGAGGCTGTCGAACAATCTCTACCTAAATCTGAAGAGGTGGATGAAGAAAGTGACGAAGAAGAGGTGGACAAGGACACTCTGATTAAGGTCTATGCAGATCTCAAAAATAAATGTGAAGAAGTTGGAGGTGCCAACAAAAAGCTCAACTCTAAAATGAAAGAGTTGGAAGAAGAAAGAAACAGAGTCAAAGCTTAGATAGCCGATGAATGTCAAGAAAGGGATAATGTGAAAGCTTTGAACAACGTCTTTTTACTGGAAAATTCGAATCTTAGAGAAGATAATGTGTTCAAAGAAAATGAAATCATCCATATCAACAAGGTTGTAAGGATGATGACCGACAACACTGCTCAGCTTGATCAAATTCATGAAACAAGTCAACCAACCACAAGCAAATTGGGTCTAGGATATCAAGGGAATAAGGCATGGAGACCAGTTAATACAGTAAATAAAAGCCCTTTTGTCCCTAAAAAAGAAAAACAAGGTGGAAGGATCCATGACACTAAGGAGCGAGCAGGAAGAGGAACCTCCAAAACAAGCTGTCAAAAAGAATTGTCGTGGAAGGCAACAACATCAGAGACAAGCTCGGAAAAATTTAACTCTGCTCCACAAAGATAGAATCATGTCTTCAATAATCATGGATATAATGTATAATATTCTCCAATGTACCACTACTGTGAAAGACCAGGACATATCAGACCCAAGTGCAGGTTCTATATGGAAGATCGAAGAAGAACTATGAATCACAATACTAGAAGGCTAGGAAATGGAAGAAACTACATGGCATATGTATCTCTCACTGCTCTTTGGACAATAGCTGATAATAGATGGTATTTGGATAGTGCATGTTCGTGGCATATGACTGGGAATCTAAAATTCCTAAAAGATGTGAAGAAAAGTTTCAATGATATTGTTACTTTTGGTGATGGATCTCAACTAACATCATTGGCAAAGGAATGTTAAATTTTCTAGGTTTCCCTTCATTGAAGGATGTATTTATGGTGGATAGGATGAAAGCTAACTTGATAAGTATTGGCCAGCTTTGTGATCAAAATTTAGATGTGAGATTTACCTCCTCATACTGCATTGTCACATCTAATGGAGACAATTACTTGATCGGAGATAGATCAGCAGATCGTTGCTACCTTGCTAGGGCTCAGTTAGCATGTCTTCGTGCCAGTTCATCTGTTGCTGAAATCTGGCATCAGAATCTGGGTCACTCAAGTTTCAGAAATATGAAGAAACTGATCAAGGTTGAAGCTGCTAGAGATCTTCCTTCCGTGCAAATTTTCAACAGTAATGTATGTGGTCCATGTCAAGCCGGAAAACAGATGCACATTGGTCATAAAAATGTACAAAGTATCACCACATCCAAGATAATGGATCTAATGCACATGGATCTCATGGGTCTGATGCCCACTGAAAGCATTGCCAAGAAGAAGTACATTTTGGTGTGTGTAGATGACTTTTAAAGATTCACTTTGGTTTAGTTTTTGCGAGATAAAAGTGAGGCATTTCAGTATTTCAAGGTGTTGTGCTTGAAATTGAAAGTGAAAAGAGTTGTTGAAAAAATTAGTAAAAGGTTTTGAAAGATTCCAAAACCCAAATTGACCCCAACCGAGTAGATGAATACCTTTAGTCTGTTCTTAGCTAGAGTTCAATGTTTCAGCGTAGGGATTTTATCTTTACAGGTTTCAAGCAGAAGAAGTCAGCCGGACTAAAGAAGGGAGTTTGTGAAGAACTCAGCTGAGACCAAGACTCAGTTGAAACATCAACCTCAACTGAATCACGGACTCAGTTGGATAGCAGCTCAGTTGACTCCTCAACTGAACCACGCAACTGAAGGCATATAGTTCAAGTGTGAAGAGAAGTTGTGTTGAAGTTACACGTCGCGAAGGGGAGAAGAGAAGACATCGAAGACGTTGAAGACGGAGGAGTTGCAGTCCAGAATTCAAATCTACTCAGAAGCACAAGTCAGCTGGAAAACTTATCATAAATGGACCGACAACAGCGACATGCAAAAAGCAAAGCTCACAGTTTCCATTTTAGGAAAGTTTCCAGAAAAGCAGGTGGAGTGCCATACTTTTACTAGAGTTCTCCATGGATCATTACCCCACATGAAAGTTTTGCCTGAAGATGGCACTGACTGCCAGGCATCACAGGATGTGGAAAACCATAGAAAATGGTCCCATCCAGGTGACTCAGTCCGTGTTGGACCCTTCAACCACTCTAGGGGAAGGACAGATGATGATGAAGGATGAACCCAAAGGCGCCCACCAGTACACTAAGGAAGAAAGAGACATCGCGTAGCTAGATGACATCGCCAAAAGCGTCATCTATTCCACAGTCGGCAAAGCTTACCTGCCAAAGATTATCAATTGCTTCACAGCAAAGGATATATGGGAAGCCTTAGTTGCACTCTGTGAAGGCTCTGACGAGATTAAGGAGAATAAGTTCACCTTAGCTTGTCAGAAGTTTGAAAACTTCTCTCAGCTAACCGGGGAGTCTATCGACAAGATGGAGCTGAGATTCACAGAGGTCCTTATGGACATTAAGAGTATTAGAAAGGGGAAATGCTCTCAGCATGAGATGACCTTGAATGTTCTCTTTGAACTAGGCGATGACTGGGCGGTCTACAAAGTTGTCCACCAGAATAGGAGTGACCTCAGTTCGATGTCAACTGAGAAGTTGTTCTCCATACTCAAGGCAAATGAGTATGATATTCTATGACTGAAGCAAAACAAGCTTCAGAAGCCAGAACAGACCGAGCAGAGCTTAGCTGCTAAGCCAGTAGCACTTCGAGTTGAATCGGGCAGATCTAAGTCCACCAGACCGTCACGGTCCGCTGACTCCTCAGCTAGGGATCAACTGAGCAGGTCCGAACTTCAAAAGAAGGTCGATGAGATGACTAACAACTCAAGGAGATGAATTTCAGGATCAAGAAGTATAGGAGGATCAACAGGAGCAGACGAAGCTCAACTAAGCCCTCCTCAAGAAATCAAGCGAAGGATGCTTTGAATGTGGAAAGCCAGGACACTTCAAAGCCAACTGTCCTGACCTCTCCATGAATGAGAAAGAAGCCCACCGAGGAAAGGCCAAGGAGAAATCCAAGGCCATGATCATTGTGGAAGACGTCGACGACACCGACATATTTACCGAGTCAGAAGAAGAAGAAACTGACTCGCCACGAAGCTCAGCAGGAAACGACCAATGCTTCATGACATTCCCGGAAGATTCATCTGATGAGGTAAATTCTTCTTTACATCCCTCCCACAATATTTCTTCTGTAAATCAATGCACAGAAGAATTTGACGAAGATATAGAGCCGTCATGGGATGAGGTCGAACACCTTAGCAGATTGTGCACTAGACAAATTGCACACTGCAAGGAACTGCAAGCTGAGTGTGATAACTTGAGCAACGAACTGATTATGAGGGATCATGACGTAGAAAAGCTCATGGAAGAAAACCGCAGACTCCATGAAGAAGTTGTTCAGTCTACTAACAGTCAGGTCATCCATTTGATTCACATGACCAGGACTCAGGCTAAATACATCTCTCAGTTGCAAATGGAGCTGAAGTTTGCAAATGAAAAGATAGTACCCCTTCATGCTTCGAGCTCAACTATGGAGAGCATGATCAGCCAGCAAATGACACTGGAGCTCAGTCAGCTCAGTTCGTCAAGGCAACTGGATCATCGACTGAGGCACCACAGCTTCAACTAGACTCAGTCAAAGTCATAATTCAAGAGACTCCAGTCATCCCTCAGACTGTCGAGAGTCCTGTGAAGAATAAAGGAAAGGAGGTTCCAACTGAAGAACCTCAGGAGCATGAACTTGGTACTTCGAAGGATGCTGAGAGATCTTCATGTAAGTCAAGACCCCGAGGTCGCAGAGCGAGGGGAAACCGACGAAATGGACTTCCACAGCCAAGGCAGGATCAACGCAATGCCAAACCATCCAGCTCAGCATCATCAGCAGAGGCATCCAAACTGGAACAATCCTCACTTTTTCAATCTGACTATCCCAATGCCTCCTCATTACCAACAAGCATACCGACAACAAGAAAACTATCGTGATCAATTCAATGGTCCTAGTTATCCTCAGTTCAGATATGTTCAAGGAGCAAGACAGTTTGGGCGTTCACCCAGACAGTTCTCACCAAGGAAGAATCGACCAGCTCAGCTAAGTCGAAACCAACCTCCTCAGAGACAAGGTTATCCACCACACAACTGGACTGTGCGCGCACCCAAAGAATTTCTTTTAGCAGTCTATATGCATAATGAAGGAAAGGTGATCTGAAATGATGATTCAGTTCGAGTTTTCCAGGAAGCTCCAACTGAGAAGATCCAAAAACCATTTTTTGTCCCTTAGTAATTAAGGCACGTGTTTTGAAATAAATTCAAACATCCTCTGACGATAATAATCAATTTGAGTTTAGCCGCGCAGTGGTATTCAATGCAGTGCTATCCCTAATCAATAGGTTAAGCTTTTGAGACTGCAAGTGGGCTGACATAGAAGTTGTTACACGTCTCATGCGCGAGTGCATTTCACTGCCGGACCTATGTCCCATGCCACGTTCCTAACAAGCGAACCGTCTCCAATCCAGGTTGTTGATCACAAAGAGGCGGGAATTATTCTTGACCATTGATTCCATGCATCGCCTTATCTAATTCATTAAGGGGTCACAAACCCTTAATCGAAGAGTAATTTCAAACATCCTTACGCGCGAGTAATTTCTGAGTGTGCTATCCTCCTCTGCACGAGAAAATCTTCCACTGAGTTCATAACTTGAATTTGAGTTTCTCTTCCTCACTCAAGATCTCAGAATCTCAGAGTTCATCAGTGCTATAGGAGTTCAAGTTGCAGGAAGAAAGTCATCGTCCTCCATGCCAATCGACGATAAATTTGCATAAATCAGGTCAAGATTTTATTTCGAACTTGTCCTCTCTCTCTCATCACGAGATGGATGAAATGAAGAAACTTTTCAATCTTCTCAATCATACTGGTCTAAGAAATTGGGTATGCCACGAGCCTATACATCTTCTGCCTTCAAGCATCGCGGAATTCTATGCACATCCGCGAAAGGATGAAGGTAGAACGCTTTTTTTAACAAGTATGTGTACCAGTTTCTTCCAGAGGAAGTAGAGATTATCGACAAGAGACTCTGGAAATCGATGTCGACGCATGCCTGAAGGAGTTATTTCACCTTCCATCAACTAGAGAGGATCCTTATATGAAGAGAGTTCCAAAGTAAAGAGGTTTATTCCTTCAGTCTCCATTAACAACAAAGAATACAGGACAAAGATGAAACGCACCCAACTGAAGCCAGAGTTAAGACTAGTATTTGATGTTATCACCTACTACGTTCGTCCCATTTCTGAATCTCCAACAAATGTCAGTATTTCAAGAATGAAGCCCACCATGGCGATTATCGAAAAGGAGGAAACTGACTGGTTCAACTATGTGAAGAACCTCATTTGGAAAGAAGTCGTCAAGATTCGGTTTGACGGTCCTGGTTACAAATGTGCTAAGATTATGTCCTTTGGCATCAAGATCAGTTCAATGATTCTCTTTTCTCACAGACACAAATTGAATGTGAACTGGAAACGCATGGACGTGGAAGCACTCACTGGAAGGAATAAGCTATTCAGCTAACATCGCGATGTCAATGAAATCTTCTCTCTCTGAATGTCAAAGGAGATTCGCAATCAAGCAAAGGTAGGAAGCGACATTGAACTAATCAGCCAGAAACAACTAAGCATGGATGAGGAGAGAAGAAAACGGATATCCCAGCTCAGAATGTATCTGTCAAGGCTTCAGCGAGCTCCCATTAGAAGAAGAAATAGGGATTTGACAAGTCTAGTAAGAGTCAGCATGATATTGGAAAATTTAACAAGTATGGGACTTTGATGTCAAGTAAGGTTATTCATGAAGAAGTTGAGAAGGTAGCCACAGAGAAACGATGATAGTTGTATCAAATTCACTTTCCTCTGCATCAAAATCATTCATAGAGAAACTGGCCCAGACAACCCAACCATCCCCACAGTCAAAGCTTCGCAAGGTGATTTCCCCACCATAGAATCAGTTCTCCAAGGATACAAAGACAAACCTTCCCAACGAACAAATGGGCATGTCTGCTGGAACAACCAATGTCTCTCCTCACACAGAAGGTAACACAGCTGGAGTGTCCACCATAAGGAAATCGACCATGGTTCATGATAAAGACAAAGATAAAGTAGTTAATCCAAATGCACCACTTATTGAAGATTGGATAGACTCTGAAAACGATGGCCAAGAAGATCAAACCGTCAATGCGGGAGCAAAAGAGTCAAAGTAAGAGAAAATGAGTGCTCTTCTAGCCATTGATGTGATTCCTCCTGATCACTCAACTGAACAAGAAAAGGTCCAGGACATGGAGAATCATGGTCCAACCAAGAAAGAAGCTCAAGAAGACAAATCAGAATCTCACTTCATGCTATTTAATCTTACAGAAGAAGCAGGTCCCACTCTCTCTAATGAACAGATTGAACTCAAAGCTATCAATGCCTCCTTTGAGAAAGTGTATCTTTCTTCTCTGAAGAAGGGATTCACAAAATTCCCTGAATTGAAAGATCTTTCAAACACTCTCTCCAAAGTTGTGGATTTGTTTATGTACATTTCAGTCAGTCTAGAGACTACTATGTACTGGCAGACTTCTTGAAGTTGTACAAGATTTATGAACTACAAGCCTCAGAAGGGACTTTGAAGGGCTTGTTCAAATTTGATACCAAGCTGGAGCTGATTCTACGCCAAGATGAGCTCATCAGAGCATTCCTTGAAGATTAGTCAAGTAAACGAGCAGCTGACCCATCCTTGGAAAGTATCTCCCACAATGATCTCAAAACACTTCATGAGAACATAGTAAAGTGTGGATGGACACCACTTCCTCAAGAGCATTCAGCGTGTGCTGCTTCTCAGCCAATCATCCCTGCTGAAGATCTCACAGTGAATTCAACACCTGTGATCCAACAAGTTGACTCAGCATCTACAAAGCTCCAGACCCTACTTAAAGAAGTCAATTGGATCAACAAGCTTGTCGAGCACCTGGCAAGCCAGTCATCTTCGATCAAAGTAGAGCTTCTCTCTAACTAGAAAGAGATCAAGAAGGAGTTCAAGGAAAAGTTCGATGAACTGAAGAGACTCATGCAACTTCTTGAAGACATCAAGATCAGACTTCAAGATAAAATTCAGGAAACTGCAAAAAAAAAAATGTTCATGAGAAATTTGTTGTTGAAGTCAATGCGAAACATGAGGTGCAGCTGACTCAGATTCGCAGCCAAGTTGATGACCTTGCTCAGACTTTTCCAACCAGAGAAGAACTTCAGAGCACAAAGACATGACTCAACATCAACATACAATTTTCTCAGCGTCACGAATCCAGAATAAAGGCCATGGAAGAGGCCATTGAGTTCATTCAGTTGGACCTAAAAGTAGTTAAAGTTGACGAATTAGACAACGGAGTTGAAGCTACAACCTCTCGACGGCTTCTCCAGCATTTCATCAACAACAACAAAAGAGTTGATGTCGATATCGCCTTTCTCAAAACACAGATTGCCTCCCTTATTGATAATCCCAAAAAGGGGGAAGAGGAGAAACTGACAAAGGACATGGAGCTGGAAGAAGATCACCATGTGATGGTTGTCAAAGAGTCTATTCTACCTGAAGAAAAGACTCTTGAACAGTTGGAAGCGGACAGTAGAAGCAGAGACGTGCATCACATCCCCGAAGAAGATCAGACTGATCGAATGGCTCAACTTGACGTTTACAAAGAAGAATTGTCGAAGATTGTGGGTGGCTTAGAGGACAGTCCAAAGAAAAGAAAGGAAACAACTGCGTCAAGATCCAAGGAATCAATCTACTTAGGCAACTTGGCGTAGAGATGACTTGTGGATTCCTGAGGAACTTAATGACATCTGGGAAGCATTAAAGGAGGAATTCATTCTAGACTTCTACTACGATCTGGAGTATAGAGGAATTCAAGTTGCTAACGAGGCTTGGCTGATGCTTCTTCAGTTGTTTGCAACTGAAGAAGTTGATGGCATTCAAATCTTGGATGTTCTGAGAGAGACAAAACAAGATTCCCCAAACGCACCAGCTAAGAAGACATTTTCTCCTCCTAGGACTCAGGGAACCAATCAGATTGATGTCCAACTGATTGAAATGGAAGCTAAAAGGCTTGCTGTCAAGCTCAACGTCAACTCGGTCCAGGATCCTGTAAAATTCCAGATGTTCAGAAAACACTTCTATGAGAAATATGGACTAACTCTCAAAGCAGTTCAAGAGAAGAAGGATTGATGCTGCGAAAATAAGATTTTACAACTGATGAACTTAGTTTTTGATGTATTGAATTCATAAATTCAGTTGTAATGCAATCTCCCCTCTTATTATCACGATATAATAAGAAGTTGTTTTTGATCAATCTGTTTGAAGTTTTTACCTTGTGCTATTTTCTTTCCTTAGACTAGAATTAAGTTTATCTTTTAGGAAAGTTAGGGTTTTGGCATCATCAAAAAGGGAGAAATTGTTGGAAAAATTAGTAAAAGGTTTCGAAAGATTCTAAAACCCCAACTGAACCCAACTGAGTAGATGAATGCCTTTAGTCTGTTCTTAGGTAGAGCTCATTGTTTGAGCGTAGAGATTTTATCTTTACATGTTTCAAGCAGAAGAAGTCAGCCGGACTAAAGAAAGGAGTTTGTGAAGAACTCAACTGAGGTACAGACTCAGCTGAGGCCCTGACTCAGCTGAGACCAAGACTCAGTTGAAACATCAACCTCAACTGAATCACGAACTCAGTTGGATAGCAGCTCAGTTGACTCCTCAACTGAACCACGCAACTGAAGGCATACATTTCCAGTGTGAAGAGAAGTTGGGTTGAAGTCAGACGTTGCGAAGTAGAGAAGAGACACTACAAGAAATGGAACCTTTAGCCACACATAATTTGCCACACATAATCATGTGTGGTTATTTAGCTACACATAATAATAAAATGTGTAGGTAAATTAATTGGATAGTTTTCATTTGTTTGTGACATATAACATGTGTGGCAAAACCTTTTTTTTCACATATTTTATTATTTGAATTTTTTAAACATTTTATTATTTAATCATATTTGTTTTTAAATCTTTTAAGCTTACGTGCCAAAATAATAAAAATTATTAACCACACATAATTAGCAATTATTTATGTGCGGTTAATGATGTTTTACGGTTACAAACTTTTTATTCTCCATGAATGTGAGGAAAAACAATCAGTGATATTTTTCACTAGCTCATTTCATATAAACATAAGTTACATGGCGAATTTATAAAAATTTATAAGCCAAACATAATATCAAGTTTTCTATTTGTGGTTATTTAATTTTTCTAATTACTAATTTTTTTTAAATTAAAAAGTGTGGAAAATAAATTTACTCGTTTATTTTTTTGCACTTCAAATTATTTATTTTATTTTTATTTAAGCTAATTGCTTTTTAACTTTGTTGTGCTCACCTGGAAAATTAATATAAGTCATGTAATATTAATTAATTATTATATAATCTATTTTATGAATATTTGTTAAGCAACAATGAAAAAAAACGTATCCCCCATCTAAAAAGAGAAATGAAAAGATAATAATTAAAGAAATAAAAATAAAAATTACTTATCCAAAATCGCAAGAAACAAAGAAAGAACACTTCCGCCTCTTCATATAAATCTTTAACGAAAAACAATGAAGATAAAATCTGTTAAAATAAATTCCTACATATCAGGACTCTTCAAATTTTGAATTCCTTTTATATACTTTCAAATAGAACTCTTTTTGCCCGCCGTTTTACACGAAACGAAGTCCTCCAAAAATTTTAAAAAGTTGCGCGCGGCCAAGGCAGTTTTCTTTTCCTCTTTATCTCACGTCTCAAACAACACCCATTTCCGAAATCGATAATTTCGCATTAGGTTCATTCTTAGAGGGAATTAATCCTTTAGTGTTCATGAAAGAGAAAACCGTATACATCGACGAATAAAGAATGCAAATTTGACAGCATACTGCTAACTCTGTTTGCATTGTTCTTGTACTTGGCAGACTGTGTTCGTCAATTGCGGTGGGGACGGTGACGAGAACATGTTGCTCGATGGCGTGCTAATCTATGCCGATGCTTTATTAAATGGATTCGCTCAAGCTGTACTTGGATGTTAGATTGCCGATTTTAACCATATTTTTCTCGGATAAGGTAGTGAATTTGCTACTCAGGTGTCTGCTCACTCTTTATATGTGTTTGTGCTTCTTCTTCTTCTTCTTCTTCTTTTTTTTTTTCCTTTTTCTTGTAACTAAGGATTCTTTTCTTGGCTATTTTATTTTTGTTTAGATTGTACTTGATTTTGAAAGAGTAACTTTTCATGATGTTCGCAAAAGAACATATACATTGTAGTTCTAAGATTAAATTATGTATCCCTTAGTCCAATTTCACGATCTATTGAGTAAATTTCAAAAGGTTGAGCACTTTGGCGTTGAACATGGCAGCACTATGAATCAATATGTAGTTGGTTTTGGTTATGTTGGTTGATGGTTTTCTACTGATCAACATCATTGTGTATCATATATAACCTTTTGGCTCTTATTATTTAATTTTCTAACTCAATCACATAACTGAAAGAAGAGGAGGCTTATAGATTGTTTCTTTAGATAAATCTAATTATAGAAAGAGTAGTCATCAGTACTTCTCCTGAGGAGCTTGCTTATCAGTTGTGACTAGGGCCCAAAGTCTATGTCATTAGATTTCCATGGATATGTTGGTTGTTTTGAGCTGTTGAAGGTACATATATACCTCACATGGTAAATTCCACCCTACTTGACATGCATTGCATGAGCTTAAGTTTATAAATCAATTATGTTGGATAAAAAAAATAAAATAATTATGTGGTTGATTTCATCATATTTCAATAGTATCATAGTATTTAATTTTAAATTCGCCATTGAAAAATAATTAATTGAAGTTCATCAAGTGAAAATTTATCACATTGAAGAATTTGGCCATGGTTAGATTAATAACTTTTCAATTGGTGAACTTAAATTAATTTTTTTTACAATGGCGGTTATAAAATTAGATACTATAATATTATTTAAATGTAATAAAATAACTGTAAATATTTATTTTATTTTTCATACCAACATAATCAATTTATAACTTAAGCTCATGTAATGCATGTTAAGTAGGATGGAATTTACCTACCTCACATGTGATTATTTTGAGTTACTTTATAGATATCGTGGATTCTCCATTAGTATATACCTTTACTTATTGATTTTTAAACCCTATTTGGCATTTGTACAGAGTGATACTGACTGGTGAACAGATTAGCAGGAGCTGCTCTATTAACACCAGTTTTAAATTATTTAGTGGTGGCATGATTTCCATTCAAATTTGATAGACAAGACCAATGGAGTATCAGGTATACAGGTTTTAGTTCTCTTAATAACACAACTTATTTGCTTATGAATTGTCTGATAACTTCTATCCTTTTAATTTGGGAGTACATGATATTGTTTTGTTGATGTAAGTGGTACATGTAAGAACATAAATGCTAAAGTATATGTACGCACAACACTAGCAGAATCATTATTACTGTTAATTCTTTTATGTAGTGGTTATTTTACCTAACCTTGTCACACTAATTTTTTTTAACTTTTTGTTTTACATTTATCTAATGATTTTGAGAGTGAATTGCAAGCAGTGCAACATATCTTCTACAACATATACTACTACAATAAGGAAGGTGCAGACGAGAAGCTAAACAACAAAAGATGGAAAAGAAAGATCCTGAATTCAAGACATATAGATTGTAAATATTTAGAATATTCGTAGATGGTATGTATATGTCAAGTGTACTTTGACTTTTTGGAATATTATTAATGATAAGTTTGTTATATTTTTTCAAGTATTGCTTGTGTTTGATATTTATTTTTGATATTAAATATCAAATTATGAATAAAAATGCAAACAATAATATTTTTCTGAATATTTTCATATCAACTTCATTTTTTTTTTTTAAATTATTACCCACACATAAGTTATAATATTTACCTACATTTATAAATTGACGTGTATCATTATCAAATTCCATGTCAGCATTCATGTAATTTCCACGTCATCATTTTATTATGGCAAAAATATATTTATCCACACATAAGAGACCCTTTCAGCGACATATATATGTGTAGGTAATATTTAATGATTTATCAACACATAAATGTATGTGTGGGTAAATACCTTTACCTGCGAAATTATAGCGACACATGTTGACATTTGTTGTATGTGTGGGTAAAACTCTACGCTCACACATAAATGGATCTTTACCCACGTTTGCATGTGTGGCTAAAAATTCAATTTCTTGTAGTGAGAAGACATCGAAGATGCTGAAGATGGAGGAGTTGCAGTTCAGAATTCAAATCTACTCAGAAGCACAAGTTAGCTGGAAAACTTACCATAAATGGACCGACAACAATGACGTGCAAAAAGCAAAGCTCACAGTTTCCATTTTAGGAAAGTTTCAAGAAAAGCAGGTGGAGTGCCATACTTTTGGCAGAGATCAAACGGCTCTTTCCAACGGCTAGTTTGAACTCCCTCTATAAATAGAGGTCTCCACACCAATGCTCAAAGAGTGACACAAGTGCGAACAAAAGAAGTTCCAAGAGAGAAATCAAGAATGAAGCAGCAGCAACTCATCTTCTCTTTCTCTCCGAGCAATAAGACCTCAGACGAAGTCCAATCAGAGTAGAGTGTTCATCCCTCCTCATGTTCTTCCGTCTAGCCTCTCCGAAATCTCCTTTCTTGATTGAGTCAAGAAAATAGGTTCTTGCTTGTGTTGTTTCCAACCAGACTCTCTCTCTAGAGATTGAGTTTGGAGCCTTTGGAAGAAGCCTTCACTCCCCTTCCCCCTCCCTCCCTCCCCCATGATGAAGGCTTCCCTGTTGGATTCTCTCCTCCCAAATCCAATTCCTTAGGTCTGACTTTGAACCCGTAATCTAATATCGGGTCCCTTGGAACCCGCAATCTAACGATGGGTCCCTTAGAATCCGTAATCTAAGACCAGGTCCTTTAGAACCCGGAATCTAAGACTCGGGCTGTGCACTTTCCCGAAAAAGTGTTGTAAGGTCTTATTCGAACCCATAATCGAACTGGTTAGGTTTGCTTGGAACATGTAATCCAAGTGGGGCATTTGGTAAGCACGCTTAAAAGCTTATCTAGTGGATTAGTTCCCCAAAAAGGAAGTCATGGAAGTAGGAGGTCAATCTCTGAACCACGTTAAAATAATGTGTACCTTACTTTCTGCATTTTACATTTAGTATTTTAAATTCAGTTTACCTAACCAACTGACCCAGCATATGCATACATATTGCATCTTATCAAACTGCACTAATTCGGAAACTTGATCTTTTCCTTTTCACAAAGGTTTCAGTTTTTGTAACGAGTCTAATTTCCACCATCTTCCGCAACGCAAAACTGATTTAAAACCTCTGTTGGTGCATTCAGCTGACCTTTAGGCATAGGATCCAACTGAGCTTAGGGCTGTAAACGAGCCAAATTATTCATGAGCTATTCAAAATTTCACTCGATAAAAGTTCGTTCGAGTTCATTTAGAGAAGCTCGTTTGCTAAACGAGCCGAGCTTGAACATGACGGTATTTAGCTCGAAAGCTCGTGAACAAGCTCGTTTAGTGATTAAGATTGAAAATATAAATTATTATCTAGTCGTGTCTTATTATTTTATAATCTAATCAGTACTAATTGTATTAATATTTAACTAACTTTATTTGTTATAAGAAAAAAAAATTAAATTTAGTTAATATATTATGTTATTGCAAATAAAATGATTAATTTTAAATTAAAATAATAGATAATTAAAAAATAAGGCTAAATTTATAAAGTTCGTTTGGGCTCGATTAAGCTTGTGAGCCTCGAAATATTCGATAAACTAAGCTCGAGATTCGATTCGATTATAAACGAGCCAAGCTTGAGCACGATAGTATTCGGCTCAGCTCGGTTCGAGTACACCTCTAACTGAGCTGCCAACTGTGTGATCAACTAACTGAACAATTTAGTTGTAGAGTTGCTCCAACTGACCTGAGTAGTTCAGCTTGGTGAAGAGATTTTAGCAAACGAAAATTGCTACTGTGTATCCCCCTCTCCGCATCTCCATACACCAAATGCTCATTACCGGGACCATCAAACTCCTCTGAAGTGAATATGAAGTGATCATGGCAAGGAGTTTGAAAAGGACCATTCGAGGAATTCTGTAATAAGAAAGGAATTGCTCATGAATTCTCTGCACCCATAACTCCTCAACAGAATGGAGTTGTAGAAAGAAAGAATCGCACACTTCAAGAGATGATGCGAACCATGATGAATGCTCAAGAACTTGGTGAGTGGTTTTGGGCAGAAGAATTGAATATTGCTGGCTACATAATCAACCGAGTCTACCTTCGACCCAAGACTGATAAGATTGCCTATGAATTGTGGAAAGGTAGAAAGCCTAGCTTCAAGCATTTTCATGTATTTGGAATTGTCTATTTCATTCTAAATGATAGAATTCAAAGAAAGAAGCTTGATGACAAAGGAGTCGAGGCTATATTCTTGGGTTATTCAAGAAACAGTAGAGCTTTCAAGGTTTTGAACAAGACAACGAAAACTGTAACGGAGTCCATTAATGTGGTATTTATTGATAATGACGTTCTCCCTGAAGATGACAATGAAGATCAGGTGGAGATAACTGATCCAGCGTCTGTACCAGACTCCAACAAGATGCATGAGGCAAATGATTCACAGATGGCAACAGCTGAGGAGGGCAATGCCATTTCTGATACAGCCCCTAATCCTTCGGAACAAGATATCGTCCCTGCATCTTCTACTCAAAATGCAATAATACCCATGACTCCATCTAGAAAAGTTACGAAGGATCATCCCATTTTCAATGTTCTTGGGAATCCTAGAGCT
The DNA here is from genome assembly GCA_029490685.1 of Schizonepeta tenuifolia. Taxonomy (NCBI): domain Eukaryota; kingdom Viridiplantae; phylum Streptophyta; class Magnoliopsida; order Lamiales; family Lamiaceae; genus Schizonepeta; species Schizonepeta tenuifolia. The sequence continues at coordinate 80,287,223 of CM055955.1, read as the reverse complement.
GGTAGAACCACTCGAAATGTTAGACGTGATTACGCCAAGATGGTAGCAAATCTTGCATATGTATGTTATGTCTCTACTATTCTTCTAAAGAATGTCAAGGAAGCTCTGCAAATTGAAGAATGGATTACATCTATGCAAGAGAAGCTTATTCAGTTTGTTCATTGCTGGGAATTGGTCCCTCGCCCCACTAATGCGTTGAATATTGGGACCAAGTGGATTATTCGCAACAAAGCCAATGAAGAAGATGTTATTACTCGGAACAAGTCACGTCTTGTGGCTCAGAGCTACTCATAGGAAGAATGTATTGATTTGAGGACTTATTTGCACCTGTGACGAGATTAGAAGTTGCCAGGTTATTGCTTGGTATGGCATGCTGCTTGAACTTCAAGCTGTATCAAATGGATATCAAGAGTGCTTTTCTCAATGGTATTCTTCATAAGGACGTATATGTGGAGCAACCTCCAGGTTTTGTAGATCCAAACTTCCCAGATCATGTGTATAAGCTAAACAAAACTTTATATGGTCTTAAGAAAACACCAAGGGTGTGGTATGAGACTTTGTCCAAATATCTCATATCCAAAAGCTACACACGCAGAGGATCAGACAAGACTCTGCTCTACAAACGAGATAGCATAGGTATCATTCTTATCCAAGTTTATGTTGATGATATCATATTTGAGTCTATGTCACAAGAACTGATCCAGGAATTTGTGGATCACATTACTAATGAGTTTGATATGAGCTTGTTTGCCGAATTACATTATTTTCTGGGATTTAAATTAAGCAATCTGAGGAGGAGATATTTATATCTCAATCGAAGTATGCCAAAGGCTTGGTCAAGAAATTTGGCCTTGAAAATGCAAAGTTTCAAAAAACACCAATGGGAACTTTAGTCAAACTGAGCAAAGATAAGGATGGAGTTTCTGTAGATCAATCCTTATATCGAAGCATGATTGGTAGTCTATTGTACTTAACTTTAAATAGACTGAACATCAGTTACAGTGTTGGTGTTTGTGCCATATTTCAAGCCGATCCAAAAGAGAGTCACTTAGCTACTGTGAAAAGTATTATCAAATATGTGAAGGGCACCAATGATTATGACATATGGTATTCTAACAACAAGACAGCATCTCTTGTTGGATTTAGTGATGCAGATTGGGCAGGAAGTCCAGATGATAGAAAGAGTACTTGGAGAGGATGTTTCTTTCTAGGCAATAATCTTGTTTGGTGGCACAACAAGAAGCAAGTGAGCATCTCACTATCTTCTATTGAAGTAGAGTATATTGCAGCGGGGTCAGCATGTACTCAACTAATCTGGATGGCTCAAATGATAGAAGATTATGGAATTGAGGCAAATAAACTCACTCTTTTGTGTGACAACAAAAGTGCCATTGACATATCCAAGAATTCCGTTCACCACTCCAAGACTAAACATATTGACGTTCATCATCATTTTATCAGAGAATTGGTTGAAGACAAGGTTCTTAATTTGGAATTTGTTTCTACGGAGAAACAATTGGCGGATGTTTTCACTAAGACACTTGATGGTTCTAAATTTGAATCACTAAGAATGGCCTTGAGAATTTGTTCCCTCTGATTTTTTTTCAGAGAGAGATCCTCCGCTTGGGGTTCTGAATGGCAAGCATGGTGTGTGGCATGATCTATGGATTCCTTTGGATTTCTGGTATTTTCTTTCCTTTTGGTTAATTCTGATGAACATGTGCTAGCTTGATGTAGCTTAGAGTGTGTAACGGAAAATTCAAACTGGGCAACAGCATGATGACGTCATAAAGCTACAACGGTCATTTAATGAAGAAGGACTCTGTGAATTCCAGATCTTTTTAAGAGAAAATTGAATTTCCTGACCGTTTTGGATAAAATTTGAATTCAAATTTGATATGTATCTTTATCCTATTTTTGTGGGATTTGATTTATCCCTTAAGAGAGAAGATTTCGTCGATCCATATTCTTATATATCTCAGCTTCTTCAAGGGATTATCTCATCTGCAAAACCCTAGCTGCTATAATCTCTCTCTCTCTCTCTCTCTCTCTCTCTAATTCTCGTTCATCCCACACAAACTTATATCCATGGCATCAAGAGATTTCGTAGGCTCTCATCCTTCACAAGACCTCCCCGGTGACTCCCATGGCGGAGACACCTTCGTGCTCGATCTAGGTGCTCCAAACCTTTGTAATACCCCGAATGTTTCTAAGTCTTTGAGTGCGTTCTAATTGAGCTTATATGCTTAAATGATGTGCTTGGAGTGATAAAAATTTCTAAAAAAATAAAGTTTCTTGTGAAATCACCAAAATACCCTTACGTGCTCTTATTTGATATTTCTCATTTTGGTTATCCAAATAGAGTATGTGATGCATTTCTTGAGCATTATTATATGAGTTTGAGTTTGAGTTTGAGTTTGAGTTTAAATTTCGGAAAATTCTGAGAAGTTTTATATTTTGATAAATAGTGAAGTTAACCGAGATTTTACTATTCATCGACGAATTCTGAATTTCAACTAATTAGGGTCTTTTGAGTCTAAAAGTAATTCTAAGACTTTTGAGATATATCGGAGAATTATTAACCGAGCAATTTTTATGTTTTTCTTCGTTAGTCGGAATTTTGATTTAAAAATTTGATATTTGCATTCCTTGATTTATTTGGTAAGATATAAGACGAAGTAGAGAGATTTCCGACGTCGAGAAAGAGTTGAGGAGAGTTTGTAGTCGTTTGAGAGTTAAACGCAAAAATAGGGATATTTTCTACCGGAATTTTTTTTTTCCTGCGATTTTTGACAGATAAAATCTGCATGTTTATCTCTTATTTCCCTATTTTCTTTTCCCCACTCTCACCCTCCCTCAAGTGTAATCCAGTCTCTCTTCTCTCTCTCTCTCGATATATTCTCTCTCACTCTCTCTCTCTTTATCATTTTTCTTTCTCTCTCAAAATTTGATCAATATCTCTCATCTCTCTTATCTCTCATCTCTCTTATCTCTCTCATCCGAAACACACACAAACACACAATAAGTCTTCCATTAAAGCTTCAACTTCAAGCTCTAAAATCACCAAGAAGTTCATCTCCAATCATCCAACGATTTAACCAACAAGGTATTCGTAATCCTCTCAACTTGGTGATCGATTTGAGACTAGTATTAATTCACTTTTCTTTTCTAGATTTTTCGGCAATTTTAAGCCAAGGAAAGAACTTTATTTCAGCTTGTTTTGAGGTTGAAAAGTCGAAGTCTACAAGGTTTGTGCTTGGAAATTCAAAGTTTAAACCTTGAATCCCTTCCTCCCCTTTTACCGCCGATGAAGAAGCTTAGAAAGAAGGAGTTTTAATTCATGTTTTTAAGTATGTTGTTGTTGATCCTTATATGTATATATGTATGTGAAAAGATGAAGGAAAAATCATGCATGTTTAATTTATGTATGTGACGAAAATGATAGGCATACCATAGGATTTTGATGATGATGATTAATGCATGAACTTGATGGTGAAAAATGAATCCTAGAAACTAATCTAGGAGATCTGGGATGAGTAGTTAAGAAAAGAGAAAATTTTCCTTAAATTCCTGAGGAAAAATCGATGGAAAAGTATAGAGGAAAAAGAGGAGTTTTGTTGATTTATTGATGATTGAGTTGATGATATCTATATGTGATGATCTTGAGTGAATTACATACATGAAAGTAGAAGCTAGAAATTTTTGTCACTTTATTTGATAAAGTGCTGAAAATTCTTATAAAAATTTAGGGATTTATTTCCCAAGTTCTTGATATGACTTTGATGATGAATTTGATGGATTTGAATATATAGAAGCATGAAAATTTGATTAAGTTGAAGAGTTTGATTTATCTATTAATTGCCTTGAAAATTTCGAACTATATATATATTTGAAGATGATGATTTTGTGATGATATAGATGAGTTTTGAGTGATCTATGATGATTCAATAAATTTTTGAGTGATATATGTTTCAAGAGAATTAAGAAATTAAGAGATATGAATTTCTTGATAATTTTACTAAAAATTTCGATGAATATATATATATATATATATGTTGAGGAAATTTTGAGTTTATAATGTTTTTGATGAGTTATATGATGATTTATGCATGATATGAGTATAAGATGAAGAAATGAATTTTTTGGTAATTTTTATGAAAATTTTGAAATATATGTGTATGAAGAAGTTGATGAATTCTTGATGTTTTGATGATTTTGATGAGATGATGAGTTAAATAGAGTTTTGAGTATTTTTAATCGAACAAGATAAGAGAAGAAAATGATAATCTTTGAGATTATAAGCTTTTGATTTATAGTTTGATGATTAATAATCAAATTTGAGTATTTTATGAGCTTAAGTTTTAAAGAAATTGAAGAAAGGAATTTGCTTGCTCAAAAGCATGAAGAATTCGAAGCTTAAGAGGAGAAAAACTTATGACTTTGATGTTAAGTGTTTTAAGAAATAAAATAAAAATAGATTATAGATATTAGAATTTATTTGAGAAATTTTAGAACTTAAAATCATTGAAATCAAATTTTCAATAAGAAATCTCTTAAATTCAATGAATAAGAGCTATGGAAGATAAATTTTCGAGTTATAGTTCGTTTATTGAATTTGATTGAGAAATCGATCAAATAAAATTTTTTACAAGTATAATAGAACTTGAATTTTTTAGTATTGAATGGATTTAACTTTTAAAAACTAAAAAGTTTGAGTTATATAAAGATTTGAGTATAAATTGTAGATCTGGAATGTGTTTGAGTATTTTTAATGAGAAATCCATGAGAATGAATTTATTTGAGTGAATTTGAGTTTTAGAAATCAAGAAATGAATAAGTATGCATGTTTTTATATAAATTTCGAGTTTGATGGGAAATGATGCTTCAATATTGAGTTCTTGATGTTATATGAGATATTGAATGATTAAATGATGATGTTTGAGTAAAAATAATCAAGTTTGCTTTTTGAAACTTTTGAATCGGAGTTACGATGTAAAAGCTATCGAGATTTGAAGTTTAAAAACGAAAAACCGAGTTTTTATAAATAAAAAGTAAAATTCAGAAAATTTAATTGAGAAAATGATTAATTGAATTAGTTGGAGTCGAGTTATCAAGTTTGAGAATTTTTAGAGCATAAGCTCGTATTTTGAGAAATAATGACGTAAACTAAAACCGAGAAATTTTAGTAAAGGTTTCGGATTTTTAATCTGATTCCGTATTTGAATTATTTAATTTATTTTGAGTATAACGAAATCATTTCCGTTAAAATCTAAAGTTATAAATTTTTCAGATTTGAAGTCAAGTAGTATGAAGATAATATGAAACTGTATTGAAATATGAATTAATTCGTGAATTAATTTCTATGTTTAATTAAATGTGATTAAAAGAAAATTTTCTTTTTCCATCTATTTATGAAGTCGGTCGTTTACCTGTTTGTGAATGCCTGATTCTTGATGTTAAAGTCTTGATGTGAATGATTTGTGATATTAATAGCCGAGAATTAATCTCGCAATTTTCTGAGTTTTATAACTCGAGAAATCGAGAAATACGAGACGAGATGAATATTGAATTCTCATTTTGCATGAAATATTAAAATATTATTATTAAGTCAAGAGTTCAAGTTGAGGAATTTATTAGAACTCGAGTGAGGATTAGAAACCGAGAAAGAATTCGATTTAGATAAGTTTAAATAAGAAAGACCCGAGTCAAGTAGAAGTCCTTCAGCCGAGCCCTAGAGCTATTTTATGTTTTACGAGAAAGTGAACTCGTATTTATAAAATGTTATTCTTGAAGGGCCAAGCGGGACTGAGAAGTAAGAGGAGACGAAAAGAGTAAGCTACCCGATTAATCTTCAAAAGTCAGGTGGGCTTTCTGAACTAAAACTCAACGATGAATGCGCAATTTATTTTATATTTGTGCTTTTATTTAAAGTTAATTGACTTGCCTAAGTTTTTATGTTTTGGTATGAAATCCTCTACTTTATATTATGAGTTGAATGAGTCCTGTGAATGCACGGGGTGAGGTCCTGTTCAAAACGGGACAATGCATGCATTAGATTAGGTAACCGTGAGCCTTATTACAGTCTAGCCGGTTGTAAAGTAACTATGAGCCTTGCTTCGGTTGGGCCGGTTATGTAAAGATTGTGAGCTTTGCTATGATTGGGCCGGTCACGGTGCTTGAGGAGGAGGCCTACTTCTTGACACCACAGAAAGACAAGACGCGTAGATGGATTCATACTTAAGAAAAATGATTGCAGTTGATTTTGAAGAAGAAACGAAAAAGTTTTTAAGCTGCCACAAGTCGTAAATTCTTTTAAATAATTATATTTAACGCTTGTGGTGTAGTTAATGAGGCAAGTTCAATTATATAGCTCTATCGAGCAAGTATTCAATTTATTTTTGCATGTGTTCACTAAGTACGAAGTACTCAACCCTGCATGTTATTTCTAAAACGTGTAAGTTTGCTTGGATGATGATGGTGCGGTGTGCTTGGTGACGTTCGTTGTTTCGAGTCAAGTTTGGTTTAAGGTTGAGTTATATGTCTTCATACATATAACTTTGGGACCTGATGTATTTCTCCGCTGCAACTCAAATACTTAATCATGTTTGAGATAGTTTCAACTCTGATGTCTATTTGACGAGTTTTGTGTTCGTCACTTTATTTTATTTTCCCCTTAATTCTTAATTATCAAACATACTTTGTTGAGTTATTGAATCGGGTAATTGAAAGCAAGTTAATTAAATGTCAGTATTTTCACTTGAATTTCTTTCTGTACCTGAGTATTATTCCTTGTAAGTCATGTTTATTCAGTTGTTCCATCTTCACTGTCCAATGGATTCTAGTTGTTTGTTATACACTAGAATTCGGGTTGTGACAACCTTGATCCTCCGAAATCAAGGAAGCGGCTAGTGCTTTACAATTCATCACCGGAACCTGATTCTCCGGCAAAGTCTCCCACAGTGGCTGCCGATTCTGAAGAAGAAAGAGAAACAGTGGTCGAAGAAACTATGAATTCTCCTCTTGCTAAGTTGAGAGAGAAAGCAAGAGCACGTGCAAAATTGAAGAGAACTGGTCGTGGGGACACCCCCTATCCTCTGTTGCAGCAAAAAGGCTCTCGATTCCGAAAAGCCACCGCATCCACTGGTGGATCTCGAAGGGGATTTGAGACTCTTCTGCTCCTAGCAAGACCTCTGCTCACAAGGAAGGGAGAGAACAAGAGAAGGAGAAAGAGACAGAAAAAGAAAAGGAGAAGAAAGACACTGTGGTCTTCGAAGTTGAACAACAGAAGGAAATCTATGTTCTTGTTACTGATACTAGTAAGAAGAAGCCAACCAAAGCTGATGCTGCAAAGACAAAGTCAGCCAGGGAAGAAGAAGGTGGCTGAAAAGCCGAAGCATAAGCAAGGGAGAGCTATTCTTCCATCTCTGACAATTAACGAGCCCAACCCCGCCAAACACACTAGGGCTCAGTTGCGGAAACAGGCTGAGAAAGCTGTTGCAGCCTTGGAGAAAGGCAAGGGAAAGATGGATAAGGCTTCTGTCAAGAGGAAACAGGGTAAGGAGCATGTATTCAAGGAGCTTGTTGATATCGATTCGGGTTCTGAGAATGCCTTAGACAATGATGTTGGGAATTCAAGGCATGACACTCCTAGATCTGCTGGGAATGTGTCTAGAGCACCTCGAGTTTGCCATCCTACTGTTGTGGATGCACTAAGATTCAAGTCTGATAAGCACCAAGAACGTTAGGGTACGGTGCTGCAGAAAAAGTTTGTTGTGGAGAAGTATGTGAAGCCCAAGTCGTTTGAGGAAAGTGGGCTGCTGAAATTGTTGAAAGATGCTAAATTGGAACAGACCATACTTAATGTTCGAAGGTCATGCCTTCTATTATGTTGGAGTTTTACTGCAACCTCTCCAAGAGCATCAAGAATCCAACATCGAGCAAGTGTTTCAAGACCTATGTGAGAGGTCAATACATTGATTTTTCCCTGGAATTATCAATGCTTTTGTCAATCGTGATGACTACGATAATAAAGACGAGGAGATTTCTATTGATGAAGTGGCACAAGGGCTGACTAGTGGGTTATATCGACGTTGGCCTACCAACAATGATAACATAAGTGGAATCCATCTCACTATGAAATTTGCAGTGTTCCACAAAATTTCCGTGTTCAATTAGCTTTCTTCCGGCCATACATTCACAGTTGGTAAACACCTTGCCACTATTCTTTTCAAAATTGGCCAGTTCAAGAATTTCAACTTCGGAAAAATTGTGTTTGAGCATGTGACTAATCATGCTGAGGAGTTGGAGAAGGAGAAATGTTTGGGATATCCTGGTTTGATCTTCGGGATTATTCAATCTCAAATGCCTGATATGATTCATGATGGTGATATCTGGGCTAATGATCCACGTCCTTTCATCTTCAACAACAAGTTGTTCAATGAGGTGCATCACTTTTGTGATATTGAGGGTCTTGTTCAGAAGCTGAAGATGCGGTACAAGGCATCTATGCCAGTTACTGAGCTTTTCCCTGCTCGGGCACATGCCTTAACTGCAAGGATGCATTGTAAGTTGACCAGAGAATACAAGTTTCTTGACAAAATTATCAAGTCCTTTCAGATGAGGCAAGCCTCCATAGCATTTATGTTTTATGATGCTTCTGCTCCAGTTACTGAGGTTAGAGAACCTTCTGGAACAAAGAATACTATTTCTGAGCAAGAAACTGATCCTCATGCTGAGTTTGAGACTGAGCTCAAACGTGTTCAAGAAGAAGAAGAGAATTATAGTGACAGTGAGGCTGAAATAGAGGCTGTAGAAGAGGCCGAAGAAGAAGAAGATGATAAGAAAGACTGTCACAACCCAAATTCTAGTGTGTAGGAACGACTAAAATCCATTGGACAGTGAAGGTAGAACAACTGAATAAACTTGACTCACAAGGGAGCAAGCTTGGGTACAAGGGAAATATCAAATGAAAGCGATAACAAATAAGCATGCTTTCAACCCAAAGTGCACAAATCGACATAATAAACTTATGAGTTATCGAATGTCAAGTAGAAATCATGAAACACAAATAGTAATGTATCGAGCATAACAGCTCATTTTACCAACATCAGAGTAAGTTTTTTGAATACGAATAACATACCAGTATTGCAGCAGAATAACTAAACTCAGGTCCCACAGTTACATGTATGCAGACACATAACTGCAAGCTTAAACAGAAGACTCGACTCAAACCAACAAATGCACCACCGAGTGCACCGCACCAATCCCATCCTTGATAACCTGCACGTGAAAACATGCCAAAAAAAATGAAAGCTTGATCGACAGAGCTATATAATTGACTTGTCTTGCCACTGCATCACATGCGTTAGAATAAATAAACATTTTACTCGTGCAAGCAAGAAAATCGTTTTACACTGAAAAATTTGTCTATATACAGTAATATATAACAAGTATGTAACAGTTCTACAATCAAGTAAGTGTGTCGAGAAGTAGGCCTCCTTCTCAAACACTGTGACCGGCTCACCCAAAGGAAAGCACACGATCACTAACATGTATACACAGAAAATCTCGTCTCACACAGGACCAAATTCGTCTTCCTCAAGTAGACGGCAACATACATAAAAATTCTCAACACTAGCTAGTCAATTAATTAAAAAACTCACATAATATGATAATAATAATCACATTCATCGATTTCTTTGAGTTAGAAAGCCTACTTGGAAACTGGGTAAACGGGGCTATTCTTTTGACTTTCGTTCGCTCCTACTTCACGATACCGCTCGTTCCTTCAAGAATAACATCTTATAACGACGAGTCTACTTTCCTCAAAAAACGGAACGAATCCTAAGGCTCGATTTCAGATTTCTACTTGACTCGGATTCTCTAACTCTCCTTGACTCGACTAAACTTGAATAAAAAGGGATTTGACTTCAAACTATAATCATGTACTAAACCAACAGACTTTTTCAAACTCGACTATTTAACTCGATAACATCAGACAAATTAAAACTTAAACAAATTTTAAAAATCGAGAAATCACTATTCATAACATAAATTTCACAATTCTCGATTCAACACGTCAAATGATATCAGAAAGATACGAGATTAATTCTCGATCACATTTCACATAAATCAGTCACAATTACTCAATCACATCACAATCAGACAGTCACAGATAAGTAAATGACTAACTTCGATAAATAGTCGGAAAAAGAAAAAAATTTCAAACTTCTCAAAACATCTTAGAATTTTTTTAGAAAATCACATTAAATCATACGAACATAAATTCAGACTCAGAATTTCAATCAGGAATCAAACATAGACTCATGCTTGACTTTTCATTTGAAAATTGAAAGTTATCGGTTTCGAATAAAAATAGTTTCATTTTCCTTAAAATACCGGAATCGGATTCAAAATCCGAGACCTTAATTAAAATTTGTCGGAATAAAGTATAACATCAATTTGATCATACAAGGTCTGAATCAAAAATTCAAATCAAAAATTCAAATCAAAATTTGAATAACTTTCGAAATTTTTGAGTTTTTCTCAAAACTTATCCGTATTCGAAAATTTGATATCCTATTATACTTAGAAAAATTCCAATTGATTGATTCTTCGATCAATTTCAACAAATAACATCAAATCTCAAAAATCATATACTTAGGGACATTTTTTTCGAAATTTTTAGGGCTTTTTGCCTAAGAGTTCGATTTCAAGGATTCAAAGCTTAATTATACATCAAATAATTTTAATTGACATAATCTATCATCAATTCATCAATTAGGACTCAACATCGTCAAAAATCACAAGTTATCACACATAACTTGTTCAAAAATTTTGAGTTTTTAAGCATAACAACTTATTTCTTTGATTCATCTTACATATAAGCTCAATTTACACTTAATTTCATCAGTCCATCTTCAATTTAACAATTAACATTACAATCACAAAAAATAATCAATTCCATATTCATGCATGTTTCGAAATTTTTAAGATTAAAATGACAACTCATGCTCATCACATTTTTATCATCCAAACATGCATCAAATTACTCAAATTCATCAATTACAACATCAATTTAACAACTTTCATCCAAAATCTTCGGAAAAAAATTATGGAGAACATAGCAATAGATTTCTTCTTCCAAAAAATTGATCATACACATCATCTTACATTAATTTCTAGAGCTCAATTCTTCACTCAAAATCAAGATAAATGCAAGGAATAGAAAACCCCCAAATCTTTAGAAAATTTTCGGTACTCATCATCAAAGGATGATCAAGAATTTCTTTTAAATTTTCATACATGGATTAATGCAAGGAATAGAGATTAATGCCCAAAATACAAAAGTCAAAGCTTCCTTCCAAGATCATCATTTTCGGTCAAGAAGAAAGGAGATGAAGACAAGATTTTTCATGCTTAAATCGATCACAATGGAACAAGGATCGATAATAATTCTTAATTGATCTTGAAGATTGAAGGATCAAAGCTCGATTTTCCTCGCAACTCTAAGCTTCCTCAAGCTTCTTCAATGGAGGATCGATGGAGGTGTATGTATATGTGTGTATTGATCGATGGAGAGGGAAAGAGAAAAGGGAGAATGTAATACCCTGAACTTTTCAATGTCTTTAAAAGTATACTAAATGAGTTTGTATGTCTTAATGATGTGCTTTGAGTGATAAAAATTTCCAAGAAAATAAATTTTCTTGCGAAAATACCAAAATAGCCTTACGTGCTCTTATGTGATTTTTCTCGTTTTGGTTACTCAAATCGAGTATGTGATGCATTGCTTGAGCATTATTATATGAGTTTGAGGTTGAGTTCGAATTTCGGAGAATTCTGAGAAGTTCTATATTTTGATGAATAGTGTCGATAACCGAGAAATCACTATTCATCAACGAATTCCGAATTTCATCTAAATAGTGTCTTTTGAGTCTAGAAATTATTCTAAGACCATTGGTGCATTTAAAAATTTTCCGAGTTTGAAACGAATTTGAAATTTTATTTCGATGGGAAAGAATATGAATAGTAAATTTTTACGTTTCCTTCGTTATTTGCAATTTCGATCCGAAAATTTGGTTCCTATTATTCTTGATTTATTTGGTGAGATATAAGATGAAGTAGAGAGATTTTCGACGTCGAGAAAAAGTCGAGGAGAGTTTTAAGTTATTTGAGAGATAAACGAAATAATAGGGATATTTTCTACTGGAAAACTTTTTCTTCCGGGGATTTTTAGCAGATAAAAATCTGCCTTCCTTATCTAATTTTATCCTATTTCTCTCCCCCACTCTCACCCTTGGTGTGGGAGTTACACTCTCCCTCCCCCAATTATTTGATCGAGCTATTCTCTCTATCTCTCGATCTCTCTCTCAACACATATAACAAATACATCGCCCCTTTCCAATGATATGTATTAGATGACCTCTCCCTCTCTCTTACATCTCTCTCTCTCTGCCGAAATACAGCAGCCCCTCTCCCACTTCCATCTCTCTCTTCGATACACATGCACACTAAAATCTCCATTGAAGAAGCTTGATGTTTTGAAGAGTTCTTCATTTCTAATCATCAAGATCATCAAAGAAGTAAGTAAATGATCTTTCTTTCCATTTCTACTTGATTCTAGCCAAGAGAATCATCTCTTTTCCTTCTTATTATGATCGACTACCATGCTCTTTTGAGCTAGAGTTGAAGCTCTCTCATCCGGGCCTTGATTCTTAATACTTTGTATATTTTTCATGCAAGGAAAGAAGTAGAAATCCAACTCCCTTCAACCCTCAAAGCTGCCGAATTCTTCAAGCTAAGGAGATGGAGTGTTGTATATATGTATATGTATGTAGGAAAAGATAAAGGAAACCATGTATGTTTACTTATTGCTTAGGCAAACCTTTGGGATATGATGATGATGATCAATGATGATGATGATAAGATGATGGAGATGAGTTTTAAAAATTAACATAGGAGTTAAAATATGAAGAGTAAAAGAGAAAGAATTTTCTTAAGAAAAACTACATAAAAATCGAAGAAAAAGAGGAAAAGAATTACTTGATGATTTTCTTGATGATTATTTGATGATTTTCTTGATGATATGTTTGAAGATATATGTTTATGATGATTTGAGTGATTTATATGCATAAGCATGAAGTTGAGAATTTTTGTTGATTTATTTCTATATATGCCGATTTATTTGAAGAAAAATAAGGATTTTGTGTTTAAATTCTTATTTGTGGATTTGATGATGTTTTGTCACAGCCCCAAATCCCGAGGGACGGCAGAAGCCAGGGTGCGACTGGGATTGGATTAAAGAGGCGGGGAAGAAAGGGGATGACTGAATAAACATACATAGAAGACAACACAATTTCAATGAACAAGACTTTACAACAAAAGAAGGAATTGATCTCGAAGGATCACTCGGACAAGATCTCGAAAGATTCTAAGTTATAAACAGGACTCAGGCTACAGTGATTCAAATATATACAAGAAAAGTCTTAGAGTTTAGCAGCGGAAAAGTGAGATATGAATACAAGTCTTTCCTATCTCTATTCAACCCTAACTCAACCGTCCACCGCTGCCGTCGATTCAACCTGCACATTTAGAAAACATATGCAGGGCTAAGTACAAAAGTACTTAGTGAGCACGTTGCCGAAAACATAATCATAAGTATGGATAAACAGGCATCTCATTTTATAGCGCATCGGGGTTTTCATTTAAAAGAGCTCGTGCCTATTAAACATTTGCATTTCATTCATAAAGTAGCTTCGAAGCATTTTTCATAGATGTTACGTTTAAATCTTGACCAGACATAATTCATCGTGGCTGGCTGCCCCTCAACAGAATACCACATACACCACAGGCTACAAGTGCACTAACTTTGGAAAGCCCCTTTTGACTAACTAAAAGCCGATCGTTAGTTTGAATATTCAATTTAGTGGAATAATTCCCTAAAAATTTGAAATTAGAGTAATATGAGATATAAGATGGATGTTTACATTATTCAGTATGTTTGAAAGTTTGAATGATGATATGAAGTGCTATTTGCATAAGTTAGAGTTTCAAAAGTTGAAAAACGAACAAGTATGCATGTTAAAATGAGAAAATGAATTTGATGAGTCTTAATACTTGGAAGTTGAGTTCTTGATGTTATATGGAGTATTGAGTGATTAGATGATGATATTTGAGTAAAAATAATCAAGTTTGCTTTGTGAATCATTGGAATCGGAGTTAAAACGTAGAAGTTATCGAGCATTGAAGTTTTAAAACGAAAAACCGAGTTTTTATTAAATAAAAATGAAATTTAAGAGTTTTTAGTCGAGAAAAAGATTAAATAATATTATCTTGAGTTGAGTTATCAAGTTGAGAATTTATCCGAGTTTATGCTCGTATTTTGAGAAGTAATGGTGTAGTTTAAAATCGAGAAACTTTTATTAGAAGTTTTAGATTTTAAATTCAAAACTATTATTTAATTTATTAAAAGTTTAACGAAATTATTTTCGTTAAAATCCGAAGTAATAATTTTCTAAAGTTAAAAGTCGAGCAGTAATAAGTCATCATTAGACTGTATTTGAAATATGAATTATTTCTGAGTTTATTATGTTTAATTGAATTTATGTGATTAAGTGGGATTTTTATTTCCACTTATTTAGGAAGTAAGTCATTTATCTGGCTATGAATGCTCGATGATTGATGTGAAAGTTTGAATGTGAATGATTTGTGACGTGAATAGTTGACAATTAATTTTATAATTTCATGAGTTTGTATAACTCGAGAAATCGAAGAGTACGAGACGAGATGAATAGTAAAATTCTCGTTTTGCATAAAATATTAAAATATTATTATAATGTAGAGACGAGAGTTCGAGTTTGAAAAGTTAATTAGTAACCGATTAAAGACGAGAAACCGAGAAAGAAATTGATTTAGAAAAGTTAAAATAAGAGAAACCCAAGTCAAGTAGAAGTCCTTCAGCCTAGCCCTAGAACTATTTTACGTTTTACGAGAAAGTAAACTCGTATTTATAAAATATTATTCTTGAAGGGCCAAGCAGGACTGAGAAGTAAGAGGAGACGAAAAGAGTAAGCTACCTCGATTAATCTTCAATAATCAGGTAGGCTTTCTGAACCGAAACTCAACGATGAATGCGCATTTTATTTTTATATGTGTGTTTTTATTTAGAGTTAATTGACTTGCCTGAGTTTTTATGTTTTGCTATGTAATCCTCTACTTTATATGGAGTTGAATGAGTCCTGTGGAAGCACGGGATGAGGTCCTGTTCAAAGCGGGACAATGCGTGCATTAGATTAGGTGACCGTAAGCCTTGTTACAATCTAGCCGGTCGTTAAGTAACTGTGAGTCTTGCTTCGGTTGGGCCAGTTATGTAAAGACTGTGAGCTTTGCTTTGATTAGGCCGATCACGATGTTCGAGGAGGAGGCCTACTTCTCGACACCACAAGAAGACGAGATACGTAGATGGATTTATACCCGAGAAAATGGCCAGCCGATTTCAGAAAACAAACGAAAATGTTTTAAACTACCACATGTTGTAAAATCCTTTAAATAATTATATCTAACGCTTTTGGTACAGCTAATGAGGCAAGTTCAATTATATAGATCTATTGAGCGAGTTTTCAAAATTTATTTTGGCATGTGTTCACCTAGTACGAAGTACTCAGCCCTGCATGTTATTTCTAAAATGTGCAGGTTTGCTCGAATGATGATGCTGCAGTGTGCCTGGCGGTGTTCGTTGCTTCGAGTTAAGTTTGGTTTAAACTTGAGTTATATGTCTTGATACATATAACTTTGGGATTTGATGTATTTGTCCCATGTAACTCAAATACTTAATCGTTAACTTTGATGCCTAATTGAGGAGTTTCGTGTTCGTCACTTTATTTTGTCTTTTCCTTGATTCTTAATTATCAAACCTTTTTTGTTGAGTTATTAAATCGGGTGATGAAAGCAAGCTAATTGAATGACATTGCTCTCATTTGAATTTCCTTTTGTACCCGAGTATTATTCCTCATAAGTCATGGTTATTCAGTTGTTCCATCTTCATTATCCAATGGATTCTAGTCATTTTTATGCACTAGAATTTGGGCTGTGACAGAGAAAGAGCGTGAAAGAGAGAAAGAGAGTTCGACGAGAGAGAGAGAGAGGAGAGAGTGGGAGAGCGTGAGATGAGAGTGAGAGTGGGGGAGTAGTTTAAAGAGTGAATTAACTTTTCGGCCAGATAAAAATCGTCGGAAAGAAAAAGTTTTTCAGTGTAAAACATCCCCACTTTAATGATTAACTCTCAAACGATTCAAAACTCACCACGACACTTTCTCAACATCCAAAAGCTCTCTACTTCGTCTCATACCTCACCAATTAAATCAAGAATGCCAGAAATCCAGTTTTCAGAATAAAATTTCGAGCAATGAAGAAATTCTCGGAATTCACTATTCATATTAGGGTTTTTGAAAATAAACTCAAATCTTTTCTCAAATGATCTCAAATGACTTCCAAATACATCTCGAAGGTTTTAAAAGAACTTTTGCACTCAAAAGACACTAATTAGACTAAATTCGAAAAAAGTCGACTAATATCGAAAACTCGAGAAAAATTACTATTCATCAAAAAATGAAACTTCTCAAAATTTTCTGAAATTCAAACTCATATATATCATGCTCAAATAACTCATCACATCTTCGATTCGGATAACCGAAACAAGTAAAATCTCATAAGAGCATTCAAAGGTATTTTGGTAATTTTACGTGAAATTTCTTTTCTCAGAAATTTCTATCACACGAAAATATATCAACAAATAATTCACGGCATAATAATTCAATCAAGATGAACTTAAAGACTTGAAAAAGATCAGGGTATTATAAAGACTACTACTAACAGTTTGGAGCGTGATGCGAAACGGCACAAGAAGGATGGATCCAAACCTCCTTCTATTTAGCTGCTTTTGTTGGTCTTATTTACCACCTTTCGTCATTTTGTCATTCATGTGAGACAAAAAGGGGGAGTAGTAGTTGTTTTTGGTTTTCTTTGGTATTCTAGATTATGTTTTTATTTTTTGCTCTTTCCGCTGTTGCAAGGAGTTTCTATCTCCTTTATGAAATGAAGTTTCCCTATTGGTTATGTTAAGGGAGTTTGATTCCAAGCAATCCCCCAAGTTCAGTTTGAGAGGGAGTTAAGATTCATGAAGCTATTTCGTAGTCCCAAGGTCAGTTGAAGGGGGAACTTCTATACTTTATCTTCATGTGTGCATCATTGTTTGAAGCTAAGTTTGAAGATGTTTGTTACTCTCATTTTATTGAATGCTTGGATTATTGTTTTGTCTACATAAATGCCAAACAAGGAGATTGTTAGATTCGAGCATGCAGCTCAATCAAGTTGGCAGGTTCATGTAGAAGTTAGTCAGACTGAAGAGCAAGTTCTGCTGACTCAGAATGGTGATTCTATTCTCCAGTTGAGCTAGATCGATGTGGAACAGGTTGGAACAGACTCGGAAGATTCTTTCCATATTTACGCGGATTTTGCGGAGATCCTAACTTGACGCAAAGAAGATCGTATCCGGCAAATATATTGTATTGTTCCACAAGGCATATCTCCAAAGGAAGTTTCTACCTACAAGGAAACTAGAGAAAATCGGTGAAGATAAGATCTAGGGGTTCTCAAGACCTATATATATCAACATCTACATCATTTGGAGGCGGCCGCTTCCATAGCTATTTTTATTGTTCATAGCTAGTATACTTTGGTGAGTGAGTATTTTTCGTGTTGTACTTGAGAGTATTTGTTCATATAAAACAAATTGGGAGAAAGGTGAGCGTCGGATTGTGACTCGAGCTTAGATTGTTTGAGTGCGTCTTGAACAATCATTAGTTCAAGCTAGGTTGGGAAGAGTGCGAGTTAGGAGGTTTCATACGGTTGACGAACTCTATGAGCAAGAACCTGTAACTGCAACTTACAATAGTGGATTGATTCTCTCTTGGGCAAGATGGCCCCCAAAAAATTAGGTTGATTAACCGAACTAGGTCACCATTTCTGTGTGTTCTTTACTTAGCATATTTGTTATTTTATGTGCTAATCTATGTGCTAAGTAATGCAGTGACAGATACAATTTATATGCATAAATTGTTAAATTAAATATTTCACTTGATATGTCGCCCAAGATAAGATCCTCTTCCATAAAAGTATCTAACGCGTCAAGAGCCGCAATATCAGCAGCAGGATCAAGGTCATCGCTATTAAGAAGCATGACAACACCTTTATTTTTGCAGCGATAGGAAGGGTTCTAGCGTTGATTGCAATGGAAACACAAACCTCGTTCGCGCTTCTTACGAGTTTCAGCAGGGGTGAGACGCCGAACTGGAATTGGTGTGGTGGCCGCACATGGAGAGGCGACTGCTGGAGAAGTGACTGCTGCCTGGTTAGGTGAAGAGAAAGATGTAGTGGACGGCGGGGGCCAAGGTGTAGCTGACGGAGAAAATGAGGCCAAGCTAACTATCGGGAAAATCCACGAGCGCCGTTTTGATCATCTGAGTGCTTGGTTTCAAAGACTCAAGCGAGATTGAATGTCTTGTCCAATGTTAAAGGGCGATTCATCTACAACTCTCGACGAATCGATGCATTAAGTCCTGATATATAAAATGATATAAGCAAGGGCTCGGAGAGGCCCGTAGTGCGGCCCATAAGAGCCTCGAAAGCGGATTGGTACTCTGCAACAGACCCGACCTGTGAAAATTTTGCGAGTTCGGGGTCTTCGAATTGAGAAGGGCCAAAACGAGATCGAACGCGTGTCAAGAAGTCGGACCATGTGGAAAGCATTTCTTGAGATTTCAACCATTGGAACCAAGTGGAGACCTTGCCATCAAGATGGAAGGCGACATTCTAGAGACGCTGCACATTAGGGGTGTTGTGATATTCGAAATATTCCTCAATCTTGAAAATCCAAGAGTGAGGGACATCGTCGTTGAATCAAGGAACATCCAAGCGAACCATCGGGCCATGAGAGGTTGAGCTGTTGAGGGCGGTGGAGGACGAAGAGGTGTGTGATGATTTGAATAGAGCAACAAGTTCTTTGAGCTGTTTCTGGATGGCAACGTTGTGGTCGTCGAGTTGTGTCTTCCAGTCGGGTACTTAGGAAGACATGAGAACAACAATGAAAGCACCAATTATTATGAGATGTATTAATAATCACGTTAAGGGTGAAACTCCTGCAATTCTCACAATCACGCAATAACAACCGTCTCTACAGAGATATTATGTTTTTGCATAACCTAAAAACAATAAATCTTAGCCTATATATATGAGAAGGCTTAGGAAACAAATAACGCAGCCCTATACTAACTGGGCCTTATTCATAGTTAATTAAAGGAAATAAAATAAAAGAACTAATCTGTGTAACGTTTACGCCTTCTAATCTCTCTACGTTCTCGTCTCTCAGCAAGACTTGGTTCCGCTTCATCAGGCTTCTCAGTTTCTTCTTCAATATAATCTGTAGCTGCATCAACAACATCATTGAGATAATTTCCATAGTTTCCACGATCGTATCACATGCCCAAAATACCAGAATTTAATATAGACCAAATTTTTCTTAAATCGACACATATGTGACATCAAATTTTATACACAAATTATGGACATATCGAAACAATTTGTAGCTAATCAAGTTAAGACGACGTCATTTTTGATGCAGGAAGATGGTGTTATATATATGTGCAAATTCCAATGTCATGTCAGTTTTGATTTGGAAAAATGCGACTTTCTTTTAAATTCTTGAATTTGGGCATCGTTTGTATATTGTCACCGAACTTTTATAGTTTATGCTACAATAGAAGAAGTTTGGCATAATTTATGTACTTATATATCATCATATTCAATAATACAATAGTTACCTCTTGTAATAATGAATCCGGACATATGGTGGGGTAAAGGAGAAAAATAAATTCTTTAGATCCATATAGGGGGTAATGTATTGATTAATTACTTTAAATTCTAAAGTTGAACCATTTTATTGGGTCCGGTGGCTAGAAATGGTACGGAGCCATGAAATCCTCGAATTTATTAATCCGAGGATGACTGTGGTAACTACCAAAAGAAAAGAAAATGATTTGATTTTGGCTTCGTCACTTTTGATTTTAAGTCTTCGGCATGAAGTCTTCGGCACTATATTTTTTTTTACTTGACTTCTGGACTATGTTTAAATCCATCTGAACTTCTTTCTCTCTCTCTCTCTCTCTCTCTCTCTCTCTCTCTCTCTCTCTCTCTTCTGCAACGACTAGTGGATGAACTTGTTCACATTCCATTTGGTGATGATCGGTGGTTGCATCTCGGGCTCCAACTTTGCTCATCGGGTATTTTCTCCTTAATCCTCTATGCTCTATATGAGAAGTGGTCTTGGAGGATTTTTCAATGGTTAATAGTTTTTGACAGCTTATAATCTATTGAATGATCAAATGAATTGAAAACTTCAGGTCGTTTAATAGATTAAACTTGAAAATTTGCATTTGAATTTCAATAAATGGATCTATGACGATGAGAATTGCATTCGAATTTTGCTCTGTTACACTATGTTTATTTTACTTTACTTATGTTGTTTGGCTAATATTTTTATGGACAATATTTTCAGTTATAGATCATATACATTTTAGAGATTGATAATATAGTAGTTCGCTCCCGTGTTTAATATAAGTCGTTCTTTATTTTCCATTTAATTGTATTTTGTAGGACGTTTTGAATTTTTAGACAACTTTACCCTTATTCAATTCCTCTTTTATTAATTACTTAAAATATGAAAATTCTTATTTCATCTTTTTTTTCATCAAATAAAGCTTGTGTTATTGAGAATAAATTATCATTAAATAAGATTATGTTGGGGATAATGTTTTTAATTAATAAATGTATTGAAGCTTAGGATGACATAAAAAAATAAATAGGACGTAATAGATTATTTTCATTTTTAGTTCTAAACCAATCATTTTCCTGGTATACGTTAAAGAGAAAAATCACAATACCCACTATGAAGATAGTATGTACTTCCAATATTCATTACTATAAATATGTACTCCTCATATCCACTTGGCCCACTTATTAATGATTAATATTATATTTCTATATATGTAATATTGAATAATAATTTGTGGGGAGTAAATACAAACAGTTATCTATATGAACATGCAAATCATACTCGTTTTGTATTCGAGCATGTATGCAATTTTTTTTTTACCCTTCTACTGAATTTCTCTATTATATACTCCGCTAATTTAAATCCTTTTTGCAATATGGAAATAATCAATGCAATACTATCAGGCCCATCACACTTCCGTATAAATAAATTCTACGTGTACCGACTTCGTACCTTTTTGACCAAAATGCTGCCAGATTTGTATGCCGGAAGTATTAGGAACCTCGTCCAACCACACGATCGCAATCGATGGTTTCCAACCGCAGATCTCTTCAGCAACACCCAGCACAACCGTCGCGTGTTTCCTACCTGAGGCGTAGGGTATTTCGTTGATGTACAAAGGAATTATAAACACTGGAAGGGTTGAGCAAAAGCCCAGATTTTTATTAAGGAATTATATAATATTTATTACAACATAAGTATATCTCCTTTAAGGAGAGGACAAACTTGTTTAGCTTCCTATAGTAGCAACTTCTGGATACATAAAACTTGAAAGGAAAGAAAGGAAAAGAAGAAAATTATGCTAATTTTATTTTGGATAAAGCAGAGACGATTTTTGGGTTGTGTGTGTTTTTTCAATGCCCCATTCTACTTTCATCTGCCCGAGTTTATATAGAGGTTTGAAGTGACCTCTCTCTTTCCATTATTGCCTTGGATTCCTTATCCTTACCTCTTTTTTCTTCACGTGAAGCGAGTCCTGCCATTATCGTTTGAGGACAACCGACCCTTCGCTTTTCCTTTTCTTGGGAGAAAACTCTTTCCGAACTCTGGCTCCTTCTGGCTTGAACAATCCGAACATATGTGTTCAGACCAATGCCCGAAATGAGTTATGTTCCAATATTTGCGACGAGTCTCCTTACTCCCCACAATCATGTTTTCCCAAAGCAAAGTCCTCTTTCTTTCGAAAGTTTCTTCTGCAAATTTGGTTGATTTTCCTATCATGGTGTTTAACACGAATGATCCATTTGTTGAGTTCTGGAAGAACATGAATGGAAACTTGACTTTGTCCATCTCAGTGAGACAGACCCATAGACCCCACGCTCTTCTGGTTGAGATGAGATCTTCTGGCATAATTGAGATTAGTGTAGTCCTTTCCTCCAATGGTACCTTGATTCTTCCTAAGGCACTGGTATCAAGTCTCCTAAGCCTTATGTAATGGAAGGCTTCGTGGTTACCCTTTCTTGCTGGTTTTAGAGTTGCACTGATAAAGTATAACTCCAGTATATCTCCTCGGCTAAGAAATGAAGTGTTAGCCCATGCATTATACACAGCTTCTTGGATCCATTTTGGTAGATCCTTGATCTCCGTGAATGATGGTGATGTAGTATAAATGGAGGCTAATGCCCCAATATCATACCACCTTCTGATTTCATGTGAATCGGCGTCCATCGTCCACACGCGAGGATATTTCCCCGAAACATCAACCCTTATTTTTTCTGGATTGATATTTCTCCTGGTAACAAGCTTCTCCCAGTTGGCTTGGTAAACCTACCATGTAGAAGAAACTTCAATCTTGTCAGTATTAATCTTAGAGGTGTCAGTCAATGGCCTAAGATTAATCTCTCCCTCTTTTACCCCAGAGGTGTTGGGTTGACATGAAACTCCAAGGTGTGACCCCTGAAGCCCATCTTCTCCTTGGGCCAATGGTTCTGAAGAAACCACCAACTTAAGACTTGAGCAAAGGGTATTAGAATCCCCTGCTACAGGTATAAAGCCTTGTACTTGAAACTCTCATGTTGCCAAAGGTTCTTTGGCAGCCCGGAGGATGGCCGGTTGCATTGCTGTCCAGAGTTGAGTCTGGGTCAACAAGCATGCTCGTATTCTATCGGTGACTTTCGTCTTATCGATAGATTGCAATCTTCCTGCTTATTCAACATGAAGAATGCACTCGTCCTATTCCCAGATAGCATTTCCAGATTTTCTCTAAAATGTCTTTGGGCCATTAAGATGGATCTTGCTTCAGCTGGCTCCATCTCTCTTCAAAAAATCTGCAAGAACATTTTCATGAGATTTTATAATGACTATATAAAAAATATAATATTGACATTCTATCTGCCATCTAATTAATCTAGCTTTTTCAGACATAGATTTTATCTTGTTCTTTAAGAAAGCTTTAACCTGCGTGTTATCGACTTTCAAAGTAAATTTCTTTGCTAATAAAAATAAAAGTCATTTTTTAAACGCCTTCCACACTGCAAAGAATTCCTTCTCATTGATGTGCCACCGCACAGCTTCGCTTTCTGAGAATAAACCACTATAATATCTGCAGGATTCTTCTCCGTTGGGAGTGATCTTGGTTAAGACTGCTGCCCACCAATAATCACTTGCATCCGTATACAGGACCAAGTCATCTTCGTCCTGAGGTATCAAGAGTTTTCGGAGATTTTTGCAAACCTCTTTTAACTCTCTCATTCCTTCTTTATGTTCATCCGTCCAGATGAACAGAACATCATTTTTCAGTAGCGAACTGAAGACTTTTCTGTATTTTGCAAGGTTCTTGATAAATGCACCTGCAAAATTAACAACTCCCAAGAAACTTTAAAGTTGTTTCTTCTCTTTTACATCTTCAGGTTAGGTCTGGATCTTTTGTACAATATGATCATACAACACAATTCCTGATTCATAGATCACAATGCCCAGAAAATCTATTTTTCTAGTTGAAATGATTGTCTTCTTTTATAACAGTACAAGACCTTCCTTGTGACAAATACTGCAAAGATATCTAGATGTTTGACATGTTCTTTCATATTTTTTAATGCTATTAAAATATCATCAATATAGACGAACATAAAAGAAAAATAATCTTTGAAAAGATTATCCATCTTCCTCTGGAATATCTGAGGTGCATTAGCTAATCCCATTGGCATTACGATCCAAACATAATGCCCTTGTGGAGTAGAAAAGGTTGTGAGCTTCTTACTACTCTTCTCTATGCGAATCTAGTAGAAACCTAACTTGCAAATCAAACTTAGAGAATACCTTAGCATTTCTAATGCAGTTAATAAGGTGTTCCCTACTTGGGATAAAATATCCATCAAACTTCAGAATATCATTAATTCCTTTATAATTAATGACCAATCTGGGTTTACCTCGTTTGACCTCACTGTGATTCCTTACCAAAAATCTAGGACTACTGTAAGGAGAGTTTCCTGGTTCGATCAATCTCAAATCAAGGTGTTCCCTGATTATCTCCTTCATATCCTATTGATATTTAAGATTCATCAGGATTGGTCTGTATCTAACAAACTCATGTTCCTTGTCGGGCTTCACCTTCAAGGTTGTTTTGAGTTGGTTTTTGTCCCACCATGCCAAAGGATTCTCATTGTAACTCCTTTTAATCTTCCTTTTGACATCTTCTAATGACACTTGTGTTTCCTCCCTAATATCTTGATTAGATATTAAGGATACTTTAAGGATCTGGATTTCTTCATCTTTGAGATCCTTTTCTCTGATGCAGCTTAGAACTGCCTCATTGAATCTTCTTTGATCCTTTATTTTTGGGTGTTGAAGTTTTCCTTCGTCACCACGCTTGATGTGAAATGTTGGTGGCATTTGACGGTTAAATGACATTTGCATCCTCTAGACAATGATCTTATGATCACAATTGGTTGTGAACACCAATCATCGATTTTTATTTTCCTGAGTATATATTTTGAACATTTGTAGGCAGTTATTTCCTAACAGAATGTCTGCGCCTGTATCATGGAAATAGATTGGTGGCGTTTTCACCTTATATCATGGTGTACCTCTGGCTCCTCCAATCAAGATTTTCGTTTTTTTTACTCATTTTGATAAGAGTAAAAAAATTTTTGAGAAATCTCTTCCTGCAGTACGGGGTAGATCATCTTTTACTTCATTTGGGAAGATTCCCCGTTTTGCTGTACACATTGCTACTCCTGAATCAATATAAACAACAAAATATTCTGCTTTTGAAAGCGTGGATCTTGTAGCAAAATACATAATATAGAAGGACAAACTAAATAAATTTTATGCAAACAATATTTTCGATATAAATTACATGTCTTTTGCATACTAATTGCATTTTCACCATCTTTTACAAATATAACAATAAAGTTAAGAGGTAATGTTGTAAAATAGCTTTTTTTCTAAATAAAAGTGTTAAAATGTCACCAACAAAATAAAAGTTGTGAAATAGCCTTTTAGTTTGTAAAATGACATAAATACCCTTAATGAGTATACACGAAGGCTAACTTTAATTTGAATCATACACGAACACTAACTTCATGTATGAATTTCCGGCGAAAATTTTCGGCCAACAATTTCTGGCGAAAATTTTCGGCAAAAGTTCCGGCGAAAATTTGAATCATACACGAAACCTAACTTCATGTATGCATCATACACGAAAACTAATCTTTGTATATGCATCATACATGAAAATTAATCTTCATGTATGATTCAAATTTTAATTTTTTGGCGACGAAAATTTTCATGTATGATGCATACATGAATGTTAATCTTCTTGTGTGATTCAAATTTGAATTTTTTCACGGCGAAAATTTTTGTGTATGATGCATACATGAATGTTATTCTTCGTGTATGATGCATACATGAAAGTCAGGCTTCGTGTATGATTCAAATTTTCGCCTGAAATTTTCACTGATGATTCATACATGAATGTTAGTCTTCGTGTATGATACATATATCATGCATACATGAAGTTAGGAATCGTGTATGATTCAACTTTTGGCCGAAAATTTTCACGCACCGGAAATTTTTGCCGAAAAATTTTCGCCGGAAATTCATACATGAAGTTTTAGTTTTCGTGTATGATTCAAATTAAAGTTAACCTTCTTGTATACCTATAAGGATAGAAAAGGGTATAAATCCTTTTATAAGGGTATAAAAGTCCAAAATAAGACAAAAGGCTATTTGAACACTTTTTTTTTCAAAGTGATAAAAATCAGCTTTTGTTTTTAGGAATGGCTATTTTGAGTTATTGCTCTTAAGTTAATGAGTATTAAGACATTTCAAAGTGTCACAATAAATCAATTTGAAAAGTCAAAGCTTAGAGCGTATGGGGAGTACATATTATGAGGAGTGGGTATGGAGAGTATACCTTACACTCAAAGTGGGTATGCATGATGATTTCCTCTATAGGATATAGTTAGACACGTACTCGGAAATCTGCTTAAATTAATATGTGTTCAATTCCGCCAGAGTGTCATGTAGTATATTTTCACCTTATTTGATGTTGTAGTGATTCCGTCTGCGTGTGCAATAGTAGTCTCACCTTTGTATGGTGTAGTGGTTTCACTGATATGGTGATATAACGATTTATATAATAATAAACGTATATACCACGTTATAATTTCCGAAGAAAACATTAAAAATATCCACTTCAATCAGAATTACATCATTTTTTAAATAGAAATAATTAATATTTAAATTTATATATAGCCCTTTTAAAAGAAAAAATAAAATGAATAATGAGATTTGAATCCCAAATTTAAATAAATTTTAGTACTTGTGACAAATTTTATGATAACGTTTGATTATTTACATAATTTATAAATTTTAGTACTTGTGACAAATATATATATATATATATAGGAAGAGGATCATGTGAGAATATTTTTTTATGTGAGAAATGAGAATAAATCTCAGCCCTTGATCTTTGTTGATTAATGGCCCAGATTTAATGATGCATTATGTTATTGTAATTTATGCATTACAATGCATTAAATTATTGTAGTTTATGCATTACATTTCTGCAATATATGCATTACCAATGTAATAAGCATGCATTAAAATATATCATTCTCACATTCTCATATAAAATCTATTCTCATAGGATCCCTACCCTCTATATATATATATAGGAGAGAGATCATATGAGAATAAATATTATCCTAAGAAATGAGAATAGATCTCCACCATAGATCTATTGGTGATGAAGGATCAAGATTTGGCCAAGTCAAAGCGGGTCAAATCCGGGTTAACCCGTTGACTTTTTTTTTCGTTTTTTTTTTTTAACTGTCACCCAAGATGCACAGCTTCACATATTCGGATGCACCACTCTATATAACTAGATGCACCACTAAATGCATTTAGATGCACAAGATTTTCAGTTTTTTTTTTCATTTTTTTTTAAACTGTCACCCAAGATGCACAACTTCACATATTCGGATGCACCACTAAGTGCATTTAGATGCACAAGATTTTCAGTTTTTTTTTTCAATTTTTTTTTAAAACAGTCACGCACCACTTCACATATTCGTATGCACCACTATACATAATGCGATGCACCACTATGTGTAGTGAGATGCACCGAATTTGTAAAAAAAAAAATTGAAAAAAATTGGATGCACCACAATGCGTAACTAGATGCACCACACAGCGTAACTAGATGCACAATGTTTTACGAAAATAAAAAAATGAAAACAAAACTAGTGCATCTTAATGCACTTAGTGGTGCATCTCATTATATAGTGTGGTGCATATGAATACATGATGTGGTGCATATGACCTAACCTTAAAAAAAACGAAAAAAAAAAATATAAAAAAAAAAACTTAAAATCTTGTGCATCTCAATACACTTAGTTGTGCATCCGAATATGTGAATTGGTGCATCTGAATATGTGAAGTTGTGCATCTTGTGTGACAGTTAAAAAAAAAATCGAAAAAAAAGTCAACGGGTTGACCCGGGTTTAACCCGCTTTGACCAAGCTAAATCTTGACCCTTCATGTAGATAAGATCAATGGTGGAGATTAATTCCTATTTCTCACTTTAAGGAGAGTTTGCATGGGAATCACTCCCTACCATGATATAAAGTCCTACTTACCACGAAAGAATAGTCCATAAAAAAAGTCATGTTTCACTTTTTTCAATCAAATCAAATGAGACCTTACATCATTCACAACAACTTCCATTCTCATTTTACATTTTCTACTCAAAATAAGTGGGACTCTTATTCCACTCACAATAATTTTAACTTTCATTTCACTCTCCACTCCCAATAAATGGGACCCAAACTCCACTCACAATAACTCCACCAACTTTTTTAATCTTTGTGTACAACCCCAAATGGGACTTTGTTTCATGGACGGAGGGAGTATATATTTATACTACTTTCGGTCCCTAAGTTTCTTCCTATCTTTTCTTTTTAGGACGGTCCCCAAGTTTCATCCTACCTATTTTTGGAAACTATCCCACAACAAATTATTATCACTTACCCTTATTTTATCAACTTATTTATTTAAAATACTGCATATGACTCACCACTATCTCAATTAATTAATACTCACTACCCTCAATGTGGGACCCTTTCTCCACTCGCAATAAATTTAATCACTTTTTCTCTATTCATAACTAACTCAACAACTTTTTCCTTAATACCCGTGTCACTTCCTCTTAGGAAAAGACTTGGGGACCGGAGGTAGTATATACGAATTAAGGACGAGAAAGAATAGTACAATCACTTTTTAATTAAATTTAGGTCTATATAAATTCTAAACAGTTTAATATTTTACACAGTTTTAAGTTTATATTTGCAGTTTAATATTTTTATCTTTTACTATTATTTATACTAAAGATGCCCACAAAATCAGTATAATAGTCAACAAGCCAATTCCGAGAGGGAACCGTGGGGGTAGACGGGATGATTTCTTTAATTTATGTTGAACTCATAATGTAGAACATTTAGGGCCACTTCAAAATAATTTTTCTTCTCTAAATCAATATGGGATAATAAATATTTGCAATTAAAATGATCCATCTCAATTTTCACGCAAAATTGATGTTTGAGAGTCAAATATATTTTTGCCCACATCAATTTTTTGGAAAAGCATAGGGCTTTGAAAATTATCGAAAGAAATGAGGATATATTAGATGATAATTTTTAACAGACATTACCATATGGGTTTGGAACGTAAATATTTGGTAAAATTACTTTTTAATTAAGTATGAAATTTGTTCAAGTATATATAAATTCTAAACAAGTTTCGGAGATTGGATAATCGAATAATTGAACCATAAAATAATTGAGAAATAATATTTTAAGTTCTTAATCTATCACGCATTACTATCTAACAATTTTATTATATTTATTAAATATAATTTTCAGTCGATTTCAACAGGTTATACGCTAGCTATTCGATATCCAAAATGGTTTAGATAAATATTAGAAAGTACTCTATTTCTAAGAAAATTGCCAAATTTTGGTATGGAATATGATATCGCAACAATATAATCTCGGTTACCTAATGATTTACTTCATGACAATTTAAAACGAGAGAATTTTAAAAGTAGCACTTTTTTGATAGTTTTTTTAAATTCTAGCACTCCTTATAAATCCTTTAAATTTAGCATTTTTTGATATTTTTACCCTTCCACCACCTCCACCTCCACCATCTCTCTGGTAACAAATTGAACAAAAAAAAAAAAAACATTCCACCACCACTTTTCCGCCACAAAAAAAAATTCCACCGCCAACGCTGTCGTGCTGCCGTGCCACCACCGCCACCGTCGTGTCGCTGCCACTATCGCCGGCGGTCACGATTTTTTTACTTCTATCTTTCAAAAAATGTAAAAATTTGTGAAGTCACAAAAAAAATGTAAAAATTTGTGAAGTCACCAAAAAAAGGAAAAAAAAAAGTTGCAAAGTCACAAAAAAATGGAAAATTTTGTGAAGTCACCAAAAAAATGTAAAAGTATTTGTGAAGTCACAAAAAAAAATGAAAAAAAATTGTGAAGTTACCAAAAATATGGAAAAAAATTGTGAAGTCACAAAATATTCAACATTTGTGATCGATGGTGTAAAACTCTTCAGATTCTGAGATGGAAATAATTGAACATCAATCACAAAAGCCTGCTTCCAATGAGCAGGAAAACATATAGAGAGCCAAAATGAAAAAAAATGAAAAATGAGCAAAGGGCAAAGGGACCGAGTGATGATTGGGTGTTTGTGGAATAAATTCAGAGAAGTGTGGAGAAGACGAGCAACGGAGAAAGGATGGTGGTGGTTGTGGTGGGGGAGCCGAGTCGAGGAACCAAGGGTCGCCGCCAAGGAGCGGATTGTGAGGGGGGGATAAAAGGGGATCCGAGACGACGAGAAATACAAAATTAAAGTGAAGAGAAAGAGAAACTCTCCTCCCTCCCCTTGAGCTTCGACAGTCCGAAATAGGAAATTAGAGCTCGGTAGTTCTCATCGAGCAGTATATTCTTTGGCATAACATCCAAATGCACGATGCAAGATCGACAATCATGGTGGAGATAGGATAGAGCTTTTGCTACATCCAGAGCAACTCTACATCTTAAATCCCAAGTCAAGCATCCACTGCGCTGATTAGCCCTAATTTTAGGGAAAATCCAATTGTCTAATCCGTTGAATACGAATTCGTACACCAGAAAGCGAGACCCCGTCGATGCAATGCAGTAGCCGAGGAGGCGAGCTAGATTCACGTGCTGCATGCTGGCGATGGCGGCGACTTCGGATTTGAAGGTCTTCTCGCCGCGCTCCTCGTCATCGATCTTCTTAACGGCAACGGCAGTGCATAAGTGTTTTTCTGAGAAAGAGAGAGAAAGAGAGAAAATAAAGAGGAAGGGAAGAGAGAAAAAAAGAAGATGGGATAAGATGGAAAATACAAAATTAAAGTGAGGGTAAAAAAGAGAGGAAGTACTACATTTTAAAAGAATTATAAGAAATATTAAATTTAAAAAAACTAACAAAAAAGTGCTAGTTTGGGGGATTTTCTCATTTAAAATCCCTCCATTCCTATTTTATTTTTTTCTTGAATTTCATTTTCTTGTATCTTAAATAAACATAATTATTCGTATTCCATGTGTTCCACTATCAGTTTTTATAAGTAATTTTCATTATCTTCAATTTCTATATATCTTTAATGTTTTAGTTAATTTTATGATTGGTGGTAATTAGGATTCGTCAATTAAAATTGAATTTGTAACTATTTATGTTTTAATATTTAATTCGTCACTTTTTCAAGTATTTATCAAGGCAAGTAAAAGCCCTTAATTTGTAAAGTTCGTTAATGTTTTTTCTTCTTCAGGTATGACATTCGTTGGTGTGTATGAGATGTTGTGAAGATTAAGGCAAAAAATGGATATCTTCCGCAAATTAAAAAGATTCATCAGCATTTCCATCTACAAGGCTGTAAAGGGCCTTCTGCTGAAAGTTGGTTCCATGTTCTACCAAGCAAAGCCACCAGATCCATTACTTCCACTTCAAAATCCAGCACCAACTTCAATCATAAGCACCGAACCCTTACTGGTGCAGACCTTTTCTCCAATTTTTTCACTTACTACATTTCATGATGAAGATTTGGAGTGTGCCATCGATGTTGATTCAATTTTATGGCGTCAAGAAGAAAACTACTCGGTCGAAACGGATCATCATGTGGTGTTCCGTGACGCAAATGAGGAAATCATGCGTGCAGCTGTTTTGTTAGAGAAAAATTCTTCGAGAATTGCGCCTTTTCTGGAAGAGACTACTTTGTTATTGAACTCAACAGAACAAGAAGATGACGATGAAAATGAGATAAAGAGTGTTAATGTGGTGAGCGAAGAGAGGTGGATTAAACATTACAGCAGCCGGCAAAGAATATTGTTGGTGGGAGAGGGGAATTTCTCCTTCTCTGCTTGCCTTGCCGTCGCATTTGGTTGCGCTTCTAACATCATTGCAACATCTCTTGACTCTCCAGGTTCATATATATGACTACTTTTTCTCTCTTCTTTAAAATCTTGATGTTAGTAATTTTCTGTCATTTGATTGGCAGCATTTTTAAAGGAGCATTATTCTAATGACGCTGTTAGCAACATTGAGAAGCTAAGAAGCAGGGGAAGCAAGGTGATGCATGGGATTGATGCCACTACCATGGCCAATCATAAACTGCTCGGACAACTTAGATTTGATCGTATAATTTACAACTTTCCCTACGTTGAATTATGTGTCGTAAAGAATTTGCCGCGCAAATCTCAACTTGAGTAAGCCAATTAATTAAGTTACTTGTTATTATCTTGTACATAGTTTTCATGCATTCTGTAAGAAAAAACTTTCAACTAGTTCATTCTATATACATGTGTGTGTGTGCGTGCGTGCAGACATCAACGGAGGCTTGTGCGGCTGTTTATGGAGAATGCAAGAGAAATGATAAGCTCGGAGGGGGAGATTCACATAACGCACAAGACCAACGGTTTCCACGGCGAGTGGAGGTTGGTGTCCCTTGCTCGTGGCAGCGGACTTAGGCTGATCGAGGCCGTTAAATTCTACCGTCGTGATTATCATGGCTACACCACCAAATGTGGATTTGGGGGTAATAAAAACTTCAACTGCAACCCTAGCAAAACCTACAAATTCGGACTACATACAAATTAATTAATAGTTAATGTTGCCGCAGTCGTCTTTGTAAAAATATCTCAGTATGTGCTATATATATGTTTTTTGAGACATTGGTGCTACTACATATGTAAATGAATCTTATGTAGCTCATGTGCTACCTAGCTATATCCTATACATTTTCTTCCGAACTATCTTTAATTTTATTCCTTCTATTCCGCTTATTTTGTCGACTTGCTAATCAGCACGGAAATTAAGAATAAAAGTAAAAAAATAGAAAGTGGATAGGTCTCTCTATTTTTAAAGAATTTGGAAGGTTAATTCTTTCCTTATTGGGAAATAGACAAATTGAGTGAAATGTTCGTTAAAGAGAATGTCGATAAAATAAGCGAAACAAAATAAACATGTATTAATGGTTTTTAGACATGTGGACTCATTATATATATAAATCTAGTCACTACCAACTGGACTCATTGTGTTAAGACTTAAGAGTACCTACCACGATTCTACTCCAACATAAGGTAAATGTTTGTATCATCACTTTCACATAAACTTCGATATATCTAAATTCAAATTTTCTTCCCAAAGTTTTTCCTCAATTTTAACTACCCTACTATCAAAAAATACCATCATTTTTCTATTTCGGGTTATAGTAAAAACCTTAGGTGTCAACCGAACAGGTACCATGTCCGGCTTTTGGTTCAATCGGTTGAACCGGCCGGTCCATTCGATTCTTAAAACATCAATCAATATATAATTGTTATGTTGATTGGGAGTACCACATTCATCCACATGTTTAGGTGGAATTTTTAGGATTTTTCTTTGTTAATTATCTAAAATGTCCAATACATTCTCATCATCCACTTTAAATATATGGTATTTTCTAAACAAATTAAATGTTGTCACATCCAATAATTAAAAGTCGATTTTAATATAGCTTAATCATATGTCAATCCCTTAATTTAAGCCATGAATAAAATTGAAGTTATGATCAATATAATTTTAATTCCATTTTCAGCATATGTTTTGGTGCTTATATATTGCGAAAGTTTGCAACTAAAACAATCTCACTTTTCATTGCATCCTTAAATCATTAGACTTTTTTATGTTGTTTCTAACTGGTCGAGTTTGCAAACATATGAACCTCACTCAGCAACAATCCTTAGGCATCTCACGGCTGCTAATATAGCTCATCATCAAATATAGTCAATGAATTATTCAATGCATGAGCAATAGTCGAGAAACAATATGGTTCTTATAAATCAAAAGTTGTGTACAAAATGAAAGATAAATTAAAGTTCGTTTATTTATATGAATATTCACATTTTTTTTTCTTTTTCTTTTTTTAATCTTGTGGAAAGCTGCAGCTGCAAACTTGAACTTTGTATAATGAATTGAAAAGATAATTTATCTACTGATGTTGAAATATAGGCATATATTTTATAATGCATTATTTTATTATTTTATTACGTATGCTTTATTGTTTTATAGTTTTTTTTTTCTTTTTTTTTTTTTGTCATACGATGGAAATTGTTATCTTTTCTTTATTTTGTGTTCTTTCAATATATATTGCTCACAAATGTAATGATTTTCTCACATCACCTTCATTTTTGTATTGTATTATGCTTATTTTAATTTATGAAATAAATATAATGAGTAATGATGAATACTGTTTTAATAATTGCGAGACGTCTTATAGTAATACACATTATTTATATTGTCTGTAGCGGGTTTTTGCGGCAGCGGAGCAGGCCACAAGCTCGCACGGGTCAGAACCAACCCATCTCACCTGGTCCACTGAATGCACAAAAGTTTTTGTACATAGTTGGACATTAGTCGTGGGAACGAAAGATCTCAAATGCTTTTGCAATGTTAAATTGTTAAGACGGTTTGCAGCGGTGGTGTCTCTATAGATTTTATGGAGATAGATAGTGAGCTCCAGTGAAAATGTCTTTATAGGGTATCTCTATCTAATTTCTAAATCTATATTTTGAATTAATTTTAATAAGAAATTTTGAAAATTTCATTAATTTTAACAAATAACTAGTACAATAAATTAATTGAAATAAAAAAATATTACATTAATTGAAATTTTAAAAATAAAATACATCCTACTCGTCAACATGTCCAAATCGTCTTCAAACATGCTCGATCAAATCATTAGTGAGTCGATTGTGCTTCCTTGTATCTCTCAACGCGGCATCCCGTTTGAGATAATCTCTCCAGGACAGCGGAATGGGGACCCGATTTACAGCACTGGTCGTCGTTGTTTCTATGTCCTCCCTCCAGTTCACAACATCATCCCTCTCGTCTTCAATTATCATGTTGTGCAAAATGATACAAGTAAACATGATGTTGCGGAGATGCTTTGTGTACCAGTTCCGCGCCGGGTTCCGGATCGATATCCTTTCTCGCCGCTTCATGCATCTTCTTGAATCATACCGACTTCGGGTCCGTTGCAAGAGGGGAAACCTTGATCAGAGCCAGCCAAGATGGGTAGATCTCATCAGTTAAGTAGTAACCTCCGTCGTAGTGCTTTCCGTTCACCATGAATTCACACGGCGGAGCCTCATCTTCAAGCACATCCTCGAATGAATAAGGGCGACTGATTGAGAACATTGATATCGTTGTTGGAGCCGGCTACTTCAAAAACGGCGTGCTGGATTCATAAATCTTGAGATGTCAAGGCCTCAAGAATCAAGGAAGGCGCGCCCACATCTCCTCATGTGTAGGCAGCCGCCCACGCCTTCGGGCAATTCCTCCACATCCAGTGCATGCAGTCCAGGCTACCGAGCATTCCCGAAAAGTCGTGTCTCTCCACGTGCATTTGCAACAGCCGAGAGGAAAAATATAGGGTCGTACGTCAGGTTATCGTTGAAGTAGTCGGACATCAATTGTTGTAACGCCGCCTCCCGATCGTGGTGTACCACCGTCCTCTTCCCCTTCCTTTTTTTTTCTTGGCGGCGAAAAGTCGAGCGGCAGTAGTTTGGAGGTTCGTGATCATCGACATAATCTCGTCGTCGGTTCCATAAGAAGAGTAGCCGGTTGAGGATTCCGACGAGAAAGACATTTTTTTACGAAAAATAGAGAGCAAAATAGAGAGAAAACTAGGTGAAGAAGATGAATTTGGTGTGAAAAATGGGGTATTTATAGGTGAAATTATTTAAAAAAAAAAAAAAAAAAAAAACTGGCTGATTTCAGCCATTGCCGAACGACTATTTTTTAAAAAAAAAAATTCCGTTACACGCATGCATTGCACGCGGCGAATTTTTCTTTTTTTCTTTTTAATGTGAGCGCGTGTCCGACACGCGCCGGATCGAGACCGTCTCGAGCAGGGAGAGGTTGCAGTGGCCTGTCTCATCGACGCAGCTGTCTCTAGCTGGCCGACGAGACAGCCGATGTGGCTAGTCTAATATATCCTATACTTTTGTTTACTTGAAAAATCCATACTCTTTTCCCTTCCAAATGAATGTTGCACTTAATTTATCTACTTCTCAATAAGAAAATAATTAATCCTTCAAGATCTTTCAAAGTGATAAGATTAACTAATTTTTTATTTTTTTATCCTTATTTTTAATTTTTGTGCCGATAAAATAAGGGAAAATTTAACGATCTCTACCTCTCCATCCGCAAACATGTTTCTATGTTGAAAGGGACGAAGGGCCAATGGGATCAAGTTGGGCATTTTGCTCCATCTAAATTTTTAAACTAGAGTTTTTCAGTATTTTCAAATGAATAAAGATATTTGGACAACAATGTAATATTCATAATTAAATAGTTTTTTAATAATTAATATAATTAATATTTTATTTATAATACTCTTTCCTACTTAATTATATGTTAATTTTTAAATTTAATTAATATTTCGAATTTTCAAAAATTTGTGAATGATATTGATTTATATTAATTAATATTAGAAATTAGCATATAATTAAGTGGAAAAATTTGTTATAGACAAAACACTAATTATATTAATTATTGGAAAAAAAATTGAAAGAGTATCTAATTATGAATATGCCGCCATTGTATGTACAACTGTTGTCCAAATATAAAAAAAAAAGAGGTCACATATATTTATTTCAAAATAAAAGAGCTACTCTATCCGTATTTCTTTATTAAGTCCATTTTACTTTATTTGGACGTATAATTTCATTAAACCCATTTCTTAAAATGGAAATGCACCATATGATAAATATCTCACTATAATTCATAAATTATACTCCCTCCATCCACGAAATGGTTGTCACATTGTGGACGACACGAAATTTAAGAAAATTTGGGCACAAGAATTAAGAGAAAAAATTTTGGAAGAAAATGTGTATTTAGTGGAGTTATTAAAGTGAAATAAAGTGGGTAAAGAGAAAATAAATCGTGAACTAAATTGAGTACAAATAGTAAATAAAGTGAGGAGGGAGAGTGAATGGTGAATGACACAGAATATGAGGAGAAAAGTAGCTGGAAATGTGTAAAGTGGGCTAAATTAACCAAATTAATTGGACCCTAATTTCCTTAATTATTTTTCAAAAAGCAACTAGGACGAGTGTAACGGGACGTCCAAAAAGGAAAGTAAAACAAGTAGAACGGGACCGAGAAAGTATAAATAACTCATTTTCTTAACATGCGTGTCCGACCAAATGATCTTATTGAACATATGTCGAGGGAGTACTAAGAGCATTTGCAACGGTGGTATCGAAGGGGGTATCGATCTCCCTTGATACCACCCTCGATATACCCTCTAAAGGTACCAGATTTACACCTAGAGTGGTGACCAAAGTTGTGACTGAAGTGCTCACAACTTCGGACAGAATGCAGCGGAAATAAAATGAATACAATGAATAAATTTTTACAAGATTATCAATTCATAATCTTGTGAAGTACCTCAGGGAAAAATATTCACTCTATAGAATGTGAACAATTGTTCGCTATTTTATTAATACTGCAAGTGCACAGCTAAATTGTAGTAAACAAGGTCGAATCCACAGAGATTGAACTTAAGATTCACAAGTACTGTTCTCAATTGACATTCACTATTTAGACTCTTGAATAAGGATTTTGGTTTAACTAATTATAACAAAGAAAACGAAATTAACTTGAATAAAATAAAGAGCAAATTTGGAATCAAATAAAGGAGATGTTATCTTATAGCTTTGATTTCAATGGATATTCAATCTCAAACTCATTTTACTCAATTAGTCATTTAAAGACAATCACAAAATTAGTTTAAGTCCGCTGTCGCGGCAAATAAACTGTGGATTATAAGCTAGAAACTATTGTGTCCAATTAATTACTAACTTATAATTCCTAATCGTTCCTATGATTATTTATCTTCACCTTAATCTCAAGATCTTTCAGCTTTATTGAATAAGATGTTCCCTATTCTCAGTTCAAGTATTAATTATCTTCTTTAGATATCAAATTAACACAACTAGAATGCACAATTGGTGATCAAGCAATCGAACATGAAAAAGTGCAAGAATAAAGAAAGGGAGAATAGGTCATGATTAATCAATTAAAAGAGGAGTTCAAGAATAAATATCCATCTACTTTCTAACTATAAGATAACAAGAAGTTTAGCCACACATAATCATGGCAAAACAACACAAGAATTCAAATCTAAACATAAAAATAGAAAAACCATAGTGAAGTTCTAGGAATTGAATCTCTTATCTTCCTTGAAAGCTCCAAATCTCCTAGACGTGCCAAAGCTATAATGTATGTAAAAGATGCTACTAATAAGTCCTAGAAGGTCTATTTATACTTAGGAAACAAGTAAAAGTCGAGTGGGAATAGAAAATAAAATAAGGAAAGAATTAGAGTCACAATAGGAAAAATCGCGTAAAATTCCGAGAGTCTATGCGACCGCATGCACGACCGCATAAAAATCCGAGAGCCTCAGTAGTTGAAATATAACTATATGCGGTCCCTTATGCGGCCGCATACCCCTATACGGCAGCCTATGCGGTTGCATTCTTCTTCCTTGCGCGCACAAACCTTGTTCGACTCGTTCTTCTTCAATTTTGATTCGTTTCTCGAGCTGTTTCTTCCTACAAACTCGTGTCGAGTCAAACTTCATATCTCTTAGCTCCATTCTCTCTACTTTGGTCTCCAAATCCTACATCAGCAAGAACGAGCAAGTATCAAATTCTTCCAAAACAACAAATTAAAAGCTTGAACTTACTTTAAACAAGATTTTTCCTCCACTAAATAATATCAATTAAGCTCCAAAATGAGGTGAAAATCCATGTTTAACAACAACGAAAATACTTCGAGTATACAATGGTCACTAAAAAGAAGACAATTCAACACTCCCTTCACAAAAGGTGGTGACTGAAGTTGCCTCAACTATCACTCGAAGAAACAAAGAATAAAGGATGAAAACTAAACTACGAGTATTTTACTCTACAAATTTGTATCTAACTAATGAGATGTGCTATCTATTTATAGTAGTACACATCCTTGGGCTGCACTCCTTAATAAATCCATGATCCACGTTTTATGTCCATTATCTCCAACTGAAATGCTCACAGCAGCGTGGACCACCTTCTTGGATTTTCTCAACAACCTCCAACAACTTCAACAACATCCATGCACGTTGGTTAACAGCCATTTCCACTCTTTTAGTAGCTACAAGTTGACTCATCATTCTTGGACCAAGTCTTCCACATGTGTTAAATCATCAAACACCTACACAACAAAGAAAGACAAAACACCAAATATATCTAATATCATTAAATTGACTTCAACAATTTCTCCCTTTTTGTCTTCCTTCCCAAAACCTGTTCAAGCATATCAACTACTCCCCTTAAAACACACATATGCAAAACCATAAAAGTATCAACAATTAAAACCAATAGCTCTCCCTATCAAAGTAAACTCCCCTTAACTTAAATTTCTCCCCCTAACTCAAAAACCAAATCACAAAAACCTAAATAAACCATCAAATCCAAGATAGAATAAAAATCAAAACAAAATATCCAACAAAGCATGCAACCAAAAATACCAGAACCAAGCACATTTTCAAAAATCCAGAAAACAAAAGATAAAAGTGTTCAAAACTAAGACTTAAAGTGGTTCTGTTCAAAAATTCCTGCAAGTCATCACCAAAATCACCACCACCGTATGCATCACTGTGGTCACCACTTTCTGCTCCTTACTCCAGGTCGAACATCCATTAGATATAAACCAATAACCGAAAGAATCAACTTCCTCTCAAAATTTATCTCTCCCTTTTTGGAAAGAAAGTAGACACTCCATCATATGTCCAGAGATAGCAAGGTTATAACTCTCAAAATCTGAATCCAAGTCCCCAACATTGTCATCATCACTGTGTTGAGCATTGAAGGGGTGACATTTACACAGGTTTTTAGATACTTGAAAGAAGAATAGAAAAACGAAGGAGTTTTTAGAAAGGGAATGCAGATAGGGTATTTAAAGTGGAGGGAAGATAAACATCTAGAAAAGTGGAACACAAGAAGATTAGAGAAAGAGTTGAAAAATAATAAATCAATTAGAGTAGATTTACATAAGATATTCCTACCAACTAACATCTTTAAAAGTAGCAACAACCAAATTAACAGATATTTATTTATTAATTTCGAATTTGGTACAAAAGATCTCACAACAGTCGTCAGCACTTCGCTAGTGACTTTAAAGCAATTCAGATCACCACTTCTAAAATATCATAGCAACTTCCCCCTTTTTTCTTTTTTATTATTATTATTTTCTTTTTTAATTTGAAGAAGGCAGATGGCGAATAGATGCATAACCAAGAGAATCTTGTATTCACCACTTATCATAGATATTTGATCTAATTATATGGCTTTCTAAGAACAGTCTCGGTTTCTGATGAACCCAAATGTGTGTTCATTTTCTTGTGTTTTTGCCTTGTGTTTTGAGTCTCTTCAAGTCATTATGTGTTTGAGAGAACACAAAGTCGAGAAAGTATGTGCAGGGCATTACAGGATAGATGTTGGGCAAAAACCGGCAGAAAACTTGTTTATATGATGTTGGGGCAAGAAACACATCACAGTAGATCGTGGGCAAGACAGGCGTAGCAGGAACAGAGCGGAAGCTGTTGGGCAACATGCGTAACAGATGGATTTCTTTCTCTACAAGAAAGAGGATAAGGATGGAAACTTTCTTTTCTTATCCTAATTGAACCTGATCTAGGAGATATCTACCATGAGAAGGAAATAAATCCCCAACAATCTATACAAGGAAAGAGGCGGATAAGGATGGAAAGAGTCCTTAACCAACAATGATTCTAACCTAACCCTAATTCCTTGGCCTATAAATATGGATGACTTTGGATGAATTTCATACGAGGATCACCACCACTTTTTCATATTGTCTTTTATTAGTTCTTAATTAATTTGCATTTAAGTTTCGAGAATTCTTAAATTAGATTCATTTTTAGTATTTTACTTTAGATTTCTGCTGTTGGCTGTTGACCAAGGTCTACGTTGTTAACTTCGCTATTGATCAGTTTTCTTTTCAGAATTTATTCAAGTATGTTTACTTTAATTTCCTTTGTGCTTTCTTTTATTGTTATGTCTAGCTAAATTCCTTTGCTTGGATTGGAATAGGTGATTTGAATCTAATTACTTAGTTTGAACTCATGAGGTCTAATCGGTTTAGTTCGTTGCATGATTTTTATTCCCGAAACACTTAGGTCTAATAATTAGTTCTTGGTCAAAATTGATAATTGCTTGTACACCAATTAGATATTGAGATTAAGGCAATAACAGATATGGGAATACAACTCGAGAGAGTCTCTCGTGCCCAAGAAGGTAATTAGTGTTGGAGAGCAGTCGGTATTGACTTACCTCTTGGCTGTCTTGGGTCTGATTTGTTCTTAATGCATGTTGGGCAATACAGTTGCTGAAGTGTCTTCGTGACTGTGTTGATTAACAGAAGGGATTTTGCCTTCTGGTCGAGATCTATTTAATCTGATAGATAAAGGTTTAGAGTATTCATGTTATGACTTCGTGACCATTATGGCATGAATTAATATTTGCTTAAAACCAAGTGATAAAAGATTGTAATTGAATATTCTTGTACCGATGAACGAGTGAAGTAATTAGGATCAATGATTCAAATCCAATCCAAGTACTTTTGTTATTTGATAAGTTTCTTGTTTAGATTTCAGTTTTGAGTTACAGTTGTTGAGTTAGTTCGTGAGCAAAAAAAACCCCTACTTAGTGACATCGAAGAGAAGACTACACCAATTCCTCATGGGATCGACCTCTACTTGCTACTGGCTACTTACCTGTTGGGCAAAAGTAGAAAATAAATATTATTTGCACGAGGCTAAACGACGGCTTCGTCAGTTTCACCTTAAAATAATAAGGCTTTTACATCCTCAAATCTGCTTATCTTCATAAACACTAGAGGCATCGCATATGATAGATTAGAAATGTAGTTGTTCTGGTGAAAACTGTTGTGACAACTTTAGTCTAAACAGAACATAACACGAAGATTTTCTCAAATTTAAGAATCTCTCTAAAACAAGTGCGTTAATAAAGATGTCATTTCGGAGTTTATCCATGCAAATATGCTCTAAATTCGATATATTTTTCTTAACTAGATCTCTAATCCAATGATGTCTAAGGTGGACGTGTTTGGACATAAAGTGATGGATGGAGTTTTGAGATAGGCTGGCGGTGTTAGTATTATCACATACAGAATACATAGAAACAAGATTTATCATTTCAAGATGATCAACTTATTCTTTTCTTCTTGTTCTAATACCTCCATGCACGTCTCTTATTACTTGAGTGATAGGATGATTTCTCATCCATTTAGATGGTTCTCTACTTACAGCAGGTTGAACTTCTTGACGACCTGAATTTGAGTTTCCAATCTCATGAGTTTCAAAGCCACTGGAACTGGTAGTTGAAGCTTCTGGATTTTCATGTTCCTTAGTTCTGGCAACTGAAGGCACGACGTTGGCTCAACTGTTGGGTCGATTGCGGTGCTTCCATTGCCGGTCAAGTCACTTCTAAAGAGTTTAAGATCTGCACTTCTTTGTATCCAGACAAAATTATCAATATTTTCTTCGAGAAATCTTCCTATAATATCAAAATGATCATCTAACATAACATGTACAGATTCTTGGATGCACCCATTTCTCATGTTATAAACTCTATATCCATGACTATTTAGAGCATAACCAACAAACACTCTTATATCACTCTTTGAAAAATATCTTTCTGGATGATCATCATCAAGTAGAATAAAACACACACATCCAAATATATGAAAATATTTAAGATTGGGTTTCTTACCATTAAATATCTCATATGAAGTCATAGAAGTACCGGGTCTTAAGTAAACACGATTCAAAATATGGCATGCAGTATTAAATGCTTTAACCCAAAACTTTTTAGAAAGTTTCTTTGAGTGCAACATTACCCTAGCCATTTCTTACAAAGTCCCATTCTTCCTTTCGGCTACACCATTTTGTTGCGGCATTTTATGAGCAGAATACTCATGATGGATCCCTTCCTTAACACAGAAATTTATAAGTTGTGAATTCTCAAATTCTTTTCCATGATCAGATCTTAATCTTTTTACACGGGATTCATAAAAATTCTTAACTTTCGCATATAATTTCATGAAAGCATCATAAATTTCAGTTTTATCATTAAGGAATTTGACCTATGCGTACCTTGAAAGATCATCAACGATCACAAATGAGTATCTCTTACCTCCCAAGCTCTCAACCTCAGCTGGTCCCATCAAATCCATGTGGAGCAACTCCAAACAGTTTTGTGTTCCGAAGGGTCTCTCTGAAGTGGTAACCATTAGATTGGGAACTTTGACCTGCTTCCCGATCTGGCAGTCTCCACATATTCCAGGTTTGGATATATTTAGTTTTGGAACACCTAGAACAGCATTGTATCTCTGAAGTTTCTCTATGTTGCGATAGTTGGTGTGTCCCAACTTTTGATGCCACAGTTGCAAGTCATTTACCTGCGAATTAAAACACTTGTTACTCTTTATTTCATAAATATTATTTGAAGATCTTACT
Source organism: Schizonepeta tenuifolia (assembly GCA_029490685.1). Classification (NCBI taxonomy): domain Eukaryota; kingdom Viridiplantae; phylum Streptophyta; class Magnoliopsida; order Lamiales; family Lamiaceae; genus Schizonepeta; species Schizonepeta tenuifolia. The sequence continues at coordinate 80,243,716 of CM055955.1, read as the reverse complement.
CCAAAGATGACAACTTCATCATCATCATTTACAACTAGACAACTGTGCCTATCAAAAATGACTTTACAGTTATCATCACACAATTGACTAATGCTAATGAGATTTGCAGCCAATCTATCCACATGTGACACATCGCTGAGTTTGGGGAGCTCAGGTATGTTGAGAACACCTTGCCCAACAATCTTTCTGTTTGTTCCTCCACCAAAAGTGACTTCACGTCTGTTGATCTTCTTGTAGTTAGTCAGGTTTCTTTTAGATCCCGTCATGTGTCTAGAACACCCACTATCAAAATACCAAGATCCATCATCGTTGGTGGTGGCTACAGTGAAGACCACTCTGCAGGTTTCAGTGTAGACACCTTTGGGTCTCCATACCTATTTTCTGACTCTACCCTTTTTGAACAGAAGAATGGTCTCTTAGCTTGATCCCTCATTTGAGACTCTTTCCTGTGTTTCTGCAAAAGCTTATAGCAAAATGGTCTAATATGACCGAGTAAGTAGCAATAATGACAAACGTATTTTCTACGTTTCCTAAAAACATGCTTGAGAGAAGTTTCTTTAGCCTTAACAAACGGTAATCCATGCGTGGACATGATTTGAAAAAACACGGTCTTAAGAGTCTTATCAAAGCCAAGACCATGAGAAGTTACATGAGTTTGAGTTAGAACTTCATCAAGTTTAGAGGTACCGGTGTTCAACTTCTTGAAGGTCTCGTTTGCAAGATAAGGTTGAACTTTTAGCTTTCCAATTTCAGCATCCTTTTGAGTTAGCACAACCTCTAACTTTACAAGTTACGACTTTTGAGTAGCATTCTCCTCATTGAGTGTATCGTTTTCCTTGCACTGTTTTGCCCACTTCACATACAACTCCTTGTACATTACTTGCATCTTTACCAACATATCCAAGGTCTCTTCCTCAGTGACCTCCTCTTCTTCCTCTTCCTCTGATGAGTTAATAACAATATTGAAACAAAAAAGGGTTTCATAGTAAGTTTTATCATACCTGTCTGAAGTGATCTCAACATCACTGAGCACTGTAGAGTCCACTTCATAGGCCATCAAGGCTGCATGTTCTTGAAGAGGGACTTCTGGTGCTTCTTCAACAATCATTCCAGAAGTATCAAGCTCAGTGTCACTGAGAGACAGAAAGGTGACAGGTTTTCCAAGCTTGCGCAAGGTATTAGCGCATTCATTCGCAAAATGGCCATAATCTTTGCATTCGAAGCATTGTACGCCGGCAAAATCTTTGACTTCCCTTGGTTTGAAGTGTTCTGATATGGAGCGCTTCATTATTCTTGGGTCTTTCCCCGGTGAGCGAATTTGTTCGTAGAGGACCAAGGGACCGGATGTTTCTTGACGAGGTTGTCGTTGATCAACAATGCCCTTCCTTTTTTGTTGAAACTTTGACTTGTTTGATGCATTTCACAGCAACGAGCTCAGCTTTCGTGTGAGAAGTGCGAAATCCGCATTTCTGGTAATCTACTCCAGGTCATCATCTTCCTCATCGATTTGTGCGGAGCTCTCTGAAAATGTCCCAGCTTTCATAGCAAAACCCTTTTTTTCTTGGGGTTATATCTTTGATTCAGCTCAATCTCGTATGTTTTGAGATCGTTCATCAGCTTGGTGAACTCCAATGTGCTTACAGTTGTAGACGTATCAATGGCCACCACTTTCATATCAAATCGAGAGGTCAAGGTTCTCAAGACTTTTGAGACTAACCTCTTGTTACAAATGGGATCACCAAGATCTTGACACTCATTGGCAATCTCGAGCAACCTATTACAATAGTCATCAACGCTTTCATCTTCTTCCATCTTCATGCTCTCGAATTTGGAGATGAGAATGCGATGCTTGACTCATTAATGCAGGTGTCTCCTTCACAGTGTTGTTGAAGGATATCCCAAGCTTCTTTAGCCGACTCACAATTTCTTATGAGTTTGAACATTTGAACATCGAGGGAGGATTGGATGGCATTGAGAGCCTTGTCATTGAATGTTGCTTCTTCACTTTGTTCTTTCGTCCAGCTCTTTTTAGGTACACGAACAAGGTCTCCATCATCATCAAGAACTTTTGGATAAGACCATAGATTCTAGACAACACTCCATGCTCTTGAATCAATGAATTTGATGCATGCTCTCATACAAACCTTCCAAAAGGAATAGTTTATGCCATCAAAGATCGGAGGCTTGTTGAACAACGGGTTTGGCCGATCCATTGTGTCATGAAAAATAGGATCAACACTTAGTGTATCAAGTGGTTGCTCTGCTACCAATTGAAGTTACTAGATTTACACCCAGAGTGGTGACCAAAGATGTGACTGAAGTTCTCACAACTTCGAACAGAATGCAGTGGAAATAAAATGAACATAATGGATAAATTTTCACAAGATTATGAATTAATAATCTTGTGAAGTGCCTCAGGGCAAAATATTCACTCTATAGAATGTGAACAACGAAAATACTTCGAGTAAACAATGGTCACTAAAAAGAAGACAATTCAACACTCCCTTCACAGAAGATGGTGACTGAAGTTGCCTCAACTATCACTCGAAGAAACAAAGAATAAAAGATGAAAATTAAACTACGAGTGTTTTACTCTGCAAATTTGTATCTAACTAATGAGATGTGCTATCTATTTATAGTAGCACACATCCTTGGGCTGCACTCCTTAATAAACCCATGATCCACGTTTTAAGCCCATTATCTCCAACTGCAATGCTCACAGCAGCGTGGACCACCTTCTTGGATTTTCTCAACAACCTCCAACAACTTCAACAACATCCATGCACGTTGGTTAACAGCCATTTCCACTCTTTTAGCAGCTACAAGCTGACTCATTATTCTTGGACCAAGTCTTTCACATGTGTTTAAATCATCAAACACCTACACAACAAAGAAATCACATATATCTAATACTCCCTCCGTCCAATCTTTGTGTACCCATTTGGGTGCTGACACGGGTATTAAGAAAAGGTGATAAAGTGGAGTTGGTGGGATAAAGATGTATTTGAAGGATAGTGATAAAGTGGTAGTTGGTAGAATAAAGGTTGTTAATGGTGGGCCCATAGTGAAAAAGGTAGTGATAAAGTGGTACTTGGTGGAATAAAGGTGTGGGTCCAAGTGGTAAAGGGTAGATAATAACATGAATTAGTAAGGGTAGATGAGAACTTTTATACAAATAGGTATAGAAAGATTGGACAAATAAAATGGGGCAAGTGAGTACACAAAGATTGGACGGAGGGAGTATTATATAAAAACCGAAGTCATTAAATTGACTTCAACACCCTCACTTGATATAGGGTATATCGAGGCCATTGTGGGTGGGGTATCAATGGTGTGGTGTTGCTGGTGGTATCGTTTTTTCGATACCGCCAACGATACCGGTTGGCACCCTTTCGAGGACACGTGGCGTGTCCCCATTGGTCCGGTTTAATTATTTTTTTCTTTTTTCTGATGATATATACTGGTATCTATATCAATACTCATAGTGAAATTCTGCACCAGTATCTATATCAATACCACCAATCATAGAAATTACGCTTCCCGATGATAGATCCAATATCTATATCAATACTCACTGTGGAGGCTCTGAAAACAATGTTTTCAAATGCCTATGGTATGCTATCAAATTACTACTCGAACACGCAATTATTTTATACTACTCCCTGCGTTCACAAGTAAATGTCCATTTTGTGCTGGACACGGAGTTTAAAAAAGCTGATAAAGTGAAAGTTAGTGGGGTAAAAGTTAAGATGTAGGGGTAGTGAGATAATGACAAAAAAACAGCTGTAATGACAAAAAAGAGGTGGTATTGACCAAAAAATAAGAATAAAATTGTTGGGATGATAAAAAGGTAGAAATAAAGTTGATGTGAGATGGGCTCCTAAATGGCAAAGGGTAGTAATTTTTGTAAAGTAAAGAGGGTAGTGTTGTGCGAAAAGGTAAACTGAACATTTACTTGTGAACACGTGTACTGTAGCAAACTGGACATTTACTTGTGAACGGAAGGAGTACTAGATTTTACTTAAATTAGATTTTATTTAAATTTGCTTTGGGTTTTAACTTCTACAGTGTACTTAATAAGGGAGAGCACCGGGTGGGGAAATCTAACGTTTTAAAATGTCTAATAAAAAGTTTTAACTTTGAAGTCCCAATAAAAAATACTCCCTCCGTCCACGAATCAAATACCTACTTACCCATAATTTTTTGTCCACAAATCAAATACTCACTTACCTTTTTGTACAATGATGAACCCATATTTGTGTCCATCTTTTCTTGTATTTTTCTTGTGTTTTTCTTGTGTTTTTAGTCTTTATCGAGTCAAAGTGTGTCTGGGAGGACATAAAGTCGAGAGATGGTGTGCAGGGAAGAACAGGTGGGATGTTGGGCAAATTCGGTGGAAAATCTGTTGTTGAGATGCTGAAATGACGATACGATGCAAATGGGCATAGGGTTGTAGGCTTGTAGCTGGGCAACAACGTTTTACATGCTCTACAAGTCAGGAAGTACCTCCTCATATCCTTGAAGCCAACAGACAGAGTACCCGGAGGAGCCATAATCTTGGTCAACACAGGAAGCAATCCAGGATGCAGACATCGAGGGCAAGAAGCGAGTCGAGCCAATAGAAGAGGATAAGGATCGGATATTCTTTCCTTATACTAGCCGAACCTAATCAAAGAAGATATCTACCAAGCAAGGGAAGAGAATCGTGGCTGCATGGATGAGAGAGAAGACGGATGTGATATGCATGGGAAGAATCCTTCACCAACAAGGAAACTATCTCAACCCTAATCCCTTCGCCTATATATATGGCCGACTCCATTATGTAATGTGTGTCGTTTTTATTCAAGTTCATAGCTAGTTCTGCATTCTTAGTTTGAGAGGAAGTGAGGAAGAAACAAGTCCTACAAGCAATTTACTTTTTCGTTCGTTTTATATTTTTTGCAGTAGTTTAGTTGTTGGCTTGAAGCAAAGACCTTGGTTGCTGACTTACGCTTTTGGGCAGCAACCCGTTTTCAGTTTATGTTAAGTATGTTTTCCCTTATTTATTTTGTGTTCTTATTTAATATTATGTTTAGCTAAATTTATCGTTTATGTTGGATGTAGATGAAGTGATCGTAAATTACTCGTTCTAAACTCGTGAGGTCTAATTGTGTTAGTTCGTTAATTGATTTTGTTCTCGAAACACTTAGGAATAATACTAGACTTAATTGATATTGACGTATGATTGATCACCATCTAGATATTGATATCAAGTCATTAACAAGAATTGGGATTTAACTCGAGAGTGTTTTTCGTGCCCAAAAAGGTAAAAAGTGTTGGAGAGCAGTCGGTAGTGACCTACCTCTTGGCTGTCTTGAGTCTGTTTATTCTTAATGCCTGTTGGGCAGCATCGTTACTGAAGTGTCTTCGTGACTTTGTTGATCAAGAGAGGAGATCTTGCCTTCTGGTCAAGATCTGTAAAATTGGATAGACATAGGCTAAGTGTGTTTATATCGTGACTTCGTGACCTTTAGGGTATAAACTAATCTTTGTCTTAAACTAAGTGATGAAATCAGTTAATTGAATATCCATGCATCAATGAACGAGTGATGAGTAATTAGGATCATGGATTCAAAACTCAATCCAAACTCTTTTGTTATTTGATATTTTTACTTGTTGAGTTACATGATACATTGCAGTCAAAACCTCTTTTGTTGAGTTCGATTTGAAGAGCAAATCTACGCCAAGTCCCTTGAAATCGACCCCACTTGCCATTAACTACTACCTTGTTGAGCAAGAGGTGTTTATAAATTTATTTGTGCGAAGAGTGTAACGACCGCGCTTCGTCATACAACCATACCTTCCTACTTTTCTTTTATTTATTACCCTTTGCTATTGATGGCCTCACCTCCCAACAACTTTATTCCTACTTTTTTTGTCATCATAACAACTTTATTCCTACTTTTTGGTCAATACCACTATTTTTTATCAATACCACTATTTTTTTGTCATTATCCTACTACCCCTATATTCTAACTTTTACCCCACTCAAAACAACGTTATCAATTTTCTTAATCTCCGTACCGGAACCGAAATGGATATTTGATTCGTGGACGGAGGAACTATATAAAAAATGTAAACATTTAAATCTAAATACTTTGTGATGTGATGGAGAAGAGCAAATTCACTGGGTGAAGCCGTGAAATGATGTGAACAGAACAGATAAATACTTGAGTAGTATTCTGGGGAAATGAAACGTCCGTCTACCATACGCCAACAAAAATGAACAGAAATTATATATCTCACCGCATATTGAAGCATTTCAAAATACCATTAACATTTAACACCTATCCTCGTCTCTTCCGCAAAACAAGGCGTGATACAAATGCTACATTTTCCATATTTACTAAATAATGTTGTTGCTGTGGATGATGAAGAGAGGAGGAGGATAAAGCGTTACGAGGAGAGTAGGATAAAGCATTGTAGAGAGAGGAGGATAAAGCATTACAGCAGCTGCCATAGAATACTGTTGGTGGGAGAGGGCGATTTCTCCTTCTCCGCTTGTCTCGCCGTCGCCTTTGTCTCCGCCCCCAACATCATTGCTACATCCCTCAATTCAAAAGGTATTCATTAACATACTTTTTCTTTCATGAACGCTACCGTGCCTCCTCATCTCTAGATCTGTGTATACATATATATGTGCATTATTTTAACTTAATTGATGGTTGACTAATTTATATTATATGAAATGTAGCGTTTTTGAAGAAGCATTATGGGAAAGCTATGTCCAACATTACTGAATTAAGGAGCAGGGGGAGCAAGGTGATGTATGGGATTGATGCTACCGAAATAGCCAATCACAAATTGCTCCGACGGTTCAAATTTGATCGCATCATTTTCAACTTCCCTTTTGCCGGATTCTTCCCCAACCTGTCAACCGATTGTCAGCTTCGGTACATTTCAAGATTCGTATATTATATTTTTATTGATGAAAAATAACTGTTGGCGCCTAATGTACTACTATTATATATGCACAGTCGTCACAGGAGACTAGTGAGCCTGTTTCTGAAGAACGCCAAGGAGATGCTTAGTAGATATGGCGAAATTCACATTTCGCACAAGACCAATGGTATCCACGCCGAGTTTAATCTCGAAAATATAGCTTCTTCGCACGGGTTTAGGCTTATTGAGGCTGTTGATTTTAAATGTCATCATTTTCCGGGCTACAACACCAAGTTCGGATTTGGGGGAGATCGCAACTTCAATTGCTACCCAAGCAAAACTTACAAATTCGCATTTAAAATGACACTGTTTCGATGAGTTCCTCTTCCCTTTAGTTACAAAGTGAATTGAAGGTCTATCCGCTTGGTGATTTTACCTTTTGTGCGTAGTTTGATCTAGATGAAATTTCGGGACTTACTATCCTTGCTGCGTGTATTTGTAGTTAATTAGCTGAATGTTTATGGAGTGGAAGTGTTTGACCCAATTTGACTCAGCTCTGCAATTCTCTGTCTCGCACCACAATTTATTATTACTACAAGATAAGATGTTTAAACCACTACATGAAATCTAGTGTAATTTAGCTTGCAAGTGAAATTCCATTTTGTAGCATGTGAAGTAGAATATTACTAGTATTATCCAAAATTTCTATACTCTGTTTCAATTGTTTGGATAAATATTAAATTATCGAGGATTAATTGCAAGTAAATTCGAAACGTTTCGCCAAATTCGCAAATTGCACATGTTTTTAAAAAAACGTTTTCTAAATTCAAAACGTTTTAATTTTTTGCAATTGAACTTCAGTGACCCGTTTCCCCCAAATTAAATCTTGCGTGGCAGTTGGAGTTGACACGCTGGACATCCCGGACGGCCAAACTCGACAATGACGTTTTGCTTAAGGGGAAACGACATTGTTTTACTTAGCAATTTCACTTTTAATTATAATTTTCCCCCATTTTCCCCATTTCCCTCTTTTTTGTTCCATTTTTGCAATTAGAGCCTCCATTTCCTTTTCCCCGATTTTCCTTTCTTCTCCCTCATTTTCCTATTTTGGCGACGGCGACCGAGCATAGATTGAACGATGGCGAAGGAGGTTTGGTATTTTAATGGTTTGAACCATTGCTTCTCCTCATTTCCCCATTTCTTGCGATTTCCCCTCGATTGAGGCTGTGTGAAACATGAAGTCACAAAGCTCCTCGGCCTCTGCCCATTGTGCTTCATATTCAATCATCAATTGGAGGAGCTTTGTGCCCATTGTGCTTCATATTCAATCATCAATTGGCAGGTTCGTGACTTCATGTTTCACACAGCCTCAATCAAGGGGAAATCCCAAGAAATGGGGAAATGAGGAGAAACAATGGTTCAAACCATTAAAATACCAAACCCCTTTCACCGTCGTTCAATCTATGCTCGGTTGCTGTCGCCGAAATGGGAAAATGAGGGAGAAGGAAGGAAAATCGGGAAAAAGGAAATGGAGGAGCCCTAATTGCGAAAATGGAACGAAAAAGAGGGGAAATGGGGAAAATGGGGGAAAATTATAATTAAAAGTGAAATTGCAAAGTAAAACGACGTTGTTTCCCCTTAAGCAAAACGTCGTCGTCGAGTTTGGCCGTCCGGGATGTCCAGCATGTCAACTCTGACTGCCACGTAAGATTTAATTTGGGGGAAACGTGTCACCGGAGTTCAATTGCAAAAAATTAAAACGTTTTGAATTTACAAAATGTTTTTATAAAAACATGTGCAATTTGCGAATTTGGCGAAACGTTTTGAATTTACATGCAATTAACCCAATTATCAATAACATGGTGATAATTATATTATGTTATTGTAAATAATTATAATTTATTTAATTTGTTATATTATTATATTTATTAATTATTGTTTAATCATATTTTATTCATTTTTATGCAAATATGTGTTAGCAAAAATATAAATAGAAATACGTATGATTTTTAATTTATGTACACACTATCTCCTCGAATAAGTGTCCAAAACTTGAATAACATCTTGCTCTCCCACATCACTTGTAACAGCCTACACCCGGACTTATGCGGATGCGGACTACTACTAAAGGGAAAAAGGGAAAGGGATGAAGTCATTAGATAACAAGCATTGATTCGTTAATAACTTTGTAAGGTAGAACTAGGGTTGGGTAGGTGTATCGAAAAATCGGTATACCGTCGATACCGTACCGGAAAAATACCGAAAATACCAAACTTACAGTATACCGTCACTCGCGGTACGGTATGATATTGGCCGTACCAGAAGATTAAGGTAATGTAACGATATGAGATTTTCTAATACCGCAGTATACCGTATTATACCGTACCAAGGTATATACAGTTATTTCCGGTATATATCGTCGTATTGATATATACGGTTGTATGGCATATACGATATACCGTACCGCACCCGTTAATAATTAATAATAATATCTATTGTAAACACAAAATATTGTATTTATTCAATAAACACAAGGTTGCATACAAATATAAGAATTTCAAAATATATGCAGGTTCAATCTCTATTTGATCCTCCGATTCTTCTCTTCACTTGACCCTCGAACAGTCTTCAAGCAGCCCTTGAGATTTTTTGTAGAAGTATGCCTCCTTGACCTCCTTGGACTTGATAGCCTTTAAGATTTGATAAGAAGTATGCCTCCTTGATCTCTTTGGACTTTATCTTCAAGCTTTATAACGTTGACGTAGATGACTTTAGCCTTGCTTCCTAAGTAAACGTTGAGCTTTGACTTGATCTTTGACTTGATGACGTTGACTTGAGCTTTGTGATTGGTGGTGTTGATGCGGTGGACTTTTGTCTTGTTTCCGAAGTAACGTTGAGCGTCGAGCTTTATAACGTTGACTTGGAGGACTCTAGCCTTGTTTCCGGATCAAACACCACTTGAGATATTTCAGCCGAAGAACGCGTTGCTTCCCACGAAGAACGCCTTGAATTTCGCCGGGACACCTTGAATATTGAAAGAGAAATCTTAGATAATTTCTCTCTTCAATTCTTGAGCTCTTGAAGATGAGTTTTGGGTGTGATTTAAAGTTGTGTGGAGACCTCTATTTATAGGGAAAAATATGGTGGACTTGGTGGGCTTTTCGGCTCCATCATGGGCTTGAGGGATGAGGTGGCGTGATCTCATTGGCTCTTAAATATTGATGTGTATCATTTACTTGTTCCCAAAGAAATAGATATTTATCACCATATAAAGATATATTTATCAATTAAATAACTTATTTAATATGGATATCATAAGATTCCATGATAAAATAAAATATTAAAATCAATAAAATATTTCTTTAAATTTTCGATATCTACAAATGCCCCCTCGAGACTTGTTCATGGACGACTTCTCGTGAAAATGAATGAGTCTCGATAAATTTAAATTTGTTAGATAGTTTATACTCATACCAAGGAGTTCTTGAACTTCAACTTGTGAAAGTTTATACTCATATTCAAGAGTTCTTGAATTTGTTAGAAAGTTTAAACTCGTTTTAAGGAGTTCTTTTAATTTGAAAGAAAGTTTATACTCGTTTCAAGGAGTTCTTGAATATGTTAGAAAGTTTAAACTCGTTTCAAGGAGTCTTGAATTTGATAGAAAGTTTAAACTCGTTTCAAGGAGTCTTGAATTTGGACTTGATTTTAGATAGTTTATGCTCGTATCAAGGAGCATCCATTTGATTTCAATTGTAGACCTTTTATACTCGTGTCAATGAGTCTTCACTTGACTTGAATTTGTAAACATTTTATACTCGTATTAAGGAGTCTTTGACTTGGACGATTTTTCAAAAAAATTTGATTATAGTTTTAAGGAGGGGCGTTGTACACAGTTTATACTCATGCGGGCCAGGAGTAACATGCAGTTTAGGCTCATGCGTCATGGAGCGTTGTAGACAGTTTATGCTCTTATCAAGGAGCGTTTGAAGTTATTTGATTGAAAAGTTTAGACGGTTTTTGCTCGCATCTAGGAGCATTTTAGACAGTTTAAGCTCTTATCAAGGAGCACTTGAAGTTATTTGATTGAAAAGTTTAGATGGTTTTTACTCGCATCTAGGAGCATTTTAGATAGTTTAAGCTCTTATCAAGGAGCACTTGAAGTTAGTTGATTGAAAAGTTTAGATGGTTTTTACTCGCATCTAGGAGCATTTTAGATAGTTTAAGCTCTTATCAAGGAGCATTTGAAGTTATTTGATTGAAAAGTTTAGATGGGTTTTACTCGCATCTAGGAGCATTTTAGATAGTTTAAGCTCTTATCAAGGAGCATTGACTTTATGAATTCTACCAAGTATCAGAATATTGATTTGTAGCATCTTCTTTGTCTTCACTTGTAGCATCTTCATCACTTGAACTTTCTTTAGGAGATTTGCCCCCATGAGTTGCTTCTTGATTTTCTTCAAAGTTGTGATCCTCTTCAATCGAAAGATCTTCAACTCCATTTGCGATTATGCTTAACTCCATATCACGAGCTCTTGTAGCCAATTCTTTGAAGGTCTTTGGCTGAATTCCTTTTAAGATATATTGAAGACTCCAATGCATGCATTGAGTGCACATCTCAATTGCAGAAGTTTCAGACAAGCAATCTTTGCAATTTAAGCTTAAGTCCCTCCAACAATTGATGTAGTCGATGACGGGCTTGTCTTTACATTGACTTGACTTTGTAAGCTCCACCATGCTCACCGTCCTTCAAGTGCTATAGAAGCGGTTGGAGAATTCTTGCTCCAATTGCCCCCAACTATCAATTGAATTTGGTTGCAAGTCAGCATACCAATCAAAAGCATTGTCCTTCAAAGAACGCATGAATTGTTTCACCATGTGATCTCTATATGTTCCAGCGTCGTTGCAAGTCTCCACGAAGTGGGCTATATGTTGCTTTGGATTTCCTTTGCCATCAAATTGTTGAAACTTTGGAGGCTGATAGCCGATCGACATCTTCAAGCTTTCAATCCTTGGAGTGTATGGTTTGCTATAAGTCCATGATGATTTGGAGGTCCCTTCAAACTTGTCCTTGATTGCCTTCTTGATGAATGTTTTGAGTTGATCGGCATGCATCGATCCATTGGAAGAGACTTCAAGCTCCTTAGTCAGAGATTTGTCACCATATTTTGGCTCCATCAAAAGCTCGGCTTCTTGATCGTCCTTTGCTTGTTGGCTTCTCGTATCCAAAGTATTTGCATTTTCCAGCTTTGACTGTTGAACATCTCGTTCTTCTAAGCGTTTGGCAAGTCCTTCTGCAAGCTTTGTCAACTTCGCGATTTGCTCCTCAAGACTTGTAGACATCTTCTTTGGATTTGGCGAAGAGAAGAGATGAGAGGTAGAGATTGTCCCACCGGGCGTGCCAAAATCTGTAAACACAAAATATTGTATTTATTCAATAAACACAAGGTTGCATACAAATATAAGAATTTCAAAATATATGCAGGTTCAATTTCTATTTGATCCTCCGATTCTTCTTTTCACTTGACCCTCGAACGGTCTTCAAGCAGCCCTTGAGATTTTTTGTAGAAGTATGCCTCCTTGACCTCCTTGGACTTGATAGCCTTTAAGATTTGATAAGAAGTATGCCTCATTGATCTCTTTGGACTTTATCTTCAAGCTTTATAACGTTGACGTAGATGACTTTAGCCTTGCTTCCTAAGTAAACATTGAGCTTTGACTTGATCTTTGACTTGATGACGTTGACTTGAGCTTTGTGATTGGTGGTGTTGATGCGGTGGACTTTTGTCTTGTTTCCGAAGTAACGTTGAGCGTCGAGCTTTATAACGTTGACTTGAAGGACTCTCGCCTTGTTTCCGGATCAAACACCGCTTGAGATATTTCCGCCGAAGAACGCGTTACTTCCCACGAAGAACGCCTTGAATCTCGCTGGGACACCTTGAATATTGAAAGAGAAATCTTAGATAATTTCTCTCTTCAATTCTTGAGCTCTTGAAGATGAGTTTTAGGTGTGATTTAAAGTTGTGTGGAGACCTCTATTTATAGGGAAAAATATGGTGGACTTGGTGGGCTTTTAGGCTCCATCATGGGCTTGAGGGATGAGGTGGCGCGATCTCATTGGCTCTTAAATATTGATGTATATCCTTTACTTGTTCCCAAAGAAATAGATATTCATCACCATATAAAGATATATTTATCAATTAAATAACTTATTTAATATGGATATCATAAGATTCCATGATAAAATAAAATATTAAAATCAATAAAATATTTCTTTAAATTTTCGATATCTACATCTATAATTAAGTAATTAAAAATATTTTAATTTAATTTTGTTGGAGTTTAATTGTTGAAAATTTAGGATATTATTACTTCTAAAAATGTATAGAATGTGCACGGTATACCGTGAAAGTTTGGTATACCGTGAATGTTCGATATGCCTTGAAAGTTTGGTATACCTTATATCGATAAGGTATACCGAATTGCGGTACGACAACGATATGTAAACATTTTATACTGAATTTACAGTATACCGAAGTCCGGTATACCGTAAGGTACAGTATGGTAACGGTATGAAAATTGGCATACCGAAATTTACGGTAAGGTATAAGGTATGACACAAAAATGACCGACCCACCCCTAGGTAGAACAAGAATAATCAAGTTGGTTTTCAAATAAGATTGAGAAAATGAATAAGTTTCCAAAAGTCGTTTTTAGAAAAATAGATGTTGATTGTTGAGTTTTCAAAATGAAATTGATAATTAATCGATAAGGTTTCAAAAGCAGTTTGCCCAATCGGCAGGGCTTTAGCGTTTAACTTAGGGTCGAAGTGTGAGGACTTCGGGCCATCGCAGCGGATAGAGTTTGTCAACGACTAACCTCTAGCGATTAGTCAGCGTAACATGAAAGACATAGAGTAGAGTTCGGAGTTTGTTTAGTTATTACATACCAACTATGGATCCACCATAGTAACAAAAAGAAAGTGTGATGACGGTTCGAGCAACCGACATCCTTGAGCTTGAATGCCCCCGTCTCACACCACTGTCGTCCATCGCTCAACCTGCGTTTAAAACTAAATATTTTGGGCTGAGTATAAAATACTCAGTGGATTCTTTTGCCCTTTTGGAAAATATTTTATAAAGATACTTGAAAGAAATTTGCATGCTCATTCATATATATAAAGAGAGTTTTAAAAAGAAAGGATTTTGCCCTTTTATATACGTAAAATCATTTGTCATAGATTATCGTGCATGAAACATAAATCTCAATTACTATGTTACCTTTACCCCGGTTTATCAAGTGGTGAGCCGCTCCCACTCTCCGAACCGTCACTTTCCTTATGCGCACTACTTTGGCTTGATCGGAGTCCAAGACTGATCGTTATTATTGGCAAGAGATCCAATCACATAAGAGGTAAACAAAAGTAAATAGCATATAAAACATTTATCATGCAAATTCATACTTTAAAAGCAGTAGTTCAGGGCATATTAACCTAAAAGTTACCTCTGTTGGATTTATAAACCACAGTTTTGAACATAAGAACCCACCTTGAGTTGTCGACGATAAACGGTCCTTGATCTACTGCTTCGCGTCTCCTACAACATCATCTAAACACTTAGGTTTCTATTCGCGTAAGAAGATAACATTTAATTATTAAGTATTAGCCATTAGCCTTAAGTCAAATCCTATTCCTGGTCTTAACCTTGAAGTTTTAACTTAACAGCCAGATGAAATATCCAAAATCATTATACATTTTAGAAATCATGCATCACTTTATTTAAAATCTTGCATCAATAATCAATTAAAACATGTTGATGCAATATTATGTAACGAGCGCACTCAAGTCATGTGCATGCATACACATTAAACACATAGTATGCATTATTAATAATTAATTAATGGAAAAAGTAGCAATTTGCACCCTAACATATACCCCCATACCACATCTACCTCCTTAAGGAACATAGAGGGGCTGCGAACACCCCAAGCTGTTATAAGTTGTGCAAATCACCCCCATGTCTTAACGACATTTAACGACATCTATCTTTTTATGTGATTTTTTGTTAATCACTACAACATTTTCGCTCATAGATAACGGAGATTCTCCGTTATCTATGCATAAAAAAATCCGTCATATGTAGTGGTGATATGTATGATGCGCTCATACATAACGGAGAAAATTCGTTATCTATGCGCTCGTACATAATGGTTTTATAAGTATACATAACGGTGAAATATACGTTATCTATATGTGTTATACATAACGCTTGTTTCCGTTATGAAATATAATTTTTCTCCGTGATCTATTGTGTCATATATAACGGTTCGACTAATATTAATAACGGTGGAATTTCCGTTATCTATGTATATTATACATAACTTTTTTCTCCGTCATTAAAGATTATCTTTCTCCGTTATCTATTGACATAGATAACGGTTTGTTTATTATTAATAACGCTTTATTTACGTTATCTATTTTGTTATACATAACGTTTTTTTCCGTTATGCAATGACCTTATAGGCAATAGTGTTTATTTAAATGAAATAATTATAAACAACAAAATTATCAAAATCATCCATAACATATATATCACATATCATCCAAAACATTCATACAATAATCATCCGAATATAGTCTAAATTTCACACAAGTATAGAACAAACTGTCCCAGAAGAACAGAAATACTTTCATGTTCCAGCTTTCCGCCGACCAACACGAGCAACAAATCCGACCTTGATCTGAGCCACTGATCTTCCAGAACCACACTACAAAATCAGAGGTACAAAAAACTTAGGAACTTTCTAAATTCTAAAATTATTATGGATCTAATAGAGCAATCCAAAAATGAATATAAAACTATTTGACCACGTAATCCAGATCGAGATGTAAATATAGCAGTTACAATAAAAATCAAACAGAAGGTGATCCACTTCCAA
The DNA here is from genome assembly GCA_029490685.1 of Schizonepeta tenuifolia. Taxonomy (NCBI): domain Eukaryota; kingdom Viridiplantae; phylum Streptophyta; class Magnoliopsida; order Lamiales; family Lamiaceae; genus Schizonepeta; species Schizonepeta tenuifolia. The sequence continues at coordinate 80,227,861 of CM055955.1, read as the reverse complement.
CATCAGGACACCATTTAACAAAACATAGCCAAGTATTTTATAAAATAACTAAAACAAGTCCTCAGAGTCAATAAACATACTTCAAATAACGCGATCAGACAATGTAGGCAAATACTTCAATCACCATAGACCTCGGGACGACAATACGATGACATCAGTATCAGTATAAAATCAAAAACCTCCACATTCTTCAAAAGGTTAAGCACAACATGATTTGGACTGTACATTATTAAGTTACAAATACCATCATAATTCAATCGCAAAGAGTCAAAGTTCCAGTTAATGTAAGAATTGTGATTTCTCCAAAGGCCTCAGACTTGATATAAAAAGACTCTTCAATTATATATCAATCAGACAATGTAGGCAATTAGATAATCAAAGGCCTTTGGATAATACTGCACAAATAATTGGTATAGTACCAATAAATTCCACATAACTCATATCATTTTGATACAAAGGACAAGATTAAAGGAAAAATTATCAAGCACTCAGCAAGGATTAGTGTAGAAGGTAGAGAAAACTTTAATAACAATGTGTTTGAAAATTTTCCAACTTTCTCAAAGGCCTCAGACTTGATATAAAATGACTCTTCAACTAGAGCTATCAGACAATGTAGGCAAATATTTAGATCATCACTGGCTCCTGAGCATAAAATAAAAATAATCCATTTAAAACCCCTACAAATCTTCACATGGATCCTACCATTATAATACACTAGATAATAAGGCACCTGAGCAAAGCTTAGGATTAAAGGATACCATAATAAGCATTCAGCAAGGAATAGAACTATAAACTTCCCGAAAGGCCTCAGACTTGGTACAAAAGGACTCTTCAATTAGAGCAATCAGACAATGTAGGCAAATATTTCGATCATCACAGGCCTTGAGAGAAAACTACAAAACTAATCAGTTAACTACCACTAAAATGACACTATGTATGAAATTATCAACTTCCCCAAAGGCCTCAGACTTGGTACAAAAAGTCTCTTCAACTAGAGCAATCACATAATGTAGGCAAACATGAAAACACACCATTTCAAGCGTTAATACAAAAGTCAACAGAAATTCAACATGAAAACACAAAAACTGAGCTACAATACAGAGCATCTATCAGCTAAAGAAGGCACAATACAAGTGAAGATAACCCTGGATATATTTGAACTCCTAAAGGACATGGAAACTTATAATAGTACCTCAAGGTATTCTCTGTTAATCTCCTCCCAGACAGTCGTTTTCAGATTTTTCTCCTCCTCAGTATTAATATACACATCCACCTGTCACTATCTATGTTTTAGTTCAACAGTCAAAGAATCAGAAACTACATCCACAGCTTACCAAAGAAATGTTGAGCACAACAATAATCGAGTGATAATGCACTGATATCATATCATAGATTTAAGTTTGTGAATGTAAAAAAACATTATCTAAAATCAACTACTTCTGCAATGCAATTAATCAATCATTTTGACCTATGATTCAAGCTCCACATTTCACCAGCTGAAGACATTCGACCAAGGTGGGATATTTACATGCAAAATCAACCACAACCTACCAATATTAGTCTTAACCCAGCACAAATATCACTTTCTTATATCCGGGCCAAAAAGATTAGAGGAAGTAATTATCAAACTGATGGTCCCGATACGAGTTCAGGTGTATAGGGGGGGAATACACCAGATAAAACTTTTCAAAACAACTCTTGAAAAACAATCACAACCGAGTAAACAAGAACTCAGCTGGATTCACAACTGAGTAAAAGAACTCAGTTGGAAGAGTGGTGTTGTGCGGAATGTGGTGGAAAATAACAACTCGTAAAAATATAACTCACGCTTTTATGCAAGATTGGTCAATAACCAAGTCAATTGATATGGAAAGATGCAGTTTGTATGCAGGTTAATTAGTCAGTTGAATATACAATAAGTAACTAAAAAAATAAACACAACACACAAGAATTTACGTGGTTCGGAGAGAACTCCTACGTCCACGGGGAGTTGTGAGTCCACACAACAAAGTCCAAGTTCTTCTGGACAAACCACAAAGCTTACGCGGGCTTTGCAACCGTTGAGATAAGTTTACGGGTACTTATCAACCTTACAGATAAGTTTACAGGTATTTATCAACCTATCTACTCAATTACGAGAAGAGTAGGGTCCTAACAACCTTTTCAGGTGTGTGAAAGTTTGGGTTTCCAACTAATAGCTCGAACAAGAAGTGAGCTAGGATCTAACACTCTACGAACTCTCAACTAGTGATGTTCTCAAGGTTGGATCGAAAACTACAAAGACAGAATCTAACACTCTAGAACTCTCAACTAATGATGTTCTTAGAGGACGACTGTAAATTTGCTTGAGTGCAGAATGAAGTTGTTCTCTCGCTTGTATATCTCTTCTCGCACTTGTCTGTCTTGTCTTTTTCCGTAGTCTTGGTGAATGAATGAATGTCTCTATTTATAGGCGGAGAGAATCAACTAACCGTTGGAGGAGCTGTTGATCTCTGTTCTTTGAAAGCGATGGCTTGTCTCTCATCTCTGCAGACTTTCCGGATGTGGCAACTGCGTGCTTCTGCTTTCCATCTGAGACAGCCTTGTGTTGGGCCAAATAAGGTAATGACAGAGAGTCAAACCTTCACGTGACTTCCTTATTTGAAATTCAAATCTTAACCTTTGACCTCCAACATTTGATAGTCGGTTGAGTCATTTGATCTTCATGTGATTGGTCTTCAGCTGATGTTCTATCTGAATGCTTCTGTCTGAGTAGGAACAATTGAACTCTCAGCTGACTTTGAACTTCAAGTTGTTGATCTAACTGGTTGAGTCCTACAACTGATGTTCCATCTTGAACGCTCAGTTGTCTTTCTTGTATCTGACTCTGACCGGTTGGCTTTGAATGCTCAGTTGTCTTTCTTACAACTGATGTTCTCTTGCATCTTCTCCCTTTGAATACTTAGCTGTTGTTCTGAGACTTGAACGCTCAGGTGTTTTTCTTACACCTGATGTTCTATCCGAGTGAAGCCTTGTTGTCATCTTCAGCTGGAGTCCTGTAAAGATAAAATCTTAACAATGCTCAAACAGCGAACCTAACTACCAATATCAGGATCTCGCAACATTTACTCGGTTGGAGTCAGTTGGTTTTGGAATCAATCAAAACTTTTAATAAATTTCCCAACAATTTTCCCCTTTTTGATGATGTCAAAACCCTTATAAAAATCTTTACAGATCAAACTGGTCTAAATCCTACTGACCTATCTAAAATCTCAGCTGAAATTCTAGACAGTCTATAAGATTAAAACATCAAAGGGTTAGCACAGTTATAACATGATATTGAAATAACTTTGCGATCTAGAGCTTAGACAATGAGAGATTGTACGTCAAGTTGAATCGTATAACTGAATAGTTTTTATTACAACTGATGGTTACAAGGTAAGCACAAAATCAAAAATTACATCAGTTGCTCAAAAACTAACTGAGCTAATACTTAAGCCCATATTTACTAAACATTCTAACAAAAATTTCTCGTTTTGCATCCGACTCCTTCGAGATGTCAACCCCGTGCTCTCGGCAAACTTGCCTTGCCTCAGCTGCTATCTTCATTCGGTTGGGATTGCGAGAGTCTGGGAGGAAGGGTGGGAGATAGGTAACCTTCTGAGGGACCGGAACTGTGTTCAAGTCCAATTTTGCTTCTATCATGGCTCGCCTGAACTGGCTGAACATGCCCGGGTCCCCAGTGTGCAGCTCGGTTAGCGCTTCCTTGAAAGCTTTCCTCGGATCATCAGTTGTGAATACCTTCCTATAATAGAAGTCATTCACAAACTCCTGCTTGAACGACTCTCATTCCTCATTCCACTCGGCTGGCATCCACTTATCTACATGCCTGAACCGACTTTGGACCTTGACCTTCCCTGGCAGCCTCTGTTGCTTCAACCGAGCTTCAGCCTTAACCTGATGTTTGTCTATTCGGCGACGGCTGCGGGAGGCGATGTTCCGGTCCAAGTTCTTGGTTACTTTGTCCAGCTCATCCTCGAACTGGTTGACTCGCTTAGCTTGGCTAGCTGCGAACTTCTTAATCCAGTCGGGATTCATGTAATCCTTTTCTGCAACATCCATAGCCTTGGCAGCAGCAATACACTCTTCGGTTGTAATACCGTCGAGTTCTGAATCAAGCTTGGCTGCGATCTCGGCTATGGAGTTGTAGGAAACTCCAAACTGCTCCGCCTACTCCAAGTCTTTTGCCATTTCAGCTCCACCTACGTCGGTTGGCTTGGGAGCGGACTTCTTCTTCTGGGCTGTCCTCCTCTTCGGCTACGATTTTGCAGCTTTCTCAGCCTGGGTCTCATCTTCCCCCTGCAACTCCTCTTCCCCCTTTTTATCTTCCCCCTTTTTGGCATCAGCAACAAGGCTTGCTACTGATCCATCCAGAGAGGTGAGTTGTTGTTCGGCTTGTTGGATGCGGTTGAAGAGTTTATCGACCGCGCACTCTATTCCGACCTTCTTCGCCAGTTCAGAGTCATGGCGCTCTTGTTCGGCTTTCCTCAGTCCAGCGAATGTTTCAGTTATCTCGGTCTGGAAAGCAACGAACTCAGTCCATCTTGACTCGAACCGAGACTCCCATTCTTCATCCTGAGTTTGTTGTGATTTGGCGAGGTTGGAATCAGAAATGGATTGGAAGACATTCAGTTCGGACTTGATCCCCAGAACAGTTGATTTCAGATCAGAAATGTCTTGGCTGGAGGAGGTTGAGAATTCGTTCAGCTTTATCTTCAGTGAAACATTCTCCTCCAGCAGCTGTTTGTTCTTCTCCTCCTGTGCTTCCAACATCCTCAGCTGATCTTCTTTGTTTTGCTGGAAGTTGGCAAGCATCTCCATCCTTAGCTGGTTCACCCTCTCAGCTATCAGCTCACAGATTTCTTCAGTTAAGGGTGCTGGCTGATCAGCTAGAGCTTGGTGTTCAATCAGAGCTAGCTGCTCAACTGTAACCATGGCTTGACGGTTGGCCAGGTACAGTTGAAGCTCTTCTTCTTCTTCCTTCACTGCGGCGGCGGCTGCGTCCAGATCATTAAGGAACTCAGCTGACTTGATTAGCATGTTGTCGAGGAAGTCAATACAATCTTGTCCAGCCGTCTCCCGGGTATCTGTGCCTTCCGCCTTGCTGAGGTCTAGACGACGCGTCAGCAGTGCCACTTTGTTGTTGTAGGCGACCTCCAGATTTGTGTAGTTGAAATAATCTCGGATGCGTGACTCGTCTGCCTTCAGCTAGTTCCAGCTGTGTACCCTTACAATATCTTCCTTCACATACCAGTGACTGAAGATGAGGTTGAACTGGTACAGCAGCTTGGTTCCAAGTGTAGCGAAAATCGGCATGTCGCGAGCTTCTGGGAACATTCTGATCAGCTTCTGGAAGCAGTAGGCCACCTTGCCTTCATGCTCCACCGCGACGGCCTGACGATCAGCTTCGTCATCGATTGGGGAAGGAGATAGATTCTCATAAGGCATCGGTTCAAAGGTTTCATCAATGTTGGCAAAAGAGGCGGTCTCAACATTGGCATCGAGCTGGGAGCTTGGAATTTCGGATTCTGTAGGGAGGGAGGAATCAATTAGTTCATCAACATTGGCCGAAGAGATGGTCTCAATGTTGGCATCGAGCGATGAGCTCGGAATATCTGGCTGTGTGTCAGTTGTGAGAGCGAGAGGCTCTTTGGGCGATACGGCATCAGCTCCTGCCGTGGAGGAGGTTGGAATGTCTTCAGTTTCCTCAGAGGAGGAAGAAGCATCCGAGGTCAGATCTGTTTCCATCCCTTCAGCCTCATCAGCAGCGCGAGGAACGATCTCGAAGGCAGCTGCCTCAGCTGAGTGGCTCGACTCGGATGGCTCCTCAGCTGGTGTTGTCTCAGCTGGCGTCTCCACAGCTGGTACCTCCTCCTCAGCTGGCGTACCCTCAGCTGGCACATCCTCAGCTGGTACCTCCTCCTCAGCTGGCGTACCCTCAGCTGGCACATCATCACCTGGCTCCTCAGCTGGTACTGCCACCGTCTTCTTGAAGCGAACTCTCAGCTTCTTCTTGGCAGACTCCTCAGCTTTCTCCTTCTCCGACTCAGGTCGTTGTCGACGAGCAGCTTTCGATTTTGTGGGGCGGCTGACAGCTGGTGGCATCTCCTCAGCTGTATCCCTTTCTTCAGTTGTCTTCACAGCATCCTTCTTCTCCTTAGGAGTATAAACACTCCTAACTACATCCTGAGCTTTCTTCGCTGTTGGGAACAGCATCAGCTTCTTCACGGGGGTCTCCTCGCAGTCCTCCCAGACCATGTTCTGACCCTTGGTTGCGAGCAGGATCAGAGCGGAGATTTTGCAACCGAAGTTGAGAGTTCCCTTGACACTCAACAACTTCTCCCCAGATTCAGTTGTAGTCTCGGAGATCTTCTACCTCTCCACTGTCAGCTGGTGTTCAAAATACTTAAACCAGTCGACATTGTATTTGTGTTTGTGCTCCAAAGCAATCAATTGCTTGAGCTTCGGTCGGCTGATGTCTCCAAAGGCACCACTGTAACCGAACACGACGTTGGAGACAACATCGAACAAAAGTCGATGCTCCGACTTCAACTTCGTCCTCTGCATATTACTCTTCAACTTTTTCGGAGTGATGAGAGCACTCTCCAGAAACTCATCGGCTTCCGTATCAGTTATGTTATCGATTGTGTCCGTGGCGGTATGATTCGGCGGGATGATTTGGCGAAGAATATCGGAAACTGCGATGGGGACGGTGACACGGCGAATGGTTCTGGCCGGAACGTCCCGTTGATGGCAAGAAACTTCTGTAACGACGCCATCTCTGCTGTCGATAGGCGATTGCAGATTGACGTAGAACTCTCCGACCTGGCGCCTGAGCAGGTGGGAGGGGAAGAGCTTCACCCATTCCAGTAGGCCGTTCTCCCTGAGAATATCGGCGAGGGGAGATAGCACTGGCGACTCCAATTCATTCTTTGAAAGGATCTGCTCAAAGTATATCTTCGAAATCAGCAAGTTGAACGATTCTTCATAAGATGTGGGACTAGAGAGGGTCCGGAGGAAGCCATTTTCTTTCCTTTGGGTGCCATTTAATACGTTTGAGAAGGTATATATAAGAAGGAAAGAAAAACTTGCAGTAAATGGTTAGACAGAATCTGAGAAGATGATGAACAGTTACTGCAGATAAACACGAATGAGGAAGGTAAGAGATCACTTCCTGATTTTCCGCCTTTTATAGGTTTTAGGCTCGGTTGAAATCGACGGCTAGGGTTGAATGGCACGAATCCATCAACGGCTGAGATTACGCGACTGTTGACTAGCTTTGACTTGACGTCACGAACCGAGTTCCAACTAGCGCGTGAGAAGATGAACTGTTTTTCATGTCAGCCCAGTCGCACTATAAAGTAGGCTATTGATGTTCAGCCGTACTTTACATTAAATGCGGCATGATGGCTATTTTAATGTAACTGACATGCTCAGGAATGTTTGAATTTATTTCAAACATTCTCATTTAAGATCATAACACCTTCAGCCATAAATGTTACCTGCCAGCTGATGTCGAAATCAGCTGTGTTCACCTGTCAGCTGATGTTGGAATCAGCTGTGTTCCAATGTTGCGGCATACCATCAGCTGACTCGATTTCGTCTGATCTCTTCGGTTGGCGATCCGCATCCAATGTCTTCGGTTGGCAATTCGCATCTGAGATTCCCCCTTCATCTGAGCTTCCCCCTCAGATGGATATCTATCTCTTCACCTCAGCTGGTTCCTCATCTGATGGATCCAACAATCCAAGTAAATCACATAACATCTTGAACCGCGCTTCAACTAGAGGTTTGATGAAGATATCTGCTCTCTGAATCTCAGTTGGAATTTTCTCCATGGATACATCCTTCTTCTCAATATGATCTCGGATAAAATGATGTCGGATGTCGATGTGCTTCGTCTGAGAGTGGTGAACAGGATTCAAAGAGATAGCAATGGCACTTGAGCTATCACAATGAACGAGAACCTGTCCAGTTGCTACTTCATAGTCTCGCAACTGTTGCTTGAGCCACAACACCTGCATGCAACAGCTACCGGCAGCCATATACTCTGACTCGATTGTAGAAGTGAAAACACATGCTTGTTTCTTGGAGAACCACGAAACTAGCTTGCTTCCCATGAACTGACAGTGTCCAGATGTGGACTTCCTGTCCAACCGATCTCCGGCTAAATCTGAATCTGAGTATCCGGTCAGTTGTATATTGTCATCGGTTGGATACCACAACCCAACATTAACTGTACCCTTCAGATACTTGATGATGTTCTTTGCTGCCAACATGTGAGCTTCCCTCGGTTGAACTTGGAACCGAGCACACACTCCAACCGCGTAAGATATGTCTGGCCGACTGGCGGTTAGATATAGCAAAGAACCGATGATCCCTCTATACTTACTGGCATCCACGAGCTTTCCCTCAGTTCCAGGTTCAATCTTCCAATTAGTATTCATCGGGATCCTTGTGGTCTTACTTGTCTGCATTCCGAATTTGGTGATGAGCTTTTTTGTATACTTGGACTGATTGATGAAAATCCCATCTGGTGACTGCTTCACTTGAAGTCCAAGAAAATAGTTCATCTCGCCCATCATCGACATCTCGAACTTCTCCTTCATGAGATTTGAGAATTTTTCACACAGCTCCTCTGACTTGGAACCGAATATGATGTCGTCGACGTAGATTTGCACAACAAGTATATCTTCTCCAACTTTGATGGTGAACAGTGTTTTGTCAACTGACCCTCGTTTGAACCCTGAGTTCAGAAGAAAACCACAAAGAGTGTCATACCAAGCCCTGGGTGCTTGCTTCAATCCATAGATTGCTTTCTTCAACTTGTACACTCTTCCATCTCCAGTCTCAAAACCTGGAGGCTGTTCAACATATACATCTTCCGTAATATCTCCGTTGAGGAAGGCACACTTCACATCCATCTGATAGACCTTGAACTTGTGAAATGCGACATAGGCTAGAAAGATTCGGATGGCTTCCAGCCTTGCAACTAGCGCGAAGGAGTCCTCGAAATCGATTCCTTCTTGTTGGCAATATCCCTGAGCTACCAACCTTGCCTTATTCCTCACGATGAATCCAATGGCGTCTCTCTTGTTCTTGAAAATCTATTTTAATCCAATGACTTTGACACCATTTGGTTTTTCTACCAACTCCCATACACAGTTGCGTAGAAATTCATTCAGCTCTTCTTGCATGGCTGTTGTCCAATGAACACAGTTGAGAGCTTCCACAACATTCTTCGGTTCTGGCACATCAACTACGAAGCAAGATATCATGGAAACATCTCCAGCTTGCTCGAACTCCTCAAGAACTGCCAACTCCTCAGCATATTGCGCATAAGTGTTGGAATCTTCCTTAGTTGAATCTGGATTTGCAACTCTGCTCATTGTACGCACACCTTCGGTTGGATCCCCGATGATGTTGTCAGATGAATGATCTTTATACCATCTTCTGTTGCGTCTTCCTTCTTCTTCCAACATTGGCTGTTCCGTGATTTCAACTGATGGTGAATCCTGAGCTGAGGGAGATGCTGGAATCTTCAGAACTGGTGATAGATCAGCTGTTGAGTCTGGATCCTCAACATTGACAATATTTCGAATCGGGCTTGGTTGGGCTTCGGATGCTGATGCAGTTGGAGTGACATCAGCTGGAGTTCCCCCTTGAGATGAGCTGGGGTCCTCGCATTCATCTTCAGAGGAGTAAGGATCATCATCCTCGGTTACCCATACCAATGGTTCAGCTAGATTCTTTTCCCTTAGAGCCTGCGATCTGGTGAGAACAGGTGGAACTTGTGGATCAGCCTGTTGTCCTTTAGCCTGTTCCCTGCACTCAAAAGTAGATTCATCAAAACTAACATGAGGTGTTATCTCCACAATACGAGAGCTATTGTTGAAAACTCTATAAGCCTTGATTCGAGCGGCATATCCGAGAAATATGCCTTTCGAAGCCTTGGCATCAAAAGTTTTCAACTGAGTCTTCCCATTGTTGTGAATATAACACTTAGAACTAAAAACGCGAAAATATGAAATATCAGGCTTCCTGCGTCTATGGTGTCTTTCCCAACCGCTTGGTCAGAAGAGACCGGTTCTGGGTGTAGCAGGCTGTGTTGATGGCCTCAGCCCAAAATCTCTTTGGCAGAGCTGAGCTTGTCAACATGGATGTAGCTGCATCTTTCAGTGTTCGGTTCCTTCACTCAGCTACTCCATTCTGTTGCGGAGTACGCGCAGCTGATGTTTGATAAGTAATTCTATGCTTCTCGCAGTACTCAATGTTGGTTTCATTTAGAAACTCGGTTCCACGATCTGATCGGATGGAAATAATTTTCATCTCTTGTTGGTTTGATATCCGATCCATCAGCTTGGGTAGCTCATCTCGGATTTCACTCTTGTGACGCATGAAAATGGTCCACGTGTACATAAAATAATCATCAGTAACAACAAGGGTATACTCGTTACCATTCATGCTTTTTGGTGTAACTGGCCCGAAGAGATCCATATGGATCAGCTGTAATACTCGGTCGGTTGATGGAGTTGTTTTCAACCAGAAGGAGGATCTAGCGAGCTTTCCCAGCTGACATGCACTGCAGATATGTGTTGTTGAAAACACTCGGTTTGATATGTCTTTTACATGTTCTTATCTGGCAAGTCGGTTCATAGTCTTGAAATTCAGATGGTTGAGCTTTTGTGCCACAGCCAGCTCACATCTGAACTGCTCTTTGATAACAGGCAGGTGTCCGGAGGACTACTATTCCAGTCAGCATAGTATACATTCCCGGTTGGGGATCGATTTCCGAACAATATGACCTGCTTTGATCCGACATTTTTAACCCTGCAACCCTATGCATCAAACTTGACAGAGAAACCATTATCACAGAATTGGCTGATGGAGCGCAAGTTATGCTTCAATCCATCAACATATGAAACATTAGAAATTGACACGTGATTGGTTTTAAGGGTACTGTAGCCTCTGGTATGACCTTTCGAGTTATCACCAAAGATAACTGATGGTCCTTCTTTTCCACGAAACTCCCAAGCAAATCCTTCAAATTTGTCATGTGTTTCGAACATCCACTATCCATCACCCACATAGTTCGTGATGCTTTATTCTTCCTCAGCTGTTTCTCCTGTTCCTGCATAGAGAAACTCGCTTAGGTCCCTAATTTTAGTTGGGTCCTGGAGGGTTAGAACCAGTTCCCCCTTGAACTGTGGGTCGTTTTTCCCTGTATATTCGGATAGATTTATCATTCCAGATCATTTTTCCTTCATCATCAACTATAACAACACCTCGGTTATCCTTAGGCTTGTTGTTAGTAGTGATGTTCTGTTTCTTGGGAGGAGATGGATTTCTCCCATTGTGAGCTTTCGGAGGAGAGGCTTTCCCCCTGTTTTGATGGCGCTTTTTATCCTGTTGGATTTGTCTATGAGATCGGACGCCTTGTTGGAATCTTCGTGGCTGATTCTGATTCCATCTTCCTGACTGTTGATGATAGTTGTTCATGCCCTGTTGTTGGTTCATGTTGTGGCATGAATATCTCCAGTTGTTAGAACTGTTCCTCATCGATTGACTCGGTTGGAACCTCTGGTTGAACTGATGATGGAACCGTGTTGATTCAGATGGTTGGATCCTTGTCGGTTCTGCGGTCGGTTCCATTCTTTCTGATGTTGGCTCTGAGGTCGGTTCTGAGTTCGGTTTCGATTGTATCTCCGACGCCTCTGGTTCCTCTTCTGACTCTTGGAACATTCCCCCTCGGTTGATGTCCCAACCGATGGAATGTTCTGTTCTCCATCCATTGCTCCTTTTCCTTTCTCAGTTGAAGTTTCCTTAGTCGGTTGAGCTTGCTGAGAAGTGGAGGTTGGATTACTTTGGGGAGATTCAGACTCAACTGTGTTAAGTTTGACAACCTTGACCTCCACTGCTTTGATGAAGGTTGCTGGAGGAATTCCAGTATCCTTGATCACATCATAACCGAGTCCTGACACGTCATCCATCTGTTGGCTGTAACTGATGAGATTCTCGATGATTTTGGATGACTGATATAGCTTTATTAAGTTGTACTTCTCGGTTTGCAACTCCTTGAGGAGAACAACTATATGCTCGGTCTGTCCGTCTGACTTCTTTATCAGCTGGTCGATCTGAGCCTCTTGCTTTTTCAACTGATCATGCTGCTCCTGGATTTGCTTCTTCAACTCTTCATCGGTTGGAGCATTAGTTCGGTTGGTCGTATTCAGTTGATTTTTGAGATTATCAATCTCTTCAGTTTGGCTCTTTATCAGATCGTCCTTTTCGGTTAAGGATTCTTCAAGTTTGGTGAACTGTTCTTGAAGACTCTTAAACTCAACCGATTGCTGATGTAGTTCCTCACTGAGTTCTTGAAAGTCACTCCAGGAGGGTTCCAACTCTTCATCCAGTTTTTCCTGCATGTTAGAAATATTAGAAGAATTTAAATTAGAAGGACTAGAGTATACCTCAGTATCATCCTGGTCGGTTCCAAGTGCCATGAGGCATTGATCCTGACCGATAGCGTTGTTGGTGGAAGTCAGCTCATCCTCATCTTCAGTGTCAGTGAAGATGTCCATGTCGTCAGCTGCTTCTTCTGCAACCATGGCCTTGTTCTTTCCAGTTTGCTTGGCCCTCAACGCTTCTCTTTCTTTCTTAGAAAGGTCCGGACAATCAGCTTTGAAATGTCCCTCCTTGCCGCATTCAAAGCAACCGTTGTTCACAGGCTTTGAGTTATCTCGAGTTCGGTTAGATTTGTAGAACCTCTTGTATTTTCTGAACCGAGTGTCCATGTCAGCTAGCTTCTTTGACAGGGCGGCTATATTCTGTTGCAGCTCTTCCCTGCTTGGCTCCTTCATAGCTGTGTCCGCAGATCGTGTTGGCCTTGATGTTCGCGGCTTTGAATAGTCAGCTCGGAGTGCTACTGACTTTGTGGCTGAACCAACATCCTCATGTCGACTCGTCTGAACCGAGGACTGAGTTGACCTTCGTCGGTTCACCTTGTACTCATTTCCCTTCAGAATTGAGAACAATCTTTCAGTTCCCATCTCACCAAGGTCAGCTCGGCTCTCATGAATATTGGTGAAGGTATCCCACTCAGCTGGTAGAGCTTGTAATACTTTGAGGTTGATTTCTCTCAAAGTATATTTTCCTCTTCGGATGGACTGGATCCTTCTGATGATGTCCATGAACCGGAGCTCTAACTGATCAATGGTTTCATCAGTTCTCAAACAGAAGTTGTTAAAGTCTTGACAGGCATGTGAGAACTTGTTCTCCTTAGTTTCGTCGCTTCCTTCACTCAGAGATGCCAAGATATCCCACATCTCTTTAGCGGTTTCGCACTCTTCTATCCAAGGAAGATAGTCTTGTCCAACTGTGGACATGATTGTGCTCTGAGCCCAGATGTCCAGCTGGCTCACTTTCGCTTCTTCTGGAGTGAAGTCTTCTGGCTTCTTCTCAACTAACTCCACAGTTGCGTCCCCATCATTGGGATTTGTAGGAGTGCGAGTGATTCTTTCTCTGATGATGATCGGTCCGGATGTGAGTACTTGTTGCATTCGATGATGCTTTGACAGTAAAATCTTCTTCATCCGAGTTCTCCAGGATGTATAGTTCACAACCGAGAACATGACCACGATCTTGTCTTTTATATCCATCTGCACACAACAACAGAAGAAAGATGAAAGCAGATATGCACTAGTGTGATAAAGAGATCTGTTCAGTTGACCACAGAAGAAAATGCCTCGAATTCACACCTTGTGAAACAGAGTCAGCAGTCTTTTGAACCACTGCTGTGATACCACTTGATGGTCCCGATACGAGTTCTGGTGTATGGGGGGGAGAATACACCAGATAAAACTTTTCAAAACAACTCTTGAAAAACAATCACAACCGAGTAAACAAGAACTCAGCTGGATTCACAACTGAGTAAAAGAACTCAGTTGGAAGAGTGGTGCTGTGCGGAATGTGGTGGAAAATAACAACTCGTAAAAATATAACTCACGCTTTTATGCAAGATTGGTCAATAATCAAGTCAGTTGATATGGAAAGATGCAGTTTGTATGCAGGTTAGTTAGTCAGTTGAATAAGCAATAAGTAACTGAAAAAATAAACACAACACACAAGAATTTACGTGGTTCGGAGAGAACTCCTACGTCCACGGGGAGTTGTGAGTCCACACAATTCAGTCCAAGTTCTTCTGGACAAACCACAAAGCTTACGCGGGCTTTGCAACCGTTGAGATAAGTTTACGGGTACTTATCAACCTTACAGATAAGTTTACGGGTACTTATCAACCTATCTACTCAATTACGGGAAGAGTAGGGTCCTAACAACCTTTTCAGATGTGTGAAAGTTTGGGTTTCCAACTAATAGCTCGAACAAGAAGTGAGCTAGGATCTAACACTCTACGAACTCTCAACTAGTGATGTTCTCAAGGTTGGATCGAAAACTACAAAGACAGAATCTAACACTCTAGAACTCTCAACTAATGATGTTCTTAGAGGACGACTGTAAATTTGCTTGAGTGCAGAATGAAGTTGTTCTCTCGCTTGTATATCTCTTCTCGCACTTGTCTGTCTCGCTTTTATATGTTCTATCCGAGTGAAGCCTTGTTGCCATCTTCAGCTGGAGTCCTGTAAAGATAAAATCTTAACAATGCTCAAACAGCGAGCCTAACTACCAACATTAGGATCTTGCAACATCTACTCGGTTGGGATCACTTGGTTTTGGAATCAATCAAAACTTTAAATAAATTTCCCAACACAAACAATAAAAAAAAGACAAATATTTTGAAATTCATGAGCTCGGAAAATTTATAAACCTCAATGTCATCAATGTCCGATAAATTCTCTGGTTCTTCCAAGGTATAATTGATGGCATCAATTCTGTTATTAATGGTATGATGAATGGTGTTTGAGTGCAAGGTAGCTCCTGGTATCATTAATTACAATTAGATATTCGCATGTAGTATATAGCATACGTCGACAAGACATTTTAATGTCTGTCTCTATAAGAATTAAAAATTGGCATGCCTGTTGAGTCAGGGTGTGCTACTAGTGTAGCATCATTTTGAATTGTCTTCTTGCTTGTCCTTTGTTCATCAGACTACAATATGCTTGAGACAAAATATTATTGTGATATTTATTTTAGATAACAAATATTATTGTGAAATTAAAAAGATATATAGTCAGAGATTTTCGCAAACGATTAATGGAGCATTACAGCACAAACAATTCTTTAACTAAAGCATCAAGTGTAAATCAATTCGACGCCGTCTCCACGGTAGTCAAAATTACCATTGAAATTATAATGCATTACGATGGTAACATTTGGTACCCTATATAACTCCCTATTATATTATTTATAAGGGTTTATACAATGTTTGGTAGCTAACATTTGGTACCCTATATAACTCCCTATTATATTATTTATAAGGGTTTATACAATGTTTGGTAGCTAACATAAAATAAGATGTGAGCCCGTGAAAACACTCCAGCCCGTTACAAAATCTCTAATGTCTGTATTATTTAATTCAGCCTACACCCTAGAATAAAATAGTAGTGGTTGCACAGTACCCCTTGCTAATGAAAACCATCATATTCAGCAAGTAATGAGACAGAAATGTGAGGCAAGTACTCACGTCTTTCCTTTGTCTTTCCTTTTGTTGACAATAGACTGTGGATTAGAAAGTAAACACAATGTAAGAACTAACATAGAGTAGAAAGTACATTTAAGAATTTGTTGTGGGTCTCATTTGGGCCAGGACACATTGATGAATCCAGTTTCCTGGAGCTGTCAGCAGCAGCTTCCAGAGCTTTATTATTTTCCTCAGCACGCTGGAAAGCTGGAGGCTCTGATCCACCACTAAGGCCTCCAGAAAGTATCGTTAACTGCAATAACAAGAACAAGCATTGTGGAGAGAGATGGAAATGAAGCCATGACATATTATAAGTTGAAATTTTTTACATCTTTGAAGCAATCTTTACAGTGACCATAAGCAAACTGAGGTATTCTAGAACTCTTATGCCGACAGAGAAGTTCACCACTCCTAGACGCTTCTTGCCTAGCATGCACGGACTTCATTTGTGACTCGTCTTTGTCGAACTTATCTGCCAGAGCGTCAAACCAAATAACACAAATAAATAACATTTAATCGATTTCGTCCATAACATGCCTCTCTCACACTTAATCCAATCTTCCCAACTGGTAAAGTTTATGAATTTTCATATTCAAATGTTATCACAATTATGGCTCACATTCTTTTCAACTCCAATCTCAATCTACATAGTATATGACTACTGTAATTAATCGTATTCCAAACAGTGAGGGAGAAGAATGACTACTATTTTCGCATAAACAATGTTATTCATATATAGGTATAATAATTATTGCATCAACAACTGCATCATGCCCTCCCCCCCTCTCTCTCTCTCATGCATCACAAAATACTCTCAATTTTTCAGTACCATCTATCCATATTAATGAGAATAACAAGAACATAAACAGCATGCGGAGACAAACTTACTGAAGAGTGGATGCTGGTGAATGCAAAGAATCCAAGCACGGGAGCATAAAATATAATATCCAAACTGAAAACTCCAAAATCTGGCTTCTGATTCACGTACTCAAAACTAGAGCCAATCTGCATAAAAATCTTATTAAAAAATGAGTAGAAGTCTCAAGTACCAACACATTGCAAGCTCAACACCTAAGCATGAATTTCCAAAAGTTGTAACTCCATAGGAAATTGGTAAACAAAATTATGTATGCCTTTATTCCAAATGCAGGACAAGGCTTCATGATGAAGTAACAAAGTTACATGAGTATATATATTATGGAAGATGCCTTTATTCTATACCTAGCTCATCAAATATTTCGAAATCAAAAAATGACTACCATGCAAATTTTGACAGCAATACCACCAAATCATTGTTGATTGCAGATTAGATAAACACATTTCCGGTGCCAGAAAAAGGTTCCCATAAAAGAAGAGATATAAAAAGTCAAGTAAAAACTTTCTTCGAAAAATCGTCCTCACCACTAATTTCGTTCAGGAAGGATACTGACCAACAAACAGAAGAAGGATTGTAAAAGAACAATTATCCATTCTCTCCCATCTTCCAGTCTTCCCTACTTCCAATTCAATTTCAATTTCTTATTAGAAATATTTTTCTGACAGTAAAATGTGGCAGCCAGCAACCTAAAATTGCCCTAGATGCATTTTCTCAATTTATTTATACCCCCACTAATAAAAACCCAAAAACCTAAAAACCAGAGTTATTTTATTTACTCGCTCAGAATCCAAAGAGAGAGAAAAGAGAAAGGATATGGATGGAAGAATGGATCAAATTCAGAAATAAAAAATAACAATCTCAAATCCGCATTAGTGAAATTCATCCGAAGACTTCTCAATTACAATTTCAATTTCAATTTCAATTTAATCAAGTTATTATAGTAATTACTACCTTGTAAATGGGGCCAAATCCCCCTTCCCCAAACTCGCCGCTAGACTTTGGCGTGGGTGGCGGCGTGAATGGCGTGGGTAGCGGCGCCGCTTGGACTTTGGTTGCGCTGCTGTGACGGAACGGTGAAATTGATACGAGTAGAAAAATAGAGATTAGGGATTAAGGATTTTAGATGTTCAAGAATGGAGAGATATTGGAGATTTCTTTTTCTGGAGATGAATTTGGGGATCTAAAAGTAAGCTGTAGATATGTAGCGGGAGAAAAAAATTTCATAGCGCGCGGGAGATATACACGCTTCCCTATCGATTGGGGATAACGGACCGTTATTAAAGTGAGTTTATACATAACCTACCTGTTAACGGTTTAGTAATACCGTTATGTATATGATTCAAAGATAACGCTCGTACATAACGTATGACTCAATACCGTTATGTATGATCTTACGTAACGGTTTTGACATAACAGAGTTTTCAAATGTCCGTTATCTATGATAAAAGTGCACTCATATATAACGGTATTTTGAAATATCCGTTATGTATGTAGTGTTATGTATGAGAGAAAATGTAGTGAATTCTCCTGTTTCCATTGTGGGCATACGCAACAAATTCTTTCTCAAACATGATTTAACTGTTATCAATTCTCTCTTTTTCAAAAATCAATCATAATCAGTACAGATCTTTGGAAAACTATTTAACACAATTTTTTACTACCGATTATTGATAAAACATGAATATCAGAAATAAATATATAGATATTCATATGTAGTAAATACAAAATTGTGCTCCCTTAATGACAATAATTGGTTGGTGATCGTCACCTCCCTTCAAATGTGGTTGTGCTCTTAACAAAACATTTCTTCATTCTTTCATTTTCTCTTTTTTTTTTCTTTTCAATTCATCCAAGTTTATCCAATAAGGCATATAACCATAATAACCAAAAAAACCACCTCAAACAGGAAAAGAAAAGAAAAACGGAAGGATTCTAAATTTTTCCAATGAGCCTTTGATATTCCTTGCTTTTCAACAATTAATACTTCAATGAAGCTAAAACAAGAGAGATAATTGAAAAGATGGCAAAACTTCAAGATTGTAATAAAAAATATAGGTGCATATATATAAGGAATCAAAACAAAATTAACCATTTGACATAAAAATATCCAAGAAAATGAAGTTCATTCTTCCTATTACATTGACATAATAATAAGCTAGCAATAAGCAACCAGATTATGAACTGAGCTCTCAAAAAACAAGGAAGTTCATTCTTCTTATTTATGATCCGCGCTATTAGTAGTCACAGAAGCACTAGCTGATGTAGCGGCTTTCCTTTGTTGTCTGAGCTTTGTTCTTCTCGATATGCTTTGATCCACCAATTGACTTGTTGTAATAGATGGTGCTCCCTTCCATTGCAAACCAGGAGGTTTGAATGGCACTGGTCCCGGTTGTCTCACCCCATCTACTTTGAACTTGATGTCTCTTTATTTTCTCTTGATTGCCCTCTCGTTCGGTATAGAAAATCTTCTATTGGGATCACTATCATGTTGTTCACCCCCAATCATCACTATTTCAGAAGACATACGAGGCTGTAAATAAGCAAAACAATAGTACACAAAGGTGTAAATATAAGCACAACATATGTAAATATAGGAACATGTACATGTCAGACTAACATTAATTGTTGTTTGTCCATTGTTTAAATTCGTATAAACACCATAACCAATGACCTTTTCATTCTTTCTTGGTAACATCTTTAAAGGCTTCCT
The DNA here is from genome assembly GCA_029490685.1 of Schizonepeta tenuifolia. Taxonomy (NCBI): domain Eukaryota; kingdom Viridiplantae; phylum Streptophyta; class Magnoliopsida; order Lamiales; family Lamiaceae; genus Schizonepeta; species Schizonepeta tenuifolia. The sequence goes on along the minus strand of CM055955.1, from coordinate 80,208,598 downwards.
TGCAGTCGAACTTTGTGAGCTATTTGGTACCTAGGAGAAAATATCCATAAAGTAAGAATATTTGACAACAATTTAACTTAAAGTTGTAGTATATGAGCAAATTACCTGAGATGCTACACTTGGACTTCCATTTTTCTTGTGTCCAGTGGTCTTGCAAACACTACATAGTTGGATCTGCGCTTTTCTAAAGAGATTACGAGCACTTTTTCTTTGTTCATTGCTTGCCCTTATTCTCTTCTTTCTTGGCCTACCAATACTCTTTTCATTGGGTGGAGGCTCTATTGGAAGATGTGCATTAACTCTATAGAACTTTATCCTAGAAATAGGCATGATTGAGTGCTCATAACATTCCAAATAATGTCCTTATGATACCAGTCTGCTATCATGTCCTCAGGAACCAAGTTGGAGAAATACATAGCAGCAATTGCATGAGCATATGGAATTCCAGTTAGCTCCCATAACCTACATGTGCACATCTTCATATCTAGCAAAAGTGTGTGCTTATCTTCCCCATCCCCAATCACATAACCTGAAGCACCATTCCACAAAACCTTACAACAAATGGCTTCCTCTTTCTGTTCTTGATAGAGTTTCATAGCAGCAGGAGGCCACTCACCAATCCATGAAGCTACACTATTTCTCCTATCTCTATTTAAGCGGGAGAGAGATAGAGGGTTTCTACAAGATGAGAAAAGCAACTCTTCAATTCCCGCTTGAATATTATTGGCCCCACAAAAATAGGAAAGAAAAAAATTATGGATGCCGTTAGATATTCGTTAGACACGAGGGGTGATTTGCACAACTTGTAATAGCTTGGGGTGCTGGCAGCCCCTCTACGTTCCTTGAGCAGGTAAATGTGGTATGAGGGTATATGTTAAGGGGCAAATTGCTACTTTTTTCTTAATTAATTAATTTAATTAACTTAGGGTCAAAGACCTTGACCAATTTAACTTAGTCAAATTAATTGTATATATATATAACACATGGCCCAAAGACCCACTTAACAAGCTCAAACATTAATGGATTTCAATTGGACAATTAAGAGCACACATAACCAAACAAAGCACATGGCTTAGATTTAACACATTTAATCAAATAATAAATTGGGTCTAACACTTAAATCCTACTGGCCCAATCCAACATGTAATTCTAGTTGGACAAGAGATAAAAATGCCCAAGTCCAATTATTTAGAAAATAGACAATTAATTTATAAAAACTTTTTTTATATAATATTAACTTATAAATAATTTATAAAATGACAATTGAGGAGTAAATAAATATATAATGTTAAGAAAAAACATTTTTATAAAATAGTAATAATAAGAAAATTCTTTGGAAATTATTTTAGTGCACCAAAAACATAATCGGGCTTCGTAAAAATAGCAAACGACCTTCGGTCGATTTTCCCTTTGAACTAACATCCTAAACTGACCAAATTACTACTTTAAAGTGGTAAAATAATTTTGGAGATACTTAAATTAATCAAAACTCCTTTTTTGGGCAGATTGCAAAATGCTAGTTATTCTGGAAAATTTCTGGAAATTGCTGCACAAGGGCTTCACAACAAAATTCATGGAGAACGCATCTCTTGATGAAAAAATGACTTATTTATATCATTGGAAATATTGAGATGTCTAATGTATGATTCTAAAAAGCAAAATTTTCATATCATAAGGGATCAAGGAGATAACAGCCAAACAAGGGAAACTGTCCAACTAAAAGAGGTCAGTGCATAGTTGGATGTGTGGAAAGAGTTTGGCTCGAAGAAAAATTCTGATTTTTGGATATGTTATATAAGACATACAGAGCTACAATATTAAAATTTCAGCTCAATAAAAAATCATTTACTAGGGTTTCCAGGGCTGCATTTCTTCGAAGATGACAAGGTATTAGGCAGAAAATTTCTAACACTTAAGGATCTAGCATATACACACATAAGGAGCCATAAATTCACAACATGAACCCTAGATCTACACATGTTCATAGCATAGATTCTTCAAATCAAAGGGAAATCCTAACATGCAATTTGTTTAGAACACACATAAAGCATAGATATGCATAGATCTCATGGATTTGAACAAAAATAGCAAAATAGCTTGAGGATCCAAGAGCTAAACCTCTCTTTTGGCCCTCCAAACACCTTATTTCTACATGCAAACATATTCTCACCACCTATCATGGACTTTCTAAGAAAAGATTGAAGAAGAAAGCATAGAAACAAGTTTAGAGATTTTTACCCAACACTCCTTCTTCCTTCCCTCTCACTTTCGGCCCTCTCCCTTTTTTGGGCTTGTAGTGTTCTCCTTGAGCTCCTCTTTCCTTCTTTGAGCTCTCCTTGACGGTGTGGACATGGTGGCAAGATATGGAGTTAGGAGATGAAGAAGAAGAAAATGGAAGTTTGGAACTAGAGCAACAATAGAGTTGGTGGATGAATGTGAGGAATGGAGTGTGTGTGTGTGGGAGTGTTGTTGATGCCAAGAGGGAGTATGATGGGGCTGCATCCAAGTTAACCAACGACAACAATAGAGATCCCTTGATCATTCATGGTGGGCCGGTTACAAGAGCTAGAGCTAAGAAGATAAAGGAGGCCATGGTGTTGATTATAGCTGAAATGAAAGCCCAAGTCCAAGAGCAATCTACGTTGGGCCAAATGGTGAATCTTATACAAGTCGGTGGGCTGAATCCAACTTGAAGAATGGGGTATTTACAAATCAGATTTGGAGGCCCAAGATGAGGAATAAAGATGCATATTTTCGTGCATGTTCAAGAGGGCAAATAAAGAGTCATGTTAGTTTCTTTATTATGACTTAAATAAGTGACTTTTGAGTCCAAGGGTCATAGGTACTTAATAAGTGATGTAATGAGTGTTAAATAAGTCTATTTATGAGTTTAATTAGTGTTATCAATGATAGGATACCAAGAATCCTTTCCTAGCCTATAAATAGACTTGTAAATCACTTGTAAGAGGACACCTTGAGTTATAAACGAAAATTGGCTTTGCCTTTGTGAGTTGAATTTCTCTATTGTAGAGTTTTCACTTGTTCCGAACTTATCAAGACTAGTGAGCAAAGTCTTGTGGCGTTCAACCATACCGAGGTTCTTGGCTGATTATATAGCCAACGGGTCGAGGTTTTCTTCGCTCTAGGAGGTGATCAAACTGGATTCTCGATCTAGGGAGACCGCTGCCTACCTCTTATACGAAGGGTTCTTGGATCTTTTATCCAACGGGTCCTCCGTCCGTATCATTTTGGTATCAGAGCAATCTGGTATTGATCTCAACCTTTGCTCTTCAATTCTACATCTTCTCTATATTGTATCCATCCTTGTGTCTTTGTTGCTGCAAAAAAAAAAAGAAAGGAAAAAGAAAGAAAAAGAAAAAGGGAAAAAAAAATCAGTTTAAAAAAATACAAAAAAAAAAACGAAAATCATTTGAATTGTTCCATAAGGGTTGAAGTGTGGTGATTGCTACATCTCTTGTTCTAATCTTGATTTGTTCTAGTTCATTTGAATTCCTACAAGTGAGAATTGAGTGGTAAAAGGCATTGAGTGGTGAGTTTATTTGAGGGGAGGTAAAAGCCTACGAGTGATACACGAGTGTTTGGTGAGGTTTCTTTTTATTTTACATTTTTTTTTACTTTTTGTGTGATACACGAGTGAATTGTGAGGACATGGGCGATAATATCAATCAAAATCCAAATGAATTTACACTGCAAGCTATGCAACAACAATTTGCTAGATTTAACACTATTTTGGAGAGCGTATCACATCGCTTGGAGAATTTGGAGCTACAAGGACAACAAAGGAATCATGATGAAAGGGAGAGTGAAGAAGAAGAGGAAGCAGAATCCATGCATCGAGCTCCAAGGCATAATGGTAGAAGGAGGCATCAAAATGAAGTTGATCGTGACTTGGGAAGCATCAAGTTGAAAATTCCTGCTTTCCAAGGAAGGAGTGATCCCGAGGCCTATTTGGAGTGGGAGCGGAAGGTGGAACTCATCTTTGAGTGTCACAACTACTCCGAGGAGAAGAAGGTCAAACTTGCTGTAATTGAATTCACCGACTATGCTCTAGTTTGGTGGGATCAATTGACAACAAATAGAAGACGCTATGGAGAGAGACCAATTTCCACTTGGGATGAAATGAAGTCCATAATGCGTAAGAGATTTGTTCCTTCTCATTACTTTCGTGAATTGTATCAAAAATTACAAAGTTTGAGTCAAGGTACTAAATCTGTTGATGAGTTCTACAAAGAGATAGAGATTGCCATGATAAGGGCAAATGTTGAAGAAGATAGAGAAGCAACAATGGCTCGATTTCTATGCGGGCTGAATAGGGAGATTGCGAACGTCGTTGATCTTCAACACTATGTGGAGCTTGAAGATATGGTTCATATGGCCATGAAGGTGGAGCGGCAATTTAAGAAGAAGGGAACCTTCCAAAAGAATTTCCCAACGAGTTCTCAATCTTCAAAGCCGAAGGAGTGGACATCTTCGAAACCGACATTTGGGGCTGCTTCAAAACCTCAAAATCAGATGTCAAAACCTTTCAATGAAGTTGATAAAGGCAAAGGTACCTCTACTTCTACTCCCAATACTACTAGAACTAGAGATGTCAAATGTTTTCGCTGTCATGGAATTGGACACATTGCATCTGAATGTCCAAACAAAAGGGTGATGGTTGTAAAATCTAATGGGGAGCTAGAATCGGAAAGTGAACATGAAGATGATGGTGGAGATGAACAGCCTGAAGAGATCACACCAGAACACGGAGAGCTATTTGTGGTTCGAAGAGCTCTTAATGTGCAAGTCAAAGGTGATGATCAACAAAGGGAGAACATCTTTCACACAAGGTGTTTGGTCCAAGGTAAAGTTTGCATGATGATTATTGATGGTGGGAGTTGTACTAACGTTGCAAGTTCAGATATGGTGGACAAGATGAAGTTAGCAACCCAAAAGCATCCTCAACCATACAAGCTTCAATGGTTGAATGAATGTGGTGAAATTCGTGTGACTAAACAAGTTCTAATTTCGTTTTCCATTGGCAATTATAAGGATGATGTTCTTTGTGATGTGGTACCAATGCATGCTAGTCACATTCTCTTGGGCAGGCCTTGGCAATTCGATCGGAGGGTGATTCATGACGGTTTTCAAAATCGTTATACCTTCAAGCACAATAACAAATCTGTCATGCTTGTGCCATTGACTCCACAACAAGTTCATGAGGACCAAATAAAGATGTCTCAAACGAGGAGAGCTAGAGAGAATGAGGGAAAGAAAAGTGAGGGAGTTGATACACATATGAGAGAAAAAAAGAGTGGAGAGAATACACGAGAGGGAAAGGAAAAACAAAACTTCTTTGTGAGAACAAAAGAGATGAAGAGAGCAATAGTTGAAGAAGAGAGTGTGTTGATCTTGGTGTACAAAGAGTCTTTTTTTAGCACTAACGAATTAACCCCATCTTTGCCTAGTACCTTTGTGTCTCTTTTGAAGGAATTTGAAGACGTTTTCCCGGAAGAGGAGCCAAGTGGTTTACCTCCGTTAAGAGGTATTGAACATCAAATTGATTTTGTGCCCGGAGCTGTGCTTCCAAACCGACCAGCCTATAGAGCCAATCCGGAAGAGACTAGGGAGATCCAAAGGCAAGTGGAAGACTTGATGGAGAAGGGAAGAGTTCGTGAGAGCATGAGTCCATGTGCCGTACCGGTGATCGTTGTATCCAAGAAAGATGGATCATGGAGGATGTGCACCGATTGTCGAGCAATCAATAAGATCACGGTAAAGTATCGCTATCCTATTCCTAGGTTAGACGATATGCTTGATGAGTTGCATGGGGCTGTTGTGTTTACTAAGATTGATTTGAAAAGTGGTTATCATCAAATTCGAATTCGAGAAGGAGATGAGTGGAAAATTGCTTTTAAAACAAAGTATGGTCTTTATGAGTGGTTAGTAATGCCTTTTGGTTTAACTAATGCACCTAGTACTTTCATGAGATTGATGCATCATGTTTTGTGAAGTTTCATTGGGAAATTTGTGGTTGTTTACTTTGATGATATTTTGATCTATAGCAAAAATGTGGATGAACATCTTGACCATGTGCATGCTGTTTTAGACACCTTAAGAAAGGAATCATTGTATGCTAATCTTAAGAAGTGTTCTTTTTGCATGGATAAAGTTGTTTTTCTTGGTTTTGTTGTAAGTGCTAATGGGATTGAAATGGAGAGGGAAAAAGTGCAAGCTATCTTACAGTGGCCAACTCCTCAAAACATTGCTCAAGTAAGAAGTTTTCATGGTCTTGCAAGTTTTTATAGGAGGTTTGTTAAAGATTTTAGCACAATTGCTGCACCTTTGAATGAGATTGTGAAAAAAGATGTTGGTTTTCATTGGGGAGAGAAACAAGAACATGCTTTTAATCTTCTTAAAGAGAAACTAACTAGTGCTCCTATTCTTGCATTGCCTAACTTCGATAAAACTTTTGAGCTTGAATGTGATGCATCCGGAGTGGGTGTAGGAGCTGTTTTGTTGTAGGATGGAAAGCCAATTGCTTACTTTAGCGAGAAGTTGAAGGGCGCTCAATTGAATTATCCAACCTACGACAAGGAGTTGTATGCTTTGGTGAGAGCTTTTGAAACGTGGCAGCATTACTTGTGGCCTAAAGAGTTCGTTGTTCACACGGATCATGAATCTCTCAAATACCTTAAAGGTCAAGGAAAGCTTAGCAAGAGGCATGTTAAGTGGGTGGAATTCATTGAATCATTTCCTTATGTGATCAAGTATAAGAAGGGCAAGGAGAATATTGTGGCTGATGCGTTGTCTCGGAGGTATTCTTTAATCTCTACTTTGAGTTCTAAACTTCTTGGTTTTGAGTCAATTAAGGAGATGTATACTAATGATTCTGATTTTGCTTCGATATATCTAGCTTGTGAGCATGCTGCATTTGATAAGTTTTATAGGCATGAGGGCTACTTGTTTAGAGAGTCTAAGTTGTGCATTCCTAAGTGTTCCATGCGTGAGTTGCTTGTTCGTGAAGCTCATGGTGGTGGGTTAATGGGGCATTTTGGAGTTCATAAGACTTTGGATGTTTTGCATGAACATTTTTATTGGCCTAAAATGCGTGTTGATGTTGAAAGAATTTGTGGTAGATGTATAACTTGCATGCAAGCTAAATCCAAATCACATCCACATGGTTTGTATACACCTTTACCTATTCCTAATGCACCTTGGGAGAACATTTCTATGGACTTTGTTTTGGGTTTGCCTAGAACAAGTAGGGGTAAGGATTCTGTATTTGTTGTTGTTGATAGATTTTCAAAAATGGCACATTTCATACCATGTCATAAGAGTGATGATGCTACTCATATTGCTGATTTGTTCTTTAAAGAAATTGTGCGTTTGCATGGAATTCCAAGAAGCATTGTTAGTGATCGAGATGTGAAGTTCTTGAGTCATTTTTGGCATGTGTTATGGAATAAATTGGGAACTAAACTTCTGTTTTCTACTACTTGTCATCCCCAAACCGATGGACAAACCGAAGTAGTTAATAGGACTTTATCTCAATTGCTTCGAACATTGATTCAAAGGAACTTGAAAAGTTGGGAGGATTGCTTACCTTTTGCTGAATTTGCTTATAATCGAAGTGTTCATTCTGCTACTAACTTTTCTCCATTTGAAATTGTTTATGGCTTTAATCCATTGAGTCCACTTGATCTTATTCCAATTCCAATTGAGGAACGAGCTAGTCTTGATGGTAAAGCTAAGGCAGAAATGGTGAAAAAGTTGCATGAGAAGGTGAAGCAAAACATTGAGAAGAGGACGGAGCAATACATCAAGCAAGCAAACAAGGGCCGAAAGCAAGTCATCTTTGAGCCGGGAGATTGGGTTTGGCTACACTTGAGAAAGGAGAGGTTTCCATCCAAAAGGAAGTCCAAGTTGCAACCAAGAGGAGATGGACCATTTCAAGTCATTGCACGAGTGAATGATAATGCTTACAAACTAGACCTACCGGGTGAGTATAATGTAAGTGCTACTTTCAATGTTGCTGATTTGTCTCCTTATTTTGGTGATTTAGATTCGAGGACGAATCCTTTTGAAGAAGAAGGGAATGATGGGGCTGCATCCAAGTTAACCAACGACAACAATAGAGATCCCTTGATCATTCATGGTGGGCCGGTTACAAGAGCTAGAGCTAAGAAGATAAAGGAGGCCATGGTGTTGATTATAGCTGAAATGAAAGCCCAAGTCCAAGAGCAATCTACGTTGGGCCAAATGGTGAATCTTATACAAGTCGGTGGGCTGAATCCAACTTGAAGAATGGGGTATTTACAAATCAGATTTGGAGGCCCAAGATGAGGAATAAAGATGCATATTTTCGTGCATGTTCAAGAGGGCAAATAAAGAGTCATGTTAGTTTCTTTATTATGACTTAAATAAGTGACTTTTGAGTCCAAGGGTCATAGGTACTTAATAAGTGATGTAATGAGTGTTAAATAAGTCTATTTATGAGTTTAATTAGTGTTATCAATGATAGGATACCAAGAATCCTTTCCTAGCCTATAAATAGACTTGTAAATCACTTGTAAGAGGACACCTTGAGTTATAAACGAAAATTGGCTTTGCCTTTGTGAGTTGAATTTCTCTATTGTAGAGTTTTCACTTGTTCCGAACTTATCAAGACTAGTGAGCAAAGTCTTGTGGCGTTCAACCATACCGAGGTTCTTGGCTGATTATATAGCCAACGGGTCGAGGTTTTCTTCGCTCTAGGAGGTGATCAAACTGGATTCTCGATCTAGGGAGACCGCTGCCTACCTCTTATACGAAGGGTTCTTGGATCTTTTATCCAACGGGTCCTCCGTCCGTATCAGAGTAATAAGGAGGTGAAGATATGATTTGCTTATGGAGGGGAGAAAGGTGTAAGAAAAGAGAAGGCATGCATTGGTGGAATTCAAATGGGGGTTGAATATGGTGTATAGGCAATGATGGTGGTTGGGCTGAGAATAAAATAAGGGTAAGCTCTCTCGCTCTCCCTCTCTTGCTCGATCTCTCTCCCCCCCCCCCCTCTCTCTCTCATTCTATTTCTTTTATTTTATTCATCCCACTTGAAAGCTTCTAACATGTATTATTTTATCTAGTACTTAATTATATTAATATACCCACTTGCAAGTAATTGTTTACACACACAAGCACATGGTCACATATTATTCATCTCGTCAAATTATCCGGGTACGACTCATTTGATTGACTCATATTCTACTTTATCGAGCTTAATAAATTATCTTGCAAAAATACTCATGCTCGAATAAAATGCAATGTACGAGATGAAACTTCACATTTATTCATGTATCGTGACATGCTCATGCTTGCGTGAAAATATAATGTTCGAAATATATAAAATTTCATGTTTTGTTTCAAAATTATTTCTTCTTAAGACTTATAAATATTGTTTTCATCTTTTTGAGAGAGAGGCTTTTCCTTTTTTAACTTCTGGGAATAAGAGACCTATTTATCTTGTTAGGAAATTTTTTATTAATCACGTTTTTCCTAGGATCGGATTTGCGGGGTGTTACATAAGTGGCACTCATGCATGGGCGGAAAAGATGACGCCCTCCATGCGAGGGGTACTTGCTATTGTCGCCCCTCGGAGAGTGCCTTCGCGTGAAGGTGCTTGTTGTTGCCGCCCACCGGAGGGCTTTACTCGATGGCGCTTCAGCACCATCCTGAAGAAGATGGCGGAGAGCTGGTGGGCCTTACGTGGCGCAGTTTGAGTGGCCAACGGTTTAGTTGTTGTCCTTCAAACGACTACTTAGTTATTTAATTTAATTTCAAATTATTACCTATAAACACTATCCCGTTTAAATTCATTTCAAACTCTTCCTCTCTGTTTCCCTCTTAATTTATTTTCATTAATCTCCTCTACTTTTTCTAATCTTAACTATAAATAGATCCCAATTCCAATTGGTCTAGAGTTATCTCCGAACAAAGTTGTTGGAAAAATTAGTAAAGGTTTTTGATTTATCCCAAAACGCAACTGACTCCAACCGAGTAGATGAAAGCCGTCAGTCTGAACGTAGCTAGAGCTTACTGTTTGAGCGTAGAAATTTTATCTTTACAGGTTTCAAGCAGAAGAAGTCAGCCGAACTGAAGAAGGCAGTTCGTGAAAAACTCAGTTGAGATCACGAGCTCAGTTGAAGAATAAGCTCAGTTCAACCGGAATGCTCAGCTGGATCACGAACTCAGTTGTCTCCTCAATTGACCCATGCAGCTCAAGCGTGAAGAGAAGTTGTGTCGAAGTCAGACGTCGCAAAGCTAAGAAGAGAAGAATTTGAAGACGTTGAAGGCAGAATAATTGAAGTCTAAATTTAAATCTACTAGAAAGCACAAGTCAGTTGAAGAACTTACTATAAATAGACCAACAACATAGACGCGCAAAAAATGAAGGTCACAATTGTCATTTTAGGAAAGTTTCCAGTAAAGCAGGTGGAGTGTCATGCTTTTGCCAGAGATCAAACGACTCTTTTCAATGGCTAATTAGATCTCCATTTATAAATAGAGGACTTCACATCTGAGCTCGGCGAGAGAGAGCCAAGAGAGAATGACGCAGAGAGCAAAGCGCAGAGTGAAGCGATGAAGCAGCAGACCACCACTCTCTCCAGCAAGAAGACCTCAGTCGAAGACCAGTAGAAGTCGAGTGTCTACACCTCCTCCTGTTCTTCCATCTAGCCTCTTAAAAAGCTCCTTCTTTGATCGAGTCTAGAATATAGGTTTTTTCTTAATTGGTTTTTGAGCAGACTCTCTCCCAAACGATCGAGTCTCTAAGCCTTAGGACGAAGCCTCCACTTCTTTCTGTGTAGAAGGCTTCATAGTTGGAAAAATTCCCAACCCACAAACCTTAGGTCTGACTTTGAACCCGCAATCAAAGTCACTAGGTTCCTTTGAACCCGCAATCAAAGACCAGGTCCCTTTGACCGCAATCTAAGACTAGATCTCCTTAGAACCCGTAATCTCAGCTCAGGCTATACACTTGCCCGCAAAAGTGTTGTAAGGTCTTGTTCGAACCCGTAATGAAACTGGTTAGGTTGCTTCGTACCTGCAAACTAAGTGGAACATTTGATAAGTACGCCGAAGCTTATCTAGTGGATTACTTCCCCAAAAAGGAAGTCATGGACGTAGGAGGTCAATCTCTAAACCACGTTAAAATACTGTGTGTGTCCTTTACATTTATGTATTTATATTCAGTATTTTACTTTCAGTTATCTAACCAACCAACCCAGCATACAAATTGCATACAAACTGCACTCTCACAAACTACACTAAACTTTGTGATCTTGACCTTCCCCTGTTTTCATAAAGGTTTCAGTTTTAATAACGAGCTTTAATTTCCACTAACTTCCACAAAGGCTAAACTGTTTAAAACCTTAGTTCAAATACACAACTGACCCTCAGTCAAAAAAGTCAGTTGTGCACCAAACTGTGTAATTAGCTTCAACTGACCATCTCAGTTGTAGAGCAGCTCCAATTGACTTTTCCAGTTGTTGAGCGAACTGACCTGAACAGTTAACTCAGTGAAAAGATTTTGAAAACAAAAAATTCTATTGGTGTATTCTGCCCCCTCCCTACCCCCTCCCCCCCATACACCAAATACTCGTTATCAGGACCATCAAGTGGTGTTAAAGCAGTGGTTCAAAAGACTGCTGACACTGGTTCACAAGGTGTGAGTCGAGTAGATTTTTTAGTGGTCAACTGAAAACCTTTAGTGCATTCTGCTGCATATTTTCTTGTTTTTCTCTGTTGTGTGCAGGAAACATGAACCCGACGTTGCTTGGAAGCTTACCGAAGTTCTCCGTGGATGACTACCTTACGTGGAAGTTTCGTCTGAAGATGGCACTGACTACCAGGCATCACTGGATGTGGAAGACTATTGAAAATAGTCCCATCTGTGTGACTCAGACAGTATTGGTCCCTTCCATCACTCTCGGAGAAGGAGAGACAACCCTAAAGGAAGAACCAAAAGCCTAGAAGGTGTACACCAAGGAAGAAAGAGACATCGCGCAGTTTGATGACATAGCAAAGAGTGTCATCTCTTCCACCATTGGCAATGCCTACCTACTAAAGATTATCAATTGCTCCACAGCAAAAGATATGTGGGAAGATCTAGCTACACTCTGTGAAGGCTCTGACGAGATAAAGGAGAATAAATTCACCTTAGCTTGTCAGAAGTATGAGAATTTCTCTCAGCTAATCGGGGAGTCCATTAATAAGATGGAGCTGAGATTCACAGAGGTCCTAATGGACATTGAGAGTATTAGAAAGGGCAAATACTCTCAGCGTGAGATAAACGTAAAAGTTCTCTTCGCATTAGGCGAAGACTGGATGGTCTACAGAGTCTTCCATCAAAATCGGAGTGACCTCAATTCGATGAAAATTGAGAAGTTGTTCTCACTACAAAAATTTGCCGGATTACCGGCAAAAATTTCCGCCGCTAATCGGATCACCGGCGAAATTACCGACGGATGCACTCCGCCTTAAAAAATGGCGTCGGTGATGCAATTACCGGTGGAAATTCATTCCGCCAGTGATTACCAGTGAAAAATTTTCCGGTAAATTATGCCGGCGAATTTTGCCCAATGGCAAAGGTGGCAAATCACCGGCGGAATTTCCGTCGGTAATCACCAGCAGAAATATTCCGCCGCTGATTTTTGAATTTCTGAATATACATATGGATGACACGTGTGCAGTTTACTGGCAGAATCACCGGCAGAATTTCCACCGGTAATCACTGTCGTTGCAGTTGATTAAGTGTGTATCTTTAACCCTTGGACAGTAAACTATTTGCAGAATAACTATACAAATAATATATACATTGTAGTTGCAGAGAAATAATTTGAAGGACAGATATAGATACCCCACATCTTTTATCTTAATCTTTCATTATTAACACATTAAGACAACTCCCACCTCCCAACAGTACTGTCAACAAAAACAAGATCAAAAACCAATCAAACAACATATGGTTTTAAACTGTCATTGTAATGTTGGATCATTATTGACAAATATAGTATATTATGATGAAAACAACATAGTCATCAAGATATATATATGCAGAATATATATATAAAATGCATGAACGAGACACAGATGTATAAATATACTAATATATGGAGTATATATGAAGCTTGCTCAAGACCTGCAGACTCACCTGCAGATGGCGGCAGATTCAAGCAGCGACGGGTGAGAAGATTCCGGCAGTAGCAGATTCAGACAGATTCCGGCGGGCTAAGATAGATCGAACAAAGTGAGAGAGAGGTAGAGAAGAAGAAGAAGAAGAAGAAGAAGAAGAAGAAGAAGAAGAAGAAGAGAGAGAGCATGAGAAAGACAAAACTTACCTAAAGAGAAGCAACGGCGGACGACGGGGTGGCGGACGGCGGAAGGCTAGAAAGGAGAAAATAAAAGAAAGTGAGATAGAGGTAGAAAAGAAGAAGAAAAAGAAGAAAAAGAAGAGAAGCGGCGACGGACGGCAGAGCGGGAGAGAGGTAGAGAAGAAGAAGAAGAGAGAGAGAAGAAGAGCGATTGAGAAAGGAGGGACTCACGACGGGAGAGGGGGACGACGGCGGAATGGCGGAGCAATGGACGACGGCGGAACAGCAGAACGGGTGTGGACGGATTTGGGGATTAGAGTATAGAAAAAAAGGTTGGACAAGAAGTACAGTGTGAAGCTATTTTAGTGGGATCACCGGCGGAATTTCCGTTGGTGATCCCAAGCCCATTTACTAAAGAATTTGGGCCGTAGATCGAAGTTAGCCAAGCCCAGAAGCCGAAGATCGAGACCAGCCCAAGCCTAGAAGGCTGATAATCACCAGCGGAATGGATCCGCCGGTGATTACTGGCGGTTACTCTTCCCTCGGTAATTACCGGTGGATTTTCTGCCGGTGATTCAAAATTCAAATATTTATTTATTTAATTTCTAAAATACCGGTGGAATTTTCCCTCGGTAAATCACCGGCGGAATTTCCGTCGGTATTTCCGCCAGTATTTCTGGCGTGAAATTTCCCTCCAAATTTCCGTTGGTGTTTCACCGGCATTTTTTTTAGCCGACCCGTTTGTTTAGCAGCGGAATAGTTTCCGCCGATGATTCCGCCGGTATTTTTGCATTTTTTTGTAGTGTCTCCATGCTTAAGGCGAATAAGTATTACATCCTCCGACTGAAGCACACCAAGATTTAGAAATCATAACAGACCGAGCAAAGCTCAACTGCCAAACTAATGGCACTTCGAGCTGACTCAGGAAGATCTAAGTTCGCTAAACCCACACGGTCTGTTGACTCCTCAGCTAGGGATCGACCGAGTAGGTCTGAACTTTAGAAGAAGGTCGACAAAATGACCAAACATCTCGAGGAGATGAACTCCAAGATCGAGAAGTACAGGAGGATCAATAGGAGCAGGCGGAGCTCAACTGAACCCTCCTCAAGGAATCAAAACAAAGGATGCTTTGAATGCGGGAAGCTAGGATACTTCAAAGTTAACTGTCCTGATTTCTCCAAAAATGAGAAAGATGCCTTTCGAGGAAAGGCCAATGAGAAGACCAAAGAGAAGACCAAGGCCATGATAGTTGAGGATGACGTCGAAGACACCGACGTATTCACAAAGTCATAAGGAGAAGAAACTGACTCGCCATCAAGCTCAACAGGAAAAGAGCAATGCTTTATGGCATTGCCGGAAGAGTCAACTGAGGTAAGCTCTTATTTCCATCCCTCTCATATTGCTTCTTCTATTAACCAATGTGCAGGAGAATTAGACGAAGTTGTCCAACCGTCTTGGGATGAGGTTAAACACCTGAGTAGATTGTGCACTGATCAAGTTGCACAGTGCAAAGAGCTTCAAGCTGAGTTTGACATCATGATTAACGAGCTGATCATGAAAGGATCAAGACATAGAGAAGCTCGTGGAGGAAAATCGAAGACTACATGAAGAAGTTGCTCAGTTAACTAACAGTCAGGTCATCAACTTGATCAACATGACCGGGAATCAGGTAGAATACATCTCTCAGATGCAAATGGAGTTGAAGTTTGCACATGAGAAATTAGTATCCCTTCATGCCTCGAGCGCAGCTCTAGAGAGCATGTTAAGCCACCAAAGACCTCCCAAATGAGTTGAAGGTCTTGGATACAACCCAACAACTGACATTGGAGCTTAGTCAGCTCATTTTCCAGGGCAACTCAATCACCAGCTGAGGCACCTCAAGTTCAACTGAACTCAGTCGAAGACACAGTTCAAGAGACTTCAGTCATTCCTCAGACTGTCGACACTCTTATCAAGGATAAATGAAAGAAGGTTCAGTTAGAAGAACCTAAGGATCATGAAGCTGGTACATTAAAGGATGCTGAGATATCCTCAAAGAAGTCCAGACCCCGAGGTCACAGAGCGAGAGAGAACAGACAAAGTGGACCTTCGCGGCCAAGGCAGAATTAGCCCACACGCAGGCTAAACAACTCAGCTCAACATCAACGTCAAAGGCATCTGAATTGGGATAATCCTCACTTCTACCATCAGACATTCCCAATGCCTCATCACCACCAGCAAGTATATCAACGACATGGAAACTAAGCTAATCAATTTAATGGTCCTAATTATCTACAGTTCAGGTATGCTCATGGAGCTTGACAGTTTGGGTTGACTCCCAGACAATTTTTATCTCAGAAGAATCGCCCATCTCAGCTGAGTCAAATCCAAGCTCCTCAAAGATAAGGTTTTCCACCACTCAACTGGACTGAACACGCACCTAAGAAATATCAATCAGCAGTCTACGTGGATAATGAGGAAAAGGTGATCTGAACTGACCACTCAGTTCGAGTTTCCAAGGAAGCCCCAGCTGCTTCCAAACCGGAATCCAACTGAGTTGGAACGGGAGTTATCCTGTAAGCTGCATGAACATGATGAACTAAGAAAAGATAATCTTGCAGGGTCAGTATGCATTGTTGAAAATTCATGTTATGCTCTGATAATGAAGAAGATAAAAGTCACAAGTTGAGGGGGAATCTCAACTTGAGGGGGAACTGTGACACTCAACGGCATTACAGCTCTATGGAGAACATAAAGATAAAACCTCAATTGAATAGATGAACTTGAGTCAGTTCAGTGAATGTTGATTCAGTTGGGATTCAGACCAACTGAGAATATCCAAAGATCATTTTCGTCCATTAGTAATTAAGGCAGGTGTTTTGAAATAAATTCAAATATCCTCTTACGATAATGATCACATTGAGTTAAGCCCCGCAGTTACATTCAAAGCAAAGTTAGCCCTAATCAATAGGTTAAGCTTTTAAGACCGCGAGTGGGCTGACATGGAAATTTCTACACGCCACACGCGTGAGTACCCGTCACCGTCGAACCCACATCCCGTGCCATGTTCCCAATAGGCGAACCGCTTCCAATCCAAGTCGTTGATCATGAAGAGGCGGGTATCATCAATAACCATTGATTTCACCCTTCTTCTCCACCTATAAGGATTTTCTGAAATCCCTAATTGATTTCTAGAATCTAAATTCTTCGAAACCTTTACAAGAATTGCATTCTTCTCAATTCGAGTCAATCCGCAAATAAAATTTCTCAGAATATCTTCCAGACATTATCCTCTCCCATCAAGACTGTGTCAACCCATCATCTATCAAAATACATCATCTCTATTGAAGCATCATTGGCGAATGCAAGAGTAAAGGTTGCTTTTGAACCAGTATTATCTCTCGAGCAAGAAGATCATCATGATCTGAAGGAAACTATCGACCTGATTCAAGGTGCAGTGTTGAAGGAATGGGTGTGCCATGAACCCATGTTTCTCCTCCCCTCCGTAGTTGCTGAATTCTTTATAAATCTACACAAAGATAAAAATGAACATCTATCAATTATTGTTCACCTACCTCTTTGCTCGGGAATTGATTATGGATTCACAAAGGAAGAAGTCACCATTGATGTCACCCATTGTCTAAAGAAATTCTTCCATCTTCCCAGCGATGGAGCAAACCTTTCATCCCTCACATAAAGCACAATTTGCAAATTCATCGAAGACATTACCATTGGAAAAGAGAAGTTCAAAGGAGGAATGGTGCGAATAAAGTTGGAACCAAAACCGCGTTTGCTCTATGATATCGTGGTTCACTGTTTTCATCTATTATCTGGATCAAAATCAGATGTGAGCAAACCAAAGATGATACCAACAATGGCAATTCATGAAAAGCTTAATACTGATTGGATGACAATAGTGTCAGAACTCCTATTGGCCCAAGCAGCCAGGATTGATCATCAAAAGAGTCTTGTTGTATGCAAGGGAAAGCTACTCTATGGAACTAAAGTCAGTTTTGTCATTCTGTATATTGTTTACGAGAAGAAGCTAAAGATCGACTAGAGTCGGAATGACAAGAAAGAATTAACTAATAAGGATAGATTCCTGCAAACTAAAGGAAGGATTACCATAGTTCTCTCCTTGACCTACGAAGGTATCTCCAAGTCACAGAAGAGGGGTTGAGGTAGTAAATCCAGCAAAAATCAGACATCTCGAAGCAAAGGGGAAAAATGAATCTCAGAGTGGATCAGACTCTGAAAGAACACCATTTTCTCTTCCAGAGAAAAAGAAAAAGAAAAGTCAAAAGGTTGAGCTCAACTCCCATTTCAAAGAAGAATCTATCTCAGTTCACATCACCTGGTGTCAGTCAGTCATCGATCAGTTCGTTGCAGAAGAAGAAGTAAACCACTCAGAGAAAGCACACAAGTCACCATCGGTGAACATGAAGGAAATTCCACTGAATGAAAGAACATAATGCCAATCTCCTTCAAATGAAGACAGACAGAGGAACCAAAGCTCTCAAAATGAGCAAGAGTCAACTCTTCCAGTTGGGAATGATCAAGCAACCTCCCCTAAAAAATTGAGAGATGGGTCTCCGCAGAGACAAGTCCTTATAGAAGATAAGGTGTTTCAAGGACTTGACCCTCTTCTGCTAGCAATCTTGATGATGAAGTCCCGCAGCTCTCAGTCAAGGAAACGGAGAGTAAGACAATTCTAAGTCATTTTGAAAAGGTCTATCTGAATTCCTACAAGAAAGCTCTGACCTTGTTCCCAGAAATGTGAGATCATCTCAACACTTTTAACCTTCTGGTCGAACTGTATGTATACATCTCAGTCAGTCTGGGTAACTACTACATTCTAGTTGACTTCTTGCAAATTCATGATATAAAGAAGTTGTAAATAACTGAAGGAGAGATGATGACTGCATTCAAATACAAAACGAAGCTAGAACTGATCCAAAATCAAGACAGTTTGATTGGAGCTTACATTGAGCACTGCTCGAAATTACGAAGCAAACATCCTCAGTGTGAGGAAACAGATCATAGTGCAACTGACCATCATCTTCAGCAAATCGCTCGATGTGGCTGGATTCTTCCACCTGAATCTTCAACGCCAGCATCTTCACGCAAAGAAGCTTGTACTGACTCACAAGCAATTATCCTTCAACATATGAGCCAAGAAGAACTCGCTCCAAGCCAAGCATTGATCGACACTATGACCTTGGTTAGTCATCTTGTCACTGGTCCAAACCCAACTGATGAGTCTTCAGGCCTTATGGAGTTGATTCAGCAACTGTTACAAATATGATCAGTTGAAAGAAGAATTTGGGTCTTCCTCCACCTACATTAGACAAAAATTTAGTGATCAGTTTGAGTCTATCACTGAATCACTAAAAGCGCTAGATCGAGTGAAACTTCAACTAGACTTACATGGTGAGAAAACGACAACTGATTTCGTCAAGTTCAAGCAGCACATCTCCAATGACTTAGAAACAAAGCTTGTCAAACATCGAAAAGCCTTCATAACAGAGTTTTGTGCATCACACCTCGAACCCATGGCATATGACATTTCGGCCATCAACAACAGAGTTGAAAATCATGAGTCAGAATTGAAACATCATGATAAACAATTCAACGAATTGAAATTGAGCTGCAAGCACTCAAAGCTCAGATCTTAGAACTGGTGAAAGAGCGTGAGTCATCACTCCAACTCATTCAAGATGTTTCTACAGCCAACTCTCGACTGGCTTCAGAGCTGTCTGACCTAAAAGTCATAGTCTCTTCCCTTTTGAATGATGTCAAAAAGTGGGAAGATGAAAAACTGATGCAGGCAGAGAAAGACGAGACAGTTCAGAGAACTAATGAGCAGAGTCAAGATGAGCCATCAAAGGAAGCTGAGATTGCAACTGCTGAGGATGAGCCAACAAATGAAGCTGAGGAGAAAGAGTCAGTTATGGAAACTGATGTTGTAGTTGTAGGAACTTCAACATTAGCTGCTGAGGTGGAAGATCAGGAAGATCAAGCTATCAAGACCAACCAAGATCCACTTGAGGCTGAAGAAGCGAATATGTTGTCACAAGAATTCGTGTTAAATGAAGATGACAGTGAGTTGGATCTTATGAAGTCTCCTATTTCGGATGACATCATCATCCTGGCCAAAATTACTGGAGCCACAGCCGAAGAGGTGCAAAACAGAAGGTGACTAAAAGAATTTGAGTGAATCCAACTGGCTAAGCTTGAAAGGTTTAAGAAGGAGATGAAAGAGAGTTTGGAAACCAGCTTGATTGAAGGACCAAGAAAACTCTCATATCAACAAAGAATTCATCTTGTTGAAGAAAGAAGAAGGTCTTGGAAAGAAATTTGTGTGAAAATGCTGCAGATCAGAAGGATTCAAGGAAATCAAGGAGTGCATCCATATGTTGACAAGTTCATCCCAGAGATTCTGAATGATCATTGGGAAGATCTGATGGAAGAATTCATCCTTGAATTCTATTATGATGGATTTTATGGAAGAACACCTGCTAATGAAGCATGGATGTTGCATATCCAAACTTTTGCCATGGAAGATGTAGTTGGAAGATATCTCTTGACCACTCTAAAGAAATTTGGTCACGTTCCTCCAACTATCTCAACAAAGAAGACCTTCCCTCATTTCATGGTTCCTGGAACCAGAAATATTGCTTCCAGTCTGATCGAAAATGAAGGAGAAATATTGGCTGTAAAACTAGAATTGATACAATCCAAGAACCTGAGAAGTTCCAGAATATCAGGAAGCATGTCCATTAAAAATATGGATTGAAGCTCGAAGAAGGACAAGCCAAATGATGATGCGAAGAGAAGACAATGCAACTGATGCATTTAGTTTTTGTTCTTTTGAAGTCCTAGATCAGTTGTAATGTAATCTCCCCTTCTTATTACCATAAATAATAAGTTGTGGTTTTTGAACATCTTCTTGAATCATTAACTTCACTTGATGACCATATTTCGTTGTCCAAGTTTGAGGTTAATTTTTATATTTTATCTTGTGCTAACACTTTTCCTCTTATAGACTAGAATTGAGTTTTTCTTTTAGTCTTTTTGGTATCAGTTGTATGGTATCAGTTAGAAAAGCTAGGTTGTGTTAGGTTAGAGTTTCGACATCATAAAAAAGGGGGAAATTGTTGAAAAAATTAGTAAAGGTTTTGATTTATCCCAACCCCAGCTGACCCCAACCGAGTAGATGAAAGCCATCAGTATGAACTTAACTAGAGCTCACTGTTTGAGAGTAGAGATTTTATCTTTACAGGTTTCAAGCAGAAGAAGTCAGCCGGACTGAAGAAGGCAGTTCGTGAAAAACTCAGTTGAGATCACGAGCTCAGTTAAAAAATGAGCTCAGTTGAACCGGAATGCTCAGTTGGATCATGAACTCAGTTGGACAGCAACGTAGTTGACTCCTTAATTGACCCATGCAGCTCAAACGTGAAGAGAAGTTGTGTTGAAATTAGACGTCGCTAAGCTGAGAAGAGAAGACTTTGAATATGTTGAAGGCAGAAGAGGTGAAGTCCAAATTCAAATCTACTCGGAAGCACAAGTCAGCTAGAGAACTTACTATAAATGGACTGACAACAAAGACGCGCAAAAAGCGAAGGTCACAGTTGCCATTTTAGGAAAGTTTCCAGAAAAGCAGGTGGAGTGCCATGCTTTTGGTAGAGATCAAACAACTCTTTCCAACGGCTAATTAGATCTTTCTCTATAAATAGAGGACTCCATATCTGAGCTCAGAGAGAGAGAGCCAAGAGAGAGAGACGCAGAGAGCAAAGCGCAGAGTGAAGCGAAGAAGCAACAACTCTCTCCAGCAAGAAGACCTCAGTCGAAGACCAGTAGAAGTCGACTGTCAACACCTCCTCTTGTTCTTCCATCTAGCCTCTCAAAAAGTCCATTCTTTGATCGAGTTTAGAATATAGGTTCTTGCTTAATTGGTGTCTGAGCAGGCTCTCTCCCAAAAGACCGAGTTTCTAAGATATAGGACGAAGCCTCTGCTTCTCTATGTGTAGAAGGCTTCATAGTTGAAAAAACCCCCAACCCCCGAACCTTAGGTCTGACTTTAAACCTGCAATCAAAGTCACTTGGTCCCTTTGAACCCACAATCAAAGACCATGTCCCTTTGAATCCATAATCAAAGACTAGGTCCCTTAGAACCAGCAATCTAAGACTAGGTCTCCTTACAACCCGTAATCTAAGCTCAGACTGTACCCTTACCCGCAAAAGTGTTGTAAAGTCTTGTTCAAACCTGTAATCGAACTGATTAGGTTTCTTGGTACCTGCAAATCAAGTGGAACGTTTGATAAGCACACATAAGCTTATCTAGAGGATTACTTCCTCGAAAAGGAAGTCATGGACGTAGGAGGTTAATCTCTGAACCACGTTAAAATACTATGTCCTTTACATTTGTGTATTTACATTCAATATTTTCATTTCAGTTACCTAACCAACTGACCCAGCATACAAACTGCACTAAGCTTTGAGAACTTGACATTCCCTTGTTTTCATAAAGGTTTCAGTTTTAGTAACGAGTTTTAATTTCCACTAACTTCCGCAATGCTAAACTGTTTAAAACCTCAGTTGGATTACACAACTGACCCTCAGTCAAAGAAGTCAATTGTGCATCCAACTGTATGATCAGCTCCAACTGACCTTCTCAGTTGTAGAACAGCTCCTACTGACTTTTCCAATTGTTGAGCGAACTGACCTGAGTAGTTAATTCAGTAAAAAAAATTTCAAAGCAAAAATTGTTATTGGTGTATTTCTCCCCCCACACACCAGATACTTGCTACCAGAACCATCAGAAGCGAATTCAATCCGAATTACTCTAAGAATTATTGTTCCCCATCCCTCTAAAATAAATTCTACTCCCACAGTCCCAGCCTAAATTACCCTTAATTTTTCCGTGTGACAACCCAGAAAATTAAATTATATTTCTTCTAAAATATTTATTTTATTTCTTTGCAATTAATGTTAAGTCTTATAAGACGCGCCTAGAATTTTGCACGAGCATGAGTATTTAAATTCCATTTATGCAGTAATTATTATTATTATTAATATTTTTATTTAATCTTTCTGTTTGGGCCTCATTATCTTCAATTAACATTTTAGAGTAAAAACCCACAAAGCTATTAGTATGAATCCAGCCCAATGCTTGTTGAAGCCCAACTCTTTTGAACCCAGATTATTCTACTATCCAATTTCTTCATCCTTCATCCGCCGGCAGCAACCGTGAATTTCACCCTAATTTTCCTCTCTCAAGATCAGTTAATTTCAGCAAGGAGAATCAATCCCATAGGATGATTGATTCCAAAATCTCGCAATTTCCATCTTTATCACCACGAGACTAGAATAATTAGAGAGCTTTTCATCGTCTCCTTTCACACCGAAATTGAAAGTCGTAGCAGGGAGTAAAGGTATTAATGCCTCCTTCTTCTCTTGCTGTTTTCTTTCTCTTCTTTATTTTTCCTTATTGTCGAGGTGGAGGAACTGTGAGTCAAAGAGAGAGGGAGTTGAAAGGTGGGGATGGGTGAGGGATGGGTGGACTACATGTACACCCATATAAGAATTTCCCTCATCTAAGAGATATCCATATATATTTATCCCTTTGTGGTCAATGTTGTCAGAGTCTTTAATGTCTTCACTATTTTGACATAGTTAGCACTCACGTATTCATATTCATATACTCCCTCCGTCCACGAATCAAATCCCTACTTACTCACATTTTTTTGTCAATGAATCAAATTCCTACTTACCTTTTTATATAATCATACCTTCATACTTTTCCTTTATTTACTATCATTTGTCATTGGTGATTCCACCTCACAACAACTTTATTCCTACTTTTTGGTCATCACAACAACTTTATTCTCACTTTTTGGTCAATACCACCTCTTTTTTGTCAATACCACATCTTTTTTGTCATTACCACTATTTTTTTGTCATTATCCCACTACCCCTACATTCTAACTTTTACCTCACTCAAAACAATTTTACCAACTTTCTTATTTTCCGTATCGGAACTCAAATGGGGATATAATTCATGGACGGAGGGAGTATAATAGACTTATAAATTTAAGAGGCAAATGGTAGTATGTCATTACCCTACATGGTAATAACAAATTTTGTTAAAATTTCACTTTTGATAAAAATTGTGTAAAATCGTACCCAATTTGACAATAATACCCTTATAGGGTAGTGGGTGAATACGGTTGAAATTCAAAATACATTTACTCACTTCTCTCTCTTCCCTCTCATTCTCTCTCACGGATTTTCTCTCTCCCCATTTTTCACTCTCTCGGCGACAATACAACATCCACCTCAAAACCCTACCGCCGCCGTCAACCCCCACCACACCGCCTCAATCCGCCGTCAAGCTCACCGGTACAGATATATCTAAATGGCACCGCGAACAAAAAAGCCAAAAACTACCGAAGTAGAAAAAGAAACGGCGGCGAAAGTCACCACCGCGGCGAAGAGTAGCAAAGCAGCGGCATCGCCGACAAACCGCGCGAATAAACAGAGAAAATCGGCGGCGACGCCGAGCAAAGCCGCAACCAAAACAAGGTCCCAAATGACCGAAGTTCCGACGCCGCTTGAAGAGGAGCCGCCGCGTGAAGAAGCGCCGCCCCGCGAAGAAGAAGCCGGGCAGACGCCGCCGGAGACGCGCGAAGAAGAAGGTGAACAGACATCGCCGCCGCGAGCAGAGAAAAAAGCACAGCCGTCGCCGCGCCGAGAAGAGGAAGAAGACCGGGCTCAAGATGCCGAGGAGGAGGAAACCGAAGAAGAAGATGCTTTCGAGCATTTGCCGGTAAGATTTCCAGATCTGAAAGTTACGGTGGTTGCATGTTCGATTATCATGTGATTTCTCCGATTTCGCGGGTTTATTATGTTTTGAATGTCAATTTCGTGCCTAGTTTGTTGAGTAGAATGGAAATTAGGGTACGATTTGAGAATAGCTTCTTGTTGAATAGCTGAGATTGTTTATGCATGATGTATTTTGCATTCTGATCATTTGAATATGCCTTTGTTCTGTTAAAATTGATACGATTTTCCCAAATACGTACCAAGAAAACTAATATGTTTTAGTACACTCGGTACGCATTTTCAAAAACGTACCGAGTGTACTAATTTTTAATTGTAGTATAGGTAAGAATTTATAAAAGCGTACCTACTATACAGGTACATTTGGTACGATTTTATCAAATCGTACTAAGTGTGCCATTCTGAGTAAGATTTTGTAAAATCGTACTAGGTGTACCAGCGTATAATAGGTACACTCGGTACGATTTCATCAATTCGTACCAGGTGTATCAGCGTAGACTTGGTACAATTGGTACGCTTTCATCAATTCGTACCAGGTGTACCAGCGTAGACATGGTACAGTTGGTACGATTTTCACAATTCGTACCAGGTGTACCATGTTGTGTTAGTACACTCGGTACGATTTTGAAAATTCGTACCGGGTTTTACCAAGCAGATTATGTCTAAAACAGTTCAGACGTATTCTTAATTGAATTGTTCTTTTTTTTTTATTGCAGACCCGATGGAAATACAAGAGACTCAAGCTTGATGGTTTGAAAAACAAAACAATTACTCACGGTTATGAGTCCCTTGTTTACGACATCAGAAACTGCCTCACAGCAAGTGGCAACTCTACTTTGGACAAGCTGAAGCAGTCCTGTCTGGGCCATTTTATGGGCATGGAGGACATGAATACGCGATCGGGGAAGGCCATCCACTGGATGGTGATTCGAGAGGTGCTTTCCTTCCCCTAGTATGATCCATCAGCTCTTTGGTTCAAGGTTGAAGGGAAGATCTTGCGGTTCAGCCGGCAAGAATTTGCATTGGTTAGCGGCCTGAAATTCGGCCCTGCAGATTTCGACCCCTACGCCGACCACATCATACCGCGATCATCATTGTACTCCCGAATATTCAGCAACAAAATGGTCACAGCTGCAGAGGTGTGGACACCTTTCACGAACATGAAGTTTTTTTCCAAGAAATCTAAAATAAAGATCAGCGCCGACGACTACTTGAAGTTGGCAAAAATTCTGTTGGCGGCATCGTACATGCTGGGATTTGAGAATACCAAGAAGAAAATATCGGACTGGATGTGGGTCCTGGTTGAGGATGAGGAAGCATGGGAGAAGTTCCCCTGGGGCAGCTTGTCATTTCAAATGGTTGTCGATAGTTTCAAAACAATCGACACAGAAGATAAAAAGAACAAATCCAGCATCTCTTACCACATCAAAGGCTGCAGTTTTGCTTTATTGGTAAGTTTTTAAGAATAGGTAAAATTGGTATTTATTTGAAATCTTGGTACAATTTTACAATTACGTACCAAACATTACAGTTCGATACTGGTGAAACTTGGTACGAAATTAGAAAATCGTACCAAGTTTTCCAAATATAAGTATAAGCTCTTGGAAAACTTGGTACGATTTCTTAATTTCGTACCAAACGTAACAGATCGAACTGGTAAAACTTGGTACGAAATTAGAAAATCGTACCAAGTTTTCCAAATATAAGTATAAGCTCTTGGAAAACTTGGTACGATTTCCTAATTTCGTACCAAACGCAACAGTTTAATGCAAGTAAACTCGGTACGCATTTATAATTACGTACAAAAATTACAAAGTAAACCTATTGTATCTTGTATATGATTACATACTGATAAAGCTTTATTTATTAAATAGGGGTGGATATTTGAGGCTGTGCAGGCAATAGGAACAAAGGTGGAATTGAGAACCACCGAGAAGAAGCTGCCTCGGATTGAGGTACAGATTCAACAGAGACGTAGAAATCCCCCCAGCAGAAGACATAAAATTGGTAAGATTTATTGTCAGATCTAATATTTATTTTAGTAAAGCTTGGTACTCATTCAAAAATACGTACCACTTTTACCATTGTCAAAGTTCTAAACTTGGTACGAACTGACAAATGCGTACCAAGTGTGCATAGATGGATTGGTAAACTTGGTACGAATTTTTAAATTCGTACCAAATGTACCAAGTGAAAGAAGCATTTGTTAGGTACACTCGGTATGAAATAGGAATTTCGTACTGAGATTACTTAAATAAATTGGTACACTTGGAACGAATTTATAATTTCGTACCAAGTGTACCAAGTGAAAGAAGCATTTGTTAGGTACACTCGGTACGAAATAGGAATATCGTATTGAGATTACTTAAATAAATTGATATACTAAGTACGAATTTATAATTTCGTACCAAGTGTACCAAGTGAAAGAAGCATTTGTTAGGTACACTCGGTACGAATTAGAAATTTCGTACTGAGATTACTTAAATAAATTGGTACACTTAGTACGAATTTATAATTTCGTACCAAGTGTACCAAGTTTATCGACAGTTTATCTAACCATATTTAATACTTCTCAGACTCTTCACCAGCTGCTGAAGCCATCCAAAGCTGAAAAGCAAACACCATACTGGCTTTCTCTACAAAACGATGCAGAATTCGGAACATTTGCATTTAATTACGATCCGAATGATGCAAAAAAAAAGAGAAAAAGAGAAGCAGTGGACAATGGTGAAGATGATGACGAGCCTGCTGCCAATAGTGGAAGCTGCCAACAAAGATGATCAAGACAATCTTCCTCCTCCTCCTCCGCATACCAACATTGCATCCACCTCAACCGTTCCTCCTGCCACCGATACACGTTCCTCTATCCTTGCAAACATAATGCAAGGGCCGGAGAGAGCGGTTCTTGTGAGAGAGATAGCAGAGGCAGCCGCAAATATGCTCATATCATGGCTTTCGGATGAAAGGAAGCAGTTCGTGGAGGACGTTGGGAGCTATGTTGTGAACAAGCTCCAAGAAGAAGGGATAGTCCAACCCT
The DNA here is from genome assembly GCA_029490685.1 of Schizonepeta tenuifolia. Taxonomy (NCBI): domain Eukaryota; kingdom Viridiplantae; phylum Streptophyta; class Magnoliopsida; order Lamiales; family Lamiaceae; genus Schizonepeta; species Schizonepeta tenuifolia. The sequence continues at coordinate 80,181,391 of CM055955.1, read as the reverse complement.
TCACGGGTGCAGACTATACGTCTCCAGCCTCTCCTCCTATCAATGACATCCAACCTACAACAACAGAAGCAGCAGCGGCGGGTGGTGACATGAAAAGCGCGGAGAAAGAGCAAACCGAGGCAGCTGCCATGGAAAGCGACAAGACGATGAATGAGGCGGAGGGAGCAGCAGCAACATAGCAAGCTGGAGGGAGGACGTCTGAGCAGGTAGATGATGAAAAGGTACAAGATGCATCTTGAATAGATGCTTGGCAAAATTTGAATAATTTCTTAGTGTGTTAACATAAACAATTGCATCCTTTTTATTTTTCATGTTATGAACAAATATTTATTTTCCTGTTTATTTGAACATGTAACCGAATTTGTAATATGTTTGATGAATTATTTTTCATTAATTCATTGATCTCTATTGTAATTGGGTACACCTGGTACGATATACAAAATCATACATGTTTCCACAAGTACGCATGGTACATTTTTCATAAAAACGTACCATGCGTACACACAAGCGTTTGTTCAAAACGTACCGAGTGTACCGAGTTTGCAATACAAATCTAGTACGTAATTAGGAAAAACGTACCAATATTTCTCTTTTCTCTAGCAGGCCCCTCAACAGGAAAACGATCAATTTTCGGACACGCAAATCAACTTGCTGTGGGACGCCTTCCTGGAAAATGATCAATTTACGCCTCCGCAAGTCAAAATTCTTCAACCAAATGCAGCTTCAGCTGATCCATTCACACCGTATCCAAATTTTGAAGCTAAAAAACCAGCAGCTCCAAAAAACTTGGTGCCACAAGGGCCACCTCCCGCACAAGCTCCAGAAATCTCAGTGCCACAAGGTCCAGCACAACAAGGGCCGCCTTCCCCACAAGCTCCACCAGCACAACAAAGCTCGGTGCGCATCTTGAATCCGAGGCCGATCCGAAGAAGATTCCCAGCTCCACCTCTATGCAGTCCATTTCTGCCGGAAGACGTGCGACCAGGCCGTCACACCTTCGAGCATTGGTTGAACTTAGAGGAAGCTCCACTGTAAGTTAAATTATTATCTTCAAAATTTTATCAATGCGTACAGGGTGTAACATGTATTTTGGTAAAACTCGGTACGATTTCTTAAATTACGTACCAAGTGTGTCATTCTGCAATTGGTAAACTGAGAACGATTTTGTAAAATCGTACTAAGTGTACCAGTCTAGAATTGGTACACTCGGTACGATTTTATCAATTCGTACCAGGTGTACCATGTCGTGTGTATAAATTATGTACGATTTTGTGAAAACGTACGAGGATTACCATATTACAATAGGTAAACCTGGTACGATTTTATCAATACGTACCAGGTGTATCAATCCTAATTAGTAAACCCGGTACGATTTTTACAATACGTACAAGGTTTAATTAATGTAATATTTATTGACAACAGGAGGAATGTCGGGGCCTTTTGTGGTGTTGACAAGACCTTTTTTCAGTCTATCATGGATCCAACAGGACAGATCGACTTGGAACACATTGAGGCGTATCTTGCTATTCTGGTGGCAAATCCTACAATGGCCGGATTGGGAGAAGTTGACCCGAAGATTGCCGTCACGTCTTGTTATTTTATGGTAAATTCAACCAATTATAATAATTTTAATTTTATACAGTAATATTTATACACACATAACATATATATATTTCTTAAACTTATTTGTAGGAAACGGTGAAGAATGTGTTCGACACCATCCACAAGAGACCAATTCCTTTTGATCCATACAATCACAAGGCGTTTAGACCAAATGTTGAAGAGGTCTTCCCAAAAGAAGAAATGGACAGGTTGCTTTTGTTTGCCGAATGAGCTCAGCCAGCTTGGGGGGAAAACATAAGGCCTTGGGTTGAATGCGACAAGGTAGGATTTTATTAATAATATATAATAATAAAACTAAGTACACTGGGTACGCATTTACGAATTTTGAAAAACGTAGCGAGTGTATCAGTTTTTAATTGTAGTATTGGTAAGAATTCACAAAAGCGTACCTACTATACAGGTACATTTGGTACGATTTTATCAAATCGTACCAAGTGTGCCATTATGCAATTGGTAAACTGAGTAAGATTTTGTAAAATCATACTAGGTGTACCAGCGTATAATAGGTACACTCGGTACGCTTCCATCAATTCGTACCAGGTGTATCAGCGTAGACTTTGTAGAATTGTTAAGATTTAATCAATTCGTACCAGGTGTACCTGGTTTAGCAGTACGAAATTACAAAAATGTACCTGGTTTTCTTAGATTTGTGGTACGCATTTACAATAACGTACCATGTTTTATTTTGTTTTTAGGTAGTTGCATTGTGCTTCTACAAGGATCACTGGGGTACAATGTTGATAGATCTGAAAAAGCAGAAGATCACTCTGTATGACTCAATGGAGCATATATTCGAGGATCACCATTATGATAATAGAAGAGATATATGCCTCCCAATGACAAGAACGATGCCACAAATCATGAAGGTCATCGGATACTACAAAGAGCATCGCATAAAGGACCCAAAAGTCAGCCAGTGGGAATTATGCTTTCCTCCACAGAAGGGCATTAAAAGAAACAAATTCCAGCAAAACAATGGATATGATTGTGGCCTCTATGCCCTTAAGTATGTGGAGCAACTCATCTCCAAAAATCCAATGCGAAAATGTTTGCAAGAGCATAAGGACCGCGTGGAGTATAAAGACCACATAGCAAGAACCATTTATGCGCATAGCACGGAGGAAGTCACACCGAAAGTCCTCATGGATTTGGATGGAGTCAATGAAGGGGATGAAGCCAATTGAATTAAACATTGCATTCATGTTAATATTTTGTGCATGATGGATAGTATTTTGTAAATCCATAAACATTAGAATATTTTTGAATGTGCATTTTGCATAACTATTAGCATATGTTAGGGATTAACTATGTATATTTTTTTCTAATATGAATTATGGTACGCATAGTACGCAAATCTAATTTCTTTACAGTTTTTCAAGTACGAAAAGTAAGCAATTAAACAAAACGTACCAAGATTTACTAGTGTTTTTCTAATACACCCGGTACGCATTTAAAAAAACGTACCGAGTGCACCAGTTTTTCATTGTAATATAGGTACATATTTACAAAAGCGTACCTACTCTACTGGTACACTTAGTACGAATTATGAAAAACGTACCAAGTGTACCAGTATTTCATTAGTTTCAGGTACGTATTTGCAAATTGCGTACCTACATGACAAGTACATTAAGTACGCATTAGCAAAAACGTACCAAGCGTACCAGGAGTTTTAGTACGAATTCATAAAAGTGATCAATTAAACAAAACGTACAAATATTTACTTAAAAAACTACAAACACTACACAGCTAATATTTGACACAATATAGATTAAAAGGTCGTAAATTTCAAACAAAAAATAAATGACAAACACTACACATCTAATAGAATTAAATAAATCTCCACTTATCAACCAAATTGTTGGGAAATTTATCAGTAAGAGTTTTGATGAATTCCAAACCAACTGACCCCAACCGAGTAGATGTTGCCAGAACCTAATGTTAGTAGGTAGGCTCGCTGTTTGAGCATTGTTAAGATTTTATCTTTACAGGTCTCCAGCTGAAGATGGCAACATAGCATCACTCGGACAGAACATCAGTTGTTAGGAAAACAACTGAGCGTTCATCAGATGAGAAGCAGTAAAGGGGAAGAGAACATCAGATGAAAGAAAGCCATCTGAGCGTTCGAACCCAACTGATTAGATACAAGCAAGACAACTGAGTATTCAGTTTCAGAACATCAGTTGTAGAACTCAACCAAGAAGATCAACAGCTTGAAGATGAAGTCAGCTGAGAGTTCAACTGTTAGTTGACAGATAGAACATCGGCTGAAGAACAAGCTAGTTGAAGATCCAAAGTCTTAACCGACCCCTCCTTGTTGGAAGTCTATTGTTAAGATTTGAATTTCAAAAAGGAAGTCACGTGAGGGCTTGACCGTTCAGTCATTACCCCATTTGGCCCAACAAGAGGCTATCTCAGATGGAAAGTAGAAGAGCACAGATGCCATATCGGGAAAGTCTGCAGAGATCAGAGACAAGCCATCGCTTTCAAAGAACAGAGATCAACAGCTCCTCCAACGGTTAGTTGATACTCTCCGCCTATAAATAGAGGCCTTCATTCATTCGAAGAAGGGACAAGACACACACGCGAGAAGAAACCAAAGAGCGAAAGAAAGAGCAATATTCTTCACGAGCTGATCTGAATTTAATCTCTTAGAACATCACCTGTTGAGAGTTCTAGAGTTAGTTAGTTTTTGTGTCTTTAGATCGAACCTTGAGAACATCACTTAGTGAGAGTTCGTAGAGAGTTAGATCATAGCTCACTTCACGTTCGAGCTTTTAGTTGGAACACCATTTTCGTTCACCTGAAAAGGTTTAGGATCCTACTCTTCCTGCAACTGAGTAGTTAGGTCATTTAGTACCCGAAAACTAAACTATAAGGTTGATAAGTACCCGCAAACTTATCCTTAACGATTGCTCAGCCCGCGTAAGCTGAGTGGTTTGTCCAGAAGAACTTGGACAGAGTTGTGTTGACTCACAACTCCCCGTGGACGTAGGAGTGTTAGCTCCGAACCACGTTAATTCTCTGTGTGCTTGTGTTTTTCTTTATTCAGTTATTTCTTGCATTCTCTACTGACTAACTAACCAGCATACAAACTGCATCTGCGCATTCTCAACTGTTTTGGTTTTTGACCAACCGTGCACAAAAGCGTGAGTTGTTTTACGAGTTGTTTATTTCCACCACATTCCGCACATCACCACTTTTCCAGCTGAGGTTGCTTACTCAGCTGTGAGATTCCAACTGAGTCTTTTTACTAGGTTGAAGTAATTTTCAAGAGTTTAATTTTAAAAATCCTAAGTGGTGTATTCCCCCACCCCCTCCATACACCAGTAACTCGTATCGGAACCATCACAAATCTATGTGGATCTTGACATGTTTGGCGAGTATGAACCGCAACACCACAAATACCACATTTCTTCGTTTTGCGGGTTCTCGTATTGATGCTTGGTTGGTTGCTACTCCCTTCTTCTTCCGGATTAATCAAGCGGCGTCTTAAAGGACATGTACTCATATAATGACCTTTCTCTTGACACCACAAACACCCCCGACTGCATTTGGTATGAGATCCAGTTGGAATCCTAATTCCTTTGTTGCATATACCGATAATTCTTCATTTCTAGATCCAGATTTTGTGCGGCGCTGAAAGAACCAAGATTGGACAAGATTACGACAGTATTCTAGAAGAGAACATGCCGGAAGTTTTCTTGCCCACCGAAGTCTTGAATTCATATTCTCTACAGCGTTGGATATAACAAATTCAAACTTCCGCACGAGGCATAGTGCAACAGACCATCTTCTCGGACCAATACTCATCAGCTTTTCATAACCACCACGAGAGGCCTCCTTCAAATTGTTCGTGTACTCCTCATAATCCTCCATTTGTAAGCATTCGCAGCAAGGTGGAATAGATCAGTCACAACAGTACCCCAAGTCTTCAGGTTACCCTGTATATGAAATGTACAAAGACCATGAGGGATGCCAGGATAAACTCGATCTATAGCATTCTTGATGCTCAGATGCTGATCGGAAACTATCATAAAATCCGGGGGGCAACCAAATGTCCGACGGACACGCTCCAAAAACCATGATCAAGATGAAGTATCCTCCACATCACCAATTCCAAATGCTAATGGAACAATCTGTTCATTAGCATCCTTTGTAGCGGCAACAAACAAAATGCCCTTGTATTTCCCTTTCAAGTGTGTGCCATCAATGACAATCACGGGACGACATGCACGAAAAGCTCTTATGCACGCAGAGAGAGCAAAGTAACAATATTGAAACAAACCGTCTGGACATGTCTGAAGGTCCACAATTGAACCGGGATTCATCTGCTCCAACATGTATAAGAACTTGGGAATCATCTGAAAGAATTTATCTCAATTAATAAAAAAAATCACTAAAAGTACGCTAGGTAAACATGGTACGCTTTTCAAAAACGTACCGAATGTACCAGTAATATAGTTGCAAACGAGGTACGAATTTACAAAAACGTACCGAATGTACCAGTAATATAGTTGCAAACTAGGTACGAATTTACAAAAACGTACCGATTCTACCAACATAATTGGTAAAACTTGGTACGTTTTTATAAATACGTAACATCATACTATACTACCTATTGTAAACTAGGTACGCAATATTAAATTCGTACCAGATTTGCCGCTTTATTATCGGTACACTGAGTACAATTTGGTAAAATCGTACCCAATGTACCGGTAATACAGAGACAAATCTGGTACGAAATTTTAAAATCGTACCAACTTTACCAATAATAATAATTACGCAATACAAAATATAGAAAAGGATAGAGAAACCTGAAATGAATTATCCGCATCTCCAAATGAAAGTTCCAGAGCATGGTGTTTACCAGCCAAAGCAGTAGAATATTTTACATTCACACCAAATTCCCTTTGTATCTGTGATTGAATATCCTTTGGCCTAAGACACGAACCATCTTCCCCAAAATTTGGGTCAAGGTGTGCAGCAACAACTCTAGATGAAACCTTAGGATCAGGGTGATATCTCAAATCATCCACACAAGAGTGACGAGTGAAGAGATTGATATGCTACAAATTAGATGTTGCACTTGCTCGCATCTCAAACTCACATCGCTCTAAAAGTTTGCATCCCACATGGTAGTACACCTTGTTTGATCGAATTGTTTTACACTCGAGATGCTTTTTCATGTGATATAAACCAAGAGCTGTCTTCAGTTTCTTCTTGCCGACAAAAGTGCCACCCTGAACAAGCTCATCCACACGCACTACCGATGCAAGTATTTCATCCGATGGAAGAGACGCTTGATGGGCTGCACCGGGAATAACCCACAAACGCTGTCCTACGCTACTTTCGTTACCCACATCGCTATTACCATCCACATTGCTATTACCAACATCATGGTCATCATTCTCACCAATGCCATCTAAACCCAACTCATCACAACCAACATCAAAATTGTTTTGGTCTTCATTCCGTACACCATCATTAATTAAAGGAGTCCTCCTATTATGAGATTCATCAATCGTGGGAGAAACCGCCACATATACAGTAGGAAACTCCAACACATCCATCAAATACGACAACTCGAAATCATCTGTAATCTTCATTCTCATAGTTTCACCACTAGGAGACTTGACTAAACCATCTATATCAAACATATACCTCCTCTTATCCTTCTTCATTCGAACTTCAAGCTTTGCTAATAAAGATTCAAAGCTTATACCACTAGGCGGTATAGGAATATACTTTTTCCTACCACCCTCATAAATGTTCTCTTTCCAGCATCCTCCATGCGCAACCACTAAAGAAGAAGGCCTTACCTGCACCGAGTAAACTTGGTATGCATTAGTAAATGCGTACTGCGTACCCAGAAAACTTAGTACGAATTCATAACTACGTACCGCGTACCAAGTACACTTGGTACGTAATGATAAATACGTATTGCGTACCAATAAAACAAATTAAGGTACGCGGTACGTTTTTATCAATACGTACTGCGTACCAGGTAAACCTGGTACGAACCAGTACGAAATTAAGAAAACGTACCAAGTCTGCAACAACAACATACATTCGCCGGAATTTACCTCCATAGCATTGACGCTACAACCAAAAATCGCCGAAAAATTACTATTGAACCACCGTAATACTTTCTAAACAAAAAATAAAGCAAAAAACACAGCAAAATCGCAACCCAAATTGCATAATAAAAAAAAGCAAATACAAAAAATTCTACACAAATCTAACTAAAATTGCAGAAAAAAACACAGCCAAATCATATAGACGACGGCGACGACGAAGCTAATCGCAAAATCAATAGACACGGCGACGAAGAACAAGAGCCGCCGCACCGGAACAACACATATACGGTGACGTCGATGGAGACGACGACGAATGGTGCATCAACGACGACGACTCAGCGGCGACGTCGACGGCGACGGTGATGGCGGTGAAGACGAAGAAGAAGAAACAACAATGGAGAAATCACTAGAGAGAGATAAACGTGATGAAGAAGAAACAGAAAAAAAAAAAAAAAACGAGAAAGAGAACGTGAGTTGAGGGAAAACGGAGAGGAGAGAGAAAAAAGAGAGAAAAAAATAAAAGTTAAAAAGTAGGAGAGAGAGTGTACCAGAATGGAATAAGGTGTAAAATATAAGGGTACAAATGTCCAAAAATTAAATATATGACAAAAATTGATAAAATTTGAACTAGTGACCCTTTTTAATATTACAATTGAGTTAATGACATTTGGGTGCATTTCCTCTAAATTTAATATGTATTTAATATCCTATTCTCTCACTACTAAGAACCCACGTGTTATGTCATGGTTATTCTTATATATATGAAATACTTTTAATGCATTAGAGATATATATTTACTCTCTGAATAAGTAGAAGTTATTTGATTGGATCAAGAATTAAAATGAGATTTTGTAATGAAATTCATTTATAGAATTGGCGCGCAAGACTTAATCATTTAATTGCATTTTTTGAATCGTTTCGAATTCAAGAAGGTTAAGGTGGAGTTATTTTACAGTTACATTTATCGTTTATCCTTATTATATATTTTACTGAAATTATATGTGTGAGATGCAGTTAAAGCCTTCAGGCTATCAGACAGAAAGTTAAAGCCTTCGGGCTTTCAGTCAGAAAAGTTATAGTCTACGGGCCATGAGATAGTACAGTTAAAGCCTTCGGGCTAAGAGACAGAAAGTTAGCCTTCGGGCGTTATGAAAGGAAGACAGTTTTATTGCACTTATATTTGTTGTGATTCATATAATTTGGATAAATGCACCCTACTAAGTCATTAGCGCTCACCCCAAAGCTATTTATCTTTTCAGGGTTAAAGCTCGGGCGATGTGCGGCGGAGAGAGTGATGATGGTCAAATAGTCAAATATATTTATATATTTTTTTTAATAAATATTATTTATTTCAGTCTTCCACTGTAAAGTAATGATTATTGTCATTAATGTAAGAAGAATAACATCTTCCTTTTATTTATGAAAATTGGAGCGCTACATTTCGGGTCCCGCCGATGTGCCTCAATTATTGGCAGAAAGCTTTCTCCACTATCCCTAATACTTGGTATTATTAACATGAAGGCCTCTAGAGTAGCTTCGATTAGATGACGATCATAGACATAATGGTGAATAAATTTGTGGACTGATGATCGTGGATTAAAGATTTAATTAAAGAGACTTAAAATAAATAAATATATTATTCGGACTATAATATTTTATATATAGAATATATTTTTAAAATGGAAATATATTTTAATTGGGAAGCATAAATCCTAAAGGAGAAATATGATTATTTCCATTTTTATAGTCAACTTTCCTTTTTTTACGCGTGTGGCTGGCCACAGTGTGGCCAGATATCTTTATTCTTATATATATTAGGTTGGCCTAGTGGTTGTAAGTTTTTTTTTTACCATTTACTTGATTTTTTTTATCTCTATTATTTATCATCGTTTATTTAAGGATTTTTTTTATGGTGCTGTTTAATCTGATTCCCTTGGAATGATCTAGTGGTAAAAGTGAACGTTTGATACTAAAAGGTCTCAGGTTCGAACTCCATAACACACCTTTATAGGTCGAGCCTGCCACAACTGTACTTGAAAAGTACGATTTACCTGCCATGTGTGGTTTGCAGGCTACTGTACTAGGGATAGGGGTTTACCCAGTGCACACCGAAGGTAGCCTGCACAACGGACAGAGGTTTACCCAGTGTCTACCGAAAGTAACGGTTGTGGATTCCCAAGATATAAAAAAAAAAAATCTAATCTAATATAAAAAGTGCAAAGAGTCTTGTTTTACAAAAATTGTTTTGCCTATTATATCCTTACTATTTATTTAAATTAAGAATATTAGTGTAATATGGTATATAATGAATAAGAAAATATAATATCATTATTAAGATTCCTAATCTATATTTACAGAAAAAAGATTCATTATCTATTTATATCGTTCCCGCATTCTCCAAGAAAATTAAACATAGTTACTCTTTGTGTCGCTTAATTAATTTTTATGAGAGAAAAATTACACTATAAAAAAATTAATTTAGCGTAATTTTACGTTAAGTGAAAGTTTGAGTAAAATATTGTATGGCTTACAATTTGAATTATTGATTGTTAATGACGAGTTTTAATTTACAAACAAATTTCAAAATGTACTTGTGAAATTCTACAATCAAGGTAGAAAAAAATACTACTTCCTCCGCTCCCAAGTTTCTTCTTATCTTTTCTAACTACTTTTGAACAATACTCACAACAAATTATTATCTCTTACCATTGCTTTTCAACTTATTTACCTAAAATACAACATATGACTCACCACTATCTCAATTAATTAATACTCTTTCCATCCCTGTTTTAAAGTCTATTTGTTCTTCAAAAGTTATCCGTAATTTAGAGTTTCACTCTGCTTTTTGGACATTACTACTCTCCTTTCTTTTTCTTATTTACTACCCTTTTTCCACTAAATGGCCCACTCAAATGTCATTAGCATACCTTTTTCTCTCATTTACTTCACCTTTTTCTCCCACTCACTTCACCTTTTTCCTAATACAATAATTAAAAAAAGTAACTCAATGTCATTAGCACTACTCTTTTCTCCCACCCACTTCTACTTTATCAATTTTCTTAATTTCCGTGTCCACCATGAAGTGGGACTTTAAAATGACAGGGAGTATATCACTATCCTCAATGTGGGACCTCTTCTCCACTTACAACAAATTCAATCATTTTTTCTCTATTTATAACTAAATCAACAATCATTTCCTTAATACTCGTGTCACTTTCTTCTAGGAAGAGACTTAGGGACCAGAGGTATTATATTATGAAATATTTCTTCAGTAAGTATTACTAGTGTTGAGAAAATTCCAATCATGGTTCAATTTTAAATGTTTCGAGGAGTTCAAAGATTTTCTTTCAATTTGCAATTTTATGTTATTATCTGTAGTAATTGAATTAATATTGTTTATGTAGAAAAAAAATTAAAAAAGGAATTTTATCTAAACATTATTATGAATCTTTAAATGGTAATACCGTTCCTGATTTTAAAATTGTCATTTAAATATGATACATTATATGAATATTTATACCTATAGTCTTTAGATATTGCTAATGTTTCAATTGTATATTATATCTAATCTTGAATTACAATATTATAATATGATGAGTGCGAACTATGTGGTAATAAAACTCAAGTGCTGCTTATTATTAGATATGCATATGAATATTAAATGATATTTTTTATTGCCTAAATGTATGACATTTTTTAATGTCTATATTGCATGATTAACATACGATAATCTGCGAATTTAAATACAGTGGAGTAGGGTCCCAAATAGGGAGTATATAATTTAAATTGTATTTTAATTTAAAGTTTAGTTTAATATCAAAATATTTTTAAAGTAATAAATTTGGATGTGAAACTTAAAATTTAACATAGTGTACATCTTCTAGTAAAATATGTTACATAGGGGTATATGAGTAAATGATCAATAAATTTGCACTATATAATCTTGCAAACCAAAAACTCTTTCCGACTTATTCATATTGTCATCCTTTTGTTGTTTATGTGTCTTACTTATATTGTCACCTTCCAAATAAGAAAAATTTTAACCCTTCAAAATCTTGAGACCTACTCATTTTATATCCTTTTACCTTTATTTTTAATCTTCATGTCGAACACTAATAATACAATAACAATGGGTTGGAGGGATTTATGATTGTAAGATTGTATAAAATTGACAGACAAACCGAACAATGGGTCGGAGGGATTTAGCTGTGAATCAATCTTGGTCTATCTCATACTGTATCTAACTATCATCTTATTTATAGAACCGAACGATGCCATATTGGATATACTAACATACCCCCTCTGTCCACAATATTATTGTCATAATGTGGACAACACGGGCTCTATAAAAATTGTGGGTAATAGTGGATAATAGTATGCATTGTTGTGAGTAGAGTAAGAGTGCCACTGTAAAGTAGTGAGAAATTAAGATTAAAATAGTAGTAACATATTTTAATGTGGACCTTACCACAAATGAAAGTGACAAAAATATTTGTGGACGACCGAAAAAGGCACAAATGATAATGATATTGTGGACAAATCGAGTAATACATTTGTAATAGTAGTATGTATAAAATAAAGGTAATTAATTAAAACATAAAATGTAAAGGTAAATGAAACACAAAATGTAATATTGGAACTGATATAGATTAAAATACTTTATGACGTGATAAATAAAAGCAAATTCAGCGTATGAAGTGAATCAAGAAATACTCTTGATTATCATGGGAAAATTAAACGATCCGTCGTATTCTGCACCAAATGCCAATAAATATGAAGGAAAAGAAAATAAACAATCGGGACCAGCGCAAATAAAAGCACATCATGATCAATTAACATCGATCCTTTTCGTCTCTTCGGAAAAATAAAAACGCGATGCTACATATTCCATATTTACTAATTATAATAAATCTTTCATTTTTTTACCCTCTCCTACTAATTACGGAATAGTCCATTTTTGTCTATAGTTAATATCATGAAAATCCATGTAGTTAAGAATTCTCCTATGTAACCATAAGCACTGTCTAAACTTTGATAATGTAAAAATCAATGAGAAATTCTTGTAATAAAAGTAGAACCCATTACTTATCTTCCCTCACTCGGGTTTGTGATGATCTGTTGTGAAGGTTAAAAGTAATGGGGATTTTCCACAGCACCACAAGCAGATTCAAGGCTTCTAAACCCCCAGATGAAGAAGAAGGTGAATGCAAAGCTTATTCAAATTTGCAGAACCAATATGGAAATTCCTCACTCAAAATATTGTTTTCCTTTAGTTCAATCTACCAAGCAACGAATGGCCTACTGCAGAAGGTATGTATAGTCTTCAACTTTTTGAGGCCAAGAAAAACAGAAGATCCATTACTTCCCATTCAAAATCCAGCATCGACTGAGCCGTTGATATTTCCAACGATTATTAACGATTCATCTGCAGACTCAAATATCTTGGAAGATTCATTTAAGTCTCAAATTGATCACTTGGGTGGCCTTGATGACGAAGAAGCTCGCAGTGAAAATGCTTGTCATGTTTCATGCTCTCAAGAATGGCAGCAAGAAAATGAAATAGATCGTGTATTGGACGTTGCATCTCTGCCTGAGATCACATGCTCACATGATGAGATTGTTGAAGAAATTGCTCCAGCTAATTCCCCTTGTGTGGAAGGGAGCCTTGTTGTGTATTCACGAGAAGAAGAGAAAGAAGAGGATGTAAAAGAGAGAAGGATAAAGCATTACAGCAGCCGTCATAAAATACTGTTGGTGGGAGAGGGTGATTTCTCCTTCTCCGCTTGTCTTGCCGTCGCCTTCGTCTCCGCCCCCAACATCGTTGCTACATCTCTCAATTCTAAAGGTATTAATTCAATATACTTTTTCTTTCATGAACGCTACGGTGCTTTCTCATCTCTAGATCTGTGTATACATAATTGTGATCATTTCATTGATGGCGCGCTGATTAATTTATATATATAAAATGCAGCATTTTTGAAGTAGCATTATGGGAAAGCTATGTCCAACATTGCGGAATTACGGAGCAGGGGGAGCAAGGTGATGCACGGGATTGATGCCACTAAAATAGCGAGTCATGAACTGCTCCGACAAGTCAAATACGATCGCATCGTTTTCAACTTCCCTCATGCCGGTTTTTTCCACAACATGTCAACGGATGATCAGCTTCGGTCAGTCGCAGTTTTATTTGTACAATATTAATGCTAGCTAGCTAGTAGCTAGTAGCATTAGTGTTTATATATACTATATATCATGGTCATGGATATATAATTAAGTGTTGGTGTACGTATGTACATGCAGTCGTCACAGGAGACTTGTGAGCCTGTTTCTGAAGAACGCCAAGGAGATGATTAGTGAAAATGGTGAGATTCATATATCGCACAAGACCAATGGTTTCCACGCCGACTTTAAATTGGAGAACATTGCTTCTTCGCATGGGCTTAGGCTTATTCAGGCTGTCAAATTTAAATCCTCTCATTATCCAGGGTACAACACCAAGTACGGATACGGGGGTGATGGTAACTTCGATTGGAACCCAAGCAAAACCTTCAAATTCGGCCTTAAAACAAGGGGATGACTTTAATTTACAAATGTTTTAACACAGTACTGGACTGTTTTTATTTTGTTCATGTTATGACGTTTGGACTATCCTTGGATGTATTTCAAGTGTTGTATTAACTTCAATTGCTTCAAGCAAACTTTCAAGCTCGACCTTAATTAAATCGGTCCCAAACTTTTGATGGGTTATTTTATCTCTTAAACAACAAAAGGTTTAACTATATGTCGTGCTATGACTTTAGTGTTGTACATTTTGTAGCTAAATGTTTTTTGATTTGAAACAAAATAAAAATATAACGTATGAGTTCGTGTCCAATTTTTCATGCTTGTCTTGCCATGTTATTGGAATCTTGAGATCCGTGCAAGAAGATGAAAAAATGAAGACAAAAATTTGTAGAGATGGTAGGTTGAAGAAAAGATATGGTATGAAAATTGACATGAAAATGTAGTATTTTTATATAGGTTAATCGATGTAATAAAAAAAATATATTGAAAGTGTCGTTGGCACTAGCACCGCTACTAACCAATCTCAAATTTTAATTTTTTGAAAGTTTTAATTTCAACATTTGCATCGGCAAAAAGAAGAATTAAATATAAAATTATAAAATAAAACTAACAATTAACAAAACAAAATACTTAACAAATTTTTTTTCTACATATGCTTATTTGACAGAGAACAATGCACAATTACCAATTATTTTCTCCAAAATAAGATATTAACAACGAATAAACTTAGGATTTCAAAATTATTGGGAAACGACAAATTAATGTTTCACAATTCATACTTAATTACATATGAGTAGAGACAAATTTTGATTTAGGGTTGAAGTTGGTAATTTGAATTAATGCACGAGATAAAATTATTTAATTTTCTAGTTTTATTTTCTGGGATGAGCTTAGAGCATCCACAACAGATATTGAGTTAGACCCCAGATCTATCGTCTAGAAGCATGATTTTAATGATTGGTGGTATTGAGTAAGATATTGGTAAAAATTTCCACTACGGGCATTGAGTTAGATAACGATATCTATAATCATTGGCAATGATTGAGTAGATTTTATTTTATTTTATTTTTATTTTTAATAAATAACATAAAAAATACTTAATTAAATTCAAAAATTAAGAAATGACAATTTTATTCAATTAAAAAAAATAAAAACATGCACTAATTAATAAAATAAAAATACAATAATTAAGAAAATAAAATTACAATAATTAAGAAAAAAAAATAGGACAACTACTTCCACTCAAATTATTTTGCAAGTTTGGCGCAGACTCTTTGGTGCGCCGCCAATTGACTGGAATAAACTCCGACGTGTCTCGGGTGTAGACTGAGTACGCCCACCTCTCCCTCGCTTCAGCCCTCTCCGCCGTCAAATTTTGGCTGCGGATGCCAACTCTGCCCTCGTCGCCTCCTTTGCCACCGCCTTGCCCTTCCTCGCTTTCTTGAAAGCTTTTCACTCATTCGGGGTGAAGTTGCATCATGTTTGCATCGCTCGCGGATGTGTTGCCGCTAGCAGATGAAGTATAGTCGCCGACTTCATTATCCTCGTCCGCTTTGGAGCTGTTGGTGTCGCCGGATTGGCAAAACTCGGGATATTCTTCAAGAGATCCCACGCTGCCCTATAGGGGAAGCGGCTCCGGAACTCGGCGGAGTATTGATCTTCGGCCATTGTGTAAAGATCGAGGTCGTTCTGGCCGCTTCTGAGAACCCCGTCTACGGGGGAAATTGGGAGTACCCCGGAGACTGCGAGAACCCCGTCGACGGGGGGAATTGGGAGAACTCCAGCGATTGCGAGAAAGGTGCAAACCCGACAGCCGGAGAGTATTGGATGAAATCGGGAGAAGGGGGAAATTTGGAGTTTGGATTCGGTAGATTTGAACTGTAATACTCCCTGTACCACAAATTGAACTCGTTTTCACTCATTTTTTTTGCACGAAAAAAAAAAATATTTGAAGATTGAAATTGAAGAAGAAAGAAATTGGGATGAAGATTGGATATTGGTGTGGAGAATGAATGGGATGAAGGTGTATTTATAGTGGATTTTGTAGGAAAATTTTTGAATATTTTTTTTAATCAGAAAATAAAAAGTAAAAAAAAATTAGTCGGACCAATGGGGATATACCACGTGTCCCCATTCCGCTGCCTCGCCGGTATCGAATGTGGTATCACAAAAACGATACCAACCCATCGCTAACGATATTGACGACAACCACACCGACGCTCGATACTGCCGGTATCGAGGGAGGCAATATCGAGGGGGATCGACACGGGTTTAGATACCGGTGATCGATCCTTGGTGCAAATGCTCTTATTCAAAAGTTGTTTTTTTTTTTTTCGGCTTAAGTTAACTCATGTTATGGATGAAATTGTGTTGAGATTACAAATCCAAAATAAAGATTAAGGTTCAATTTATTTATAAAACTTTTAATAAAAATTAGTTATGAGAGATATAACAATCGAAGGACTAAAATTAGTAATTATAATATTTTTTAAAAATATCAAATAATAGCACTTCTAGACATATTTTACCATTCATCTATTTCTAGTGAAATGGTAAAATAATTTCTCACCTTTTTCCAAATTCTAGTTTAAAACCAAACCTTTTATGTTTTGCCAAAAAAAAAAATCTCCACCTTTTAATTTTTCTTAATGTTCTCCCACATCCAATTTTTTCCTCAAATTAAAGCTGAATTGGACTCCGAAAATGCTTACACGGCGTTGTGAGTGATTTCTCAAATTATCTTCCAGTTTCTCAAGTAACGGACGCTCGAAAAAGAGAGAAAAAGTTGGAAAAAATGAGAAAATTATAGTCTGAAATCGATCTGTGTCTTAAATCGTATACATATAAGCGTTAGTTTGTCATGTGAGCATTTCGGCATCTAATGCAGCTTCAATTTGGGATTAAAAGGTGAAGCTTTTTTTTGCAAAATTTAAAAGGTTTGATTTAAACCAGAAGTTGAAAAAAAGTTGGGAATTATTTTGCACTTTGACCTCTATTTTCTATAGATTTCATTTTTGTATCTCTCTCTCTCTCTCTCTCTCTCTCTCTCTCTCTCTCTCTCAATTTGAGGCCACACCCACAAACCTTATTCTGCTTCCTACAAGTTTTCAGAGAATGACAACGCTGACGAAATCTAACGATCTCGACCTTCTTCAATGAGCAACCTATCTACAACCACTTGCCTACCACGAGGCAACCGTCAACACTAAAAAATCCGACCAGGACTTACAAATGCCACTGCAAATTCATTATCAATCCACATCCCTGTCATTGTTGCCATCGTACATCCTTCCTTGTTCATCTTCATCCTTGTTACGATTCAAGCAGCCTATCCTTATCGTCGTCTCCATTGGTTATCCCTCTGTTCACATGAAAAATATGGAAATTTACATGAAAAATTTGTGAAATCACATTATAATTTATATGGCTTCATATCTAATTCGAATTCACATGAAAAATAACGGGAATTCACTTGAAGAAAATGGGAATTCACATGAAAAGTAATGTGAAATCACATAATAATTTGTATGGTTTCATATCTAATTCGAATTCACACAAATGAAAATTTACATGAAAAATGTGAATTTTAATATGTCAATTCATTGCCTGAAGGGAGACGACGACAACTAGGCAGGTGAGTTGGCGATAACGACTTTGAAGGAGTACGTTGCCATAGGGGTTCTTAAAGGAGAAAACGACGAGAAAACATTTGCGGCAACGGTGAAGTGCTTTCTTCTGTAAGTTGAAAAGATCTAGAGAGAAAAACGGAGGAGGAAAAAATGAGAGAAAGTGAGTTCTTTTGTCAGAATACGTGGATAGAAAAATAGAGAGGGGAGAAAGAGAGTGATGTGAGAGAAAATAAAATAATATTATATTTAATAATGAAAGGTAAAAAAGACTGAAATTGCTATTGTTTATCTTTTTGAAAAATTTTGCTATAATTTGTACTCCCTCCGTCCATAAATCAAATCCACATTTGGGTTCCGACACGGAAAATAATAAAGTTGATAAAGTTGTTTTGAGTGGGGTAAAAGTTAAAATGTAGAGGTAGTAAGATAATGATAAAAAAAATAGTGGTAATGAAAAAAAAATAGTTGTATTGACCAAAAAGTAGGAATAAAGTTGTTGTGATGACCTAAAAGTGGGAATAAAATTGTTGTGAGGTGGGACCATCAATGATACAGGATAGTAAATAAAGAGAAAGTAGGGGGTATAGTTATATAAAAAGGTAAATAGGGATTTGATTCATGGACAAAAAAATATTGGTAAGTAGGGATTTAATTCGTGGACAGAGGGAGTAATATTTTCTTTTCCTAGAATCATTAGAATCCAAACGGTATGTCATTTTTTTACCACTCTGCCCGTCCTGCAGCACATTTCCATATGCACTTTCAATATTTTTTTTTTCATGATAATGTATTTTATATATAAGGGGTAAGGTGCTATATACCCCTTAAGGTTTCATGTGATGGGCAATTACACCCCCATCGTTTGTTTTTGGGCAATTTGCTCCCTACCATTGCTAAATAGGTGCTATTAAGTTCACCCTATTGACGGATGTTAAAATCGCCGTTATTTTTGTTTAACCGTCCATTTTATAGTTTGCTTATCTAAATCCATTTTTCAATATGGAAATAATCAGTGCAATACTTATCAGGTCCATCACACTTCCGTATAAAATAAATTCTACGTATATCAACTTCATACCTTTTTTACCGTAATGCTATCCGATTTTTCTGCCGGAAGTTTTAAGGACCTCGTCCAACCACACGATCGCAACCTATGGTTTCCAGCCGCAGAATTCTTCAACAGCACCCAGCACAGCCTTCGCTCGTTTCCTACTTGAGGCGTAGGGTGCTCGGTCGATACACAAATAAGATCTTAAATATTGGAAGGGATGAGCAAAAGTCCAGATCTTTATTTAGGAATTATATAAAACTTATTACAACATAAGTATATCTCCTTTAGGGAGGAGACATACTTGTTTAGCTACCTATGGTAGCGGGATTTGGATACATTAGAAAAGAAAAGAACTATGCTAGAATTATTTTGGATGAAACAAAGAGTATTTTTTGGTTGTGTAGGTTTTCGATGATCCTTCTGCCTCAACTTCTGCTTGCTTAAATAGAGGCATATGGAACCTCTACCACTTCCTTATTGCCTTGAATTCTTTATCATTGGCTGTTTTTCTTCACGTGAAGAGGGTCCGACCATTATTATATGAGGACATCTGATCTCTCATGCCACTGGTTTACCCTGTCTTCTATGATTGAACGAAGACAACCATCTTTCGGTGAAGATAATATCTCGTGACTGGTAGATCACTACTTTAAAGTAGTGGTCTTTCTCCTGTATTTTTACCCATTTGTAGTTTAGTGGGTAATACTTGTTCATCCACCCACCGATGTCGCTTTCTTTTGGGTGAGTGGTCTTCCAGCGCAGAGTGACATAACTCTTTTACCTCGAGTTAGGAATCTACTTTTTTTCCAAGGCCCTCGGCATCCTTGCCTTTGGCATCTCCTTACGCTCTGCGTATTCGTCGGAACGAGCCTTCTGTTTCTTTCTTTTGAGATGAAAGCCTTTTCCGAACTCTGGCTCCTTCTGATTCGGACACTCCGAGCAGACGTGCTCAGACCAATGCCCAAAATGATCCATGTTGCAATATTTGCAATGAGTCTCCTTGCTCCCTGCAATCCTGTTTTCCCAAAGCAATGTTCTCTTTCTTTCGAAAGCTTCCTCTGCATATTTGATTGATTTTCCTGTCATGGTGTTTAACAGGAAAGATCCATTCACTGAATTCTGAAAGAATTTGAATGGAAAATTGACTTTATCCATCTCCGTGAGACAGACCCATAGACCCCATGCTCTTCTGGTAGAGATGAGATTCTCTAGCATATTTGAGACTAGTGTAGTCCCTTCTTCCATTGGTTCCTTGATTCATCCCAAGGCATTGGTATCAGGTCTCTGAGCCTTATATAATGAAAGACTTCATGATTACCTTTTCCTGCTGGTTCTGGAGCTGCACTGATGAAATATAACTCCAGTATATCTCCTCGGCTAAGCGATGAATTGTTAAACCAGACATCATACACAGCTTCTTGGATCCATTTTGGTCGACCCTTGATCTCCGTGAATGATGGTGATGTAGTATAAACTGAGGCTAATGCCCCAAAATCATACCACCTTCTGATTTTGTGTGAATCAGCGGCTGACATCGTCCACACTCGAGGATTTTTTCTCTAAAACACCAACCTTTATTTTTTCTGAGTTGATATTTCTCCTGGCAACAAGCTTCTCCTAATTAGATTGATAAACCTGCCATGGAGAAGAAACTTCAATTTTGTCAGTATTAATCTTAGAAGTGTCAGTCATTAGCCTAAGATTAATCTTTCCCTCTTTAACCCCAGAGGTGCTGGGTTGACATGAAACTTCAAGGTGTGACTCCTGAAGCTCATTTTTTCTTTGGGCCAATGGTTCCGAAGAAACCACCAACTTAGGACTTGGGCAAAGGGTATTAGAATCCCCTGTTACAGGTTTAGAGCCCTGTACTTGAAACTCTCCTTTTTCCAAAGGTTTTTTGGAAGCCCGGAGGAGGGCCAGTTGCATTGCTTCCCAGAGTTGACACTGAGTAAGCAAGCATGCCTGTATTTTGCTAGTAACTTTTGTCTCATCAGCAGATTGCAATCTTCCGCTTGTTTAGCATGAAGAACGCACTCGTTCCATTCCTCAAAAAGCAATTCCATTGTCTCTAAAATGCATTTGGGTTGTCAGGATGGATCTCGCTTTAGTAAGCTCCATCTCTCGTCAAAAAATCTGCAAGAACATTTTCATGAGATTTTATAATGACAATATCAAAAATATAATATTGGCATTCAGCCTGCCATCTAAGTAATCTAGCTTTTTTAGGCTTAGATTCCATCTTGTTCATTAAGAAAGCTTTAACCTGTGTGTTATCAACTTTCAAAGTAAATTTCTTTGCTTATAAAAATAAAGGCCATTTTTTAAACGTCTTTCGTACTGCAAAGAACTCTTTCTCGTTGATATGCCATCTCACAGCATCGCTTTTTAGGGAATAAACCACTGGAATATCTACATGGTTTTTCTCCATTGGGAGTGATTTTTGTTAAGACTGCTACCCACCAATAATCACTTGCATCTGTGTACAGGACCAGATCATATTCGTCCTGTGGTATTGAGAGTTTTGGGAGATTTCTGCAAACCTCTTTTAGTTCTCTCATTCATTCTTTATGTTCATTTGTCCAGATGAACGGAACATCTTTCTTCAGCAAGGGACTGAAAACCTTCTTGTACTTTGCAAGGTTCTTAATAAATGCTCCTGCAAAGTTAACAACCCCTAAGAAACTTTGGAGTTGTTTTTTCTCTTTCAGATCTTCAGGAAAGTCTTGGATTTTTTGTACAATATGATCCTGCAACACAATTCCTGATTCATCAATCTCAATACCCAGAAATTCAATTTTCCTGGTAGCAATGACTGCCTTCTTTTCGGACAGTACAAGGCCTTCTTTATGACAAACATCGGCAAATATGTCTAGATGTTTGACATGTTCATCCATATCTTTTGATGCTATTAAAATATCATCAATATAGACAAACATAAAAGAAAAATAATATTTGAAAAGATTATTCATCTTCCTCTGAAATATTTGAGGTGCATTGGCTAACCCCATTGGCATCACGATCCAAACATAATGCCTTTGTAGAGTAGAGAAAGCTGTAAACTTTCTGCTGTTTTCTTCCATACAAATCTGGTAGAAACCTGACTTGCAATCAAACTTAGAAAAAACCTTAGCATTCCTAATGCAATTAATAAGGTGTTCCCTATTTGGGATAAAGTATCCATCGAACTCCAGAATATCATTAATCCCTTTATAATTGATGACAAGTCTGCGTTTACCTCGTTTGATCTCGCCATGATTTCTTACCAGAAATCCCGGACTACTGTAAGGCGAATTCCCTGGTTCGATCAGTCCTAAATCAAGGTGTTCCTTGATTATCTCCTTCATATCTTGTTGTTCTGTGAGATTCATCAGGATTGGTCTATATCGAACAAACTCATACTCCTTGCCTGGTTTCACCTTCAAGGTTGCTTTTAGTCCGTTCTTATCCCACCATGCCAAAGGATTCTTACTATAAGTTCTTCTGATCTTCCTTTTAACATCTGCTAAGGACACATGTGTTTCTTCCCTAATATCTTGGTTAGATATTAAGGATACTTTAAGGACCTGGATTTCTTCTTCCGTGAGATCTTCATCTCTGATGCAGCTTAGAACTGCTTCGTTGAATCGTCTCTGATCCTTCATTTTTGGGTGTCGAAGTTTTCTTTCATCACCACGCTTGCTACGAAAAGCCAGTGACATTTATCTGTTGAACTCCCCTCGCAACCTTTGGACAATGATTTTATGATCACAATTGGTTGTGAACACCAATCGTCGTCTCTCATTATCCTGAGTATATCTTTTGAACATCTGTAGGAAATTGTTTCCCAACAGAATGTCTGCACAAGTATCATGGAAATAGATTGGTGGAGTCTTCACCTTATATCATGGTGTATCTCATTCTACTCCAATCAAAATTTTCGTTTTTTTTACTCCTTTTGATAAGAGTAAAATCTTCTTTGAGAAATCTCGTCTGGCAATACGAGGTAGATCATCTTCCACTTCATCTGGGAACACTCCTTATTTCATTGTGCAGATTCCTGCACCTGAATCAATATAAGTAGCAAAATATTCTGCTTTATATTTTTCATATAACATCCCAACAGAGATGTATATGGAGAATGGACTTGTCATTCGATTAATAATAATATATCATTAACCATAATCTATACTCCTTTCTCCTTTTTCCTCCAAGGCTTGTATTTTTCAAGAAAATCAAGTCCCAATACCAAGGTGTCTGGTTCTCGTCCAACTCTTCCTTTGATCTCCAACATGATTCCCCCAATTTCAACAGTTCCTCGGTAGTGGTTGATCTTTGGCTGCTGTAGATAGTTAAGACATTACAAAGAAAGTTGGTTTCCCACCTTATAGTGTCAAATCTAACTGTAACTCCCCTCCATCCTTCAGGGCATTGCAGATTCACTGCCACCTTTCTGCTCCGAGATGTCTGAAAATGAGAATCTTGGATTAGATATCTTCCAAGTGGTTGTGACATAATTCTGTCACCTTGGAAAGATAATCTTCATGTACTTAATCTGAGGCTTTGATCATGCCTCATGACTTCTTTTTCTCTAATTTGAATGTCAGCCTCCCTTAATCGAGGGATTTCCATTCTATCAGGACAAACTGCCGTTGTCACCTTCTTGAATATATCTGGTATCTCAATAAATTGCTTTTCCAGAAATAACTCGGTATGATGGAGTTGGAAAGCGCATATGACACCTGATATGTAATAGAGTAAGGTCTATTTCCATCTTCCAATAGATCCTTACGCTTGAAATCCCAACCACCTGCCCAGCACAAAGATTTCCTGCAATCGTTCCCATAACGGAATCTTTTAGACTTCTGATTTTCCACCTTTGTATTAGGGCTGAAATCTATGTTTTTTACATCTTTTCAGCCTTGGTGGTTCCCCTCCAATGATCGTTGGGAGATCATTATCATCACAACATAGAGGAGTTACTTTGTTGAACCTCCTCAACTTCTTCATATTTCTCAAAGTCGTGGCTTGCTGACACCACTTTGAGAGCTTTTGATGTACATATGTTATCGAGATCTCCTGGTTTGTAATATCGGATTAACATCTCCTTCCATGGGCTTGGAAATTTCAGGAAGAAAATTTCCATTGCGATCCTTTCATCAGCCTTTGATTGGTGCTGATAAAGGGTGAAGAGCTGCAGAAATTTGTTGAGCACTTGTTGATTTAAGACTGCAAGTCTTAAATTATACAATGTCATCAAGTATTTCTTCTTTTTCTCTTCATCATATCCTTCAAAATATCCTTCTCCAAGGAAATGATTTTTGATGAGCATCGCCATATTTTTAATCATTTCGGTGAAGGAATTGATGTCGGCGAAGCATAGACGTTTGGTTTCCATCGGAATACCTTCCCATGCTATCTTCACCACTCCTGCGAGACTTGTCTCAAAGATTTTAATAAATCCGTCTTTGTCAAGATTGAGCGTTGCTGCTGCGATCTTTATGGCTGAAGCCCATTCATCTATTACAGATTCTCGATCTATGAAGTTGACTTCATCTATATCGAGCATCACTCGGTATGGATGAATAGGATCCAAGGTCACCTTCCCAACATGTGTATCATGTAGTCTAGGTTGCCTTCTCCTTGTCTTTCTGACCGTCATGTGGGCATCATCTGGTGTAACTGGATTAAATCTTGCTCCGGCATGATAGTCACGAGCATCTCTCATATGCTCTTCATGGGTTTGTTGCCTCTCTGGGATTACCATCTGTAGTCCTTGTTGTCCCTGAGCTGCAATGAACTGATGGTCATGCTGATTCATTTTCAGATCGATCACTTTTAGATTGACAAAGGATTCTGCCAACTCTTGTAGATCTTCAAGATTGAGTCTTTTGGGGTGATTCATGATTTTTCACCTCGAAGCATTCTTGCAAGAGCTTCACTTCGTGGATCCTTCTTTCCTTCTTCCACCGTTGTTGGATAGGTGGGTTCATTGATAAAAGGATTTCTTCTGAGTCGACCGGAACGGGGTTGCTGCTTCAATTTTTCAATTCAAGTTTGGATATCGGTGATGATATTTTGATTTCATCCTGAACTTTTGATATTTTGTATAGATCTCGAGGTACTCCATAGAGACCATTGCCATAATGTTGTACCATCTTTTGTATTTCCCTTAGATCCTCTGAAATTTTTGAGGAATTTGGGGCAATATCTCAAAAGTCGGGAACATTGGCTATTCTCTTGTCTTTCTGGAATTGTTGAGCCATCAACTATGAAATTGATGTTCCTGGTTCATCAGTATTGTCAATGCATCTGTGAGATAAGCATTAACAAAGAGACGTCGTCGACTCTTTTCTTTATTTTGATGACTGCAGATAATATCTTCGTCATTCGCTTTGATTTAAGCGTTCCTCCCAGTAGGCCATGTAAACCATCTTGTAACACTCGCATCTCGGACAGTTGTCCGGATCCATGTAAACTTAGATGCCTCATCTGTTAGGAATAATACTCATATTAAATAATAAATTAAATATAATTCCTAAATAAACCTAGGGCTCTGATACTATTTTGAAAGTATGGGTATTTAAGCAAAGTGCATATAAAATAGAAGTTTACATTATAGAAGGGTTTTTAGATAAAATTTAAATATCATTACGGAGGCTAACCTTCCATTAGAGTTTGGACTTTTCTGCACTAAAATCAAAATGTTGAGAGTGTAATTGCACTAATTCGAACGTTGAGGTCCTATATGCTTTGTACCTCAAACCTTGGGGTGCAAATTGCACCTTGTCCCTATATGTAATCATAGTGTATATTAACAATTGCAATACGTTTTACATACTATAATAATATTTTCAAGCATAAAACTAAAAAATAATTATCTTTAACAATAATCCCAAATTAATAAAGATAAATAATTCAAATTGATTCCTAGTTGCTAGCAAATTTTTCTTATTTAACTAGCACATTTGCTCAACAAAAAAAAAGTTCTCTTCCCCTTAAAACATACTTCCTCCGCCCCGTCGAATACGACCTGTTCATATGAGCATAGAGACTAAGAAAAAAAAAGTATTGGATATAAAGAGAGTGTTGAGTGTAGTGTGAATGCAATATTATAATGCTAATGAAGTTATAATAGATGAGATGATGGATAATGTGTAGTAGGAGTAGGTTAGTAGGGTTTAGATGGGATGGTGGACCACATGTAGTGTGAATGCAATATTTTATAATCCTAAATACACACTAATTGTTTCCTTTAAAGGAAATAGGCCAAGTATAGTGGGATGTCCCAAAACGGAAAACAGGCCGTATTCGGTGGGACGGAAGGAGTATATACTTTTTCTTAGGCTCCCAAAAACAAGCACTTTCCATTTCTAGACAATAAATACTCTACACATTTATTGTTATCTATTACTGTCTGTCTTTCAACTTTTTTTACGCCATTTCAAATCGGATTTTCCACACCATTTCGCGTTTCATTATCTCTCTTTCCATTAGTTGAACGATATGTGACATCGACTAGAGTTTATTCCATCCAAATAGGATATATAATTATCTTAAAATATTCAAATGTAAAAAATTCGACGAAAGATATAGAGGATGAAACACAATAAGGAGTAGAGAATCCGAGTTAACACAATTTACCAAGCATGGCCCACTATTATTTAAGCATTTATCATTATTAGCTAATACTATTACTACAATAAATTGAGATAATTTCTTCATTCACAATATCCACTCTTGTAATTTCTTAAAATCCATGTCATGGTCAACTATACGAACATTTGGGGCATAGAGAGTGTATACTACTCCTTCCGTTCCATTGACAATGACTTTTTTTTTCTTGTTTGTCCCGTTTATAATATTCTCTTTCTAAAAATAGAAACAATTAACTATTTAAAATTGGTGGGATCTACATCTTTAAATCTTTTACATCTACTCCTTAAGAGCACCCACAGCAGGGGTCGATCCGCCGGGATCGACCTCCCCACTCGACTCACTTCTCCCTATCCCAGTGAGTCGACACTACTGTGGATCGCTCGACACCGCGGGATCGATGAGGGGTGTCGTAGCCGGTGTCGTTAAATCGACACCCCTCTAGACCTCAACACGCAGCTCCTTGGGTGTGTCCCCATTGCTCCTAATTTTTTTTTCTGATTAAAAAAAGTTAAATATTTTATTTTCCAACGGTATACACCCCAAATCCCCTATAAATACTCCTTTAATATATTCATTCTTCACACCAAAATCCACTCTCCATCCCAATTTCTTTCTTCTTCAATTTCCATCTTCAATTCTTAATTTTTGTGCAAAAAAAAAAAAAAAATGAGTGACAACGAGAATCAGTCTGTGCGAGTATATTTACGCGAGACATGACCGACATGACTCCGTCTGTTTTGGAGGCGCACCTAAAAGTTTGTGCCGAACTCGCAAAAAAATATGGTTGGGAGTAGTTACTTTAAGTTTTTTTTCTTAATTATTGTATGTTTTAATATTTTGGGGAAGTATGTTTTAAAATTTTAATTCAATAAAATTGTTGTTTTTCAATTTAAGTATTTTTAATATTATTTATTAGAGACAATTTATGAAATACTCATAATGAGGATTAAAATCCAATATATAGCCACTTTTTAAAAAAATACAAATTCTAGCCATTTTTTTGAATTTGGGACAACAATACCCTTAATGAAAGGTGCGCGGGTCGGATCTGATCGGATCAGTTGGCACTTTGGCACTAATATGGTTATTAGTGCCAAAGTACCAAAGTATTTTTTTTGTGATTTCTGTTGGTACTTTGGCACTAATATATGATCATTAGTGCCAAAGTACCAAGTTACGTAGTTTTTTTTTTGTGCTTTCTATTGGTACTTTGGCACTAATATATGGTTATTAGTGCCAAAGTACCAAGTTACGTAGTTTTTTTGTGCTTTTTGTTGGTACTTTGGCACTAATATGGTCATTAGTGCCAAAATACCAAATTTTCACTATCATTACATTTCGTCACGACAATGTCTATTTTTGAACATGACAAGTTATGCTACTCCAATTTTGCGACTCCGCCTTCGGCTCCTATTTGACGGTTCCGCCTTCGCTCCGATTACTATTATAAGGATAATCGTCGGGCGACAATTTGGATTTCTTCGGCTCGCTCTGAGACCTTTGGCTCCCCACGTTCAGATCTTGATCAAAGAAGAAGCGACAAACAAAAAAACGAAGAAGCAAATAAAAAACGGAGTACCAAATCACTTAGTATTTTTTTTGTGCTTTCAGTTGGTATTTTGGCACTAATATGGTCATTAGTGCTAAAGTATCAAGTTACGTAGTTTTTTTTGTGATTTCTGTTGGTACTTTGGCACTAATATGATCATTAGTGCCAAAGTACCAAGTTACCTAGTTTTTTTTGTGCTTTCTGTTGGTACTTTGGCACTAATATAGTCATTAGTGCCAAAGTACCAAATTACAACAGATCAAAATTTACACTCAATTACAACTCGTAATCATAAATAAAAGATGAAATCAGATCTATCACTCGTAATCTTACATGAGTCAAGACCACTGTTTACTCATTTGAGACTTATTCAACAGAAGTGAAAACCTTCCTTGGCATAGATTTGATTGTTGTATAGAATAAAAAAGAAAAATACTGGTATCGCAAAATGGGTGTTTTTTGGGCATAATTAGCGGATATGAGCACTCGGTGATGGAAGGAGATACTCCCTCCGTCCATTAATTATGTACCCATTTGGTGCTGGCACAGAGTGAGAAAAGCTGATAAAGTGAAGTTGGTGGGATAAAGTTGTTTTTGAGTGGTAGTGATAAAGTAGTAGTTAGTGGAATAAAGGTTGTTAGTGGTGGGCCCATAGTGAAAAAGGTAGTGATAAAGTGGTAGTTAGTGGAATAAAAGTGTGGGTCCAAGTGGCAAAGGGTAGAAAATAACATGAATTAGTATGGGTAAATGGGTACTTTTATACAAATGGGTACAGAATTAATGGACAGATAAAATGGGACAAGTGGGTACAGAATTAATGGACGGAGGGAGTATATATGTATCCTTTATAATGAAACTTTTCCCCCAAAATGAAATCAATAAACAACAAAAACAAAAAGGCCTAGACTAATTCCAATTTCATAGTTGCAACGCACTAAGCTCATACTCAAAAGCAATAACCTCCGTAATTTTGCAGTAGTGATATTTGTATACTCTGCATATGTGCTCAATCAATTGCAGCACCACCAAAACTCATTCCCTCCGCCGAATAAATCCCAAATTGTCGTCGAGAGTGAAGTCATAGAAAAAAGTGACGCAGTGCTGGCGGCGGATCAACGGCGAGGCCAGTTTCCGGAGCACAGAGTCGTCGCTTCAGCACCAGCATAGGCGGTGGCAGCGGCGGGATCACTGATGGGTGAATTAGAGAGAGAAAGCGGGGAGAGAGAGGGGGACAGAGAAAGAGTGTGGGAAACGAAAACGGGTCATGAAAGATAAGGATATTTAGGTCCCAATTTTTAAAAAGTGAGTATAATTTGTGCAAATTAAAAAGGTGAGCTATATATTGGGTTGTAATCCCCAAAGTGGGTATTTCACTATATAATCTCTATTTATTACAAATACCAAAAAAAAATAACAAAATAAAATCCATTCAATCATTGTCATGATTATAGACCCCAAGGTCTACATATCAACCCCATTATCTAATTTTCTACCAGAGTCTATCCAATCATTAGGACCCTACCAAAATTATACTTCTCGATGATAGACCCGAGGTCTAAAAAACAACCGTAGTGGATGCTCTAATAAATGTTTTAAAAAATACTCCCTCCGTTCATGAATAAGAGTCCTATTGTGGGCTGGGCACAAAGATTAATAAAGCTGAAAAAGTGGCTTGTAGGTGTAAAAGTTAAAGTGTATGGGTATTGTTAGTAAAGGTATTTATATTGTTAATCCTTATTTAAGTTAGACATGCTTTTTAAAGAAGAAAGTGAATGTCTTCCATTTAATTTCTTTTAATGTGACTAACTTATTTTAATTTTGTCGCATGATTTTCTTCTTTATTGTTTACAGGTTTTTTTCTCTCTATTGTTTAGAATTTTTATTTCAATGTCCATTTATATTCGAAATTTGTTGAACAATTTATTTGAATATTTGTTTATTATTTTTTCCCTATTGTTTACACATTTTTCTGGAATTTCGTACAGGTTTCTTCTTTTATTATGTTTTTTTCGAACTTGTGCATAAATAGCATTAATAAACAATGAATTAATTGCAACAATATATAAACATAAAATCTGAAATTCATTAAATAAAATATGAAATCCTGTTACAGGGAAAAAAAAACTGTACATGGAGGGAATGAAAATACAGAAAATGAGAGGGAAACTGTACAAGGAGGGGAATGTGAGATTTTCCACTTAAATTCTAAAAGGGAAGGAAGTTCTTCACTTAACCCAAGAAAGTGCCTATTTAAACCTCAAAATACCATTACAAAGCATTCATTACAACTCAAGGAGTGCAGTAAATACACAAAACAGCCACATAATCCTTAAATATGGTAGATGCAAGAGGGAGGCTGAATTTGAGAGATGAAGAGAGAAATCTCATCGCCCAATGGCTTCTCCAAAACAGTCACAACAATGAACTTCGATATGGCGCCAAAAAAAGAAGCATCTATCCTATTCCATGTTGATCAAAGAACTATTTTTCGCATTTGGAAGGCTGTACAGTCACAAAAAACTCAACACAAAGTTGTGCATGTAGTGTCAATGAAGAAAGGATGCAAACATGTATCAAGACAGAAAATTCTGGATGAAGATAAGGTCAGAAATCTTTCATTTCAAGATAGAACCAGTATAAGAAAGCTTTCATCATCCCTTAGGAGTTAGTGTGGGGCTAACCCATAGATGGATTAAGGGCAAACAGCTCAAAGCACACACAAGTGGCATCAAACCTTTCCTGACAGAACCAAACAAGATAGCTCGGCTGAAAATGGAGCCTAAGCATGTTAAGTTGCATCTCACAGAATGGGAGAATCAAATTTCAGTCAATGTATAATATTATTCATGTGGATGAGAAGTGGTTTAACCTCACAAAAACATCATAGAGGTATTATGTGTTGGCATATGAAGAAGGCCCTCACATAACATGCAAATCAAAGACTCACATTGCAAAAATAATGTTTACAGACAGATGCATGTAGTCTCCGCTTTTGTTATTAATGAAAATGTTTGCATCATTGACTCTTTTTAATGCATAAACCTCCAAAACTAAGTTAATTTAACCTAGTGGTGGCCTTGCAACAACACACTATCAATAAACAGCCAACATATCACCAATTCAGCACACCACAAACAAGGGCATCATCATGTTATTATAATTAGTCAGTAGGAGCAAACCAAGGGCAGTATCATGTTCTTTCCAGAAGGCAACAAGAATGTAGAAATTCAGCAAACCAAGTGCAGTATCATGTTCTTTCCAGAAGGCAACAACACTGCAGAAATAAAACACACCAAGTGCAGTATCATGCTCTTTCAAGCTTGCAACAAGATTTCAAACATAAAACAAAGCAAGTGCAACATCATACTCTTTCACAAACGCAGCAAATTTTCTGAAAAAAATCACACCAAATGCAGCATCATACTCTTTTAGAGAGTCATCGAGTTTTGAAAAAAATAATCATCATCGAATTTTTAGAGAGTCAGCATCACACCAAGTGCAGCATCGTGTTCTTTAATGGAAGGAAACAGAAGAGTCTGATTGGGGAAAAGCCTCAATACACTAAGGCAATAGTCCTCAAGTATCTGCAGATGGATTTCTTCGCCCAAACGAGCTGATTTTCGTGGCCGAAGATCATCATCGACAGTGGATCTCTTGGCAGCAACCTATGCCTCCATTTCTTCCCTTTTGATCCTTGTTTTTGCCATCTTGGACTGAAGAAATGAGTAAGGTTCATCCGACACCGTCGACGGCGGCATCGAGTCCAAGAAGGTTTCAGCCACCACAGTCGACGAGAGATCGTCGAATCCACCCAAGTTAACCGGAGATTCAGACGGTGGCATCGACTCAAAGCAAGTGTCAGCCACCACAGTCGATGAGAGATCGCCAAATCCATCCAAGTTAACCGGAGATTCAGACGGCGGCATCGAGTCAAAGCAAGTGTCAGCCACCACCGTCGACGAGAGATCGGTGAATCCACCAAATTTCAACGGAGATTCAGACAGCAACATCGAGTCGAAAACAGTTTCAGCCACCACTGTCGAAGAAAGATCGGCGGGCAAATCTGGAGAGGGGAGGTGAGAGGAGTCAAGCAATGGATTGGGGAAATCGAAAGAAGGTAAATGAGAGGAATCAGACCCATTTTCTCTCGATTCACCACACAAATTGGGGAAATCAGGAGATGGGCACAGAGATGAGGCAGTCATTGCGAGAGAGAGAGAGAGAGAGAGAGAGAGAGAGAGAGTAGATCTAGGGTTTGAGAGAGTGATTTGGAGAAGACGGTGAAATGTAGGGTTTGGGAGTGAGAATCAGAGAGAGAGAAACCGATATTGGGTATGGTAGGTGAGTGTTGTTTTTTTTATTTTTATTTTATTGGATTATTATTAGGGTTTAATTAGAGATATCATTAGTGGGTTAATTAATTGATTTAATTGAAATGAGGTTGGTCCATCAATGGCAAGGGGTAGTAATATTAGAAGAATAAAAAGGGTAGTTGTGTCCAAAAAGCAGAGTAGGACTCTTATTCGCGAATATTTGAAAATGGGTAAGTAGGACTCTTATTCGCGAATGGAAGGAGTAAGAAACATTATCAATAGAACAGAGCCATTATTAATAAAAGAAAATACCCTCTCCGTTAACGAAATGATGCCATATTTCATCTCTTATTTATGTTCACCAAATAATGTCCTGTTTCGTTATTTTTACCAATATACCTTCGTTACTTTATTAAAATCACTACCCTTTGTCATTGATGACCCCGCCTCACATCAACTTTATTTCTAATTTTTTGTTATCCCAACAACTTTATTCCTACTTTTTGGTCAATACCACTTTTTTTTTTATTACCACTATTTTTTTGTCATTATCTCACTACTCCTACTTTCTAACTTTTACCAACTCAAAATAACTTTATCAAATTTTTTAATCTCCGTACTGAATACGAAATGAGACATCATTTCGTGAAATGAGGGAGCAATGAATATCGGACCAAAGCAATGGTTGGGGTAGAAGAAGAAAAAATATTAGTATCCAGATATAGGGTTAGCTATATGATTTGACTAGCTAAATGACTACACAACATCTCCTACTATTTCTTTGTTCGGTGGCTTTGAAATTGTATGGAGCCATGATATCCTCGATATTATTAATCCCAGTGAAACTGCGGCAACTTCCAAAAAAGCCAAGAAAATGATTCGTTTCACCTTTTTTGCGTTTTAGTCTTCTGCCTCTCTCTCTCTCTCTCTCTGCAGCCACGAATAGCGATGATGTTGCTTACAGTCCGTTTAATGAAATGGTGGTTGCATTTCGAGCTCCAAGCTTGCTCACCAGGTATATATATATTTCTTTTTCCTTTTGTTTTCTTCTGATACGATGTGTGAAGTTCATGGATAATTTGTTTTCAACTACTTAATATAATGATCAAATCTACTAGCCCCGCAAAAATCGGAGTTTTTTTAAGTTTTGCTTCTGTTTTTTGTTTAGAGGCAACAACTTGGTTTCTGAAAAAATGAAGGGGTTTATCGAGTCCTAGCAGTCAAACTTATTTCTATATTTTTAGTTTGAGGCAAATACATATGGAAGTAGCTCATTTCAGATACGAGTCGTTGATTTATCTTCTTCAGGTGTAGCTGGCCTCCTTGGTTAGATTCTAAGAGATTTTGTGAGGAAAAATGGGGATTGTGTGCAGCATGGCCAGATTCTTGAGCATTTGCATCTGTAAGGCTGTAAAGTGCTTTCTGCGGAAAGTCGGTTCCATCTTCTATCATGCAAAACCACTAGATCCAATAATTCCACTTCAAAATCCAGATCGCATACTTCCACTTCAAAATCCAGATCCCATTTCTCCACCTTCTACATTTGAAGATGAAGATTTGGAGTCTGACTACGATGATGATGATGAAAACGAGTCGACTGAAACGGATCATCATGTGGTGGTGCCCGTGCACCAATTCACATGCTTTCTTCCTCGCGCTGACTCTTCTGAAGAAGAAGAAGAAGAAGAAGAAGAAGAAGAAGAAGAAGAAGAAGAGGTGAAAAGTGTTAATGCGGTGAGCGAAGAGAGGTGGATTAAGCATTACAGCAACCGACAAAGAATATTGTTGGTGGGAGAGGGGAATTTCTCCTTCTCTGCTTCCCTCGCCGTGGCGTTTGGCTGCGCTTCTAACATCATCGCGACATCTCTAGATTCCGAAGGTTGAGTACTTTATATTGTTTTAGCAACTTGATGTTAAGACTAATTATTTGTCATTTAATTTGAATTGGCAGCATTTTTGAAGGAGCATTATCTTAACGACGCTGTTAGCAACATTGAGAAGCTAAGAAGCAGGGGAAGCACGGTGATGCATGGGATTGATGCCACTACTATGGCCAATCATAGGCTGCTCGGACAACTTAGATTTGATCGTATAATTTTCAACTTCCCCTACGCTGGATTAGGTGGCCTAAAGGATTTGCCACGCCAATCTCAACTTGAGTAAGCCTAGCCTGCAGATGTTTTACTTGTAATTATGTACTATTATTCTATATAGAGTTTTTAAGCAACTGAGAAAAAACTAATTTCAGGTGTGTGAGTTTGCAGACATCACCGGAGTCTTGTTTGGCAGTTTATGGAGAATGCAAGAGAGATGTTAAGCGAAGAAGGGGAGATTCACATAACCCACAAGACCAACGGCTTCCACGCCGAGTGGAGGCTGGTGTCCCTTGCTCATGGCGGCGGACTCAGGCTGATCGAGGCCGTTCAGTTCAACCATCTTGACTATCCAGGCTACAACACCAAGTGTGGATTTGGGGGTAATAAATGCTTCCTCTGCTACCCCTGCAAAACCTACAAATTTGGACTACCAAGGTCACAAATTAATTATTAACCTTAATTGCTTGTACACTAGTTTAATTTGTAGTATATAAATACGTATGTTATCTTTTAACTGAGCTAGCTAGTTATGATGTTGTGCTGCATGCATATGATTTTTGAGATAGTGGACATATGTAAATAGATCTCGATATAAATATAAGACAAGCAGAAACGAAAAACATAAAATGAAATGAACACAAGAATTACGTGGAAATCTAAATCGGGAGAAAACCACGGGCAGAGGAGAAGATTTCATTAATAGGGATAAACGGGATCAAATATAAGATACAAATTACAATAGGATAATACCTATTTATAATAGCATAAAATAAAGTCATAGTCAACTTATGGATCAAGATTAGTGTCACTAATATATAACATATCTAATTAATGTTAGGAATCGGGTACTTGCTCGTGTAGATAACAATGGACAATACTTCTTTATTGATTGACTTGAATACGAACAAACTTATAGTATTACAATGAAACTGAAGAACTAAGT
The DNA here is from genome assembly GCA_029490685.1 of Schizonepeta tenuifolia. Taxonomy (NCBI): domain Eukaryota; kingdom Viridiplantae; phylum Streptophyta; class Magnoliopsida; order Lamiales; family Lamiaceae; genus Schizonepeta; species Schizonepeta tenuifolia. Next base: position 80,145,911 of record CM055955.1, on the reverse strand, counting down.
TTAGAATAAACCAAAGATCGTCCGAAGTAAAACTTCTGCCCGCAAGACGAGAATACGCCCCGGTAGTGCTCACGGTAAGGCGGCTCGTCCCCAAAGGTTAAAACGATCTTGACGTCTCGGTTGTAGTAGCACCACAAACAGAACCGAGCTCCGGCGAACTGAACAGGAACGAAGACTGAACTAGTGTATGATATGCTATGAAATGCTATAGAGGAGTGCAGATTGTTTGGAATGAGTGAATTCTGCAAATGAGGATGCTCCTATATATAGCAGCTCTCGATCAAGTGAAGGGACTCGTCGCCATCAATTCAGCCATGATGGCCGGCGGTTTCAGACACCAAAGGTTGCCGGATGTGAAGAGTCTCCGGCGGTTACAGCAGCCAAAAGTCTCTCTGCCGATGGGCTTTCCACACACTGGGCTTCCGGATTGGGCTCAACAATTAATCGAATTGGGCTTGTAATGTTGGTCCAAAAAGATAAGACCCAAACACCAGCCCAAAGCACCAATTGCCAAGATCCAAGATCCAAGTCCCAGGCCCGACCGCCCGTCCGGACGGACGGCGGCGGCGGCGGCGCACGCGTGTGTGTGTGTGCGCGCGTAGGCACCCATACACAACCATACACACCAACCCAACAAGTTATTAAGCCCATACAGACATAGCCTTAAATACTAGTCAAATCATCCACATATAACCGATGTGGGACAACTAACATTTATTATAATTAATAACATGTTAATTACTACTTCAACATCCAACCTTTAGCATACAATATCTCACTCACCAGAAATCGGTTTAGAGATATTAAATATACCACGTTCATCTACTCACGGCGTAGATTAACATCCAATAAATATTTTAATTAAATAACAAGTATTTAATCAACAATATTTATCCTCAATCATGGTTAACATTTAAACCATTTCCAACAATCCCCCACATGAGTGAGAATGCCAATGCAAAATGAATGCAAATGCAAAGTTCAGTCCTCAAGAGACAATACTGCATTTGGCTAGGTAGCTTGTGACCTTGAACCTATCCATAGTCAAAATTATCGAGTATACCGGCGGCATAGTGGTTATGAAAACCTTGAACTAGTCCTCCATGGTGTATACCGAGACAAGAATATTGACACAATATCATCTCAATTCCGTTCGTTCTAACCGTTTGTGTCCTTTTCGGCCTTGGACACCCCTTTGGATTCATAAGTGTATCAATTGAAGCGGCCCTCACTTCACACTTATATAGGTGATTCTTATTTCCATGTATCCTACTATACTTGACCTCTCCGAGATATCCAAGAATCATTAAAAGTCATAAGACTTAACCTCACCACTTGTAGGTAAACAAGCACTCACTGTTCTCAAAGAATAGGTATGTTCGAGTGTTTAACACACGGATTCTTATAACTTCGTTGTCCCATTGAACCAAGCTCTTGGGATCCTCCAATCTGCAAGGTTGGGTATCCGCTATAATTATCCTTAAGATGTGGATTTAACACCCATTCCCTCTAACAGTTTATACATTTGATCTCGATTAATGCTCTTAGTCAGCGGATCCGCTAGATTATCTATTGACCTCACATAGTCAATTGAGATAACCCCACTCAAGATCAAATGTCTTACGGTATTATGTCGTCGACGAATATGTCGAGACTTACCGTTATAAAATATATTCTGTGCTCGTCCAATAGCAGATTGGCTATCACAATGTATCAACACAGACGGCACAGGCCTCGTTCAACATGGAATATCCTCGAGGAAATTTTTAAGCCATTCGACTTCTTCATCAGCTTTATCCAAAGCTATGAATTCAGATTCCATGGTAGACCTGGCAATACAAGTTTGTTTCTTAGACTTCCAAGATACTGCACCACCCCCAATAGTGAACACGTATCCACTCGTAGAAAACGAGTCTTTGGAGTCAGATATCCAATTAGCATCACTATACCCTTCAAGTACAACAGACTCTCTTGAATAGTGAATCGCAAAGTTTTGAGTATATTTCAAATAACCCAGTACGCGCTCTAGGGCTCTCCAATGTTCTTTACTTGGATTAGCAGTATAACTACTCAACTTGTGAACCGAGCATGCTATATCAGGTCGGGTACAGTTTGACAAATACATCAAACTCCCAATGATCTTAGCATATTCATCTTGACCCATAGGTTCCCCCTTGTGCTCACTTAGATGAACATTCAGTTCCCAAGGAGTCTTAGTAATAGGTTTCTCATAAGCGTTGAATCTCCTCAACACTTTCTCAACATAGTGAGATTGCGACAATGCAATTCCATTGGGCGTTCTTAGAATCTTAATTCCAAGAATAACGTCAGCTAAGCCCATTCATGCTAAAATTCATACTTAGCATCCTCTTGGTTTCACCAATCACACGAGAGTTACTACCCATGATTAACATGTCATCTACATAAAGACAAACGATAACATAATCGTCACCCGTTTTCTTAATATAGACACATTTGTCACTCTCGTTGATCTTGAAACCATTTGACAACATCACCTCGTCAAACTTCAAGTGCCAACGCAAAGGCGCTTGTTTCAATCCATATAAAGACCGTTGTAGTTTGCATACCATGTGCTCTTTTCCAGGTACAACAAACTCTTCCGGTTGCTTCATATAGATTTCATCATCTAACTCCCCATACAAGAATGCAGTTTTAACATCCATTTGATGAATCTCAAGATTGCGCAAAGCAGCAATAGCGAGAAGCACCCTAATAGAAGTAAGTCTCGTCACGGGCGAATAGGTATCAAAGAAATCATAACCGGCTTTTTGTCTAAAGCCTTGAACTACAAGTCTGGCCTTATACTTATCAATAGTACCGTCAGACTTGTATTTCTTCTTTAGGATCCACTTGCATCCTAATGCCTTACAGCCTGGTGGTAGTTCAACTAACACCCAAGTGTGATTAAGCATAATAGACTCAATCTCGATGTCTATAGCTTCTTTCCACAAAGCAGCATCCGAACCAGATAAGGCTTCTTTTACGGATACTGGTTCACCGTTTAGCATTAAAACGACGTAGTCCGGTCCATAAATTTTTGCTTTCCGTACTCTAGTACCACGTCTAGGCTCATTCACAGGCATAGACCTAAGTCGCTTTCTATTCAGCGGTCCATAAAACACCGGATTAGAACTCGATGCAACATTTTCATCTATGGGTTCAGAACTCATAGACTCATCTACAAGTTTAGAGCTCGTAGCTTCATCCTCAACTCTCTTCCTAGAGTTAGGATCAACCTTATCCTTATTAGGATAGATGTTCTCAAAGAATACAGCATTCCTTGATTCCATCGTCGTACCCACATGAATGTCGGGTATATCGGATTTGTGTACAACAAACCGATACGCGCTGCTGTTAAGTGCATAACCCATAAAGATACAATCTACCGTTTTAAGTCCAATTGTAACTTGTTTTGGTAAAGGCACTTCAACCTTAGCTAAACACCCCCACACTTTAAAGTATTTATACGAAGGTTTCCTCCCTTTCCAAAGTTCATAAGGAGTCACGTCCTTCCCTTTGAGTGGAATCTTGTTCAAGATATAGTTAGCTGTCAAAACAGCTTCCCCCCACATGTTCTGGGGTAATCCTGAACTAATCAACAAGGCGTTCATCATCTCTTTAAGAGTACGATTCTTACGTTCAGCAACGCCATTTGATTGTGGTGAATAAGGAGCAGTCGTTTGATGGATTATACCACTTTCGTTGCATAATTCAGCAAACGGAGCAACATACTCTCCACCTCTATCATTTCGAACCATTTTGATTCGGCAACCAAGTTGATTTTCGGCTTCATTCTTGAAATTTCTAAAAGCTTCAATAGCCTCATCTTTACTTCTTAACAAGTAAAGGTAACAATACCTTGTGCAATCGTCAATAAAGGTAATAAAATACCTTTTACCACCTCTAGTTTGCACAAACTTTAAGTCACACACATCGGTGTGAACAAGTTCTAGAGGTTTAGTGCTTCGTTCAACCGACTTAAACGGTAACTTAGCCATTTTTGCTTCAACACAAACTTCACACTTGTCTTGTGTCTTTGATAAATCAATTTTTAACATGTCCATGTTCGCAAGTCTTTTTATAGTATTTAGATTTACGTGACCAAGTCTACAATGCCATAAATCACAACACTCAAGCAAGTAAGCAGAAGTAGTAGCTTTATTATCATTAGCAACTGCCTTAGAAGGCTTACAAGTACGAACACTCAACTTGAACATATCATCAACAATGTGACCTTTTCCAAGAGTCTTATCAAACTTACGTATGATTATAAAATCACTACGAAGATCTATATCAAACTTAGCCCTAACTAGTTTGACGCCTGACACCAAATTCTTGCGGATTGCCGGAGCATGCAGCACATCCTTCAAAGTTATCTCCACACCAAAAGTGAATTGGAGTACAACAGTCCCAACTCCAAGAACAGGTGAGGTACGGTCACTCGCCTCGGTGATAAAACGGTCTTGAACTTCCTTGTAGGCATAGAACAAGTCCCGGTTCATGCAGATATGAACGGTCGCACCTGTGTCAAGAAACCAAGTAACAGGATTAGGGTCCGAGACATGGTTTACCTCGGTGATCATGGCAACAAGGTCGTCTTTGTCCCAAGTGTCGAAGTCCTTTTGGACATGGTTGACCTTGTTCTTTCCCTTCTTCTTCGGCAGACGGCAGTTCTTCGCCATATGTCCGGGCTTATCACAATTGTAGCACGTTCCGGTGAACTTAGTCGGAGGTGCCACTTCTTTTACTTTGCCTTTGGCAGGGTAAGGACGCTTCTTGGAAGGTCTGCCCCTACCATCGGTCAAGTTTGCCTTAGCCTCCATGGGAGCCTTGGCCTTCATGTCTTGATCACGAACTTGAGCTTCGGTTTGAAGCTTAGCCACCAACGTCTCAAGGGTCATCTCCTTTCGCTTGTGCTTAAGATATCCATTGAACTCCTTCCAACTTGGCGGCAACTTGTCAACCAAGAGCGCCACAGTATACGCCTCGGGAAGAGGCATCCCCTCGGAATGAACATCGTGTATAAGAGTTTGGAACTCTTGTACTTGGGGCATCATAGGACGACTGTCCACCATTTGAAATTCGGTGAGCCTCGTCACTACGAACTTCTTCGTGGTAGCAGGATTAACACGGTACTTCAATTCAAGAGCATCCCAAATTTCTTTGGCGGTCTCCTTGATGTTGAACACATTGAACAGGAGCCATAGTTGAGCTCGAGGAGCCAATGGTTCCAGACATGGTGGAAGAAAGAGTGGAAGCGCCGGTGCTCGAATTGGTAGACATTTTTCAGCAGTGATTCAGGTGAACTTCAGTTTTGAGGAAGCACACGAACAAGTAACTTTGTTATTCTCGTCTTGCGATTGTTAGGAATCGGGTACTTGCTCGTGTAGATAACAATGGACAATACTTCTTTATTGATTGACTTGAATACGAACAAACTTATAGTATTACAATGAAACTGAAGAACTAAGTTTAGAATAAACCAAAGATCGTCCGAAGTAAAACTTCTGCTCGCAAGACGAGAATACGCCCCGGTAGTGCTCACGGTAAGGCGGCTCGTCCCCAAAGGTTAAAACGATCTTGACGTCTCGGTTGTAGTAGCACCACAAACAGAACCGAGCTCCGGCGAACTGAACAGGAACGAAGACTGAACTAGTGTATGATATGCTATGAAATGCTATAGAGGAGTGCAGATTGTTTGGAATGAGTGAATTCTGCAAATGAGGATGCTCCTATATATAGCAGCTCTTGATCAAGTGAAGGGACTCGTCGCCATCAATTCAGCCATGATGGCCGGCGGTTTCAGACACCAAAGGTTGCCGGATGTGAAGAGTCTCCGGCGGTTACAGCAGCAAAGAGTCTCTCTGCCGATGGGCTTTCCACACACTGGGCTTCCGGATTGGGCTCAACAGTTAATCGAATTGGGCTTGTAATGTTGGTCCAAAAAGATAAGGCCCAAACACCAGCCCAAAGCACCAATTGCCAAGATCCAAGATCCAAGTCCCAGGCCCGACCGCCCGTCCGGACGGACGGCGGCGGCGGCGGCGCGCGGGTGTGTGTGTGCGCGCGTAGGCACCCATACACAACCATACACACCAACCCAACAAGTTATTAAACCCATACAGACATAGCCTTAAATACTAGTCAAATCATCCACATATAACCGATGTGGGACAACTAACATTTATTATAATTAATAACATGTTAATTACTACTTCAACATCCAACCTTTAGCATACAATATCTCACTCACCAGAAATCGGTTTAGAGATATTAAATATACCACGTTCATCTACTCACGGCGTAGATTAACATCCAATAAATATTTTAATTAAATAACAAGTATTTAATCAACAATATTTATCTTCAATCATGGTTAACATTTAAACCATTTCCAACAATTAATGCAATGTAATGCCGTATGCATGCTACATTTGGATGGGAAGACAATTAAATTTGGTAATTATATTGGCATGAATTAATGACTCAGCTGCCATTTGAGTGTGCCTATGTTGATATACAAATACAAACATTGGTGCATAAATGAATGAATCGAGGTACACGACTGGAGCTCCTGCAATAATTCATATCTGTACTAGAGCCAACAAGCAGAGATGCAAAATCTGTTAAAGCAGATTTTGTACTATTTCAACCATAATCCCTTTTGTCCTATTTCAACTTGTACTCCAATCATTCTCAAAAAAAAAAAAAAAAAAAGAAAAAAAAAAAAAAAAAAACAAACTTGTACTCCACTCAGCTTTCAAAAAAAAAAAAAAAAAAAAAAATTGTACTCAACTCACACTTAAACGTTTTGTACAGAACATTTCCATCCTATATTATCTTTTCTCAAGCTTGTAGTAGTAATTTAAAGGGCATCAACATTACCAAATTAATGAAAATTGAGCTGTCAATTTCTTATGTTTTGGTTTAATTTTGTTATTGTTAACTAGAACTATTATACCCAATTACGGTATATGTTTATTTTTTTTCTTCATTTTATTAGTTAATACTAGTATCTTTCGGATAGATAGATGCATAAACAAGATTATAAATGTTAATAAAAGAAAAATTATTATTAGAGTAAATAGTAGTATCCAAAATGACAAATTTGATAGTGGGATATTGAAAAATATGGGACACTGAATTTCATCGGGGGGAGGGTCGCAACAAATATATATAACCATATTTGGCGCCCTCTTGCTACATAATGAGCAATTTTATTACAAGATCTCTAGATTTATTGTATATTATTTTAGAATAAAGACAGTATCATTAGCTAATGCATGAATAACTCCGAGCAAGACTTCATAGTTGACTTCTGCCATGGTAGCTCCATTGATTAAATATTTGTTGTCACTAATCACGGGGAATTTCCGCGCTAGGTCGACTATAAAAAAGTCGACCCCTTGGATGGCCGCCACGTGTAAATCACTAGCGGTATCATCTTGAAATTTGGATTAAAAAGTCGTTTTCATCGCCACCGGTATCGCCATGGGCAACAATTAAATTTCATCAACAATTTTATATCGCCGGAAAACATATTATGATCCTTATATCATTATAAACTAAATCAGACATCGACCTAAATGATATCTCATCTTCTCCAAAAAAAAAATTTGATTTATCAGATCGAAAGTTGAGAAAGAGAGAGTTTTTATCTTGAAATAATTTAATTGGGAGTGTCCGAATGCATATTTTGTTATTTTGAAAAATTGGAACGAAGGGCCACACTTATTATCCCTTATTTCCCCCAAATCGTAACCCTAAATTGATTTAATTAACTAATTAAGTGAACAAACTGTTGAACTTTCCCTTTTTTTTTATTTTGTTTACTCAAGTGTTCCTCCACAGTCAAAAAGTAAAAGAATCAATAAGAGGAGAGTAGAGAAGAAGAAGAAGAATCGGAAGAGTAGCAGGAGCGGGAAGGGAAAGATTTGCGAAGGTCAAGGACTCAGGGCATGAAAAACTCTGCTAGAAATGAGCAACGGTGCCATAATAGTTCCCTTTCATATGAACTCCCAACACCAGTTCAGCGAATCCTCCGCCGAAACCCCCTCCGAATTCGAAAGCGAGTCATCCCAGGTGAAACGTTATTACACAAAAAAAATACCGCCGAGTGGGAATGGTTGGAATAAGCCTAGGCAGCAATCGAAGAAGGGGACTATACGAAGGTCCGTAAAGGTAACTTCTATTTCGTTTGTTTTTGTAAATTCCAATTGGGGAAATTAGGGAAGTAGCATAATTAGGGTTTGAACACAGAAACATTGGTAATTTCTATTTCGTCTGTATTTTATTTTTATTTTTAGTTTTTAATTCTGTTTGTAATTTGAAGGTGGCCATATATCAACTCGGGCCCATATATGATTTGTGGAGAAGGTAAAGAAGCTTTTGTCTCCAGATGATTTGGCTGAAATGCGGGCGTCTTGTTTTGCTCAGTTCTTTGAATTTCCGAACATGCAATTCCATGGTCAGTTGATCCACCATTTGTTATTATGTATGCAAAGTAAATTTAGGGATCGCGGTATTCTCGTTTTCCAGATTAACGGCAAATTGGTTGAGTTTGGTCCAACTCAATTCGCTCAAATGACTGGATTGAACTTCAATGAAACTGAACCCCCTCCAAAATCCAGCGAGGCACATCACACACTTTTCCAGGGCCAACGTAGAATTGTAGTTAATGAAATTTATTTGAAGTTGAAATCCGAGTGTCGGAGTAGGTCAAAGAATGCAGTAAAATTGGCACATTTGTATCTTTTTTACTCTCTTCTGTTGATTAGGGATCTTACATCGAAAGGGATCGACATGCGTTATTTTCACTTGATTGATGATATGGGTAGATTTAAAAATTTCCCTTGGGGTCGCGTTGCTTACGATTTCTTGGTAAGTAGTTTATATAATGCAAGAGAGAATGTAATTAGACATAAGGGAGGTAATCAGACTGTCACTTGCGAGGTGCATGGTTTCGTTTTATGCTCTGCAAGCATGGGCATACGATGTGATTCCAGGTTTAGGAGAGACTGTTGGTTCTCGTGTTCCAAATACCGAACATAGGTTGCCGAGGATGGTGAGATGGAATGTGGAAAATGCCTACCGCTTTGAGGACCTTGGTGCTAGGTTCTTCATTCCTTCTTGTGGCAAACAACCGGTGCCTATTGTGCCATCGGAGGAGGAGGTGCAGTTTCTTGCTGGGTTAGGACTTATTGAGCCCACGACGTCCATCCACATAGACATGGTGAAGAAAAAATATTCCCGAAAAATTGACTTCGAAAGTAATGAGGATGTGGATGATGATGAGAATGAGGGAGCCAATAGGAAGAAAGGCAAGACTGTGGAGAAGAATGGAGAGAAGATGCAGTTCAGGAATGGTGGCCCCCGTAGATCGAGCAGAAATAGAGGCGAGCCTTCTTGTGCTGGAAACAGATCACCACAAAATGAGACTCGTGATAATCACAGTGATATGAATGTGAGCTTTATGATGGTGATGTCATTTTTCAACATGCATGCATGTTGCGAACTGTGTTTTTTTTCATAACAGTAATGGCAGTTGTTGAATCTTCTGTGCAGTATATTAGGGAGATTCGGAGGCGCCTAGATGACATGGAAGTCTCTAACTCAAGACGAATTGCAGCTATTGAATCCTCTGTGCAGGAAATTAAGGAATTGCTACTTAAAGTGGTCAAAAAAATTGGAAGAGAAAGAGGATGAGAGAAGCGATTCACTTGACATACGTAGATTTGATGAGATCTGCAGAGAAATGAAGTCAGATGATAGTAGTTGTGAGCCCACAGATCAGCCCACAGATCAACCTTCTAAAATTGCTCGGCAGTAGTCACAATTTGTCTCCCGTTCATTGCCCCGACTAGCCACCAAAGAAATAGCTACACCGTCGAAGTCCAACTCCAAGAAGCCTTTCGAAGTTCCCCCTGCACGATATAACCCAAAACGTGGTAGACAGAACCCGATTCATACTGATTTTGAGCCATCAGATTTGGATTTCAATATGTCTATGATGAAAACCTTTGAAGATTGGAAAAAGGCACACAAGGCTGGCAAAGCACGGTAAGCTAGTAACCTTGGATTTCTGTATGGCTAATATCAAGTCCTCTAATCATTTGCATGTCTTTTTAATTTGCAATCCCCCGATCTTGAAATTGCCCAGTAATCAATTAGTAGGTGCAGATTGGTTCACCACTCTGCAGAAGCGTAAGGGTCAGCTTAGTGAAGAGGTTAGTATGGTAATGTAGTGATTAATCTTTCCTCCATGCCGAAAATGAATTGAAGTAGTCAATTATGCTAATAAATTTGCAGCATATCGACGCATTGATCTGTTTGATGTTGCACAAGTATAAACGGGATGCTAGCAATGAACTGAAGAGTAATCGGGATTGGACCATTCTTGAAAGTTGGGCCACGGTATGTTGATTTACGAACCTTAGCCGTTGGTTTAGACAACACAATTGGAGCTTTATTTAATCTATAATTGTAGGATGCACTTGGAAGAGTGGATTTCACTCGGGTTGTCAAGTTTGTCATGCCCTTTGTCAATGAAAAGTGCCCGTACATTGACAGCATTGAGTGGCTCAAGGTAAGACGGGTTCTTGGTGTTGCAAACATAAATAAAGAGCATTGGGTGGCCTATGAAATCAAGTTTGCGGAGCAGAGCATCAGGGTGTATGATTCCATGAGGTGGCGGTGGGATCAGGTGTCTTCCTTTTTTAACTGGATGTGTATTCATATTCCTAGTATTTTTCGGCATACCGGTTTTTGGGAGAGGATGGAACTACGTGGGAAGTTCAAAAACAAATGGCACTTATCTAGGGAACCCGAATCCCCCCAGCAAGTTGGATCTGCAGATTGTGGTATCATTTCTCTCAAAGTGGTGGAGTGTTTAGCTTACGGTGTCGACCCAAATGTAATCCAGCCAGATAGGGGTGGCCTCTTCCGGCATAGTTACTGCCAACAATTGCACGCATATGGTTGTGAGAACCAACCGACCTCGTACATTTGATTTCTGAATTGAGTTGTTTTTTTAAGTGACTAATTTGTGTATGCTACATTTCCATACATTCTTCTTAGATTTTGTTGTTTTCGTTGTTTGAGACAGCTTAATTTCTTGCAAAATGACATACTTTTTAGATTTTGTTTTCATTGCATGAGACAACTTAATTTCATGCAAAATGGAAGTACGTTTTATTCATAATATTAAGATAAACTAAAAGTACAATAGCGTAATTACGATAATCTAATCGGTGTCATATTCATCTTCTTCATCCACCATTTTCCTAAAGTAGATTTTCGGAAAGTGATCAATATCCCATGAAGGGGGTCGGGATTTGTCCAGTTGCAAACACATCTTCAAAAGCGCGTATTGCTCCTCCCCCTTCGTCCTGTATGCTTCTGCTAGAGGTTTTGTCTATTCAACAATTGAATAAATTGATTTGAGTTCACAAAGATGAACAAGTGAAATAATACGCAACATGAATTGTAAAAATTCCAACTGCACTCACCGCTGTTAACCTCTGGAAAGTTTCATCAGAAGCAGTGATTGAGTTATTTCCACTGTACCACTCCACATCAGGCTGCTGTATTACCCACTCAAACGTGTTGTAACGTTGCTCCAAGAACTTGAGCTTGTCGTCATAGAAATCACTGTCATTCTGCAATTTAAAGTCACAATTCATACACCAGCTCACCCGCTCGATGAATTCTGGTCGGATGTCGTCGGTTAAGCCAGTTTGCAGTCCTCCGTTGTCCAACATTTCCAAACGGAGCTCGCTTATGAATCTTTCCTCCATCCTTTGGGTCCAGCAAGCATATAAAACCACTCCTCCTGCGTTTTACCAGGCATTGCACATACAGAAATAATATAACAAATAAACAAAACAAGAGGTAGAGTGAATACGGCCAACAAGCTGGTTTTATAGATAGATTCCAAGACTGTGATTGAATAGTTAATAGATCAATAATTCGGGCGTGCATGAAAATTCCCCATATCAGAAACAAGACAAATTCATAAAAGACAAATAGACCTATTAAAGCTGCTTCAGGCCACTGCCCCCCCTACTACTAAAAGCATACAACACTAAAATGAATCAGTGGAATTGTAGGAAGTGGACTGGCCTCGGGCCCCCTTCCTAGCAGCTTTACTGGGTTGCTCAACTGCTTCCGCACTCATGCTTGGTGTGGAAACACAGAAGGTAGAAGTCCCTGCAACACTAGAATCACCTTCAAACAGCTCCACTGAGAATATTGATTCAAGATAATTCCAGTTGTCTTCGCCGTTGATCATGTAAACGCATGTCTCCGGACGAACCTGTGACATGGATTACATCGATGAGAGACACAATCTAGCAATTGGAGAAGTGGCATGCAAAACAGCTAAGTAAATGGAGATTTTATTCACATATTACCCTAGCAATTCCAATCCAATCTTCGAGACTGGCATGCATCTTGTTAGTGACGTAATCATAACGAACATTTGGTTGGCTAAGTAACCATTTAAAATTCAGGTTACGCTCCTTCCACTCGTTCAACTTCAACCGGTAAGCCCCCAGTGGAATATCTACATCATACTCTTCAAACATTTGATCCTTCACTTTTTTAAGAGTAGCTTCTGTCTCACCAATATGAATTAACTTCCAACCTTCCAACCACTTCTGGAAGTCTAGCTTTTCTAGTACTCTAGTCTCAACCTCACGAGTCCATGGACCTGTGTAAAACAAAGCAGACTGTGAAAGAGGAATTGGTGATGCCATGACTTGATATTCCCAAGCTGGTTGTTTGGCCTACTTTATACTCACATTCCTACCTACTTGCTAGTAACTTCCTACTATAGCATTGAATAAAAACAAGACCATGTGATCACAACAAACAAAAACTGTCAGTAGGGATTGAACCCGACATAGAGGCTCCATCATGATATTGAGATTGTGATCCATAGAACGAAACAGTTGGGGACATGGGGGGCCTCTTGCTATTAGGTGTTTGGGTGCATGTTGGTTTTGGGAAGGCACAGTAGAAGCCCAAATAAGGTAATGTTATGGAAGAGTGGATAATTGATCAATAAGTAAGGGCATTTGTCATGTTATATACCTCGCTTTGCTTTAGGAGATTCGTAATGGGCCCGAAATCGTTTGGATCCCCCCCCTCCCCTTGGCTTCTTACCCTTTGGATCTCTTATTTTAGTCGCTTTAGAATCAGCTTGTGACTCTTCCAGATTGCCCCGTTCCATCTTTGCACACACCTTCACCTTCATGTCTTCAAGACCTTCATCAATGATATCTTCACACCCATGATTCTTACACATATTAATCAGATCACAGAATGAACGCATGTTGCGGTTCCCAAACCCTATGATGCAGACAAAGTCCGGTCTACCCGCTTCCACGTGGAAACTCATATGATCATGTGGAATTCTATCCTTCACTGCATTCGTCCACCGACGGAGAATTAGTTCATCAGGAAGCATATACACCATGCTGTAAGTATAAATTTTGAATATGTGACGACAAATGAACCTTCAGTTTCAAACATATGACAAGTGCAAGATGCGTGGTGAGTGTATCGATTAAACTTCACAGTTCGGATCCTACTTGACCCAGAATTTGAGGTTATATGATATTCCAACACTGCAGAATGCATATCAACAACCATGGAGTTAGCGGCTTCGATTTCGAAGAGTTTGAATACCTCGCGCGTGTAAATTGCAGCAATACTTCTTAGTAGGCGCTGGTGGCTGAAAATTCCCCCTGGGGTCCCTCTATTAGCAGCATCCTCAGCAGCCTCTGCTTCGTGCCATTCTCTCACATTCATTTCAAATTTTACTACTAAATCATGAAGAGGATTACTGGCACTGCACAAATCTTTCAACACTCTATTTGTCGCCTCACTCCTGCTTGTTGCATTGGCGCCTCGTGAGAACTTCTCTTGTGTAAATACTGTGGCCCATCTTTTTTGCAATTTATACATGTTCTTGAACCAATCCCGAGAAGTGGTTGGCTTAAAGTCTTCTATCATTGCCTCCCATCTTTCATCAAATTCATCCTCCATCTCGCACTCTTTCATGCAGTACATCCACTCTTTCTTGAAGTCGGAGTTGTTCTTCAGCTTTCCAAAATGATTTTTGGTGTTGCGATTAATGTGCCACTGGCATAAACAGTGGCTGGCTTCATGGAATGTGTAATCCAAACCATTCATCATCGCCTGGCATTGATCGGTGGAGATTACTTGTGGTTCCTTTCCATCCATAGAACCCAAAAACTTGCCAAACAACCACTCAAAGGATTCTGTCGTTGTTCGCACTTTTCTTTAACACGCCGCAAGTGCACGGGTGCTATTGTGTATATGGAAGCAAGGTCGTATTCCACAGAGACTGATTTAACTTAGCAAGTACTACTTTCAACTATTATCCTCTATTTAAACTACGAACTTTAATTTTTTGGGTTTTTAATGAAACTAATTAAGAAAACAAAGAGCAAATAAAAAGTAAACAAAAATATGTAAAGATTCAAATAAGAAAAAGGTATCCTAAGGCTTCGATTTCAATGGACAATTAAAATTCAAATCTCAATCAATCAATCAATTAACACTGGGACTCGACTCTTCTTAGAACAATCACAAAGATAGCTTAAACCTACTCCCGTAGCGAATAAACAGTTAATCACATGTAAGGGTTTTCATTTCCGACAAACATCATATGCATGCAACTCCAAAAAGATCCTAAGATTAATGCTCCCACACAAGGCTCTTCCTCTCCCGGTTATTTTGCAATGCGTGTCCTATGTTCCAGTTCATATATTATTCCTCATCTCCCGACTATTGAATTAACACAACTAATATGCACAATTGGTAGCCAATCAATCAAGCATTCAAGACAAATCAAGAACATAAGAAAGAAGAGAAGGTCGTAATTGATTAATTGATTAAGAATCAAAGATTAATTATCCATCTACTCTCTAACCCTAGGATACAAGAAATTTAGCTACTCATAATTAAAGCAAACACCAAATCAAAAGAAAAGGAATTCATAATCAATAAAAGAAAATAAAACGAAGAAGAAACAAATCGTCTTGAACTCTTGAATCTTGTCTCCAAGTCTCCAAAAGCTCCAAACTAAACTAAAACTATAAAAAATAATAAAAGATGTGTAAGATGGTGTGATGGTGTGATAGTGTGATGGTGGTGTCTCTTCTATGCAATAGAAGTAGTATTTATAGCCAAAAACCTAAGACAAAACGTGTAGAAAACAAATCTTAACAAGGAATGAAATTATAATCGAAATAGAAAGGTTTTTAGGCTGAACCGCCTCGCCATGCTGTCGCATGCACAACCGCATGGTGAACCGCATGAAAAATGCGTGAAAATCCCATCTTTTGGAGCAAAAATAGACCGCATGCGGTCCCGTCATGTGGCCGCATGCCAGACCGCACAACAGCGTGCAACAATTTTCAAACGGCTCGTTCTCCCTCGTTTCAACTCCGATTTTGGATCCGTTTTTGCCTACGAACTCTTATCGAACTGTACTTTCATCCTATCATGTTCAATTTGCATAATTTTGACTCCAATTTTCTGCAAAATCAAACAAAGTACGAACGAGCATCATATTTCACAAATTAACAATAGCTAAGCTCAAAACTCATTACAAACATGATTTCCCAATATAAATTGACATCAATTAAGCTTATAAAGATGAGAAAATCCATGTTTAACAGTCGTCTCATTGGACAAGAAACCAATTCCAAACATCACATTATTCCGATGATGATTAATTCCATTAAATGGCACAATATACAAATTGTACTTGTTCGTCTTGTAAGTAGTATCAACAAACACCACATCACCAAAATATGAGTAGTCAATTTTTGAGCGACTATCCCTGAAGAAGAAATTTACTATCCGACCTTCTTCGTCTGTATCCACTGCAGAGTAGAAATTTGTCTTCTTATTAGCTCTATCAAAGAGAAATTTTACTAATACATTAGCATCGCCGCCTTTCATCCTTGTGCAGTTTATCAAGGTAGTGATACGCATCTTTCTTTATAAAGCCAATATTCTGCACTCCTCCAGCTTCATTAGCCAAAAACCTGTAAGCTTGACTGACACCTATTCCAGCAGCATGGAATGCCTCCAATAATGAAGCAGTCCCTACTGTCATGACTCTAGCTGATCGAAGCAAATATCCTTAGGATTGACGGAGCATTTCATGATTGTGAACAGTATTGAAAACTGCTACCCTCCAGGGAACCTCCAAGCTGTCCCGGCACACTCGAATCCTAGCTTTACATTCAGTACGCATCACCTGCTTCTGGTAGCCTGAACCCCTTGCAGCATCACGCTTGTCGTCGTGCCGCCCCTCGCATGAGCAGAGAAAAACCTTCATTCGTAGATCAAACGATCCCTTGAAAAAGGACTGACTTCCTTTCTTCACGCTGAAACCCATTAGGCTAGTGTACTCACAGTATAATAGAAAAATTTCCTCAAGATCATCAAATTTGTTACCAACCTCAAGGGCTCGCACAGTTCCGAAATCGAAATTTCCCTCTCCGACATTATATGATGACTCATTTTCCTCATCATCACTACGCGGTGATGTGTTAAGATCTATGCCCATTACCCCCAATTTCTTATACTAAACAAACCATGTGATCCCCATCTCTATAAACCCTAAGTCCCACCAATATACTGTTTTCACACTCGAAATAGTGTTGATATATAGACGGGAAAAGAGAAATTATCGTCAACGAGGAAGGGTAGAACAATTTTTTTTACCTCAGCTTCCGATGATACTCGCTGATTCTCCCTTCATCGGCCGATACTACCACCGTCGGCGGCGTGCGGGGATATGATGAATAAGGGAAGGTCCCTGGAGGAAATCGAATTCGAGACAAGGTTGTAGATTGATTGCAAACATCTTTTCAATTCGAAATTGCCTACACAATTAGGTCATATTACATTATATTAGAATATAAAATGACACGTGTCAAATTATAATTGGCTAGTTAGGTCATATTATATTAGATTATATTAAAATATATAATGACATATTAGAATATAAAATGACACGTGTCAACTTCTGATTGGACAGTGTGTAAGATCCTAGATACTAGTCCATGTCGACGGAGTCGACTGACCAGGTGACGGTGCTCGATCTCTGTAAGAGGTCGAATCTCTCCTTGATACTAGTCCATCAGTTATAATATATCGAGTCCATGTCGACAGAGTCGACTGACCCGGTGACGGTGCTCGATCGCTGTAAGAGGTCGAACCTCTCCTAGATACTAGTCCATTAGTTATAATATATCGAGTCCATGTCGATGGAGTCGACTGATCCGGTGACGTTGTTCGATCTCTGTAAGAGGTCGAACCTCTCATAGATACTAGTCCATCAGTTATAATATATCGAGTCCATGTCGACGGAGTCGACTGACCCGGTGGCGGTGCTCGATCTCTGTAACAGGTCGAACCTCTCCTAGATATTAGTCCATCAGTTATAATATATCGAGTCCATGTCGACTGACCCGGTGACGGTGCTCGATCTCTGTAACAGGTCGAACCTCTTCTAGATACTAGTCCATCAGTTATAATATATCGAGTCCATATCGACAGAGTAGACTGACCCGGTGACGGTGCTCGATCTTTGTAACAGGTCGAACCTCTCCTAGATACTAGTCCATCAGTTATAATATATCGAGTCCATGTCGACGGAGTCGACTGACCCGGTGGCGGTGCTCGATCTCTGTAACAGGTCGAACCTCTCCTAGATACTAGTCCATCAGTTATAATATATCGAGTCCATGTCGACGGAGTCGACTGACCCGGTGACGGTGCTCGATCTCTGTAACAGGTCGAATATGCGGGGGTTTCTCGTTGGGAAAAGGGCTGACAAGGGCAAGAGTTAGGGTTTTAAGGGTTTAGGAGGGTTACGCAAGGGCAAGGGAATGGGCGGGCAAGGGCAAGGAGAAAGGGAAATAAGTAAAGGAAATATTTGAAATTAAATTTTCGGCGGTAAGTGAGAGGTGTATTAGACGACACCGTTTTACCTCATCTGCTACAATATAAAAAACAATTGTGCAGCTTTTCACCAAATCCCCCTCGATCGAGTCGATTTCCCCGCAATATTTCAGCACTGCAATCATCAACAATTTTATAGTATTTCCTCAATTCGCCCAATTCAATTTCCCCCAAACATAGCAAGGCTTCGATTTTCCACCAATTTGGCCGTATCTCCGTTATCCCTCTTTCTCCTAAATTAGGGTTCATGTCGAGTTCTTCCTCAAACTCCAGAAATGAGGATGCACAGTTGTGTCACTGTAAGGAATGTGCTCGTGTCGATACTTCTCACACGCCAACGAATCCGGAACGGAGATACTATCAATGCGCTCGAAGAGCGGTCAGCTCTCCCTCTATTCTTATTTCTATTTCCATTCTTACAGCTCTAATTCTCTTTTCGTGTGCGGTATGCATTTAGGTTGAAGGAGTGAAATTACAGCGGTATGCGATTTTACATCAGGCTGTTTTCTTTTACTGGTGGAAAATTAATATTTTTTTTTATTATCTATTATGTGTTGTAGTTGAAATGTGCTTTCTGGCTATGGTTGGATCCTGAACTCACCTCATACTATAAACTGTGCTTCAACAATATTAAGTTGGAAAGGGACAATGCTATTGTGCAGCTTCATAACTGCAGATTGATAGATGAGGTAAATTCTATGAAGATGGAAGATAGATACAAGGAGTTGAAGCAATCAAGTGAGGTCAAGTATAAGGCATTGGAAGATCACAATTCCGAGTTGGTGCTACAATTGGAGTTGAAGTGTGCAGATGATGAGGAACTGAGGGTACAAAGAAGCAAGGACAAAATTGTGATCAACAAACTGAAATGGAAACTTAGGATTATGTATACGATGTTTCTTTGCCTTGTTCTATTTATGTTTAAATAAACATATGTTGTCTTATAATTGTAAATCTATCACTGTTTTCTCTCTTATTATTGTAAATCTCTTATTGTAAATCTATCTTCTAATTGTAAATCTCTTTTCTTGTCTCTCATATTATTGGTGTTGTTGTTTTGTTGGAATGGTAAGAATCTCAAAAATTTTGCTGGGGAAGACAGACAGGAACATAACTTAGAAGAAGAAGAAAGCAGAACACGGTAAGAAGTGAGGAAAAAAGAAAACGAACAAGAAAGCTAAGAAGAAGAAAGGAACAAAGAAGAAGCTAAAGGAAGATGAAAATAACATGCAATCTGTGCAACAATATATAAGATCAAATCAAACATGCAACAATTGCATAAGAATTGCTATCATGCAACCTGTATGCTAAAAAAAAAGACATGTACAGTAGTTATAAGATGAAATAAAACATGCAACAATTGCATAAGATCAAACCAAGGCAAGAAATGAAACCTGTGCAACAAAAATTTTCAAATTTGTGGCATCCATATATATATATCATGTGTGTTGCCCCCAAAAACCAAAAACAGGCAACACTAACCTACTCATCAAACCTTTTCATCATCATGCATCACACCACAAATTTGTAAAAAAAAATAAATAAAAAAAAGCAAGTAAATTGTTGTTTCCTCCAAACCACATCAAAAAGAAATTGTTTTAAAATCATTCCTCCTCACTAATCATCGGCGGGTACGAGGGGCGAGTGCTAGTGGAGATCCACACAGAACCAGAGCCGGTAGAGGGCACACTTCTCAGTGTCGATGCTGGAGAAGGGCATGCCACGGGCCATCGCCTCTAGGGTCTTCATCAGTAGCACTCCGCAGTTGTATTTATCTTTACGTGGCTGCTGAGGGGTCCCCTTTTCGTACACTACATCCCAGACCGGCTTCATTGGCTCCGTATACCCCTTCTTCTCCCACAGGACTTGCCTCTCACACAGTTTTGGCAAATTGATGCGCATGTGCTCGAAGTATTTGCCGACGCGCTTCAGGCCCAAATGTAGGGAGTCTATGACGTTGATGCGCTGGAGCCTGAGATTGATCTCAAAGTCGATCCAATGTTCATCTAAGTAGCCAAAGCCGTAGACCCTCTCCACCGTCTGCCATGCATGGCCGCTGGTTAGAGGGTAAGATCCTCGGACATATGGCATTAGATCATCGGCGCAACCTTCAAAATCACCCTGGGTAAGGCCCCTATAACAGATTGAAATAAAATCATCAACAACGAAGATAAAAGTAAATCATGCCCAAAGATGAGCAACATTAACAAAACAAATTAAAGAGTGCCTAGAATATTACCCAGCACCACAATTCCAGCACAGACCAGTCTCGTGTCGGCCCTCCCTCCAGGTCGTACTTAACCGGCAGCCAGCTCATCAACACATCCATATGCTAAAATATAAGAATATCAATACGAAGTAGAACTGGTGAGTTATTGGAAATAATAGCCATTCAACATTCACAATCAAAATCCAATTGACAATCAACAATCACAACAAATCTTTGAGTAATATTATATCACAAATCACACTTGTATAAATATTAAAACGTAAATATTACAATTTCATACTCACAATTTTTCATGTTAGAATATTACAGTTTGATAATTGCATCATCAAGTAAAAATTTAAACCAACAATTTCATACACTCACTGTGATAAACCTTCATAAGTAATATATCAAAATTTCAGTTTCTTACGCTATCCTAAAAAACAAAATACAACATAAAGGCCAACATTGCTCTTAAACATGCTTCGTACTTTAACACAGTAACACTTCATAGCAAAAGAGACCACCATTTTAATCGATCCAAGTGATACACATGATTTCAACAATATAGAAGCGAGCACACTTATGCAGCGAGGGACATCATTTATTAAATTCATGCAATACCAAAAACATAAACACACATAGGATCGATCAAACAATTAACTTATAAAACTAACAAGGAGCAAATAGACAGAAGAATGTATACCTCATCGCGCAAGCAAATCTTTGGATCCAGAAGCTCCCGAAAGAACACAGAATTTCCACTTCTGACAATAGAAGAAGGCAACTGAAGCCTAGGTCCAGGGCTGCAAATTATAGATAATTAAATATAATTCTCAAAACAGATGTATTAGAGATCTATCAATGAAGTACCTCTCCTGACTTTCAGCATATCTCATCCACGCCTTGAAGTCATCGGCGTCAACCGAACATTCTGGATGGCCAAATTGCTCAGAAGCTATGGGGCTGCTGAAGAGAGTTTTTTCTGTTCTTTTGCGACTCGGAGGAGTGACTTTATGGTTTACGGGGGCCGTGGGGGAGCGGTAGCAAGCTACCACGCGGCAATCCGATGAGCAGCCAGTCTTTTTCGATGCGGGAGATGTGGCGATGCCCTTGTTCTTGTCCGAAAGCAGGATCTGCAGCATACCCTTCAACTCCGCCATACCCGCCTCTTGAACCTCCAGACGGCGCAGAATCTCCTTGAAATCCAATATCTCCTCCTACAAGCCCCCCCCCCCCCCCCCAAAAAAAGCATGTACATTTACAACCTTTCTTCACCAAAAAAAAAAAAAAGTCACTGGAGTGCAGATTTTGAGATATTCTTACGTTATCAGACACGAGCCCTTCACCGCCTCTTTTGGCCTTCGAAGCAGCAGTAGAGTTTGCAAGAGGAGCTCGGAGAGCAGCCAGAAAGCTCTTGACAAATTTAGTGGCCGCTTTACCGGAGATTTTTAGACTCCGGCGTAAAGCGGTGGCTCTTTTAGAAAAAGGAGCCGGTGCTGCGTCCTCCTCCGAGGACTCCTCTACGTGGAAACGGCTCCGCTTCTTTGGCGGCAGCACCATTCTTCGGCGGGCTGGCTTGGTATGCTCCGGGGCGGGATCTATATTTTCGTCGTCGAAGAGAGAGCGTCGGGAGGCTTTGTTGGGGATTGCCTCTTCCTCTCGAGCTTTATACATGCTGTGGCGAGGTCTATACTTTTCCAGCCAAGCGTCGCCACTCGACTCAGAGTATTCGACAACACTTTGATTTTTATGCTTTTTTCCCAAATCAGTGTATTTGTTCTTCATTTTGGTAGGTTATCAGATGCAATGGAAGGAAGAAATGTGAAAGGGGGCGAATGTGGGAAAGGGGGCGACGCTTCTTCAGTATTTATCCTCCCTTTCTCTCTCTCGCCCTAATCGAAGCGTAGCGACAATAGGACTATCGAGATGTACTTTTGGATGAGGGCAAAACGGTCCAAATCTCTACTATACAAATTATGAAAGCCTTCGTGTGGATGAAAATAATGGGTAACATTATAAATTCCATGGAATTGACCTTGAGAACAGGCGATGAAGTGATTTAATTCGACCGAATGGACTGACACTCGAGAAGAAAAAATAGGAGGGAAGAGAAGAGAGAGAGAAGGGAAGGAGGAAAAGATATTATGCGTGTTGAATGAATTAATAAGTGATGGGTGGTGTCAGTAATATACCTAGAATATTAGAATTCATCTGCCAACTAAGCAAAACAAGGGAAAATAATACCCGGTATTTGAAACCATTGAACAACAGTGGAATCCCCGTGGCAGCAATCTAACGGCTCGACCTACAAAAGTCGACTCAGCACGGACCTTCCCCTAATCACGTGAAGCTATGTAGAAGTGCAAATTCCTTAGCTTGTTCAAACAGTAAGTGCAAGTCCTTTCAGAGCATGTACTACAAGGGTCTTGTTAGACCTAGGTCTAAATACTGGGAAGCGTGATTTTAATGATTGGTGGTGTTGAGTTAGACATAGGTTGATTTTTCCACTACAATGGGGTTGAGTAAGACCTAGGTCTAAGCACTGGGAAACATGATTTTAATGATTGAATAAATTTTATTTTGTTGTTTTTTTTTATTTGTAATAAATATTATAAAAACTAACTTAATTAAATTCAGAAATTAATAAATGACAATTTTATTGAATTTAAAAAAAACTACAACATACACTAATTAAAAAAAAAAACAATAATTAAAAACTACAACATTACAATAATTTTAAAAAAAAGGACAACTACTCCTCCCAATTGAATTCCCTTGCAAGTTTGCGACGAACATTTTCGTACCTCGCCTTTTGCTCGGGACTCATATTCGACATGTCGGCAATATAGATATTGAACGCCCACTCCTCCCTCGATTGCTTGTTGAGGGATGCCAACTCTTCTGCCGCCTGCTCCCGTAGCACATTTTTGCCCTTCCTCCCCTTCTTCGCCGCTTTCGCCGCTTTCACTCCTTCGGGTCGAACCTGCAGAGTGTTTGCATCACTCGCGGATGTGATGGATGCGTTGCCGCTGGCAGACGAAGTATACTCGCCAGATTCATTTATCTTCGTCCGCTTTGGAGCTGTTGGCTTCTGAGGGTTGGTGAAAGTCGGGATATGTCTCAAGAGCTCCCACGCAGCCCTATACGGGAACGGTTTGTTGAACTTCTCGGCGTACAAATCTTGGGCCCTTGTGCATAGATCGAAGTCGTTCTCCCCGCTTCCGAGCTGGTTTTCTTCTTGGATGTAGATGCCGGCGAAGTTCTGGATCTGTTTCTTGGCGCGGCCCCATGCGCTCTTCATCGCACTATTTTCTCTTGGGTGGGCGGGAGCTATG
Source organism: Schizonepeta tenuifolia (assembly GCA_029490685.1). Lineage (NCBI taxonomy): Eukaryota > Viridiplantae > Streptophyta > Magnoliopsida > Lamiales > Lamiaceae > Schizonepeta > Schizonepeta tenuifolia. The sequence continues at coordinate 80,122,334 of CM055955.1, read as the reverse complement.
AACTCGTTGAAACGGTTCATTATTTTCTCCCAAAACGCGCCTGAGGTTTGGTAATTGCTGGTGATCGCGTCCATCCCGAAGTCAACGTAGCACTTTGCGAGGTATTCAATCTCAGTGGGCGTGTAGTTAGGACCTCGCGTTGGCTTATTATGCTCGTCGGATGAGGCCGCGACAGCTTTCCCCTTGTGGCGTGCCTTTCCCTTCCCCTTGGCCGGAGAAGTGGTCATGCTTGATGTCGCGACAGCTTTCCCCTTGCGGCGGGGCGGGGGCGGTGGTGTTGGCTTGCGTTCATCCGATTCCTCTTGGTGAGAATCGTCGTACGTCTCTTTCTCTTCCTCTTCCTCGTCCTCCACCTCAACATGGTCGTCGTCGTTGAGGTTGAAACGTCTGAGTCGAGCCGTACCCGCTGGGGGCTGCGAGAATTAGGAGTACCCGGATGTCGGGGGTACTTGAGAGAAGCCCGGCGACAGCGAGAAGCCCGGCGCAGGTGAAAAGCTCGACGCAGGCGAAAAGCTTGGCGACTGCGAGAAGCCATAAGATGGAGGGACTTGGGAGAAACCCGGCGTCTGCGAGAACCCAGCCGACGGGGGGAATTGGCCGTACCCCTGCGGCTGTGAGAACTGCGAGAACCCAGTGGCCGAAGGGAATGGGGAGAAACCCGGCGACGGGAAAAATTGGGAGAAACCCGACGTCTGCGGAAAAGCACCAAACCTTGCAGGGGCCGAGTATTGGCCGAAACCGGGAGAAGATGAGAATTAGGAGCTTGGATTCGCCGGATTGGGAGGTGGATCGCCGGATTTGGAGATTGGTTCGGTGGGATTGAACCAAAAGTTTGCGAGTACCACGAATTGAACTGGTCGTCGGCCATTTTTTTGCACAAAATAAATTTGAAAGAGTGATTTTTTTTGTAGAGAAGAATGGATGAAGAAAGAAATTTGTGTGGAGAATAAATGAGATGAAGGGATATATATAAGGAAAAAATGGAATATAACCGTTGAAATTAAAATGTATACGTTGGAGACATTTTAATTATATCCGTTGCTTTTTTATTTTTTAAATCAGAAAATTAAAAAAAAATAATTGAAGGACCAATGGAGACACGCCACGTGTCCCCATTTTGCAATATGGCAGAGTCGAGCGGGAAGTCGAACGAACGACACCGCCATCAACACCTCCTTCGACACAGGAAGTGTCGATCCCTCACTCCGACAATCGACACAAGGTGTGTTGAGTGGGGGTGGATCGATCACGCTCGACACCGCCGATCGACACCCCCCTTCGACCTCTGCTGCATATGCTCTCAACAAAATATTATTGCTACCATCATTAGCACTTATATACATTTGTTGACCACCACCTTTATAATCACGTACACGACAAATCCACAAATCCATGCCCCCACTCAACTATCTCCAAACACACAGCCAGGAGCCACGTCGGAGCTAAGCAACAAATATTGCATGAGATAGGAGGCAATCGACAAATTGTTGTTCATTGTTGAAATCATTATTCACCTTTTTCACAAAATTTTATACTCCATCTGTCCAAGTGAAGAAGTTACATAAAAACTATAATTAAGGTAGTATTTTATTATTGATATAAAGTAAGTTGAGTAGAAAAATACTGTAGATTAAAGTAAACTACACTATTCACCTAGGTACTAAATAAATAAAATAAAGGAAATGAGTTGAATTAGTGTGTTGATTTTTACCAAAAAAAGAAATGGGACTTCTTGAATGGAACATCCGAAATAGCAAAATGAAACTTCTTGAACGAGACAGATGGAGTACTAGTATAATATATTGTATCGTTATCCATTTATGATTTTTATCTATTACTAATAAAAAGTGGGTAATATTAATAGGAAAACCATTGACGTTGACAATAAGAATTCTGGAATTTACAATAAAATAATTTATACATTATTTTAATTTAATTTTAGCTACAGTACATTTTGGATTCCTTCAATATTCTGGTCAAAGTAGGAAATGTCCTTTGTGCAGCACGAGTCATACACTTTGAAAATAATCGTGACATGCCAACTGAATTGGTAAAATAGTTTATACTACTATTTAGTTTGAATTAAAAGTACTTTCATCATGTATGTATTTGGAATCCAACTCAAGTAGAGGTAATAAGTTTGTAAGTAGTGAGATTTAGGATTCAAATCTCAACTTTCCTTTTTTCTCTAAATAAATAGCAATAAAAATAAAAAGTAAATCATGTTTAGATATAATAATTTTAGAAAAAACTACCTTCAATTTCAGAAGTATTCCCATTTGATCGAGATGAATAATTCTATTGCATAATATTTCCAAGAATTCTAAATTCGTTTTTGAATTATATTGTATTTTACTTCACCATTTTGAAGGAAAATATCTCTTTACTCATACCTTCTACTAGTACAATTCTTTTCCAATTATATCTAAATCTTTAATCTGATTATTTTAATTTTAATAATGCCGTTATATGTATTTTGAAAAGATCAGTTCCTTACTAATCTCAAAAATAACGGTTTCTTCCCTTGAAAAAAAAAAAGAGAAAATATTATAAGTTTGATTAATCAATAAATATATAAGAAATTTAAAATAGTGAAGTCTCAAAGGTTAGGAGACGATGGTACAAGCCAGTGAAGCACAAAAGTTCTAAAGAAAAGGTAAGCTAGGGCCCCAAAAGCAAAATCTGCCACTTTAAATGTGCCCTTCAATTTTCCCCAATTCCCGGAGTTGCCCGTCCGAATTCCCCAATCACGTAAACTCCCGATGCCATGTCCGTTGTAGCAAACCACAGTAATCGTTTAAAATGTGAAGAAATTTGAATGAACATCTTCACAATTACTCGTCGGCTCACGACATACTCTTAGTCGGTGAAGGCGACTTTTCCTTTTCTCGCTGTTTGGCGCTGAGTTTTGGTTCTGCTACTAACATTATCGCTACTTCGCTCGACTCTTTTGGTAGTATAAACTTTTTATTTTACTTAATGCTATTTCATCTTCGTGTTCTTCATTTTTATTCATGATTTCTTGTAAACATTTCTTTTATGCATGTGTCCTGCTTGAGCATTTTGCCTTTTCCTGATCATTTTATAAAAAACTGAAGCTGGTCGCGGCGCGTTTTCTCCCTATTGTTACGCAGGTTGTTTGTTGTTGACCCTTTCAAATTTTATTTTGTTGTTTTGGGAGAATTTTTTGGAGGAATGGTGTTAGAGAAGGTAAGGAAAATGAACAATTTTTTGTTCTGGTTGAAATTAAAAGGGCTAGTAACTATTTGCCAAAGATTCTGTGGCATTTGAATTTAGCAACGAACTCTTTACTTTTATTAAATTTTTTCTTTATGTCATTGATGACATTAAAATGTGGATTAAATAACAACTATACGTTCATTGAGTTACGATCTAACGTTTAGAATATTTAGATGTGCAATTTTTAAATTATTGGTGCCAAATGCCAATGAGTAGATGTGCAACACGAGGTTAATGTCCATCAATAATCTGAATATTATAATAATTTTGGAGGGTTTCTGCAGTTCCTCATCTTGATGTTTATACTTTTCTATAGTGCAGTTTACAGTGTTGGTTTTTCCTAATTAATATTAGCTGCATATGGTTATTTTATATCATCCTAAGCTATGTGGCTATGCAATATATTCTCCTCTGTTTCCAATCCATGCAATGATTGTTCCTTTACTTTAAAGCAGATGTATTAATCAACAAATATAAGGATGCAAAATCCAATTTGGCGAGTTTGAGTTCCCTAGGGGCATCGGTGTTGCATGGAGTGGATGCAACTCGAATGGCGACTCTTCCTGCGTTCCAGTGCAGGAAATTTCACCGGATTATTTATAACTTTCCCCATGCTGGATTTTACGGGAAGGAATCTAATCCAGAAATGATGTCGTGAGCCTCTATTCTTGCCTCCTGTTTAGTTATGCCTTGCTTTATTTATTAAAGAATCTTCTTTGATTTTGTTGGCTAAGTGTAGAGACTGAGAATCATTTGAGGAAGTAGTTACATTATCCATCTATAATGCTGGTTGTTTATATTGTTTTTAACTTCGTTGTCCAGCCTAGCATCGTCACTGCTATTTACTGTTTGCATCAATTAATGCTTGCCTTTCGACTAACTCTAAACATTGTGTGAATGTGTAGGATGCATAGGGATCTTGTGCGCAGATTCTTACATAATGCAAGCAGCATGCTGCATTATGATGGTGAAATTCATGTGAATCACAAAACGAACGCACTTTTTGATAGTTGGAAAGTTGAAGACATGGGATCGGAGTGTTCATTACATTGTATTGCACAAAATGAATTCAAAAAAGAAGACTACCCGGGTTATAATAACAAGAGGGGATCCAGTTCCAGAGCTGACGAGCCATTTCCACTGGGAGCTTGCAAGACCTACAGGTTCCGACTGAGCCCGGCTGCAGTGAACAAGCTGATAATGGGGAAGGCACATTTGACGCCTCAGATGTTCATGACTCATGCTTGCGTGCAACAGCAGACGCCAATGGCTCCTTTCGCATCTCAGATGTATCCAAGTCCTCGTTCTGTCATGCAGCACCAGCCTCCTTGGAGTCATTGGACAGTTTATAATGATGGAGTTGCTCAGCAGAACTATGTAAGCGAGTGCCGTAGGATATTTGGGGGTTTTTTAGACGACGTGGAGGAAACATTTGGAGATACTAGTTATGATGTGAGGAGATCAATTGAAGAAGCCTTGCGGCTTGGTTATGAAATGTATACGACAACTGCAGCGCCAGGGAGACCGATGAGTGATTTTATCAACATTTTGGAAGAACTTCACCGTTTGAGCATTTTGCGATCCGAACGACTGAGGCGGGTTCTGTTTGGTCATTACTTGAGCTAACTCGCTGGGAAACTTCATCTCTCAACTGTAAATTCGTCTTTTTGTCACTGAATATGGGTGGAAATCTCTCATGAAATTTGATAGAGTCTATCTGAAGTCACAAGCATCGTTGGCTGGTGAGAAATTATAATGCTGATAGAGTCTATCTTGAAGTCTATTTGAAGGTTGCTTCTACTTAAGTTACTTAACTACTTATGTAATTAATGAATGCCATTATGTAGAAAATCTCCAAAAGTTGTTTCTGTTTAACTGCTTATGTAATTGCTTTAATTACGTTGCAGCTATATTCAACTTTTTGACATATTTCATTTTTGCTTCGAAGTTTGAACTTCCTTGTCAATTTTTTCTTTCTTATTTTTATTTTTACATTTTTGGTTTATTATTATGTTGGGAAAAGTACTTCAAAGCTAAGACAATTTGTCATGTCTTAATTGATGAGTATTCTCTAAAATAATTCCTATTTTTAAATTACGCAACTGGCACAAATTTTCTTAGTGAGGATGGGATTCACAATTCTGCAGAAAAATAGTAATTGAATAATTTAAACAATAAAAATTATATGGGTGTACATGTAGTACACTCACCATTCACAAGTGAATATTTTAATAATATTAAAATATTCACCCCACACTATTAAAATATTTACTTATGAGGAGTGACTATATTACATGTACACCCATATAAGAATTTTTCATAATTTAATCTCCGATAAAATTATATAAACTTTAAAAGTTATAAATCTAAAAGTAACTACTACAATAAGCTGGAAGGACTAAGCTGAGAGTTACCAATTTCCCACCGATTTTCACTTTTGCATATTGAATTATTGATATATTGATATATCAACAGCTAACGATTGCCATATCAATATACAATAAAGCTATTCGGACATAATATGTCCGGACATAACTGGTTCGACCAAAAAATAAACTGACGGTTCATTATTAAGTAAAAAACTAGTTTAATATGATAATTGATTTGCCTAATCTACCCTTAATCATTTTGGCTCCAAAACAAATAACGGTATTCCCTCCCTTGAAATCTCTTCGCAATTCTTCTAAAAAAAAATAAAAATTTCAGCATCCTTTTTCTTGACGGCACCATTGATTGTGTAACTGATCGTGAGCAGCGGTAGCAAGTTGATCATAGATAAAACAAAAGAAGAGGTCGTTGTTTGCTTTTTACTTTCTTCCTTTTCATGTATGCAAATAATAAATAATTAACATCACCTTTTCTTTCTTCCTCGTAGCATCGAAGAATTATAGTAGAGTGGTGGTAAGAGATATGGTATTGAGCAAAGATGAAGCTGTATAGATTTGCATGGAGTAAGGATGTATAAATCTAGGAATTTCAATCGTATAAATCGGAAAACATGGCATTCAGTTCAAGACTAGTGAATCACGAGGAAAGTGATGTAGGTGTTAGCAGCATTCTTGTATTCATACTGTCACACCATATATTTTATTGAAAAAATTGAAGGAAGCAATCTTTTTCAAATTCAGGAAACTACTCGTAACTGTTCGTAGAAATGCTTCAGTGAACAAATAATGAAAAAACAAACACTATTAAATTCGAATCGGAAGAATGCATTGGATAGATATTGAAATTTGAATTGACAAATTCAAAATTTCAATTTTTTTTTGAAAGTTTTTGTAAAATTTCAAAATTTCGAAAAGAATATTATTGTACATTTATAAATGGCCGAAATTAATAAAATAAAATATTAATTAAGAAATTATGTAAAATACCTAATATGTCATTATATGTCCGGACATACTATGTCAAAATAGCACCGCCCATCAATATATTCAGGATAATTAAATGGTTGTTCATACATATATATGCATCATGCAAGCCAAGTAAAATTATTTGGATAAAGACAAGGTAATTAAAGGGTAACTAAGGTTTATTAATTTTCCATTGAAATATATTTATCTTTGAATTAGGAGTTATTAACTTGTAATTAGGATAAATTAAGATTTAATAGTAGTAATTAATAAAAATAAATAAACAAGAAATACTAAGAATTGAAAAAAAAAATATTACCATGCAGTTAACCGCATGGGAGTGTTGCCCAATTGTTAGTATTGTCCTGGTCTAGCTAGGTACTTGTCAAATTTATATATTAAATACAACTTGCTATGTGAATATTTTAATTGGCTAACAACATCCAAAACAATTTATCGTCTTTCCTTGTTATTTCGAGGAATCTACCGGTCATACTAGAAAGTTGAATCTGTCGTGGGGCACGAAGACGACAAGAGGTATATCCAACAAACTTCCTAATTAGTTTGATTAATCTCAAACTATATATGCATTATACACCTGACATAATAATAATGACTTGATTTTGATTTTGTAGCTAAAAAGTAATATAGATTTAAGAAAACAAATATAACTTAAAATTATGTTCACTTGAAATATAAATTTATACTTTCAATTGGAGGAATAATATAAAGAGATGGTATAAATTTATACTATTTAGTAATAGAAATCATAAGTTTTATAAGTAGAATTTGGGTGTAGACTTTTACAGCCTATCTGCACGGAACTCGACCCGTCCGACCTGTCCACGCGCCTGTTGCGACCCGCGCGTGGATCTCACGCGCGTAGTTTTTTTTTTTCGCTCCGATTACTAAAATAAGGATAATCGGCGGACAACTATTTGGACTTTTTCGGCTCGCTCCGAGGCCTTCGACTCCTCTCGCTCGAATCTTGACCAAAGAAGAAGTGTCAAACAAAAAAAAAGTTGGAAAAATAAAAAAAAAATGGTCAAAGGGGTTTACCCGGGTCAAACGGGTCGGGTCGGGTCGGGTGGAGTTTTATATCTTGTTTGATAAGAGTGATAATATATTATCTCTACCCTCTAGGGAGATTACAAATTTTACATATTGTTCACTTGGAAGAAAATGAATGAATAAAGGAAGAAATGTCCAAAACACTTTATTGGTAAAATAAGGTATAATTTTAAACCTCTATTTCTTAGGTATAAATTTATACCTTAAGCAAGGGAAAATAGGTTGCCCGAACTTTTATACCTCCTAGACGGATTTTTCCTAAAATGAAACCAAACAAGATATAAAATACTAAAATAATATTATCTCGTTTCCTCTCCTTTTCATTCGAGTGAATTATTTCTATTTTTAGAGTTAATTTTTTTTTTCTTTTTACGTGTATGATCGGCCCCAACGTGACCGATAGAATTTCCCTCGTACGAAATATGAGATTTGAAATATTCGAAAACATAATTCATTAATTAGTCTGAAGATTCAAGTGGCACACCACACATCGGAGACTTTTACAAACTAGAATAATTTTACTGCATGTAGTAGCATCATGACTTTTTCTTTATAAACTGGGCGCATTCTCGATCACGACTTCATTATCCAAACAAAGTAAAAGAGAAATAAATAATAATGGCAGAAGTGGCGGTGGCGACGGCGTTGGGTTTAGTCCAGATCATTATACCTCTGCTCAGCAAACTCAATTACCCAACAGAGTTGAAGAGAGATATCGAAAGCATGAGAAGCTGGCTCAGTTCTATGCACGCCTTCATGGAAGACAACTACGGCCGTCAAGGGAGCAGAACGCTGCTCGATCTCATCCACAAAGTCGGCAGAATAGCCTACGACATCGAAGACGTCGTCGACGACTTCATCCTTCACTCACCGCCCTACACTTTTCACCACCACAGAATCAGTCGCTCCATTCACACCATCATCCACAAAGTCTACCATCATTTTCCCCACCGCGGAATCTCCGAGAAAATCGCAAGCATCCGAAGAGACATAGATGACATCAAGGAGCAGACCGCTGTTTTCCGTAACCGAGATTCCAATCCAGGACCCTCCACAAACAGGGTGAGCCCTCTTCTCCTCGACGATGAGATGGTTGGCTACGAAAAGCCGAAAATAGAATTTACTCGTAGGTTGGTGGATCGAGAGAAAAGGCTCGTCAAAGTAGCCGTTGATGGTCCTCCTGGCTCGGGGAAGACCACCTTGGTGAAAAACGTTTTCTGGAAACCACGAATCCAGGCACAATTTGATTGCCATGCCTGGATTTGCGTCTCTCACCGCCCCGACGTTGACAATATTTTCCAGAATCTGCTGAAACAGCTCTGTAGTTCGAGGAAGGAACCATATCCATCCGATGATGGCTCAAATTTGCAGACAAGGCTGCGGACATACCTCGTCGGGAAGAAGTACCTTGTTGTTCTGGATGATGTTTGGAGACAGGAGGATTGGATCTGTCTGAAGGATGCTCTGCCGGATTCATTTTGTGGGAGCAGAGTAATCGTGACGACTAGGTACTCGAATCTGTCGTCCATTTGTGCATCATCGTTGCACGATCATATATGTAGCTTAGTCGGTCTAGAATCATTAGACGCGTGGAAGCTCTTCTGCAGAAGGGCCTTCCCCGACAGGGAATGCCCTTCTGAGTTGAAAGACATTTCCATGAATATTATGACGAGATGCGAGGGATTGCCCCTGGCCGTCGTGGCAGTTGCTGGTGCACTCGCGCAGAAAGCACAAACTCCGTATGAATGGGGGAAATTCCATTCTAACTTTGGTAATGAAATCCGGAGCAGCTCTCCGATCAACAAGGCTCTCCTGCGCAGCTACATGGATCTCTCCAGCAGCCTCAAGTGCTGTTTCTTGTACATGAGCATTTTCCCTGAGGATCACTCTGTCGAGCGCGGGAGGCTAATACGTCTCTGGGTGGCCGAATGCTTTGCTATGGCGACGGAGGATCATACAGCTGAGGAAGTAGCAGAGGACTATCTCAACGAACTCATTCAGAGGAACTTGATTCATGTCTCCAACTGGGATTTTGATGGCCGTCCTAGAAATTGTCGGGTCCTTAACCTCGTCCTCAAGTTCATCATCCAAAAATCCAAGGATGAAAATTTTGCATCTATTTTCCCCAAAGAGAATGCAAGTCATCAAAAAATCCAAATGATTCAACATCAAAGCCAGACGATTCGTCGTCGTCTGTCAGTCCACGATCATTGCAAGCATTTGCCAGGAAATGTTGAATTTGCTAGCGTTCGTTCAATGTTTTTGTTGAGGTATATTATGATCACTTGTCAAGTTATCATCAACCCTCTTTCAATCTTTAACTTTTTTTTTTTTTAAGCTAGTGCTCATGTCAATGCATGTTTTTGCAGGTTGCTCGAAATAAACCCCACAGATTTTGAGAAAAATCTGCGCAAGCTTAAGTTGATCAAAGTCGTAGATGTGCAAGGTGCACCTCTCACAGAATTTCCCAAGGAAATTACCCGTTTCACCCTTATGAGGTATCTGAGTTTTAGAGGCACTAAAATAAAGTCGATCGATAGTTCAATAGAGAGACTTTCTTACCTTGAAACATTGGACCTAAAACAAACCGACGTGACAGAGCTTCCGCAGCAAATATCCAATCTGCAAAACCTCTGTCACCTCTTTGTCTACAAATACAACGTGAGAGATTACGTTGCTTTCGACTCAGTGCAAGGTGTGAAGATGCACGAGGGAATCGGGAAGTTAACAAATCTGCAGAATTTGTCCCTCTTGAAGATAGGGCAAAAGGGTAGAATCATAAGAGATTTGAAAGCATTGACTCAACTAAGGAAGCTAGGAGTGACGGGGCTAAGAAGGGAGCACGGTAAAGATTTGTGCGCAGCTGTTGGAGTGATGAAGTGTCTGAAAAGTCTTGATATAACCTCAGCAGCAAAGGAAGAGTTCATTGAGCTGGAAGAGATGGCACAGTACCCTCCCAAGACTCTCCAACGTCTCTACTTGAAAGGCCCTCTGAGGAAGATTCCGACATGGATTTCTGAGCTTGATTATCTGGTGAGGATTGGTTTGAAGTGGTCTAAGCTGAGTGACAGCCCGTTGGAGACTCTCAGACGCCTCCCCAATCTAATGGAGATGCAGCTGGTAGATTGCTTTATTGGGGAGGAGCTGATATTTGAAGCTTCATGTTTCAAGAATCTCAAGATTCTAGTGATGGAGGATTTGGCCAATGTGAAGATGATAGTTTTACAAAATGGAGCAATGGCCAAGATGAAGCAGATATCACTTCGTAAATGCCCAGCATTGATGTGGCTATTTGGAGTACACTTTTTGGAAAACGTTGAAGAGCTCACATTGTATGACATGGGGGAGGAGTTTGTAGCGCGACATAGCATCAATGGTGAAGATCGCGATTCGGTTAAACACGTTCCTCTCATTCATTCCTACACTCTCAGAGACAAGTATTGGTCGCTTCAGAATCTTTCTGATTCAGTTTCTTTTTCACATTGAACCTGCGTTACCGTTTTCCTCCATGTTAGTTGATACAGTTCAGCCGAAGCACTAGTTCAAGTCTGTGCCATACAAAACTATTGCACCAGGCCCTCTTCTTTTAAAGCTCATTGCAGTTTTCTTCAACACAAAACCGTTTATATTTCTTTAATCATCCTTGAATTAATACTAGTACATTTTATCACTTTCAAGTTGAAGTTACTGCTTAAGTTAATCTTTAATTAGACTGAAATATTTAATCTAACAATTTATGCATATAAATTGTATTTTGCTACTGCAAAACTTAGTACAAATATTAGCACAGAAAACAACGATTATGCTAAGTAAAGAACACACAGAAGTGGTAACCCAGTTCGGCTAGTCAACCTACGTTTGGGGGGCCTTTTTGCCCAAGAGAGAATCAATCCACTATTGTAAGTTGTAGTTACAGACTCTTACACATATAGTTCGTCAACCATATGAAGTCTCCTAACTCACACACTTCCCAACACCGCGTGAACCAACGAATGTTCAAGACGCTCAAACAATCTAAGCTTGAGTCGCAACCCAACGCTCACCTCTCTCCCAAGTGTTTTTATATGATTAAACACTCTCAAGTACAATATGAAAAATACTCTCTCACGAGAAGTATACTAGCTATGAATATAATGAAAATAGCTAATGCAACAGCAGCCTCCAAAAAGATGTTGAAGTCGACTTATATAGGTCTTGAGAAACCCTAGCTAGATAAGATCTCCATCGATTTGCCATAGTTTCCTTGTAGATAGAAACTTCCTTTGGAAGCTTATCTTGTGGAACAAAAAATGTCTTCACCGGATACGATCTTCTCCGCATCAATAAATGGATAAGAAAAAGATCTCCGCGTAATCCGCTTGAATATGGAAAGAATCTTTCGAATCTGTTTCAATTTGTTCCACAATACTCTAGCTCAGACTGAAGAACATAATCTCCATTCTGTGTCAGCACTCCTTGTAATATTTCAATCTGATCTCCTTCTACATAAACTTGCCAACTTGATTGAGCTGCATGCTCGATTCTAACAATCTCCCTCTTTGGCATTTATGTAGACAAAACCACAATCCAATCATTCAATAAAATGAGAGTGACAATCATCTTCAAGCTTAGCATCAAACAATCAAGCACATATGAATATGGTATAGAAGCTCCCCCTCAAACTAACCTTAGGGCTACGAAATAGCTTCCAGAATCATAACTCCCCCTCAAACTGAACTTGGGAGATTGCTTGGAATTAAACTTCTTTAACTCAATCAAAAGAGAGTATTCAAAATATCTTTATTTCTTTAAGGAGATAGAAACTTCTTATAGCAGCGGAAATATCAACATATAAACATGATAAATAGAAGACCAGAAAGCCAAGAAGACCAAAACAACCAAAAACACAACTACTACTCCCCCTTTTTGTCTCACATGAATGACAACATGACAAAGTGGTATCAGAGCCAAACGGCGCGTGGACTGCTTCGTATGGGAGTTGCAGTGCCAACCATTGGAAAGGGTCCTAGTGTACGGAGTTCCTCTCGGACCTACGGGGCGCTTTGCCTCATGAGGAGGCATGTGCATAAATCTTCGGAGGGAAGAAGAGTCTTCCAAGGAAGTTGTCGTGGCCGAGGACGTCCACGGATTGAGTGGGGGAGGATGTCACAGGCTGGCTGCGGGCGATGCCCGTCCATGGTGTCCATTGTGCCATCGAGGACACAGACTACCAAAGGATCCAATAGGGATAGCTGGGTGTGATTCACGGGGCACATGCAAGGCGTACTCTGATGGCACAACATGGTGTTCGCCCCTTTATCTTGAGAATGGTGCAAATTCACTTCACTCTTGAATGCTTGAGACTTAGAGAGTTGAGAACTCTACTATTCGGGCCAGTTTGAAAGTAATAATGCATCAAGTACTTGATATTTGTATCTTGGATGTCAATTGTTAAATATCAACAATAAATCTCGTATGAGCTAATATGGTGAAATGGTTAAAGAAGTTAGTAAAAGATAAAATTTGTCAACCAACTTATTTTAATAAAATTTGTCCAACTTTGGTGCAAACTTCCCATTATACCTTTAATTTTCATTAAACCAATCAAGTTTGTCTCACCTGTGTATCATTTCTCAACCTTTACTTTATCTCGTTTCTCCTCTCTCCCTCCCCCCCCCCTCTCTCTCTCTCTTTCTCACACACACACACTCTCACACATGCATCTGACGCTATCAACCGGTTTCGATCGCCGGCGCGGTTTTCCTCCGTCTTTTTTTTTTCCGGTTTGTCTCCGGCGTTGCAAATACAGATTATTTTTGTTCGGCTTTTCTTTCACAGTGAGTTTTGCGGTTTTCTTCTCTAGCATGACAAATCCGACTTTGTTGTTGATTCTGATGGGGCGGCGCGGTGCCGCGACAAAGAAGAAGAGAAGCGGGCGCGATGGAAGAGTGAGGTGGCCGTAGTAATCTAGTTAGTCTGGACAGGGCCGGTCCTATCGACAATGGTGCTCAAGGCGAACGAATAAAAACGGGCCCTCGATCTTTCATATAAAATTGTAATACTATCATTTAAACACAAGCAAAAGATATACAAGATTAATCGTAAAAAATAACTTTGTGAAGGAGATCTTTTTTTTCTTCAAAAAATATCAATTATCAATTATAATATCATTTTGTTTTATAAATGAAAAAACTAACAAAAAAAATACCAAAACATAAATCACACTTCTTTTATAGCCTCTCTTTAAAACACACTCTTTTGTATACCAAAATTCTGTAAAAGTACTAAAATACCCTTAAGTTTTAAAGTCAACCGTGTCAGATTTTTTACTCCACACGTGGTCACGATGGGAGTGGTCGATGGGGTGGTCACGATGGACACTCCCATCGTGAGGTCACGATGGCACTCCCATCGTGACCAAGACAGATGCATGCGAAACCCACTAATTGCATCTGCACATTCGATTTGGTGAATATTTTAGGGTGTACTAGGTAATAAATGAAGCCACTTCCTTAAATTTTGTTAGCAAGAGGTTGGTGGTGGTAGTAATGGGGAAGAATAATAACATTCAAACTCATAACCTCACAATCAACAAACATACTCTTCACTTCAATATACACACCAAAAAAAAAAAAAAAAAAAAAACGAATCATCATTCCATGCATCCAAGATCTCGCCCAAGAAGAATGAAAGCATCAAAGGGGGCTCCGTGGTGTTCCTTACTTCATACAAAGGTAAGCATAATATGCATAATGTTTGTTAATTGATATAGTTGCTGTTGAAATTAGGGTATTGTTAGGGTGAAATTAGGGTTTTCAAAGTATAATACAAGATATGCTTCATTTTATGTCATGAAATATGTTATTTTGTTCATATAAGGGTGTATTAAATTAAAATAGTTTCTCCTCTCCCTCTTCACCTTTACCTCTATGGCGGCGCTGGTGCATCAACAACTAAATCTGCTCAAATGCCACAACGGTGCTCTCCTCAAAGGCATCGTCACCGTCAATCTCATCTCGTATGGCAAGTTCACCCCCCGTCCAACGCTCCATCATCGTCGATTTCCTCCAGTCTCTCAGCTTCGCCAAACCGCCTTAGCCATCCGTCTCCACCTGGAAGAGACAGACAAGTACAATAGCAGCGGCGACGTCTCAACTCTCATCGTCTGGAAGCAGTTCCTCGACGAAACCTAGTCCCAAGGAAAATTCCTAAAAAATTGCACATTGTCTACCTGGCAGCTAAGGGCGGCCACGCGGCGAGGACGGTCAACGTCGTGGTGACAGCGCAGGCTCGTTTCGCGTACGCGTGGGTGGGGAACTCGGCGGTAATGTGCCCGGGCTACTGCGTGTGGTCGTTCCACCAGTCGGCGTACGGGCCATAGACGCCGCCACTCGTGGCGCCGAACGGCAACGTCGGCATGGGTGGTGATGAACCCGTTCAACAACGATACGTCCAAGGACCCACGGCGCCGCCGCTGGAGGCGGTGAGCGTGTGCTGGTGGATAAGAGCACCGGTGCGAGTTACAATGCGCAGGGGGTGAAATGAATCCTATTAATGTGATTTTGTTCAATTCAGGAAATTAGGAAAAAACGACGTCGTTTTAAGTTAGTAAAATACGTCGTCGTTTTGTTGTTGCTCCGACATGTCCACTGTAGCAACTCAGGCCTCCATGTCAGCATTTCGGGTAGCGGAACCCTAGCTTGGTTACACATTGGACCAAATTAGAAGTTTGGGATTTAATTGGCTGAAATCGATCTGTTGGTTGCTAAATGAGAATTTCACAAAAGTTGGGGAATTTCCAAGCGATTAACCCTATATATATATATGAGAAAATCTTCAAATTATTCACCGAAGTTTACTCTTCAAATAAGTATGGCATATATGGATTATTATCAAACGATTAATTTTCAAATATGCCTAAATAAAATCAGAACCATGGTTGACAAGCTGGTTCTGACCCAAAAAATTTGTAGGTAGACAGGTCAATTCGGAACCGATAGTTCAACTTAATTTATTGTAAATATTATGTTGATCGAGGGAGGCCACCGAAAAATTACTTAACATCGTGAACATTTTTGGCATTGGGATAACTATTTCACCTATTACGTCAAGATAAAGAAGACGTATTCTATCATAAGTTGGTCCGACCAAGAAAATCTCATAACGTAGGATTATTTAAATAATGTATAAATTTAAACGAGTTCAGATGATTAGTGAATATTACTATATAGTGAGAATGAATAGTACAATCACTTTCTAATTAAAATTGGATCTATACAAATTTTAAATGAGTATTATAAATTATATAATTTATAAAAATATTCTTGAAATTTAATCTTTTATTATTTATACTAGAGGTGCTTACAAAAATTAGAACTGTGATCGACATGTCGATACCGACCTTGAACCTTGGGGTAGATGTTATTCCCTAAAGCAATATAGGATAAGAGATATTTGATGTAAAAAAGGTCTACAACAATTCTCATACGAAATCGACATAGAACAATGTCCTTGAGAACCAAAATATGTTTTATCGTCTCACATCAATTATGAAGAAAGAAAGATTTAATTTTTTTTTATATAGAAATGGGGGTACGTGGATTATTATTTTATGACTTTTGTTAAATAATGATTTTCTGTTGAATTGTGAAATACGGTGTGTGACATAAATAAGTTGAGAAGTATTTGAGTGCAGATGTTGCACAGTGCAACATCCAACTGCCCGACCCGACTCAACCCGATTGACCCGAGTTATATGTGATAGAGACCATAACGGCATAACATGACTTCACTTTCATAATATGGGTCAAGCAATATAACTTGGTATATCGTAATTAGCTAATATTTACTATTAAATTGTATAGCATATAATAAATAACTAATATTATCAAAATAGAATATAATAATATGTAACTTCTAGGAGTACTATATTTTGACAGCAGTCAGAATTATAGAAAATCCACTTCGATGTGGATTTTTTTTTTTTGCCAAATATGTTTTGTGTATAGTTTATTTGAAGCTTCTTTATTTGATCTTCACGATTGAGGGAACGACCGAACGAGATTAGTCGTCGATGGTAGGTAAACCTAATATTATTATAAGAATAGGCTATTTAAAAATACTTTAAGAATGTCTATGAGGCCTAGTTTAATTGGCTGACTGAAGTATAACAAGTCTTTTCTTAATGAAAGGTCTTGGGTTCAATCTTGCAACTCTTTTTAATGAGAGGTTTTGGGTTCAATTCCGCTTGCAAGCGGTTTAGTTTGGTTTAGTTAATTTCACACCTTATGTTGGAGTAGTTGTCTCAACCTGAAAAAAAAGAATTTAAGAATATAGGTATAGATAGATTAGAATGATCCATAAAAATAAGACGTAATATTGTGAAATAACATTTTTTGAAAACAAAAGATTGGAAATGTCACATTGAGTTTTTAAGTTGCAAAATAACACTTTGAGTTTTTAAAAGTCTAATATATCCTTAATGAGTATACAAGAAGGCTAACTTGGCGAAATTTTCCGGCTACAAATTTCCGACAAAAAATTCCGGCGAAAATTTAAATCATACACGAAACCTAATTTCATGTATGCATTATATATGCATTATACACAAAGACTAACATTCATGTATGCATCATACACGAAAAATTCCGGCGAAAATTTGAATAATACACGAAGCCTAACTTCATGTATGTATCATAAACGAAAATTTTCGCCGCCAAAAATTTCAAATTTGAATCATACACGAAGACTAATTTTCATGTATGCATCATACACGAAGACTAACATTCATGAATGCATCATACACGAAAATTTTCGCCGCAAAAAGTTTGAAATTTCAATCATACATGAAGATTAGTTTTTGTGTATGCATCATAGACGAAGACTAACATTCATGTATGCATCCAACATACATGAACTATAGCATACACGAATGCATATCTCATACAAGAAAAATAACGCATAGAATAACGATCTCATACACGAATGCATACACGCATACAAGAACAATCTCATATAAGAAAAAAAATGCAAAGGTACCGCGCCGGCGCCGACAAAAAAGTACCTCGTCGGAATCCTGGTTCGTCGGCGTCAATGGGCTGTCCATGTAAGCAGATCTGTGCCTGCGGCGGACGTGGTGGGCGACGACAGTGATGTACGACGTCGGCGGAGATGGAGGGACGGAGGAGATGGAGGGATGGAGGGGCGGAGGAGATGGAGGGGATGGAGATGAAGTTGTGTCGTAAAAAGCCGACCGACGGCGGCAGAGAAGCTAACCAGAGGAGGAGATGGAGGGCCTGAGGAGATGGAGTGGCGCCGAAGAAGACGACCGACGGCAGAGAAGATGAGCGACGAAGGAGATGGAGCAGCCGACCAGCGGCGGGAGGAGAAACTGGAGGTGAAGAGGTGAGAGTTTGGGAGAGGAAAAGAAATTAAGGTAAAATAAAAGGTATAAAAATCATAAAATAACTCAAAGGAACATTGCAAGTTTTTTTTTTCCAAGAGAACATAATTCTATGTCTTTCAAAAGGGCTATTTTGAGTTTTGCGGCTTAAAAAAAAAGTTTTAGAAGTTCAATTGCTAGTTAAGGCGTTAAGCTACATTTCATGTGCCCAAATGATAAAATCCAATGAGATTCTATATACTTTATAGAATAAAAGTAAAAAGTAGGTAAGGATGACATCGATGTAATTTTATTTTTTTACCAAAATAATATTTTTTATTTTGATTTATTACACACTTATTTTCAAATTATCTATTCAAAATGTGTATTAGTTTTAAATAAGAAAAAAGCATAACATTATTAATATATATTAATATTAACATATAAAGAAAAAGATTAAATTGTGCATCGTAGTGGATAAATACTAATAAATTTCATGTTTTAGAGGACTTTCTAACCCAATTAAGACATACATAACGGCTAAAATTTTCAATAGTTTGGTCCTAAATAAATTGTCAATCAGTGAAACAAGGTATAATATTATTGAGTTTAATTTGTTTCGCATTACAAAATTTCCTTTCAACGCGCGATGAGAGGTATGTAGGTATATATTAACAAAAGATGTTAATGACTTCTTTAAACAAAGGGCCCTGATAGCAATAATTACGAACTTATATCAAAATCCGATTACCTCATTAATCTTAGAAATTAAGAGAATATAAACCGCCCGCTCGTGATGAATTTAAATAATGAAGAGCTAAATCAATCAAAAACTTGGAATTTGTCGAGTATTTAAATGGAACTAGTCCTCTGCACTTCCTAGATGAATGATGATAGTCCTAATTATATTTTCGATTAATTATGATTTTAGTACTATCAAAACAACTCTTCATTTCTTCTCCCTTCAACTACTTACTATAAAACCCGACTCATCCCACCAAATCATATAGAGTTCCTAGATCTTAAAAAGCTAATTAATGGAAAATCATAACAATTAATTTATCTTTTATGATATCGTCACAAAAATAATGGGAGAAAGTAACGTTGAAGAGAAATGGATTAAGCACTATAGCAGCAAGCATGAGATTTTGCTTGTGGGCGAGGGCGACTTCTCCTTCGCGACGTGTTTAGCCAAAGCATTCGGCAATGCTCGCAACATCACGGCAACCTCTCTCGATTCAGAAGGTAAGCATTCATAAACTAATCAGTTTAGTAACTAAGAGCTAGAGTGTATATATATAGTTGGTTATATGATCTATATTAAAATGTAGCCTATATATATCCGGTCTCACACAAACACTCTATCAATGCAGAAATGTTGAGAATAAGGTATCCCAATGCGGCGGCCGCCAACCTGGATGTCCTTGAGGAGAAGGGGTGCACCGTAATGCACAATATAGACGCCTGCCCCATGAGCCAACATCAAATCCTAAAGCACAAAAGATTGGACAGAATCGTTTACAATTTTCCGCACGCGGGCTTCTTCAGAGCCGAACACGACTCATATCAAATTGCGTAAGTTGAATCAATACATTTAAACACAGGAAATTAGAAAAGGGCTACATTATGTTATGGAAGTTGATGCATGCAAGTGTAAAAATTAAACTAGGCTTCATCAGAGCGTGGTTCGGGGTTTCCTGCGGAATGCTTACGAGATGGTTGCGGAGAAAGGGGAGGTGCACATAACTCATAAAACTGCTCATCCCTTTTGTAAGTGGGAGATCGAGGAACTCGGGAAGGAAGCTGGATTTGTTTTGATAGAGAGCCCATTCTTCTACATATGGGACTACCCTGGTTATGTAAATAAGAAGGGAAGTGGCAACCGTAGCAACGAGACTTTCCCCGTTGGCGATTGCCGTACTTACAAGTTTGCTAAAACCTAGTTAATAACTAATTAGATATTTTTATATTTTCTTTTTATTATTCTTCTTTCATTTGAGTAGATTGCATCATGGATTAGATAATGTTACGCGTGATGGCCACGGGATCAGAACCTTCAACCATAATAAGTAAGTATTCCTAGCACGTAAATAAAGAAATTAATCAGTTAGGGAAAAAAAATAAAAAGGAAAAAAAACATATCCGGCTTCGTTAATTATCACAATTATCTTAAAAGTTGACACGTTGGAAGAGCAGTAGTAGTAGTATTATCCTTGGCCAACGAATTACATTCTGATCCTAGATAATGACATAAGTAGGGGCCAAGAATGTGCGATTCAAATTATTATTAGCTACCATTAATTTACTACAGGTTGACAAAAAATAATTTATACAAATAAATTCTTATACACTACGCGTCTCACTTGTTTTCTTCAAACTCTTTCTGTCTGCTATATAAATTAAGCAAGAATGCAAGAGTAGTATAACCAACTTCAGCAACTCAGCAGACGAACCTGAGCCTGAGCGTCACGACTCACAAACATGACTGCGGTAAGTCTAATTACTTTGAAGACAACCTAGCTAGCTAGCTACACCGCAAGATCTAATATTTTACGTTGACTGTGTTGAGTTGACCAACTCGCTGAGAAAGAAATTCACCTTCGCTCGCGTCGTAAGCGTTAGGCCCATAGCTTCTGAATTAACAATGGCAGAAGCTTACAACTTTCAGCAAGCACCAATATTTCACAATTATCCCCCACACCCACAATGTAACTACCAACTCCCATATCACGCAAATCCGATTCAGGATCTGGACCCTCCAATGTGCTCCATAATGTGATCACATCATCATGTCATCAAACAATTTTCGATCGGTTTGACATTTCCATAGCTTGCAATGTATTTTGTTTTCTTGTATCATAAATATTTTATGTTCACAAGAATATAATTGAACAAAAAGAAAACGAAAAAAAGAGAAACCTCAATGTATATATTCGGTCGGTTTTGAAAGATCTGGATACGTATTGTTAATTCTGGTTGAAGCATGCATGTCTCAGTTAAATAAAATATTTAACTGTTAATTCAACCTTTTGTTATATGATCTACTTCTCTAGCCAACATATATGTTTGATTTCTTAGCATTCGTCAAAAAATATTTATACATAGTAAATATATGGGATAACATCTAGTTTGTATTGTCCAATGTTTAAGACATGTCAACGTCATCCAGGTAACTTTCTCTCGTGACATGTTGATTTTTCGAGATGCAAAAATGTGATCCATAAAATATTAGTGTACTTTCTGGATATATCTTAAATGTTAGGACAATACTCTCTCCATTTTTTTAAGTGTCCTAGTTTGATTTTACTTGTTGATGAATAAGTGTCTCATTTCATAACTTAGAAAAAATTGATGCAAATTTTGAAAAAAAAAAAAAACAATGCAAAACTTTCCTTTTTACTTCAAAAAATGCTAATTATTTAATTTTTAAATTTTCTTTGCAATAATTATAGATAAAATAGTAATTTATTAATTTTCTTGATAAATGTATTTTAACGCCGGGGACACTCATATAAAAATAGGGGGGAGTACCATATATATAGTTTTCATAAATATTGTCATGATTAGTAAATTAGTTAAAAACCAACCAATTGAATTGACTTAAAATATGCAATTAATTAAGTTGGAGGTTGGTTTTACTCTAAATCCTTGAATATGGTCGATCCACCAAATACTACGACAGAAATTTTTTTATCGTTAAGATGGAATAAAAATCTGAATCAAAATTCATATTAATGACATATTTACAATGGAGAATTTACAGTTTAAGTGTTTGATGAAATTAAATATAGATGGTTTACGACTTTACGAAAATACTATTAGAAGACCCGAAAGAAAAGAAAAAGTCGCCGTTGTTCCCATTTACATGTAATTGGCTGGTAGAACTGGTCAATTGTTGGTACATTTTTTTTTTTTTTGAACAAATTGTTGGTACATTTAATCATTGCAAATCGTTGACTATTAGCAACCTCATAATTTCTTTTTCTTTTTCCTTCTCCGGCAGATTCACCAAATACAAATGTTTAAATACTTTCCACGTGAAAAAAAGCTCTTCGTGCATCCGACGAAATCAAATGGTCATGGTGGTCAATAAAAATTCACAAAAACTCGTATGTGACCCGTCGCATGCTATGCGGTGGGCATGTGGCGCGTGTATTACACGCGCCTTTTTCTATTTTTTTTAGCTTTTATTTTAATTTTTTTATAAAAAAATTTACTTTTTTCCCACCTTTTTTTTTTGTTTGCTGCTTCATTTTTTTTGTTTGCCGCTTCTTATTTGATCAAGATTCGAGCGAGGGGAGCCGAAGGCCTCGGAGCGAGCCGAAAAAGTCCAAAATGTTGCCCGCCGATTATCCTTATATTTGTAATCGGAGCGAAGGCAGAGCATAAAATCGGAGCCGAATGCGAAGCAAAAAATAAAAGAAAAACTGAAATTAGAAAAAAAAAAAAAAAAGTTGATGAGGTCAACGGGTCAAATCCGGATTGATCGGATCGACCCGATCCGACCCGGTCGCATTTCATATGCAGCAGGTCGCATGCAAGACCATCTCATAAAAATTTATTTTAATAGTTTTTATCCTCTTCATTCGTAAAGAACCTTTTTTTACCGGCATTACAGACCTAAAAGATCACAATTACAATTTACAATCCTAAAATTAATATATAATGTTTTAAAAATTGGCAATATTTACAAGAGCACGAAAGGAGGCTTCGAACACAGGTCTCCAGTGGAAATAGATCGCTTAATTTAAAATTATTTTAATAATATTAACCTATATATATTTTCAGACCCTTATTTTTTTGAGGCTCTCTGCGGTCACCCATCCCGCACACCCCCGAAACCACCCTTAGTGGTAAGAAATTACAGTATCAAACTATTCGTGTCGATCAAATCGAAGAACCGATGGAGATTTAATTTTCATATTTGAATACATAATCTCTTGGATTCAAGACCAAGATCGCTACCATTTTCAGGACCGCGCACAATTATTACCATTATGAGAAGGTCTCCCATGCGACCTGTTGCAGCTGAAAATGCGATCGAGTCTGGGTCGGGTTGATCCGGTCAAATTATTTTTTTTAATTTTTTTAATTTCAGTTTTTTTTTTCGGCTCCGCCTTCACTCCAATTACTAATATAAAGATAATTATCGTGCAACAATTTGAACTTTTTCGGCTCGCTCCGAAGCCTTCGGCTTCCCTCGCTCGAATCTTGACCAAAGAAGAAGCCGCAAACAACAAAACGAAGAGGCAACCAAAAAAAAGGTGGAACAAAATTGAAATAAAAAAATTAAAAGAAAAAAGTGAAATTTTGAAAAAAAAAACTGAAATTGAAAAATTAGAATTAAAAAAAATTGAAAAAAAATCAGAAAAAAGGTGCGTGGCGTGCACGCGCCACTGGCGACGCAATCAAGTTATTGCCATTATTCTTTATTCAATCTTTACTGTTATTAACTTATTATAGACAATCATGAATAACATAAAGAAGGATGTCCAGATTTTAATTTTAGTGCTCTCTTTGATTTTGAACTATTTTTGTACGAAAATATATTTATTGATAATATTGTATATAGTAAAAATAGATATGTTTCAAATGGATTTTAATGTGTGATTCGTATAAAATTATGGATATTGTTGTATTTTTCATGTATTATACATTATTATTTTAATTTATTTACTAAATAGTTGATTGAACATTAGACCACCGTTTAACCAGTTGAACAAATTAATCAAAGCGACAAAGCATGATTCTTAAGATTTCGCTTGTTCAATCTCCAGTCAGATTTTTAAATAATTTTTTCCACTCTATAAGTATGAATATTAACTGATGAGTGTAAAAACTGGAAGTAGGCTTCATCAGAGCGTGGTTCGTGGCTTTCTGCGAAATGCTTATGAGATGGTTCCAGAGAAAGGGGATTTGTTTTAAGAGAAAGCCCATTCTTCTACATAGAGGAGTACCCTGATTATATAAATAGTAGGGGAAACGGCATCAATTGTAGGAACTGACTTTTGAAGGCCGGTTCGTGTGCTCATGATCCATTCCGGATGTCTAACAAGTACATACAAAATCCTTCCTAAGCATGCTCCTAAAGAAGTAGGAAAGAAGAGGTACCTGCGAACTGAGAGGTTAACGACTCCAGAGTTGATCTTCTGTTTGTTTCCCACGGCAGTACTCGATTTAGGGTGGCTTCAAGCTTCGAGTTCTCTTCTCCTATGGCTGTCCGCCGCCGCCCTCTCTCCCTCAGAGATTTCTGTTTATTTTCTTTTACGTAAGTGACAAGTGAGGAGAATTAGTGGACTCCTTATTATTTATACTAGATAATTAAATACCTAAATAATAAGTCCACTAACTAATCCATCAAACAAAGCCCAAAGGTTTAAATGGATCAATAATAGGCGGTTGGTCCCATAGAGAGCTAGGCCTTGATTGGGCCAAACGGGGATCTACCAGCTCCAATAAAGCATTGGTCTCCCAGTGCTCGATTTCCATATTCAGTCCGAGAATATAAATCGAGACACAAGTATTAATTTATTCCACTTAAAAATTAATACTGAATTACCACTAAATTAGTTAGATGAGTCGGGGCTAGCATTTAATTTAATTAATCTCCGCATTTAAGATATTCAATATCCATTAATTAATTAATTAATTCCTCTGACGGTCCATTAATTAATTAATCAATCATTTAATTATAAACGACATTTCGAGTGCTACCACTTAAACTTATTATCGTATCGGAACTAATTTCACCTGCAGGGTTTAATACGATAAACTTATTAAGTTTCTCGATTGAGAGGATATTATCAGTCTGTTATTAGCAGGACACAGATTCTTATTGTAATTCAATCGCGTGCCAAATAACAATCGCTATCACCCAAGATATCAAGTATATTGAGCTTCAGACAGAGCTCTCACCCATGATAAATCAAAGCAATAGACAATTAATCATTCACACCGACTAATTCAATTAAGGTTAAGATCATTTAAGTCACCAAGATCTTGATTCTTAATCAGTCAGAATATAAGAACACATCTCACTGTGATCCGTTCAATACATAAATGTATTAGCATAAATAAATAGCCAAGACAAACTATTTTTTATTATGCTACAGTCAAAACCGACAATTCGTCCGAAGTTATCTCAACCGTGAACACGACTTCTATCTCAACTTTACCGATTATAAAATCTTCTGTGATAAACCACACATCATATAATCTAAGTTTAAGATAATTGGATTATAATATGATCATGCAATAACGATATTTCAGATAAAAGAATAACAGTAGATACAAGATATCAATGTATACAAGCATAAAAACACTTACTACTTTTTAGTATACAACCCTTCCTCAATAGCAACCAGTCTTTTCCTGTTGGAGATGGCCCTACCTACTTACGTGTTCGCTAAAACCTAGTTGATTATCGTTTTCTTTTTCTTCTAAGGAAGTTCATCATGTAAGTTTGTAATAATTCTTTTTTTTTTTAAACAATAGTCTAAAATAATGTTGCGCGTGATCACCACGGGATCCTCTAACTATAATACGTGATCACCACGGGATCCTCAAACTATAATAACTAACCATTGACGATTAATTCCTAGCACGTATTATAAGGAAATTAATTACTAAAAAAGTGTAACCCGGCTTACATGGAATATTCATAAATATCTATATAAAATCATGCTTCCATCCCTTCATTAATAATTAGAGTTGTCAATAGACCCGGCCCGGCCCAACCAAAGCCCGGGAAGGCCCAAGAGTATTGCAACCCAGCCCGACCCTGGACAATCGATGAACCGGTCCGTGTCTAGGCTGGGCTTTCTTAAAATTTATGATCAGCCCAGCCCGGTCCTATGCATGCCCATAACGGGCTGGTCCGGTTCCGTTAACAACTCTATTTATAATGTAACATCGATCTTAGTGAGGATAATATACAAGATCCCATTTTGCTCAAAAAAAAAAAAAAAATACAACGTCCCTTCGATAATAAACTACTTGAATGTCCTTCGTTAATTATAATAATTTTCTTAGGGGGGTTTGATGAATGAAATAAATATTGTTTGATAGGATAATGTAGCATATGATTATTTAGATTATTAGTATTGTGTTTGGATTGCTTGATTATGATGTAGTATAATTGAAAGACTATGTGAGTGTGTGTGCTATTGCGTGTGTAGTGTGTGTTTATGTGATTAATTTTGAAATTTTGCCTCATGAATTAGACGAGAAATAATAATCAATTCAAATTTGGGGTGATAAGTTATCATCTATTTAAAAGATTAGAGTATACAGGCCTAATTATTTATTACTGATTTTATCATTTAAACCAAATATATGATTAAATAAGATTATATTATCAATTACTTCTAATCAAGCAAACAAAACTCCAACTTAATTACTAGTTGTACGTATTGACCTTAGCCAACAGTTTATTATTTTTTTCTTGGTCCTAGAATAAAACTGTGGATAACGACATAGGGGCCAGCCAAGAATTTTTGATGATTCAAATTATTATTTTAGCCAGTATATATATTAATTTACTGTAGGTTGGTGTGCCTCTCAAACAAAAAAATTCATACAAATAAATCCTTACGCGTCTCACTCGTTTTCTTGATATGTATTCTCTCTCTCTCTCTCTCTCTCTCTCTCTCTCTTATATAAAGCAGCCAATTAACGTCAGTGTCTCAACACACTTATAACATAACAGAGTTTATATTTATCTGCTTGCATCAGCTCGAGCCTGAGCCGGAGCTTCAGGATTCACAAACATGGCTATGGTAAGTCTAATTAGTTTAATAAAGACGAACTAGCTAGCGACACATAAACTTGAGCGCGCGAGATCTAATATTGTTTAAACTGAGATTTGTGCTACAATGAATTTGTAACTTTTTAATTATCATTAAACTTCAGCAAAAGATTGAGATTGATCAGATTCCATTAGGGGACGAGAAAGATAGATCCATAGCCATGAGGAAAGCATCAGAAACAAATGGTATGAATAAGAACATCTCCATCATCAATCCTATACGAGCTAGTGAATATGTCTTGAATTTGCATTATTTATTCATCTGTCTAAGATGTGCCTATGTGTACGGTGCAGGGGTAGTGAGAGTGGAGGTTGTAAGAGAGAGAAACCTGTTGGTGGTGAGTGGCCGCGTTGACTGCGTTGAGTTGACCAACTCGCTGAGAAAGAAATTCACCTTCGCTCGCGTCGTAAGCGTTAGGCCCATAGCTTCTGAGTTAACAATGGCAGAAGCTTACAACTTTCAGCAAGCACCAATATTTCACAATTATCCCCCACACCCACAATATAACTACCAACTCCCATATCACGCAAATCCGATTCAGGATCTGGACCCTCCAATGTGTTCCATAATGTGATCACATCATCATGTCATCTAATTTTCAACTTGACGTTTCCACATGTTGTTGCAGCTTGCAATATAAACATATCCGTATAGTGCAAGTGCAAGTGCAAGTATATATATATTCGGTTGGTTTTGACATGGTTTTGAAAGATCTAAATACCTACTTGTTAATTCTGATTGTATCATGCATGTCTCAGTTAAATAAAAGAACTGGTCACCTTTATTACAATGGGTTAATTGTATAAAAAAAATACCAAGCTTCTAATTTTACTGATTTGTCTCTCGCGTCTCATTTGCCCCTAAATTTAAGATGAGTTGGACGTTGGAATGCTTGTATGTCAAATCAAGGCAACATAACAAATGACATCGTTTCGATAAGACCCAAAACGTCGTTGTTTCATTACTGATTTACACTTATCAAAGAGGTACAATAGTGATGAAATGACGACGTGTTGAGTCTTATCGGAACGATGTCGTTTGTTATGTCGCCGCAATTTGCCATAGAAGCATTCCGTCATCCAACACAACTTAAATTTGGGGAAAATCGGACACGAGAGACAACTCAGTAAAATTAGAAGGTTGATATTTTTTTTGCAAAAGTTAAAAAATTTGGAGAAAAATAAGAATTTGACAAAAAGTTGGAGTTTTTTATACCATTAACCCTATTACGATCTACTACTAAATCAACATGTATGGAAAAAGAAAATAATTAAAATATAATATTCGTGAACGGAGGGAGTATAATAAATGTATGGGATAACATTAAGCTTTCCAACCTTGAAGACATGTCCCAAAAATATACCGACGGCGTTTAAATGAAATCATCGACATCGATTTTTATCGTGGCATGTCAATTTTTTGAGACGAAAAATGTGATCCACGTACAAATTAAACATTAGGACAGTTGCTGGAAATGACTTAAATGTTAGGACAATAGCATTTTTCATAGACTTAGTAGTAATGATTAGTGAGTTAGTCAATAACGAATTGAATTAACTTGAAATATGATGTAATTAAATTGGAAGTTGGTTTACTCTAAATAATTGAAGGATTAATTGCAAATGAAGACTTAACTTTTTCACTTATTTGTAATAATAGCCCTATTTTTTATTATTGACATACCATTGCATGACATACAAATTTCATTACAAATCGGATCACGTCTTTCGGTGACCGAAAACTGATGTGGAATTTTTTGTGACATGATATTTGATATTTTTAAAGTTAAAATTGAAGGCACATCACAAAAAAAAAATTCACGTTAGTTTTCAGATCAAAAGAAATTAAAGGCGTGATCCAAATTACAATGAAATTTGAAGGTTATTTCTTTATATGTTAATGATAAAAAACGGTGCTATTATTCGCATGCAAATAAGTGAAAACGGCCGTGCCTTCATTTAATTAGCCCTTCATTAAATATGGTCCACCACATAACAATATGGATCATATATACATTAAGATGATTAAAAATTAAAATCAAAATTTTTATTCAACCATATATTTATAATGTAGAATAATTTAGAGTTTAAGTGTTTGTGAACTTGAGTCGTGTTTACGATCTATACTCAAATTCTAGACTAGAAGACCGGGAAAGAAAGTCGCCGCGGTTCTCATTGTGCAGTTAGTTGTTAAGTAGAATTGGTCATTGGTACAATCTTTGCAAATAGTTGACCATTACTAACTTGTGATATATTAATTTTTTTTAAAATATTTTCATCCTTTTCTTTCCTAAAGAACTTTTATTTCTTGCATTATAGACCTTAGATCATAATTACAAGCCTAGAATCAATATTATATTATTCCAATATTTTAAAAATCGAATTGAACCAGTTTATTTGACGGCCGAATCGGGAACCGGTATGATGTCGGTCCGATCAATACTGTAGTATGGGAAGAAATTGGTATAAAACCATCAAAATCGGCGGGATCGAAGAACTGGTGGCATTTTAATTTTCGAATTCATGTATAAAAATTTACGCAAAAATTTCAGTGTAACTGGGTTCTTATCCGATCCGACCCGTTTCAGAAAATATATAATTATGTTTCTTTTTTCTTTTTTTGAAAAATCCCTTCAGTTTTCTTTCGTTTCCTCCGTTTCCTCTCTCGTTTCCTCCGCCTTCTCTCATTCTTCTCTGTTTTCTGTCTAATTGAATCGCCGTCGATTAGTCGTTGATTTGCCCGAAAAAGCTTAATGAAGATGTAATAGGGCCGATTTTTCTTTCATGCATTTTTATTCTGTTTTTTCCATTTTTCAACCTACTGCACAATTTATATCCATGTTTTTCAAATCTGATCTCATATTCTTGTTCCCGGTGAAAAATAGATAAATTTAGCCATTTGAATTGTTAAATTCCGTCAAATTTTGAGGGAGTTCTATACCCTTCGATTTTTAGGGTTTCCGCCGCCGAGGTCGCTATTCCAGCCAATCTCGTCTGCGCTGGGATTCTGATCGGAACTTGGAATAAAAGGAGGATTCCTCTTTCCGATCCACAAGTTTGTTTGTTTGTCGTCACTGATCATTTATTATTGATTTAATATTATTAATACCATGTGTGTGTGTGTGTGTGCTTGTGCGTGAGAGAGAGAGAGAGAGAGAGAGAGAGAGAGAGAGAGAGAGAGAGAGAGTAGTTAAGATTTTGCGTTGATATGTGTATATATATGTATTTATAAGCTCTGCATGCTAGGTACCTTTGGTATTGCATGAAGATGTCTTGTTCCTTTTCATATTGGTATCTGTATAAGATGTGAGTTGTGATGTTCTGGAGTTGGTATGTTATGCTTAAAATAGCTACTATTATATTATTTCTGTAATGCGTGTTCATGAGGTTAACCAATTCTTGCAGCTTCTGAACATTCTTTCAAGGGAATTCTATCTGGTCTTCCCAAGCCTGGTGGAGGTGAATTTGGAAAATTTTATAGCCTTCGTGCCCTGAATGATCCTAGAATTGGTACAAACTCGTATTCGTATACATTCCATTTCATCTTCACTCTTTGCTTTCAGTTCTTGGTGCACTATGCATGTAGAGCACTTGACTACAAGCTACTTGTTGCATCATATATCATTCTTGTGCAGTAAATATGAAATGAGCACACAACTCGAAAATTCGACTGCAATAAATATGGTGGAATATAGTCTTCGAGTACCTTGTAAGATATATGATCATGTCTGCTAGAGCTATGTGCATTTTCTTATTTTCTTAATGTTATGATCGAGACCACACTATAATTTTCATCATGTTTGACACATACCCACAATCTTCAGGTTCATGCTTGTTGCTTTCTGTCTTTATCTCCCACTGTTTTTCCCCTCAGTTTGAACTTCCATTGTTGCAGACAAACTTCCATATACTCTATCAGGATACTTCTAGAATCCAGAAATTGTGATAACTTCCAAGTCAATACAGAGGATGTAGAAAAGATCGTTGATTGGGAAAATTCTTTCCCTTAACTAGTCACCACACTTTACATGTCGAAGAATTATCGTCTCTAGTGCTTTAACTAGTATGCCTGTGTGTGTGCTTCTTTTTCTAGGTAAAGGAGAAATCTCATAGCTTGAAAAAAAGAGAAAAAAACAGAATGGTAAAAGAGAAGCATTAGAATCCATTCACCATTATTCTTATCTTTTTTAGTCCATATGATTTATGATTCAATTCCTGATTTCTTTGGCTACATGAATCAATTAATCTTGATTTCTTTCTGGGATCATTAGATTTCGGGTAAAGTCTTGGCTACTAGCTGAGATTAGTACACGTGTCAAACTATATGACAACGAGACGATAAACATAATGCTCAAGAACACAATGAAGAAACCCAAAAAATCTAGATATATATATCCAGATCCAAACCCATATATAGTGGTGTGGTGTAGTTATAATTTTGCTTGGGTTTTGGTTGTGTTTAGATCCATATTGTGCACAGATTAAACTATTAGCTCAGTTGCATGCCTCCTAATCAAACAATGCAATTTTTCATATGAATTCTGGTGTAATGCTGCTCTTTGCTTCTTCTCGAGTTGTGTTGATTGATTAGTTTTTTAAGGATGCTTGCTTTCACCCCGTTTGATTGGATTATTCTGGCTGTCGTCTGTGTGCATGAGCACAGATTAAAGTATTAACTCAGTCGCATGTCTCCTAATCAAACTTTGCAATTTACATATGTTGAGGATTCTGGTGAAATGTTGGTCTTTTGCTTAGTCTTTAGTTGCTTTGATCAGATTCTTGGGTTTTGTTTATTTGTGCTAGCTTGTATTTATTGTGCCGCTTCTAGTTTTAAATTTAGTTATTTAAACCCGTGCACATTTTTTTGGCTCTTGTTTTGGTTTTTGCTTTCCGGCTTATGCTCTGCTGCATTAGATGGAAATTTCATAGGATAAGATGATGATGGTTATGGTTATGTTTGTTGATAGCAGATGATCGCATATCTTCTCGTGTGGGCCTCGTCATCTGTCGTCATTTGGATCGACGTCTGTTGAGCTTTCCCTTGCATCTGGCATTTTTTAAATGTAATGAAACTGTTAGTTTTGGCCTGTTGACACCAGATTTCCCTCTTCGATGCTCTAGTGCTGGTTTATGTGTTTAATTGAACTTGATACTACACTTGACTGGAATGGTTGGCTGGTGATGCCTTGTATGTTTGAGCTTTCCCTTGCATCTGCCATTTTTTAAATGCATTGAAGCTGTACTGTTTTTGGTTGTTGAGACCAGATTTGCCTCTTCAATGCTCTAGTGCTGGTTTATGTGTTTAATTGAACATGATACTACACTATCTGATTGAACATGATACTACACTTGATTGTTTCTTCCCTGTGATGACATTGGTTTGTGATTTATTTGTCTGAGGGGTTAGATGTTCATGCACTTAATGATGCCACCACTAGGTGATGATCCATTGCCTAGTTTTGGAGGTTGATTGTTAAAAAGGCCCAAAATAAAGTCAATGATGCAAAAGTTTGTGCTGAGACTAATTCCATTAGTAAAATGCCCACAAAATCCAGTTTACATTCCAAACACAATCCCAAAAAACCTTAATAGTGTTTGTCCCTGCAAACCTTAACAAAAAACAGAGAATGTTTAGCCTTAATCACTAATTGCCACATGCTGTATTCCCTGAACAAGATCATCCAAACTGTACATTTGAATTCCCTCACTTCCTTGAGAATTTAGGAAGTCTAAACTGTCCCTAACAAGCTGCTCTTCAACCTCAATGCAGTCTGGTAGAATTCCAAGCTTGCCAATCTTTCCTTGTTCATGTGGGGAATTTTATAGTTATTGCCTCCCTTATCTTTCATTATCTCTTCATAGCATCCTTGCAGTGTAACATTTTGCAGTAACTCTTCCACATTCTTGGCTGGTTTCTGATCTTTGAGGGTTTGTATGGCTCTAAAGAAGCCAAGATCATTAACATTTGTGTCCGGGGAATTAGCAGGTTGGCAGACTAATGTGATGTCTAATCCATCAGCTTTTGCAACTGCTAAAAACTCTGGATCATCTGGTTTAATGTGTGGCTTCGCATTATCTTGTTGAATAAATATGTGCTTGCTTAAACAAGCTGGCCACTTAGCTTTAAAAACGGGCAGCATCTGCATGAATGAAAACTAACTGTCTAAATGATGAATCTGAGCAGATTCTGATAGGAAATGGGTAAGTTGTCATACCTGCTTGATTAGGCAGTCCCTTGTGATTGGTTTTGTGATGGCTTGTATTGCTTTGACTTCCACAGTGCCTTTATCTCTGTTTTTTGAGTTCCTTTGAGCTGCTTCCTCTGTTATGAATGGAAAAATGCCAAATTTTTCATCAAACATGACTGTTCCTTGTGCATCTATGATTGGTCTTGAGACTGCACTATTAAACATTATCTTGGGTATGTATTTCTTTGATTTGCATGTCCTATAAGGCTCAACCTCATCTGAAAGCATGTAGTATCTGTCCTTGACTTTGGTTAAGTAAAACCACTTCTCATCTATGTGTATGGTGTTGTACATCCTCTGAAATTTGATGAAACCTCCCTCAGTGACTGAACTAAGCTGAGAAAGGCTCCAACTTAGCCTACACAGCTTATTTTGAGGGGTGAGAAATGGTTTGATGACATTGGTGTGTGGTTAAAACTGTCTGTCTTTCACCCACACATGAATAAGTGATTTGCTTACTCCAAGGTTGCCTGCCATCACTCTAAGGCAGGATCTCTGTAAAGTAGATAGTTTCTTCACTTTGTCAGCATCCATTTTTCATTTATCCTTATGCACTGACCCTTTCTTCATGGACTTTAACTGTATAGGTACTCCGGAAGCTTGCTGCGATGATGCTGATTTCCATATGGACCATATGGTCCTCAAATCCACATGGAAAATCTGAGCAGCCTCTTTTTTGCAACCATAAAGGAGCTTCCCCCCACTGCTGTGTTGTAGCAACCATTGGGCGATGGTGTTTTTCTCAGCATCTGTTAGTTTTAGCCTTGCTCTTGCATCTGCCATTTTTTTTTTTGTGATGAACCTGTACTGTTTTGAGTAGTTGAGAGCAGATTTGCCTATAGAATGCTCTATTTATAGTGGTTGTAAGGTGTTAGTCCAGTTTGAAATTCCCCCCAAATTATTTGGTCAAATCAGTTGTACTTCTTGGGATTATTTAATGAATGAAATTGTGTTTTGGCTCCAAATTGTGCTGATTTTCCTCTCTTTTTTTGTTTAATGAATGCCATGTTGTTTTTGGAATTCCCTCTCTTTTTTCATGGTTCAATCTGTCTTGTTGGAATAGATTAGGTGTGATGCAACTTAATTAATGTGAACAGGTTGTTTGCAAAAAAAAAAAAAAAAACAGGAAATGGAAAAACAGGAAATGGAAAATTTCGATCATAGCCAAAAAAAAAGAAAAAATATGCTGTTAATAAAAAAAAATGAAAGGAAAAACAGGAAATGGAATCATGTGTGCAGCCGCATTCCTTCTTTATTTGTCATTAACAAAAGTAATTTTCTTATTAACACTACCCCTACTTTTCAATTTTTACCCTACTCAAAACACCTTTTTAAGTTTTCTTAGTCTCCGTGCCGTCCATGAAATGGGAGTTTATTTCATGGATGGAGGGAGTAATATTTAAAAATTATTACTTTTATTCACGACAACTTGTACTTTTAGTTATTTATTCAAGTAATTATTATTGTGACAAAAAGTAATTATTGATATAAAGAAAGGTAACGTTTCACAACTATTACTTTTTTAAACAACAATGTTTACTTTTATTCACGACAACTTGTATTTTTAGTTATTTGATCAAGTAAATATTGTCGTTAATAAAAGTAACTATTGATATGAAGAAAGGTAATATTTCACAATCATTACTTTTATTAACGACAATGTTTATTTTCATCCAAGACAATTTGTACTTTTAATAATTCGATCAAGTAATTATTGTCATGATCAAAAGTAATTATTGATATAAATAAATGTAATGTTTCATAATTATTACTTTTCTTACGACAATGTTTATTTTTGTTTAAGACAACTTATACATTTAGTGATTTGGTCAAATAATTATTATCGTAATAAAAAATTCACCTACCGAGTTTAATACGATAGATTTATTAAGTTTGTCAAGAGGATATAATCAACCTGTTATTAGCAGGACACGTTTCATTATTGTAATTCAATCGCGTATCAAATAATTATACACACCGATTAGTTAATTTAATTAAGGTTAAGATCACTTAAGTCACTGACATATTGATTCTTAATTAGTCAGAATATAAGAACAAATTTTAGTTTGATCCTTTCAATACATTAATGTACTAGCATAAATAAATAGTCAAGACAAACTATTTTCAATTTATGCTACAATTTAAACCGACAACTCATCCAAAATTATTTTAACTGTGAACACGACTTCTTTTTGTGATCTACAAGACATCATATAATCTGTAGGAAATAATGGACTATAATATAATTATGCAATAACAATATTTCAGATAGGAAAAAAATAGTGGCACAAGGTATTAATGTATACAAGTATAAAAAACTTGCTTTCAATATAAAATAATGGACCGACTACAGAGACTTGCATAAAGCAACGGTCGCAGTTATCATTTTAGGAAAGGTTGCAGAGAAGCACGTAAAGTGCAATGCTTTTTGGCATAGGTCAAATGACTCTTTCCAACGGTTAGTTTAGCACCCTCTCTATTAATAGAGGTCGCCCTCATTGCGAGAACACTACTGATTCCATGCGCATTCAAGCAGATTCAAGAAAGTAGTTTTCTCCCCAGCAAGAACACTCAAGTGCCAGAAGCCAAAGTTGCAGAGAGTCGTCAGTCCTCCTCATTTGCTTCCTTCTACCTTTCAGAATATTGTTCTTTGATCGAGTCTATAGGCCAAAATCTTGTTGTATTTAAGCAGACTCTCTGAATAGAACAAGTCTTTAAGCCTTAGGAAGAAGCCTCCACTGTTTTCAGTGTTGAAGGCTTCGTAGTTGGAAAAATCCTCAACCCCCAAACCTTAGGTCTTCTTTGAACCCGTAATCAAGAAACTAGGTTCCTAAGAACCCGCAATCTAAGCCCAGGCTGTGTACTTGCCTGCAAAAGTGTTGTAAGGTGTTGTTCGAACCCGTAATCGAATTGGTTAGGTTGTTTAGTTCCTGCAAACCAAACTGAATATTTTATAAGCACGATTAAGCTTATCTAGTGGATTACTTCCCCAAAAAAGAAGTCATGGACGTAAGAGGTCAATCTCTGAACCACGTAAAAATATTGTGTTCTTTATTTTCAGTATTTACCTTCAGTTTCCTAACCAACTGACATTGCATGCATATTGATTTACAAACTACACTAAGTATTTGGGAACTTGACCTTCCTTTTAGTTTAAGTAACGAGCTTTTATTCCACCAATTTCCGCATAGCAAAACTCTTTAAAACCTTAGTCAGAGTCACACAGTTGACCATTAGTCCTAGAAGTCAACTGTACACCTGACTGTGTGACAGCTCCGACTGACTTCCTCAGTTGTTGAGCGACTGAAGTGACAAGTTCACACTACAAAAATTAGCCTAATTACCGAGGGCAAGCTTACCCTCGGTAATTACCGACAGCAAAACACACTGGTCGATTTTGACAAAGTTACGGACGGATTACCGACGGTATTTTGGCGGGATGATTCCCTCTGAAATCACCGACGGTATTATTGAGGGAATTCGCCCTCGGTAAATTACCGACGACAGTTGCCCTCGGTAATATATTAAATAAAAATTGAATAATATTAAATATAATTACCGACGGCATTGGCCCTTGGTAGTTACCGAGGGAATGTCTGCCGTCGGTAATTACCGAAGGCACACGTTGCCGTCGGTAATTTTGCAGGTCGGCGATTTACCGAGGGCGGGTTCCATGCACTCATATCATGCAGCAGAATTTAGTTAGTAATTATCAATTCATTTCATAAATAATATATATATACTCCCTCTGTTCACAAGTAAATGTCCACTTTGTGCTGGACACGGAGTTTAAGAAAGTTGATAAAGTGAAAGTTAGTGGGGTAAAAGTTAGGATGTAGGGGTAGTGAGATAATGACAAAAAAATAGTGGCAATGACAAAAAAGAGGTGGTATTGACCAAAAAGTAAGAATAAAGTTGTTGGAATGATAAAAAGGTAGAAATAAAGTTGATGTGAGGTGGGGTTCTAAATGACAAAGGATAGTAATTTCTGTAAAGTAAAGAGGGTAGTGTTGTACGAAAAGGTAAACTGGACATTTACTTGCGAACACGTGTACTGTAGCAAACTGAACATTTACTTGTGAACGGAGGGAGTATATTATATCTTTGTTAATAATTTATTTATCTTCTATGCATGTATTAACAGAGCTTGCAGAGTGGAGTGCCGGTGACTGCCTTGAACTATGAAACTTTTTTCATAATCCATACAAAGGAGGATGACACTTATGCGACACAGAGAGATGAACAACTTGATGTAAGTATTTAAGTTTATTCAAATATTAGTTAAATATATTGAAATGTATTTAATTTCTAACAATTATGCAATGTTATGCATCAATTAGACGGAAATTCTTCGCATTGCAGAGACTACAGGACGAACGGACATGAACGAGATCTACTTGGAGCTCGTACATCCCGAGAGGTCACGGCGCTACGGCACTGGAAGTGCCGGCGTGAGCCAGATCAATTGGGGGTCTACTGGTAGCACAGCTGGCACTTCAGCCATGACGCAGGAGATGTACGAAACTCGGATCTCCACGTTGGAGGAGCGACTGCAGCAGTCTGAGCGGGAACGTGCTGCAGAACGAGCAGCCATGGGGGAGCGCATGGCCCACTTCGAGCAGGCTGAGGCGGAACATGCTGCAGAACGAGCAGCACGTGCAGCGTTGGAGGAGCGCATGACCCAGTTCGAGCAGTTTATGCGGTCAGCTCAGCTACCTCCTCGTCCTCCCCCTAGTTGATTAGGTCGTTCGTCTTATCCTGCAGTTATTTATACACTTCGTACATTATTGAACTCGTATATTACATTTGTTTATATGATTTGGAATATTGTGATTTGCGGTTTTGATATTTGATTTGTTATATTGTGGGTTATGTAATTGAATCGTGAAGCAGGTATTAAAAAAAAATAGAAATAAAAATAAATAATACTAAAAAAATAAATAAAATTACCGACGACAAACCGTACCCTCGGTAATTACCGACGGTGTTGCCGTCGGTGATCTCTATTACGAAACCGGTGAAATCACCGACGGCAACACTTGCCGTCGGTAATTCCGTCGGAAATAATCCGGTGATCCACCACGGATTACCGATGACATTTACCGATGGTATTGCCGTCGGTAATTGCTGACGGTCGTCAATATCGTCGGTAATGTCATCACCGACGACGAGATCAACGGCGGTTTCGTGCCGTCGGTAATCATGTTACCGACGATATTGGGTGAGATACCGACGGTATTTGCCTCGGTAATTTACCTGTTTTTTGTAGTGTCATTTGAAGAAAAAGGTTATAAGTTTAAAAATCGCTATTGGTGTATTCTCCCCCCTCCCTAATACACCAGGTTACTCATTATCGGGACCATCAATGAATATGAAAAAAAAAATTGAAAATGGAAAAATAATATGAAAAAAAAAAACTAAAAATGGAAAAAAGAAATAAGGGAAAAAAAAAATGGAACAAAGAAAAAGGAAAAAAAAATGAAAATGAAAAGAGAAAAAAAGTAAAAGGATAAAAGGGACAAAAACTAACTATGGAACAAGGAACAAAAGAAGAAAAAGATTTGGTCATCATGAGAATCGAACCTGGGGCATGTGAAAAACCCTGAACTCTTGTTTCGTTTATCTTTCGGTGTAAGTAAATACTCTCTCTGTCCCGCTCATTTTGTCTCTCTTTCCTTAAATGGACGTGCCACTCATTTTGTCTACATCCAAATATAGACATAATGAGTGGTTATAAGAGTTTCTCTCTCATCCCTTTCCAATCTCATCCACTAGTTTATTAAACAAACAAGTTTCCTTAATCTCCGTGCCCAATAGTAAGGAGACAAAATAAGCGGGACGGAGGGAATATTATTTTATAGTGAGGGCACGTTTTTTTTTTAAATATTGTGCGTGCGGGTCGACGGTCAAAATCCGACCCATATAACCTGTGTACATCAGTACATCAGATTGTATGCCAATAACTTGAGCTTGAGGACCATTTTTTATTGTAGCTTGGGCCTCATTTTTGTCAAGACTGACCCTGTTGATCGCTATTTAGTGATGGCCCATCCACTACAAGTAAACAAAAAGAAAAAAAAAGAAAAGAAATCATATCCCATCCAACCGCGGAATGAACAAGTCATTTTATATTTATAAATATTTTAGGTGGTGATTGGTATAGAATTAGGGATGGAATGAAATGGTATGGGATGTTTATTTCTATTTCCATTCAATTTCTTTGTTTGATAGTACTCCCTTCGTAATTGTAAAAGTGTAATGTTTGTCCAAAAACACTGTAATTGAAATAATATAATATTTCACTTTATGGTCTTTTATACCCCAAAATATTCATCTCTATTTACAGCAATATGCCATTACTTTTTCCTTAATTAACAAAGCCTAATTAAACTAACCTAATCTAATTATCCTAACTTAAACTAACTACCCAACCCAATTAAAAATAAAATCCAAACCAAAATCCCCAAACCCAAACCCAATTTCTGTCAGCCCAATTTCCCTCAAATATATTGAAATTCACCCACCCCACAACCCTAATCAGCACCTTCTCTCTTTTGTGTTCTTCACAAATCTAGGGTTTTCTCCTCTCTCTCTTTCTCTCCACTCTCATCTCTGTTAATCGTCGCCACTCTAATCTGTGTTACTCCTTGCCGTCCGTTCACTATAATGGCACCGATCAATAACCCTACTCCCATCTCTGAGAGCCTGGTGGCGAAACCTCCTTCTCCGCCGCTCTATGAAGAATCTGAGAATCCATCGGCACCGATCTATGATGATTCTCAGAGCAATCTCCTTCACTGCCGTTCTTTGACGAGTCTGAGTCTCAATCTCCTTCTCTGCCGATCTATGACGATTCTCAGACGCAATCTCCTTCGCCACCATTCTTTGACGAGTCTGAGTCTCAATCTCCTTCTCCGCCGCTCTATGACGAGTCTCAGACTCAATCTCCGTTGCCGCCGCTCTTGCCCGACAGATCTTAGCCAGATTCCCCGTCGGCGCCTGCTCAGACACGAATCGCCGCCGCTCTTTGATGGTACCGTGGTGCCGGAGTCTGAATTCCCAACGCTCAGTGATGAGTCTTCTCCGCCTCCTCCAGAGGGCATGGTGGTGAAGAGTGAGAGCTCGGTGCCGGCAATGAAGTAGGAGGATGAAGCTGACTTTCATCTGTCCTATGAGGAATGGGTGCAAAAATACAATGCTAAGGGTTTGCTAGAGTATAAAAGCTCCAAAAAATAGGTGATTGTGTTCTATTTTATGGTTTTCAGTTTTATGATTCCGATCTATTTTGTGATACCTTATTTCGGAAACTGATATTGAGTGAGTGAGGGAAGACTGGTGATGCCTTATTTGTGCAATTTATGATCATCATATCAATCTATGCTATGTTGTATTTGATTGTGAAACTGATATTGAACTGATACTGCATTTTAGTGAGTGGGGGAAGGCTGGTGATGCCTTATTTGTCTCTGAAACTGATTATGAACTGATACTTCACTTGTGTGTTTGGTGTTACATGTGAATTGTTGTCTTCTTTGGAGTTGTTTGATGAATCTTATTAATGCCACCACTAGAATTATTTGTGTTCTATGTCTGGAGGCATAAATAGGATATATAGTGAGTTAATAATGCAAAAAAACTTCATTTAATTAAGGTTGAGACAACAACCACTAACTAAACAACTGATCCAAGGACAAATTTACATTCCAAACACAAAAAGTGATCTATTTTCTGTTTGTCTCTGTAAACCTTCTGCCAAAAAAACATCTATACAGAGCCCCTACTCTGTTAAATGTATGTCTCCAACTCCTTTGGTGATTTCTTCATTCTGCAATATTGTCCCTCCATCAATTTCATGTATTTTCAGATATTCCTATCCTTCTTTGACAATGCTTTCATCTACTAAGATGGAATCTGGCAGTGTCCCCTCTCTCACCATTCTGTCCTTATATATATGTGGGATTTTGTATGCATTATTTCTCCTGCTCTTGATGATTTCTTGATGGCAGCCTTGCAAAGTGAGAAATACATTGTTTAATTTCCATGGTGGAAAATTCTCAAATGCTTCCTTGATATTTCTGATCATGTCATCTACATTTCTTGCATCCTTCTCATCCTTAAGTGTCTGTGTGGCTCTAAAAAAGCCAAGATCATTGATGTTAGTGTCTGGTGAGTTTGGTGGTTGCTGTACAAGCTGTATGTTGAATCCATCTGATGATGCAGCAGCTCTGAAATCTAGATCATTGTTGTCTATGTGTGGTCTTGCATTGTCGTCACTAGAAACCCTTTTTCTTGTAGTGATATTTTTGCTCAGTCCTTCTGGCCACTTTCTTTTAATTAGTGGTATCATCTGCAGTAGGTAAGTGAAAAACATGGATAAGCACTAAATGATGAATCAAATTGATTCTGATAGTGAATTACACATGATAGAACCTTACCTCCTGCAGAAAAATTTGCTTTATCACCTTTCTTGATATCTTTGTAATTGGTTTAGTGATCATGGTGCCTTTATCTCTATGTTTAGAATTTCTTTGTGCTGGTTCCTCATAAGTAAATGGTATGATTCCAAACTTGCCATCAAATATCACTTCACCATTGCTATCTATGATTGGTCTTAAAACCATGCACTCAAACATGATTTTATCAATATTGTTTTTGGATTGCAATGCTCTATGTGGTGCTGTTTTACCTTTTAGCAGGTAATACCTTGATGTTTTTCTACTTAAATTGAACTATTTCTCATCTATATGGATCACATTATAGTTATTCTAAAAAACAACCTTTCCTTCCTCACTAATGCAGCTAAGTTGATTGAGGCTAAACTCCATTCTAGTGAGCACGTTTTTAGGAGTTAAGTAGGATTTAATAGCACTAGTATGAGGTCTTATATCTTCTATTTTCAACCAACATTGTACCTGAAAAGGGCTGACTCCCATGTGATGTGCTGTTTTTCTGATTGAGCTTCTCTGCAAAACTGAGAGAGCCTTCAGTTTTTCTGCATCTAACACTTTCTTATCCTGTGCTGACAACCTTTCTTCATGCTTTTAACATGTATATGTCTGCCCAATGCTTGTTGAGCTGCAACTTGCTTCCATATGTGCTA
Source organism: Schizonepeta tenuifolia (assembly GCA_029490685.1). Classification (NCBI taxonomy): domain Eukaryota; kingdom Viridiplantae; phylum Streptophyta; class Magnoliopsida; order Lamiales; family Lamiaceae; genus Schizonepeta; species Schizonepeta tenuifolia. The sequence goes on along the minus strand of CM055955.1, from coordinate 80,080,156 downwards.
TACAGTGATGTATTCCACATTGAACATGATAACAGCCTTTTTTGGCACCATGCTGCAAACCAGAAGTAGTAGAGTGTTGGAGGAGCCACTGAACCAAGGTATTTCTTTCGTCATCTGTCAGATTTTTTTTTTGTTTGGCCTGGCAGCATTGCTACAGATTTTTTGGAGTACTTGAGGTTGTTGTAATGAATGTATTTTGCCTTAAATGCTCTCTATTTATAGCTGATAGAATGGGTTAGGTGATATTTATTCCCTCCAACCTTTTAGTGGGAAATTTGAATTTAGGCAGATTTTTCCCTCTCACTGCTATAAGAATACAGTAGCATTAAATGCACTGGCTGAGACAGAATTTTCCCTCTTCAATGAAATTTTATTTTCCTGTTATTTCTGTTCAATGCCTTTATTCTTTTTTAGTTTCAATTCAGTTTCATGCAATTGATAAATTTTGATGCAATGCAGTTTCATATCAATGCAGAAAAATAAAACGTGATGCAATGCAGTTTCATATATATGCAGAAAAATAAAACGTGCATGAAATTTTTTTTAAGTCATGGAATAAATTTTAAGGCATGAAATAAATCGAGCACATAAAAATTAACGTGCATGAAAAAATAAATCCATGGAATAAATCAAACATGAGCTGGTTGTGATTTTTAAACCACAAATGCTAATTGTAATTAACAAACCTTACCTTCACTACTCTTATTGTCTTTTTACACCACTTTATACAATTTTACAAGCTTTTCTTAAACTCCGCACAAATAGTAAACATTATAATTTTTCAATTACGGATAGAGTACATTTTATGATTGAAAAGCGTCATTCCATCTAGATTCCATTCTCAATGGTATTAGCCATTCCATTCCTAATACTCTTAGTATTGTACTTTGACTATTTTTATCCTCATTTATTTTATGATTTTGTCAATTTTACCCAAATAAAATCAAGGAATTATTTCTATTAATTATAACTTATATACACACACTACACACTTTTATATATGCACACTGCACACAGACACACATATACACACTGCACACACACACACACACAGTTCCTTGTGTAAACAAAGTATATGAATCAACTTACTCATTCCATTCCATTCTATTCCTAGTTCAATTCTATTCCTACCTCATTATATTCTATCATACAAATCACCTTGTTATGTTAAAGCTATGACTAAATCACTGAAAGTTGTCATGCCTAAGCCGAAAAGTAATTGGTCTAGCCCAAAAAACCTGAATTCATTATGGACTGGTTTTAACTCTCTTTCTTCTCCATCTAATTCCCAAAGGATCAATCACTAGTCACATTGAACAATATAACAAATCGAAATAAGGTATGAAGAGGAAAACAGGAGAGAGGACGCCTTTAATACGCAATATTAGTAGTTTTATGAATATTTAGCTAATTCGCAGTAGCTTTATGAATATTAAGTTAATTACTATTTTAATAATTCCAATAGCATCACCTAGATGTTGTAGTAGTTGTAAGTATTCATGCGTGTCATGTGAGGGACCCCGGTTTCGATCCTCGGCAACGTTGTCGTTCTTCTTCCTATCTCTTTTTGGCGCGGCTGCATACTGCCTGCATGTTTAATGAATTGCGTTTCGACTATTTTTGAACAAAATTATTTGTAATTGAGTTACATACTTTAGATTTTTTTCTTTTTCTTTTATTATACTAGTAGAGAAATACGTGCAACAACCTCTTGTTTAAAATAATTAATTTATTACAAATATATTTGCAAATAAAAAAAAGTTAGAATATATATTATTACTTTTGACTATTAACTTCAACAATTATTAGCAAGTAGGAGCAAAAATGAATGATAATAGGTCTGGTACCTCCCATTAATCATTTTTCAAATTCAAATTTGTTTAAATTATATCTACAAATACTCATTCCAAATCCGATTAGAATATGATTTCATTATTCATACCAATCTCAGACATATTTAATCCTATGATTACCTGTTAAAATGAACACTACATACATAAAAAGTAAAAGTAGCAATAAATAATAGAAGTCATAATTAATACATAAAATTAAGTGAGAATGTATTTTTAAATACCTTTTTATAAAACATACAAGTTTTTTGCACTCATTCATAAGACTATAAGTTTTCTATACCAAAATCACTTAAAAGACTAAAATATCCTTACTTTTGATAAACAAATAAAAAAAGACAAAAAATTGAATTTTTTTTCGTAGGTTTCTCTCTCTCTTTCTCTTTCTCTTTCTTCTTCCTCTAATAAACCCTAAACCAAAATAATATCACCAACCAACTTGATGACATTAAAATTTGAACAATGCTCATTTATGTTTTGGAAGAGAGGTTGTTTGCTCTCATTAAACACACAACAACTAATGTAATTGTGTAGTGCAAAATTCTCAAACACACGAACTTGAAACTAACGACATAGAGAAGAAGAGAGAAGTGGGTTTCTAAGAAAAAAAATCACGATAGTTAAAAAGAAGAAGGAGGTAAAGCTCAAACGGAAGGCTTTCGTGTTTCTGGGGTAGAAAGAAGGTATGTAACTATATTCACCACGTTAAATAAGATTTTTTTCGACGAGTTTTTATACCCACGATGGCAACCTACGATGGACTCATTTTTGCACACAATGGTAGAAAATTTTCATGTACACGAATTATATGTTGATATTTAGTCATAAGAGAGTATATTTGCATGTATAGGAACGTTTTTAGAAGTAAAATAGCCGTAAAAATATATCCCTGTCGTGTGTATGAGAATTTTGCATTTTCTGGGCCTGTTTTTCGCAACCTACGATGGGGATATCCACGATGGCTGAGTGGGTTGCCACCGTGTGTTGCCACAGTGGACACCCACGATGGCTAGACACGATGACAACCCAAGATAGGAATACCAACGATGGCCATAGTGGGTTGCCACCGTATGTTGCTACCGTGGACACCCACGATGGCTATACACGATGGCAACCCACGATGGTCCATCGTGGGTTATCCCATCGTGGGTTGCCCCACCGTAGGTTTGCGAAAAGGTGCCCACGGTGGCAACACACGGTGGTTACCATCGTGGCAACCAATGATCGTGTGTGTATCCATCGTGGGTAGGCAGTAGATGCATTAGAAACGTGTTCGATCGGATTTTTTTATAATTTGTTGGCTATTTTGTATTTTTCAGATGTCGTGGCAACGTGTTTTGATACATCACAGCGGTCGTTGGGATCGATCGAGTTATATAGATGGGGATTCTTTTTTTGTCTTCATCGATAGTGCCACAGTGAACCGTGCAAGCCTTGTTGGACTTATTGGAGAAGGGTTGGAAAATATAAATCCGAACGACTACACGTTGTGGTACTTGACACGCATGAGCAACGGAAACAAAGTAAAAGTTTTATTGCGGAGTGATATCGAGTTACTGCGTATGTTAATTGAACAGAAAGACGATCCAGAGGTTTACGTTGATTACGGTGGCTCATCCGCCCCCGGGGTTAACTTTGGTGGTAACAGCTTCGGATTTGAGCACCACGACATTGACAACCGCATGCCCTACTCACATGAGCAATATAAAAACGATGAGGAAGATGAGGATGAAGATGGTGACTACGACGAAAATGAAGAAGATGAGGCGAGTTCCTCCGAAGACGAAGAAGATGATCGTCGTAAAGAATTGCTTGATTCGCTATCTATTGATTTTATTGCTTGGATGCGACAGCCGGCACAAATGGAATGGGTTTTTAGTCATCGGAACTTGACATCGGACCATCAGTCCGAACGCGAGACTGAGCATTTGCGCGCAATGCGCAATTGGATCATTCCATTCCCCGATCCTGACAGCGCAGGGAGATTAGGGTGGGTCGCACAACCACACCAGTGCGTGGGGAACTCGAAGTGGGGGCCTTATTTAGGTTCAAGAAAGACTTGAGGATCACTGTTGCAATGTATCATCTGGAGAACTTTTTGGAGTGTAGATCGAAACGTTCGGCTCGCAATCGTACGACCTTCCTATGCAAGACTGGCAGAAAGAATTGCAGCTTTAGAATTTGTGCTGTTGAGAGCGGCACCATTTGGAGAATTACTAAGTTATCCCTAGATCACACCTGTCACCACGATTTGAATCGTGTTGCTACACGATCGGTGTCTTCTAATGTTGCTGCATTATTTTGCCAAGAGATTGACCGGCGAGGCAGTTACGTTGAAGCCAAGGGAGATGATCGAAAGATGCTTAGAGTGTTTGGTATTAACATTCTATACAGTTTTGCTCTCCGGACGAGAAACATAGCCATAGAAAATACGTATGGCGACCACATCTCGTCGTATCAGAAGATCCCGTCGTATCTATATTTGTTGAAGCAGCATAACCTGGGAACTGTTTATGACTTGGAGATGACCGTCGAGGGCTCGCTATGTCACTTATTTGTGGCGCTCGGACAGAGTATTCGAGCGTTTGATAAGTGTCTACGATCAGTGATTGTAGTGGACGGGACCCACCTTAGGGGAAAGAACCGAGGAATTTTATTTGTAGCTGTCACGCTGGATGGGAACAACCATGTCTTCCCCCTTGCAATTGGCCTCGGTCCCAAGGAGAATGATGAGTCGTGGGTATATTTTCTCTCCAACCTGCGTAGATGCTACAACCCTCCAGATGATTTACTGATTGTGAGTGACCAGCATTTGAGCATTAGGAATGCAGTTCGAGCCGTCTACCCTAATGCATTCCACGGGTTGTGCTACCACCACCTTCAGAAAAATCTCACGCCCTACAGAAAGCACGTAGTCACTATCTTCCAAGCTGCAGCATATTGTAATCGTCATGAAGAGTTTGAAGATTTGTTCTCAAAACTGCATCAAGTGAGCCCCAACAAAGCTCACAGATGGCTTTCTGACATTGGACCGGAGAGGTGGGCTAAGTGTAAGTGTCCGGTCCGACGCTATGACTTCTTGACCTCCAATTATGCCGAATGTTTGAACTCTCGTATGCTATGGGCGAGGCATCTCCCGGTGCACTCGATGATTGAGATGTACCATTTCATTGTAGAGAAATGGACCGATGAGCATCGAGAAGAAGCTGCATCGAGAGATCATGAGTTGACAGAGAACGCATTAGAAAAACTTTCTTTATCCGTGCAACACGGTACCAGCCTTGCAGCTCGAGGTAACACCACCACACATGTTTACAGGGTTGAAGAAAGAAATATTTCTTATAACGTTGATTTAAGAACCTGGACATGTACGTGCCGAGCGTGGGATTTAGATTTGATTCCATGTCACCATGCTGTTGCCGCTATAAGGTAACATGTTCAATTACTAAATATTGTTTGGTTGCACGAATTTTCATTTAGCTTAACCTTTCCATATGTTGAAATTGTCATCATTTTTTTATTTAACAGGTGTGCAGGTAACGGTTTGTCTGTGTACGATTTTGTAAGTCGTTATTTCAAACAGGAGACATTTAGAGACACTTATATGGAGCATATTAACCCAATACCGCATCCAGATGAGTGGGTTGTGCCTCCGGGGATCTCCGCAATTGTTTGTCTTTCTATGGATGATGTACGTCAGGCTGGACGACCAAAAGATAGTCGTGCACGATCCGCAATAGAAAATTTGGTGAGACGTCCCTAAGTATGTGGTAGGTGTTATGGAAGGGGCCACAACAAAAAGACTTGCACAGCATCCATCCCGTTCAGTGGTGTTGACTTGAATAACCCACCTGAAGATGCAGAAGAGGCCGACGGAGAACAGGTAAGGCAAATGCGTCGGTGGAAGAAAAAGTGTAGCATTTGTCGTCTTGATGATCATGATGCGAGGAAATGTCCCTATCGTGAAACGCAAATATGTTATTTTTTTTGTTGTTTAAGATGAATTTATGATTTGTATTGGGAGAGAAAGCATAACTAAGTTTTAATATATTTGAACTTATTTTATATGTTATTTGAACTTGTTATGTGAGTGATACTTGAATGAGGTTTAAAATAGCAGGTGAAAAAACATCACTCCCTGGATACCCACAATGGCCAGCCCACGATGGGTGGCCACGATGGGTAGTCCACGATGGCAGCCCACTATAGTGGCCATCATGGGCAGCCCACGATGGGCAACCCACGATGGTGGCTATCGTGGGCAACATCGTGGGCAACCCACGATGGGCAGTCCACAATGGTAGCCATCGTGAGCACGGTGGTGAGTAGCCACCGTGGGCACAAGAACATGTGTGAATTTCATTTTTTGTTCGATTCCTTCTTCGATTTTGTTGTTTAGTGCTTCTATAATAGCTTATTTTTCAATTTAAAACTACTTTACAACATAATCCAAACACCCACACGTGACCTTCATCTACTTCATTAGTAAATTAGGTACTTCGTACGAACGTTGAAGTTAGTGATACATAACCATTATCTGCACAGTCACCAATATTGTAGGTATAGTATAAGTTATATTTTGCACGAAATGTAACATAATTGAAATACTAATCATTGAATTAACAAAATGTATCATATAATTTATAAGGACGAGATTAATGTGCAGATAATGGTTATGTATCACTAACTTCAACGTTCGTACGAAGTACCTGATTTACTAATAAATTAGATGAAGGTCACGTGTAGGTGTTTAGATTATGTTGTAAAGTAGTTTTAAATTGAAAAATAAGCTATTATAGAAGCACTAAACAACATAATCAAAGAAGGAATCGAAAAAAAAAATAAAAATTCACACATGTTCTTGTGCCCACGGTGGCTGCTCACCACCGTGCTCACGATGGCTACTATCGTGGGCTGCCCATCGTGGGTTGCCCATAGTGGGCTGCCCACGATGGCCACCATCGTGGGTTTGCCCATCGTGGGCTTCCCACGATGGCCACCATCGTGGGCAGCCATTGTGGGTTGCCCATCGTGGGCACCCATCGTGGGTTCGGCCATCGTGGGTATCCAGGGAGTCTTTTTTTCACCTGCTATTTTCAACATCATTCTCACATCTTAAACAAGCAAGTTCAAATATCATATAAAATAAGTTCAAATATTTACAAAAATGAGAATTTAGTTATTCCTTTTCTCCCATAACGAACCCTCTACTCCTAACCAAAATATTCTAGTTCCAACAAAATACCTATACTTCTCAATGTATCTATCATCAATTGACACATTATGATGTGTCGATGTTAAATTGATGAGGCGATCAACATACATAAGAGAGTATGGGCCACAATTTGTCCCGTCGGTCTGGTTGAATTGCTCCTCCTCAGCCATCTTAATCAAGAGCGGAGGGTTTTTGAACCTTTGTCTGTGGGAATTTTGTTCCCAGTATCCCGATGCAAGCAACAGTTGGGGTAAGAGATCGATCATACACTGTAATTGCTCCTCGCGCACGTTCTTTTTCCTGTGTTGGATCATGGTCGAGTTATACAGCTCGACAGTCCAATCCTTCAGACAAATGCGTATGGTGACCCAATGATTCCCCCCGACATTGCACACTGTTATGACCTGTACACGACAAGGAGTAATTTAACAATTTAACTACATTAAAAAAAATAAATTATAGTAAACTACAAATATGAAATTATTTTAAAATATAATAACTTACATGGTTAGCTTGCCACCAAGCCGTTGCTAATTCACTTTCTGTGCCATCAACCATTTGTATAAGAGCATCAGGTACGCGCCAATTAGTATGTAGTCTAAGCCCTGGAGGAATTTTCTTTCTCTCTCCTCGCGTATTAATAGGGAACAACTTATCCCACTCATTTCGCAAACCATTCTAGTAATACAACAAAAAATTACATAAATCAAAAACAATATTAATATAATCAAGAAATCAAGATTTATATAAATCGAAGAGAAATACTTACATAGAAGCCAGTGCCGACTATAATGGTGGTTGCCTCACATACTCCATCAGCTGTCAACCTATCTAAATGTCTCACCTTGAATTTCATATTGTTTAGGTACAACTCTATCTCCTGCAATGTTATTTAATTTGTTAGTTATAATATACAAATAAGTTTGAATTATTGTAATTTAAGATAGAATTGTACCTCTGCCTACATCATTTGTCGAGGATCCTCCAGACGATCAAAAACAGATTGCACCACAATATGGCCAAGCATCGGAATTGTGATCACAGCATCCTCTCCTGATTTTCTATGCCTTCTGCACATACGCTTCAACCTCTTCACGACCTGCTGAGTCATGGCTTGGTAAGGCGTTTGCATGGCGGCAGACGGTCTCATCTTACGATGACCTTGCACCTCCTCTCGCTCCGCCAATTCGTAATCTTGCTCAGCAGACTCCTCATCAGAGGATGACGACCACTCAATATTAACAGGTGAAACCTGCCGTCTGGGCTGCTCGGGTGTGGTGTCATCCACAGTAGGAAAAAACGACTGCTCCTGCTGGTACTCAGGTTGGTAGGAAATTTGCTGCTCATGTGGGGTGAACTCGGCAGTAGGAAAAATGTGACTATTGCTGCCGTCGCCTGGAAACACTGACTGCTGCTGCCAGATAGAAGGTCGAAACATCGGAGGCTGCCACGTTGGAGGGTCGTACTGATACAGCGGTCTACTGCTGTAGCCGAAGAACATCGGCGGCTGCTGCTGGTGGACAGACTGATACCCCAACGGCTGCTCAGGTGGCTCGCTTTGGTGGGTTATAAGGTCAAAGAATTGCCCTAACAGGTGGTGCATTGGCTGCTCGGTACGCTCAGGGATGTGAGGAGAGTGGTGACTGTGCTGTCCCTGTAGAGTTGCAGCTGCAGAGTGACGAGGCGGGTTCGAAAACCTCCGGTGTGTGCTAGAAACCTCTGCAGAGTGACGGTGTTGCTCAAGGCTCCTCCTATGGCTCCCAACAGACTGCTGTGGAGGGCTCCTAGATCGTCTGTGTCTCGGACCGAAATACTCCTTCACCTGAGCAAAGAGCTTCCGGGAAAAGGTAGCAAAGAAGCCCTTGTCAGACTCGTCCATCAAGACCGCCCTCAGCCGGCGATCGAAGTAGTCGTCTGTGTCGTGCTTCGCGAGGTCAGGACAAGGACGTCTGTGAACACAACACACTCTATCTCCGGGTCTCTCCTGATAGACCGGCTCTGCTGTCTCAGCTGTATCTACTGGTGGTGGTGGTGGTGGGGTGCTTTGTCGGCGTCGTTTTGGAATTTTCTGTGCCGATGGGGTCGGTTTAATTATCTTCCCCACCACCTCCGCAGCCTTCGCCAAATTTTCCTTCTTTTTCACCTTTTTCGGGGAAACCTTTTCTGTATTCTTCTCTGTTAATTTTCTCGGAGGTTCCCAGTGTACATGATACACCGAGTCAAGACTGACCAATACAGCTCGTCCATGTCTTCTGCAAGAATAGGCATCGTGTTATGTATGACAAGACCCTAAACAAGTTGTGTAAAATTATTATTAGATCACAAATTAAACATGCAATATAAATGATAAAAAATTATAAAAATAAAGGCAAGACACGTACCTCTCTCTCGAAGAAGGTGCTGAAATATGCTTTAAGACATCTCGTAGTCCACATAAAATATTGAGGAACTCTAACGGTGGCTGATCGGGTTCCACAGTTCCGTCCCAACAGTGGAATACACTCGTAAGACCAAATTTGTAATACCCAAATCGGTCCGTAAAAGTTATAAGTTCCAATGTCGCATTGGTTGGGATTCCTGGCGGTGTTGTTGATGTAGTAAGTCAATGCCTGATATGTGTAATCACCCCACGGAAACTGTTCCCAACTTTTCGGATCCTCAACTAATGCCCATGCCCATTCCTCGACATCCATATTATGGTCCTGACACAGGAGAAATCGGTAGTAAAGTAAGAGCTTAGCTACCTTCACATAGTCTTCGAGGTTGTCTCCCAACTCTAAATCTTTAACCATATTATGCATTTCTATGACTTTAGTTTTGCGGCCTTTGAATACTCTATGGAAAAGACTGTCAGGCCGGAGAAGATGTCTCGCATTTGGGTCAAAATTTGTCCTTCCGAAATTCAATCTAGTAATGCACGCAAAGTCGCGTGCTGTGAAGCGGAGGGTTCTCCCGGAAATTTGGACTCACCTCTCATCCGCGGGGATCTCACTACCACTCAACTGACGGGCCAATAAATGATGCAGGGCACTATTTGTACTTCCAAGCCTCTTATGTTTAATGAAACGGCCAACAATTCCCGCCGTAAATTCATCATACACTTCTTGATACCGTCATGGATTGTGCGTGAAGTGCCGAAATACCTTCGGTATTTCTTTAAATAGGATCTCACGACAATATATATTTATTAATTTGTTATGATGACGCAATCCAGGTCTCATCCAATCACAACCGGGCTGCAATATAAACACATAAACTATAAGGAAAGAAGTTCGATCACTCAAATAAACAAAATCACAAAACCCAAAGCCTATAAAACAGTCCCTGGACACCCACGATGGGGCTGCCCACGATGGGGCAACCCACGACGGGGCAACCACGATGGAGTGCCCACGTCGAGGTGCCCACGATGGGGCTTCCCACGATGGGTGCCATCGTGGGTACATAAACACCCACCATGGGCAGCCCGTTTTTCACCTTCAAACCCCAATTTTTATCAACAAATCTTAGATATAACACTTCTAATGATCATAAAATCAAGTACATTGTTTTCATATTCAATAAATCGAACATAAACACACACTTAAAAGCATATATTTTGCAAACCGAAAATTCAATTTCGTGTAAAATTTTAGCACTAACCGGTGGCTCGTTTACGACGAGTCGTACTTCCTCCTCGCCGGAGGTAGATGTCGACGCCCTTGACTCCCCATCGTGATCGGATTGATCACTCATATTGCCGTCGTGTGTGTGTGTGTGTTCGTGTGGCCGCCGTTGTGTGTGTGTATCGGTGGTTGAGGGGGAGAGAGAGAGATAGAAAGTGATGTGTGGTGGGGTGGGAAAGTGAGGGACCGCATGATAGGGTTTTTTAATTTTTTTTTGGTCTTTTCTTATTTGTTTATTATAAGTAAGGGTATTTTAGTCTTTTAAGTGATTTTGGTATAGAAAACTTATACTCTTATAAAAGAGTGTAAAAAACTTCAACCTTTTATCAAAAGGTATTTATAAAGAGTTTCCCCTAAAATTAACATAATTTTTGTAACAATATCATTGTTTGAGATTTCCATTTACAATTAACCAACAAAATATTTGAATATTAAAATATTAACAATAAAGTAATATTCTAAAATATATATGTTTAATCTTTTTAATGGTTCTCATATCTATATAGTTAATTAATTTTATAATACATAATGATAAGGGGGTATAACAATTTTTAAGTGTCCCAAGTATCAAGTTTTAATTCACACACTTTTTTTCGTTATTTCTATTTTCTTTATCAAGTCTAGTGTGTATATATATATATATTGAATTTATAGTATATTTTCTTTATCAAGTCTAGTATGTGTCCAGACATACGATGGTAAAAATAGGGATTTGATTATTAATAAACATACACTTTATAAATTTTAATTATAAAGTATCATCCCAATTTAAATTCACAAGTTTAAGAGTTGCGTGTGGATAAGAGTAAAATTTGGGAGCGGGTGTGCGTGAGATCGATATTTCGGAAAGGGGTCTGAGTAGGAACGAAATTTTGAAGGCAATCGAACAATTTTTTTATTCTTATTTCAAGCATGTATGTCCAGACATAGTATGTCCGAATAGAATTATTGTTACATATATTCATAATTATTTAAAATTAAACTTTAATTAGTTTAGTGTATTGGATTCGAAGTTTGGTGGATTTTAATGGAGTTGAACTCCATGGAATTGAATTCCATAGGATTTGAGTGGAGTTAATAAGAGTTGAGGGTAGAGTCTGGGGGAATTCAGGATAGATTTTTAAGGAGTACGGGCGACTTGAAATCCACATCCCCGCGATCGCGTGTCTTTCTCGGTTGCTGACGGCCCCCCCACGATCGTGGGCCATAGCGGGCCTCGATTTGAGCCTTCATATCTGATATGGCACATTATGCAGTGTCACACTCAGCCATGAACTCATTTCCACCCAGATTTCAACATAACTTGAGAAATTTACAAACTTATACTCTCCAGCAGCACTATTTTATGACTCCATTAACAATCATTCTTTCATCTCAGTATTGAACTATAGGACTAAAGGAACGGCATCTCAAATCTATAATCCAAACAAACCTCAAATTCTACCATTTTCTTCACAATCTTAAATCAAGGTGATAAATAATAAGGGGGAAATTTGTTCAGATTCAGAGAATTCAAACCTGACCAGAATTCTTCTTCAACAAACCAGCAAGCAATGCCCGGTTCTGTGAATCTTGCCACAATCTGATATAACAGAAAAGAAAATCATCAGAATATAGAATAGTAGAACCGATAAAAAAAATAAAAAAAAATAAAAAGGAAGGAGAAAAATTGAAGAAAAAGTTACCTTCCGGCGAGTTAAAGCCAGGCGAGGCAAGAGAGAAAGCCCATAAGAAGAGAAGATTTGGAGGTGTTGTGAACCGTCTTCGATTTCGATCGCCTCTCTGATTTCGAAGATGATGCATTTGTAACTGGTAAACTGCTGAGATGGTGGATCGACGCTGATGATGGTGATGGATCAACGCTGAGATGGTGGAAAAATGGTTTACTCAATTTTCTGTTACTCAATTCTTGAATTCTTAAACGAAGGCCCATGATGATGGATCAACGCTGAGATGGTGGAAAAATGGTTTACTTTTCTTCCATGGAAAATGAAATTGATGGTAGGGGAATTTGGGAGGTTTGGAAGGAAAGAAGGAGATGAGAGAGATGGAGAAGACGATAGAGAAACACAAGATCGGAGAGGAGGTGGAAATTTGAGCATAATGTGTTTATTCAGTTTCTTGATATTTTTCAGTTGCTTTCTTCTTCTTTGCTTGGCCAACGACCGCTCATGTGTGTGGCCAGCGACTGTGGCCGTTACACTATACCAGCGATCGCGTGTCATCAGCGCTCGCTGATATCAGCTCCATTTAATTCCGATGTCCAGAGCTCGGATTTCATCCTTTGTATTTTTTGGGATGAAATACGTCAAAATCCATCGAAATCGAGTTAAGGTTAAATACCGAGAGAATTTGATGGAGTTTGAAATCCATCAATTCAATACCTCATGAATTTGAAGGAGTTTTAAATCCTTCAACCAATACCCCAGGATTTTAATGGAGTTTGAAATTCATCAATCCAATACACCTGGATTTCAAACTCCATTAAAATCCTCCACAATCCAATACCCCTCTCAGTGAGGTCGTTCATTCGCATTTTTTTTTCACCAAGAACGTTTTCTAAAGAGTTTTTCGGAACTTTTGATTTTGATTCTTTCTACAATCAGATCTTCGGAGGTCAAAGAAAACTACCTTTTTAGTTACTTTGATTCCGAATAAGCTAACTAGCTACAATAAAAAAATGAAACTTATTTTTGGTAATAGATGAACATTACCATATATAAATTCGGGTGCATGATACATATCGGTGCTCCAATGCATTTCTCCGTCTAAGTTAGAATAAATATATTTTCAAACTTTCTCTTTAAAATTAAGTGGAATTTTCTGAGCGAATCTCAGCAATCACTTGGTCTGATTCTAAATATTGATCGTTTTGAACATTAAGTAAATTCTATTTTTTGCTTAGTAAATAAAAAAAATTGGAAAATTTAGATAAATAGGAATGAAGGGATTTGGCTGATGCCACATAGTATTTTTTCAAAACAATAATCATTTTCCTACATTAAAAAAAAAAGAATAGTGTAGCTCGCGATAACTTTTGCAAAAATTCTATGTGGCACCCCTCAAATCCTTTCATTCCTATTTATCTTAGTTCTCCAAATGATTTGTGCGCAGTTTATTGAAAATTTAATTTAAATAATAAAAAGTAATTATTCTAAAATTTTATATGTCTGACAAATTTCTTTCATTTATTGTATTTTGATTGTTTCTAAATAACCGGAATTACACTATACAATGAGATAGAAGAAAATTCGAAGATCTTATCAATATATAGTATATATAATAGCGAAGTTATGTTCATACTAACGAAGCTTATGTTTGTACTATGTGGCGCACTTATGGTTCTCTTTATTTATCTTTATTTTCATGTTTTCTATATTAATAATTCATACTCCCTCCGTCCCGCCCATCTTGGATCGTTATTATTGGCATGAAGATTAATGAGAAGGGTAAAAAGATAGAAAATGAGTAGGTTGAAGTGTTAATTGTTTCCTTTTCATGAAATGAGTCAAGATGGATGAGACGTTCCAATATGAAAAACTCAGAAAAATGGCTCAAAAAGAGCGGTATCAAGTGTATCTCAATTAATAATAATCGATTATATTTCAATATTGTATAAAAAAAATTGTAAATTTTACACAAATTTCAAATCAAAACTTTAAATGACCCTGTAAATTAAAACCTTCAAATCTAGAATATACAAATTAACAAAAATTGCATGCTCAATTATAATTCTTACAACACCATAATAAAAATGGGTTCAATACAATAAAATAATATTTGTCAATATATATGTACATATATGGGTTTGCATCTTGGAAACGAACTTACTATTATATTGTTTTTTTTCTTTTCAGTTTTTATTTAAATCTAGTAATTATTATTTACATTTATTTGGGAATATAAACTCTGTGTTTGAAATAAGAATTTTTATGTAACTTATGTATGACACATTTATATGTACTTGAATTAAATATGTATTAATTAGGAAATAGATAATGAAAACATATTGGCTAATAAAATAATTTTGTCTATCTAATTTTGCTTTTGAATATCAAAGTGTTATTGTTTGAGAGTGAGTTAGATTACACGTATTGGCGTCTTGATGTTGTTCGTGTCAATGTGGCTTAGTAATGCAAGTTTTTTACCCAAAAAACATATTGTTGTTTATCATAGCATTGAAAATCACGGGTAATTGAGCTATAACTATAAGAGTCAAGTTTCCCTTATCATCAAATATATCTTATTTGACGGGGTTGAACTTTATAGAATATATTTTTAGTTGAATATAGTATGCTCAAACCTCTATATCATTATTTTCGCTAAGTTTTTTTTTTTTACTTGCGTGAAGAGATAGTGGTGGAATTTAAACACTTAACCTTACTGCATACATACAGACTGTTGCACCATTGAGATGTCTACTTAGGGTTGCTTTAAATAAAATAAACAATACAGATAATAAATTGAGCGGCCTATTTTCATTAGATACTTTTGTCTATATAAGCTTAACACTGATCTATATAGGTTTCTCTGATCTCTCTACGATGAAATAGAAGTTTCTATATATCATTCTCGTCTATCATTTTTTTTTGTCAATTCGTTATTGTAATAGACTAATTTTTATTTCTCAATTACATTCCACTCATTATTTAAGCATAATGTCCCCAATATAAACGAAGTGGATGAATCAAAATTAACTATATAAAAACATGTTTAATTTATTAAGTTGAACTATAGTAGCAAATCACAGAGGTGTGCACCACACAACAATAGGCATTTGTGAAATTTTTATTTCAAACATATGATTAAGGGTTTTGTTAATATTATTTAACCATCTTTTTTTTTAAAAAGAGTTTCGTATATGTTAAAATAATTCCTTAATTAATTATGAATTCTTTTTTTTTTTTAAGTTTTGTAGTATTAGAATTTGATACCAATCCACTACATAGTCACATGTGATATGTTGACTATGCATACTAAGTTATCTATCTTGACAATATTATTAACCATTTTTTTGAAAGAGTTCCGTATTATACCGTGTTAAAATAATAATTCCTTAATTATTAACCTTTTTTTTAAGTTTTGTAGTATTAGAATTTTCGGGTAGACTTCTAATTAATATAATTAGGATTCTTTAATTAATTATATAAATTTACATTAATATCCTTAAAACGAATATAATATGAAGGACATATTAGGTAAATCAAATTTTGTAAAAATCCGCTCTTTTATAATAGGTATAGATAGATAGATGTATAAGTATCCATAAATTTATAGCTGTACGTCGAGTTAGTAACATGATTGGCCAAAATAGAATATGATATAAAATGTTATCGCTCACATATTGTAATTAGAAGAAGAAGAAAAAAAAAAAAAAAAACAAATTATCCAATCTCAAAAGTCAAAACATGTTTTGAACAATGATGTTTTTTTAATAATTAATAACATAGCAAAAAGCATTGCCCACACGTTAGAATTACCACATGTCAAAAAACTCATAATGATGCTACAACAAACATGTCATTTCCACATCATCATCGAAAATTTGGTAAAAACGGTTTTCTACATAATTCTAGTGACACTGGTTTGACACTTATATTAAGTGCGAATAAAAAATTATAATTACACTGGCTCTATATGTGTGGGTAAACTTTAATATTTTGCAACATTTTTGGTGAATGTTTAGTGGTGGGTGATGGAGTTCCTTCCAAATGAAGGGACGGAACAAATTAATTAAAAATATTCTGATAACGGTAGTTTATGTCCCAATCGATGCTAAAAAGGAACTATCTGTCGATCTGAGAAACTATAGGGATTTGGAATTAGTAGTTGATCTTTTTAATAAAATATATCCGATGACCTAATTAGAAAGTAATAAGAACTTTCCTGTGACTATTTTATTTAGCTGGAGTCTAGAGCCTACATATACATAAATTAATGGTAAATTACCTCGAAAGCACTGTTGAGACCCCTCCTAACGCGTGGCGTATCTTACAATGATATACTACATGTGCACAACATTGCTCTATATATTCTTGTTACTACACAAATACAATCCATTAATTATTTAACATACATAGTTCTATTTTGTTCTTTATCTTTCTCCTAACACAAACATCAATAATGATCAAGGTATGTTCTGAAAGGATAGATAGACTCATATTTCCCATTTTCTGCTGACTAATACTTATATATATTATTTGTGATCAATGCAGAAACAGATTGTAATTGGAATTCCAAGTGGTGACGATAAAGGTGGATCAAAAGCCCTAAAGACAGCCTCAACCATGAAAGGTATGCATTATTATGATCCGAATGAAACTCATTATTGTTTACCAAAACAACATATATAAATAAATATTAATCTAACAAATACATGCAGTAGTATTTGCTAGTTTAATAAAACGATATGCATGATGATGGTGCAGGAGTGGTGAGTGTTGAGATTGTTAGAGAGAGAAACCATTTGGTGGTGACTGGGGTAGGCGTTGATTCCGTTGAGTTGACCCGCTCTCTCCGAAGGATATTCGGCATCGCTGACATAGTAAGCGTTACAGATATATTATCGGAGTATCATGAGACATCAAGGGAACAACCCTTTTTCCGGCAAGACAACTTTCGGAGCCAAGGGTTCGGGAACTATATATATCGCCACCCCCACACAGTGTCATCATCAACCATTGCCCCATACATTCCGGTTTACGATCCAGACCCAATGTGCTCAATTATGTGATGCTTCCATGTAATTGATATTGCTTTTATTAGAATTAGCTAGCTAGGGTTAATGTATGTTTTGTAAATATGTAGCAAGTATTAAGAATGAAGTATTTTCATTCTGCATGTTTCATGTTCTTAGTTGTCGACGTGGAAGTTTTCTGTTATGTTTGTTAGTTTAGCTGATGTGGCATTCCAACTTATTTGTCATGTTTTCATTGGTCTGGTTGCGTCGACTGTGTAGCGTAGAAGGAAGTATAAGTAGTGTGTTTCATATTTGTAAACACACTTCTACTGTTTTTGATTCAATGAAAAATATTTTCCCTCCTTTCCAATTTTCTTTCCCTGCAAATTCAACATGGTACCAGAGCTGAATCTCTTCCGCTGAATTCTCTCTCAATTTCCATGGCTACTCGAAACAAAAGTGGTGGTGATTTCATTGATGATAATTTCAGTCTATATTTTCTGTCGCCGAGTGATAATCCAGGCGTTCAACTTGTTACGCAGCAGCTCAATGGTTCGAACTACAACAATTGGCATCGATCCATGATTACGGGTTTGACTGCAAAGAACAAGATGGATTTTGTTACTGGTAAACTCTCTCGACCTTTTCCTGATGATGAGAAGTATGCGCAATGGCAGAGATGCAATAGTATGGTTATTTCATGGATTCAAAATTCTGTTGTTACTGAGATAAGTTCTAGCATCATGTATTTGGATGATGCTGCTTTGATTTGGGAAGATCTCAAGGATAGATTCTCTCAAGGAGACTTAGCTAGAATTTATCAATTGAAGCAGGAATTGATGAATCTCAAGCAAGGCGAAGATAGTGTTAGTACTTACTACACAAAGCTTCGAGTTATTTGGGATGAATACAGAGATTTCCTTCCTAATTCCTGGTGTTCATATGAGAAATGCACTTGTGGAGGTGCGAAGAAGTGGTCTGATCATCTCTCACAAGAGTGTGCAACGCAATTTCTCATAGGATTGAAATCAAATTATTCACATATTCGATCTAATTTCATCTCTTCCGCTCCTTTTCCTAGTATGCAGAAGGTTTTCTCATTGGTGATGCAGGAAGAGCGACAGCGTACTATTGAATCTTCTGCATCTCCACCTCTTCTTCCTCCATCTTCCTTTGGAGATTCCAATGGTTCTGTGATTAATGCTGCAAGTGGAGGACGTGGAAGAGGCAGAGGCAAGTTTTTGTGCACTAAGTGTGGAAAAACTAATCATACTGTGGATAGATGTTTTGAAATCATAAGATTTCCTCCTGGATATGCTAGAGGTCGTGGTAGATTTGGTAATCCTGGAAATGGAAATAAGTCTATTAATCAAGTAAGTGCAACTGATGCTGTTGGTGAAAATCCTGGAAATAATGGAGGCATAGGAGGTGTCTCTGCAACAAACATTGCTCAAATGTTCAGTTATTTCCAGAATCAGTTGCAGCTTTCTTCACCAACAACTGCTGCACAAACTTCTACAAGTGCAAAAGTCTCAGCAGCTACTACCTCAGCTGCTTCTCCTCCATTTAGTGGTACTCTAAACCCTTTCATATGTTCTTTTTCTGTTTCTTCTGTGTGGCTGATGGATACATGTGCCACTCATCATGTTTGTAATGACTCCTCCCTTTTTACTGCCATAATTGAACCTCGTCATACTCATGTGAATCTTCCTAATGGCAATAGAGCTTCTGTTACTAGTATAGGAAATATCAATTTGACTTCTTCCCTCCATCTCTCTTCTGTTCTTTGTGTTCCTAGTTTTTCCTATAATCTGATTTCTGTCAGCTCCCTCACTGAATCATTACATTGTCAAGTAACTTTTACTCCTCATGTTTTTGTGATTCAGGAAGTTTCTCGGGGCATTGTGATTGGAAAGGGTAGAAGATTTGGAAATTTGTATGTCCTAGAAGTTCTCAGCAACAACACTACTCATCAATTTCATCCACATCTCCCAGTGTTTCTGCCATTAGTTCTGAAGTTTGGCACAGCAGATTAGGACATCCTTCTTTCAATAAGCTCCAGCAATTGTCTAAATCTTTGTCTCTTGATTCCTGTACTCAATCTCTTTGTGAAGTTTGTCCTTTAGCTAAGCAAAGAAGATTGTCTTTTCCTGTTTCTGAAAATGTTGCTGAGCATGTTTTTGATCTCATTCATTGTGATATACGGGGGCCTTATCAAACTCCTACTGTACAAGGCTACTCCTATTTTCTTACCATAGTGGATGATTGTTCTAGATTTGTATGGTTATTTTTGATGAAATACAAATCTGATGTTAAGGAAATTCTCACCAAATTCTTTAGCACTGTCCTTACTCAATTCAATAAACATATAAAGGTTCTTAGGTGTGATAATGGTGCAGAGTTTTGTCTTGGAGATTTATACACTAAGTATGGAACCTTAATACATCATTCCTATGTTGGTACTCCTCAACAAAATGCCAGGGTGGAGAGAAAACACTAACATCTTCTTAATGTTGCTAGAAGTCTTCTCTTTCAGTCTCATTTGCCTATACAATATTGGGGGGAATGTGTCTTGACTGCTGCTTACCTAATCAATCGAATTCCTTCATCTGTTCTTCCTCATCATCTCACTCCTTTTGAGCAGTTATTTTCAAAACTACCATCATACTCTCATCTTAGAGTGTTTGTTTGTCTGTGTTTTACATCCACACTTGACAGAAATAGGTCGAAATTCTCTCCTAGAGCTGTCAAGTGTGTGTTTGTTGGATATCCAGCTGGTTTCAAAGGGTATAAAGTCTTAAATGTTGATACTCATGAAATTAGCATAAGTAGAGATGTTGTCTTTCATGAATCAGTTTTTCCTTTCTCTCATCTTCCTGTTGTTGTCTTTCCTGATCCTCAATTTACTTTTCCTCCTGAGGATTCTACTTCTTCTGATCATAGTGTTCTTCCTAACCCCATTCCTACTCAAACTGTTTCTCCTCATCCTCCTTCTTCTGATTCCATTTCTCACCCTGTTATCACTACCAAATCTGGCAGAGTTGTCAAACCTCCTTCTCATCTTGATGATTATGTTTGCAACTCTGTCATTCATTCTGCATATCCTATTCACAAATACATTTCATATTCCAGACTTTCCTCAACCTACTACAGTCTCATTTGTTCCATTTCTTCTATTACTGAGCCTTCTTTTTATCATCAAGCTGTTAAGTATGCTGAATGGATGAAGGCCATGCAAGCTGAACTTGAGGCTTTAATCAAGAATAACACTTGGTTTGCTACTCTGTTACCTCCTGACAAAATTGCAATTGGTTGTAAATGGGTGTATAGAACCAAGTTCTTTGCAGATGGTTCTTTGGACAGATATAAAGCTCGTCTTGTTGCCAAGGGTTACACTCAGCTTGCAGGTGTTGACTTCCTTGATACCTTCTCTCCAGTTGCCAAATTAGTTACTGTCAAACTCATGTTGGCTTTGGCAGCAATTCCTGGTTGGATTTATGTCATTTTGACATCAATAATGCTTTTCTGTATGGGGACTTGGATAAAGACATTTATATGGAATTGCCACCTGGTTTGCTTGATGATAGGGGGCGTCCTTATCCATCTGGCTCAGTCTGTAAGCTTACCAAATCTCTGTATGGTTTAAAACAGGCTTCAAGACAATGGTATCT
The DNA here is from genome assembly GCA_029490685.1 of Schizonepeta tenuifolia. Taxonomy (NCBI): domain Eukaryota; kingdom Viridiplantae; phylum Streptophyta; class Magnoliopsida; order Lamiales; family Lamiaceae; genus Schizonepeta; species Schizonepeta tenuifolia. Next base: position 80,059,076 of record CM055955.1, on the reverse strand, counting down.
CAAGTTTTCTGAGGCTTTGAAGGATTTTGGTTTGGTTCAGTCTTCTTCTGATCACTCTTTCTTTTTTAAGAAGGTTGGAGATAAATTTCTTGGTCTGGTTGTATATGTTGATGATATTTTGGTGGCTTGCAGTGATCCTTCTATGGTTACTGCCTTAAAATCTTTTCTTTCTACTCGATTCAAGTTCAAAGATTTCGGAAGGCCTGCTTACTTTCTTGGTTTGGAAATAGCATGCAATGATAAAGGCATTCATCTTTGTCAAAGAAAGTATGCTATGGACTTAGTTAAGGATGCAGGTTTGATGGAGTGCAAACCTTGTTCTTCTCCAATGGAAGCTAATAAGCATTTGAACACAGAAGAAGGTGAGCTTCTTCCTGACTCTACAGTCTATAGGAGGCTTATTGACAGGTTGCTCTATTTGTGTATTACTCGACCAGATATCACTTTTGCAGTGCATAATCTGAGTCAATTTCTCTCTAAGCCTTGTGTTGGCCACATGGCAGCAGCAAAAAGGGTTTTGAAGTACTTGAAAGGCAGTTTGGGTCATGGTTTATTCTTTGCTCGAACCTATACTCTTGCTTTGAGTGCATTCTGTGATGCAGACTGGGCTGCATGTTCTACTACTAGGAAATCTGTTACTGGTTTTGCAGTCTTTCTTGGCTGCTCTCTCATATCTTGGCGTTCCAAGAAGCAGCAAACTATTTCTAGATCCTCAGCCGAAGTTGAGTACAGGTCCATGGCTCAAGTTAGTTGTGAGGTCTCTTGGCTTAAGGAGTTATTGTTAGATTTTGGATTCAAGCAAGACAAGCCTACTCCTCTCTTTTGTGATAACAAGGCAGCAGTGTATATAGCCAAGAATCCAGTTTTCCATGAAAGAACAAAGCACATTGAGATTGACTGTCATACTGTTCGAAACAAATTTCTTGCTGGTGAAGTTCTCCCCATGCATGTTTCCAACAATCTTCAACTTGCAGATGTTCTCACAAAGCCTTTGAATGCACCAACTTTGCAAGCCATTCTTGTCAAGATGGGATTTTGCAGCATCTTCCTCCCATCTTGAGGGGGCGTATTAAGAATGAAGCATTTTCATTCTGCATGTTTCATGTTCTTAGTTGTCGACGTAGAAGTTTTCTGTTATGTTTGTTAGTTTAGCTGATGTGGCATTCCAGCTTATTTATCATGTTTTCGTTGGTCTGGTTGCGTCGACTGTGTAGCGTAGAGGGAAGTATAAGTAACGTGTTTCATATTTGTAAACACACTTCTACTGTTTTTGATCAATGAAAAATATTTTCCCTCCTTTCCAATTTTCTTTCCCTGCAAATTCAACAGCAAGAAGAAAAAACAAAGAAAATTAGAGAGAAAAGAGAGAAAAGGAAAGGAAAAGCTCTATATTCCGCCGGCCGGTTTGCAGATTGTCACATATACATGTAAGATGTGGAATATTAGAATTCGTTTCAAAATTAAATCAACTTGTCGAGAGTTATACTTATAAATTATACCTAGCCAACAAGGTTTATTGAGTTCGCTTAAGCTTATTCAAATTACAATCGAGATCTTGATTACATCGTTATTGGACCAAATCAAGATCGTTAATGTAGGCCTCTTAATAACTAGACTATTAAGCTCAATATTTATATTTTTAATGTTTTAGGATGCATACTACTAAACCAAAAACAATTTAGGTAATTTTAAATATAGCTCTCTCACTATAACTCCCTAACTAAATTAAAAATAAATTAAATAATAAAATTGCTGTTATATCCTTATAATCTTCAACAACAAATGCTAATTAAAATATATTTTATTCCATAACCCCAATTTAAAATTAAATTAAAAAGTAAATATATTCCATTGTCCCGCAATAATTTCAACATTTTTTTCCTTGGTTGTACTTGATATGTTTTCATTTTTCAAGAATTTTTCCATTTTCATATTCCAAAACAAAGAACCATAATCAAAAAATCAAAATTCAATTCTATGTAGTTATTCTATCAGTCACAAAATGATGATTGATGATTCTCTCTGACGGCTAACTTCAATTCCACCTAAATTTCTTGATCGGCTCTAGCGTCGAATTCAAGAGTATGAATAGAGAACAATGAAGGTGGGGTGGGCCCGAACACAACAATTATAAGCTCCATGCAATCAAATTCAACTCTTTATTAAGTTGCAAAATGTTATTTCGTCGCCCACTATTTTTTTCGATCTTTAAACATTGTTTACTTTAAAGAAAACAAATAATGTCTGGTTACGAGAAAGGAAATGAATCGCTCAATTATCGGCAATCACCGTCACAACATTACTCATAAGAATATAAATAAATAAATTGACCACTATTTCTAAGGCCAAAGCTATCTAGAGTCTGAAATAGAGTCCCGATAACTAGGCATATATATAAATCGGTTAATTTTGCTCGGTATTCGATTTGAATATTTAATATTCGGGTTCGAAAATTTATTATTTGATTATAGATACAAATATTTTTTTTATTCGATTAGTTATCGAATACGAATTCAATTCTATATTCAAAAATATTTAATTCGATATTTTAAAAACACTAAACTAAAAAGCAAAATAATACCCCCCCTCCCCCACTTCTACTCTCACCTTGACTCGACAAACCCTTTCCAAAATCCAAATCCCAATTTCTCATTTTCACTTCTCAAACCCTAGAAAAACAACGGACTCCGCCACGAAGCAAGCAGTAGTCCGCCGCCTTCATCAAAACGCCACCACTGGCCCACCGCTAGCACTGAACCTCCCACTCGTGCCTGTCGGAATGCCGAGGCAACCACTGCCGTTCGTGAGTTGGAAACTTGGAACACGTAATTTTAGAATCTATTATTGAGTGTTTATTACGTAAATGTGTTGGATATAACATTTATTATTGGATTGAGTGTTTCATTGTTTATTAGGTGAAATATTGTTTAAGAATTTTTCCTTCAAAATTGCGAATTTAATCGAATAGTATTTTTAAAATAAACTTTAAAAAAAATTGAATTGAATATTCTATTCGATTCGAATATTCGCGAATATCATATTGAATCGAATATGAATCAATAAAAATATTCGAAGTGGAATCGAATATCGAATATGTTTGTAATTTATTCGAATATGAATTGAATACAATTATATTCGATTCGATTCATATACAAGCCTACCGGGAACTATTTATCTATAGTAGAATAGTTGTAATAAAGAAAACAAAAGTTTTCTCCTACGGCTGATTACACTATGCGACCGAGCCCACGTCACTATAAGAAATTTGCTTATAGACAATACATAATTCACATAAGGCATGTGAGATGCATGATGGCCGCCTTTTTTATTCTTCTATTAATTCCTAATAAGAATTGATTAATAAAATTTACTAATTTTTGTTGGAAAATTAGTAAAAGGTTTCAATTAATACCAAAATCCCAACTGACCCCAACCGAGTAGATGAATGCATTCAGTCTAAACTTAGTTAGAGCTCACTGTTTGATCGTATGAATTTTATCTTTACAGTTTCTAGCAGAAGAAGACAACCGGACTGAAGAAGACAGATCGTGAAATACTCAGCTGAGACCCAAACTCAGCTGACCCTCAAACTCAGTTGAGACCTCAACATCAGCTGAACCACGGACTCAATTGGGCAGTAGCTTAGTTGACTCCTCAACTGACTTATGCAACTCAAAGGATGAAGAGAAGTTGTGCCGAAGTCAGACGTCGCAAAGCTGAGAAGAGAAGACTTTGAAGACGTTGAAGGTAGAAGAGTTGAAGTCCAGATTCAAATTTACTTGGAAGCACAAGTCAGCTGGAGAACTTACCATAAATGGACAGACAACAGCAACGTGCATAAAGTGAAGGTTGTAGTTATCATTTTAGGAAAGTTTCCAGAAAAGTAGGTGGAGTGTCATGCTTTTGGCAGAGATCAAATGGCTCTTTCCAACGGCTAGTTAGATCTTCCTCTATAAATATAGGTCTCCACAATTGAAGAAATAAAGTTTTGGGAGTGTGCAGAAAAATAGAAGAGAGAAAATCATCAGCGCAGAAGAAGCAGCAGAACCTCCCACTCTCCAGCAAGAAGACTTCAGTTGAAGATCAGTAGAACTCGTGTGTTCATCCCTCCTCCTGTTCTTCCATCTAGCCTCTTGTGGTCAACTGAACAGATCTTTTCTGAAAACTTTTAGTGCATTCTGCTGCGTATCTTCTTGTTTGTCTCTTGTGGTGTGCAGGAAACATGAACTCGATGCTGTTAGGAAGCTTACCAGAGTTCTCCGTGGATGATTATCCCACATGGAAGTTTCACCTGAAGATGGCACTGACTACCAGGCATAACAGGATGTGGGAGACCATTGAAAAAGGTCCCATCCAAGTGACTCAGTCAGTGCTGGTCCCTTCAACCACTCCAGGGGAGGGAGAGAAAATGATGAAGGAAGAACCAAAAGGTGCCAACGCGTACACCAAGGAAAAAAGAGACATCGCGCAACTAGATGACATAGAAAAGAGTATCATCTTTTACACAGTTGGCAAAGCCTACCTACCGAATATTATCAATTGCTCCACAATAAAAGATATGTAAGAAGCCTTAGCTGTACTCTGTGAAGGCTCTGGCGAGATAAAGGAGAACAAGTTCACCTTGACTTGTCAGAAGATTGAGAATTTCTCTCAGCTAACCGAGGAGTCTATAGACAAGATGGAGCTGAGATTCACAGAGGTCCTAATAGAAATTGAGAGTATTAGGAAGGGTAAATACTCTCAGCGTGAGATAAACTTGAAAGTTCTCTCTGCATTAGGCGAACACTGGGCGGTCTACAGAGTCATCCACCAAAATCGGAGTGACCTCAGTTCGATGACAACTGAGAAGTTGTTCTCCATGCTCAAGGCGAATGAGTATGACATCCTCCGACTGAAGCAGAGCAAGCTTCAGAAATCAGAACAGACCAAGCAGAGCTCAGCTGCCAAGCCAGTGGCTCTTCGAGCTGAATCGGGCAGATCCAAGTTCGCTAGACCTTCACGGTCCGCTGACTCCTCAGCTAGGGATCGACCAAGCAGGTCCAAACTTCAGAAGAAGGTCGATGAAATGACCAACCAACTCGAGAAGATGAACTCCAGGATCGAGAGATATAGGAGATCAACAGCAGCAGACGGAGCCCTTCTCAAGGAATCAAAGCGAATGATGCTTTGAATGCAGAAAGTCAGGACACTTCAAAGCCGACTGTCCTGATCTCTCCAAGAAGGAGAAAGAAGCCCTCCGAGAAAAGGCCTAAGAGAATACCAAGTCCATGATCATTGAGAAAGACGTCGATGACACCGACGTATTCACAGAATCAGAAGGAGAAGAAACTAACTTGCCATCAAGCTCAGTAGGGAAAGACCAGTGCTTTATGGCATTGCCAGAAGAGTCAACTGACGAGATAAACTCTTCTTTTCATCCCTCTCATATTGTTTCTTCTGTTAATCAAAGTACAAGAGAATTAGAAGAAGACGTCAAGCCGTCTTTGGATGAGGTCGAACACCTGAGCAGATTGTGCACTGAACAAGTTGCACAATGCAAAGAGCTTCAAGCTGAGTTTGACATCATGAGCAACCAGCTGATCATGAAGGATTACGACATAGAGAAGCTCGTGGAGGAATACCAAAGACTCCATGAAGAAGTTGCTCGGTCAACCAACAGTTAGGTCATCAACTTGATCAACATGACCACGACTCAGACGGAATACATCTCTCAGTTGCAAATGGAGCTGAAGTTTGCAAATGAGAAGTTAGTATCCCTTCATACCTGAAGCGCAGCTATGGAGAGTATGTTAAGCCACCAAAGACCTAAAAAATGCGTAGAAGGTCTTGGATACAATCCAGCGACGAACTCTGGAGCTCAGTCAGCTCAGTTCTTCAAAGCAACTGGATCACCAACTGAGGCACCTCAAGTTTAATTGAACTCAGTCGAAGTCACAGTTCAAGATACTTCAGTCATCCCTTAGACTATCGAGACTCCTAGGAAGGACAAAGGAAAGAAGGTTCTAGCTGAAGAACCTAAGGAGCATAAAGTTGGTACATCAAAGGATATTGAGAGATCCTCAAAGAAGTCGAGACCCCGAGGTCGCAGAGCGAGGGGAAACAGATGAAGTGGACCTTCACAGCCAAGGCAGGATCAACCAAGGCGCAGGCCAAACTACTCAGATCAGCATCATCAGCAAAGGCATCTGAACTGGACAATCCACACTTCCATCATCAGACATTCCCAGTGCCTCACCACTACCAACAAACATATCAATTACATGAAACTAAAGTGATCAGTTCAATGGTCCTAGTAATCCTCAGTTCGAGTATGCTCAAGGAGCTAGAAAGTTTGGGTTGACACCCAGACAGTTCTCATCATGAAGAAATCGACCATCTTAGCAAAGTTGATACCGTGCTCCGCATAGACAGAGATATCCACCAAGAAATTGGACGCTCGCGCCTCAACACCAACTCAGTTTGAGTCTTCGAGGAAACCCAAGTCACTAACCTTGCAGGACCCAACTGAGTGTGGTTACCTAAAGTTCTTCTTCTGTTTTGTAGGACGAGGATGAACTGAGGAAGAGAAGAGCTGCAAAGTCAGTCTGGGTTTTGGACAATGGATGCTCCAGGCACATGACAAATCAGAGGAATCTTTTAACCGACATCAAGTTTTTAAGAAAGAGGTATTGTTACCTTTGGTGATGACTCTCAGGCTAAAACCAAAGGATTTGATACATTCGTAAATGATCTTGTGATTATTAAAAATGTTTCCTTGGTCGATGTATTAAAGCATAACTTGCTCTCCACATGCCAACTCTACGATAATGGTTTTTCTGTGAAGTTTGATGCACAGGGATACAGGGTGAAAAATGTAAAGACCAAGCAGATCCTCTTACTTGGTAGACGATTTTCATCAGGTGGAGTTTACTACACAGACTGGTCAAGTAGCTCACCAAAAACGTGCCTCGTATCCAAGAGCAGCTTAGAGACAAGTTGGTTGTGGCACAAGAGACTCAACCACCTCAACTTCAAACGATGAACAAGTTAGCTCGCCAACAGCACGCAGTTGGAATACCGGACTTGAAATAGAGTCCGACGCATCACTGCGGTGCCTGTCAGCTTGGAAAGTTGGCTAGAGCATTATTTCGTCTCAAAATGACGGCATCAACAGATCGTGTTCTGCAATTGATTCACATGGATCTTTTCAGTCTGGTCACCCCAAAGAGTGTGACTAGAAATCAGTACACTCTCGTAGTCATTGATGACTATTCGAGATACACCTAGATGATCTTCATGGCACACAAGAATGAGACGAGGGAAGAATTGCCTAAGCTGATGGATAGACTTGCGAATCAACAAGGGATATTAACTGTCTCCATCAAATCTGACTGCGGAGTTGAGTTCCTCAATGAGTCCATCATTGAGTATTGCGAGAAGAAAGGCATAACTCATCAAACCTCAGTTGGAAGAACTCCACAATAGAATGGAGTAGCTGAAAGGAAAAACAAGACGCTAAAAGATGCAGCAGCCTGCATGCTAACTAGCTCAGCCCTGCCAAAAAGATTTTGGGCTAAAGCATTCAATACAGCATGCTACACACAGAACCGCTCCCTCCTCACGAAGAGATAAGGAAAAACTCCATAAATACACCTCTTTTCCTTTGGGCTAGACTTCCCATCTCGTCGATCAAATGAACGAAAGGGCTTCAAGGGACAATTGCCCACTCATGTTTCACTACGGATTCAAAATAGGTTTACTTTCGATCGCCAAATCACATTACATAAGAAGAGAACTCAAAGAAACATGAGTGGAAAGAGTGACTTTTTTGTAGTAGTTACCCGGTCTAAAGACAAAAGAAAGGCATTTAGTTTATAGTTCTATGGGTCTTGTATCAGTAAGCAAAGACTCCTCAGCCACATGTACCAACCACTAATGCAGAAATAAGAAGAAAGAATAGCTTATAAGAGGAGTGATAAAGAAGTGCTACAGAGGAAAGCTCATCTTAAAGGAGTCAATCAGATGAGTAAACCCTTGAGATTGGGAAAAGTAGTCGTTTATGAGCCTATAAGAATGGTGCTCGTAGAGAGCCTTATATCATGAGTTTGTAATCCCTTGCGATAGATTGTACCTTAGAAATGGAAATCCCCTTCCTAGGATGAGTGGATTAGTTGGCCTTTTAGAGATCTTGTTACTCAAAAGAAAAAACAAATCTTTTTTCTTCCGTTCCTTTGATCGACGACTTGCTAATATATTCTTTAAGATGAGCTTTCCTCTATATCCCTGGTTCTACTCCTGTTATGAGCTATAAGGAAAGGTTCACTTTTGACCCCAGGTAAAACACCAAAAACTCCCATTCAAATGGACCTCTGTGAAGGTGGGAACCTAAAAACCCAAATGAAAGTAAGGTACGTGTAGGTGAGTGCCAAAGATGTAGGCCCATTCTTGATCAATTTATTCTCTTATGATATTTCGAGTTGAATGAAAAGAGCGCTCCTAAATGAAGCCTCTCCTTAGACAGTTAATGTTAATTTTATTTTAATAAAGGCTCTTATTCTATATTTTTAAAATATAGGAAGGAGATGAGCTACCTAGACCTTTGTATGCAAGAGTGTCGTGAAGAGAGAAGATACGGAGGAGTACGCAAAACTGCCATTCTATGCTCAACCTTCTGACCAAGAACACCAAAGACAAATAAATGTAAGACTTGAACCTGTAATGTGTACTTAAGGGCTAGATAGACAGATGCCAGAGCTAAATCACTTTCAGGTAAAGTGGTTATGGAAAATCAATATCTCTCGATGCTTAGGAGTTCCTGGACTCACCTCACCGAGTTGAAGTTTGACCTTTATGAAAGGAGTGGACCTTCACTTATTGGATTCCTCTTGGTATTCTCCCATTGGTCAATCAATTCATTAATACCCCATCACTCGAGAGAAAAGTCCCGCATCTGATTCACTTGCAGCGCAGTCTATGGCATCAATTCTTTGCTTGACTCCCGCTTTCTTTCATATATACAAGCTGAAACTACAATCAACAAGTTAAAGTGAGTCAACGATGTCTACAGATGTCCCCATGGCCTTTCTTTAACTCCACTCCTCCTTACATTAGCGATATGGTTCAACAATTCTTCATGTTTTCCATCGTAGTGCTAGACCAGAGTTTTCTTCAAAGCCCCAATCCGCTCTCGCTCGCCCCTACTAAGTTAAGGGGCTTAATCGCAGAACGTACGTTCAAAAACCTTGGGTCGTCTCTATTTGACCGGTCGGTCTCATAGTCAGGCAGGCTTAATCAAGAGTAGAGGATAGGTAGGCGGCATTTTCCAAGCTTTTTTGGTGCTCCAACTAATGGTTCCCCCCCACCTCTTTCTGCTTCAAAGTCCTTCTCTAACTGTTAAAGAAAGCTAGAACTATGTTAGAGAAAGTAGGATAGGGGGATAAGGCGTCTTAGAAAGCGAATGCTCTGGTTTTTTCCGCTTTCTCACATCATGTCCCCCATTGCTCCGGTGATCTTAGCAGCTTGGCGGTGTACTCCCGATTGGAAGCCATTGCCGACGAAATAGTTAAAGGCAACTGGCTGAGCCCGGGGTTTCCAGAGAAAAAGCGCTTGAAGTTGAATATTCTCCCGCTTGTTCCCGTCTTATTGATGCTCTCCCTCAAAGCTTCTAAATCCTTGCTTTAAAGAAAAGAGATATACGACCTCGCATTGCCGGTTGACACATCCCAACTAGTAACTTCGCCTGCGGGCAACACAAAAAGTTACTCAACCATCTCACACGGTCTCGATAGTAAGGATCTTGAGAGAAAGAAGGAGCATGAACGCAGATTTGTTATTCATTTCAACTAGGCAGTTTAACCAACCCCCCTCTTATTTCTTCTATCTGTTTTACTTTACCTATTTGCCACCCTTCGTCCAATGCCTTCATCGAGTGGACAAATATCATTGTTTAAATTGTTAACGAGCCGACCAATTAGAGTTGTTAATGGCGGGCTACGATTTATACTCTCTCGATATCGCTACTAAGTGTATGGATGCCCTATCTTACAAAGATATACGAGGGGTCTCAGTAATATAATATCAGCAGTTTGCCTCACCCTCTCTTTGAGATTGTCCATGGGGTTCACAAACATTCCGAATACAGGTTTTGGAACATTGATAAGCCGGGGTAGGAACCAATTGAGGATAAGTATTCCCAACCAACAAGTATTAACTGGATATTCACAGGGCGAAAGAGTAAAGAGTGGGGATATTTCTAGAGGTGTTAATGTGGTATACCATGGTTAAATGGCAAAGTCGCATTGGAGAACAAAGCAAAGTCTTTCTTTTCCCGACAAAGAAGGAGTTTCAGAGGAGATACGAATTGGTTTCCTAAGGCGATGAATCACAAGACAAATGGTAAATGGCTTGCCCTTCTTCAATCTCAAACTTTCCAATTAAAAGATTAGGGCCGGTTCATTAAAACACAATTCTCTATTTTCTTCCCTTCTCCGCTTATTTAGGCCCTGATTGGCCCTTATGTATATGATTATCCTTTAAGCCAGGCGGTAGAAAGAAGGCCAAAGCCGAAGAAGAAAATCAATTATCTATCGCTCCCCAAATATAGATATAGAAGAAGTGGAGACACCGCTAGGTGCCCGCGTGCAGAAAAAAGCCAATTTTCTTTCCTCATTATTATTGATAAAGAGATTACTGACGATAGACTCCTTTGGTGCAGTTACCACAGTTCTTAAAGAGATTCAACATGCTTAATCTTAGATTTGGTTGAGGAGAACTCTGGGCTATATACAGACCATAGAATGGAACTTTTTCCATTGAAGAGAAGACTATTTTCTCATCTTTAACAAGAAGTGGAGAAACAGGAAGCCTAATATTTCCTATTTTTGTGTATTAAGTTCTAAGTGTTACATCCATAATAATGGGAAAGCTCAGTTGAAAATCTTCGAGCCAAAAGCTGTAAAAGGCATATTCTTAGGATATGCTGCGAAGATAAAAGCTTATAGAGTTTTCAACACCAGCACCAAAATTGTGGAGGTAACACCTCATGTTATGTTTGATAAATCTACTTTTGAGTGCAGAGAATATGCTAAACTACAGGTAGTTAAAGAAAGCACACTGGCACAGCTAACTGAGACCAGATCTCAAGCTCAATGATTGAAGAATCTTGCAGAGCCGCTTATCTGGTCAACCTAAGAAGAAGAAGTATACTATTATGAAGATGAGACTGAAGATCTCGTCACAATTCAAGGAGAAACTCCAGAGTCAACTGACCAAGTGTCAACAATAGTTGATGCTCAACTAGGATCAGCAACCGAACAGCCTTCCAGTCCAAGACCTTTAAGTCCAAGACCAACCAACTCCTCAGTTCATCCTTCATCTCCAACTGAGGATCGAACTGCACCAGAAGTAAAAAAACCAAGCTCGGCACCTCCAACATCTCCAAGACTGGATTACTCCATCATAATGCTCAAATCAGCTAAGCGAGCACGGAAGCATAAACGGTGGTATGAAAGCCATGTCAAAGATTATGTGATAGGAAATCTGGAAGCCAGTGTTCGAACCAGAAGATCAGCTCAAGTTGTAGATCCCACAGCGTATGTTCCGACTCAGCCAACTCAGTCAGGAACCTCAGCTGATGATGAACCAACTTTGGAAGCTCGGTATGCTGATGAGCTCAGAATACTAGGAAAGCTGGAATAAGCAGGAGATGTAAGCATGATTTCATGCTTCGTAGCAGACGTGCAGGATGCATCTACTGGACTCAAGCCATGCAGGAAGAGTTAAACGAGTTCCTCAGAATCTACATGTGGGAACTTGTTGAGAAACCTAAAGGAGTTAAGGTGATTAGCTTCAAGTGAATATTTAAGAATAAACGAGATTCCATTGGATGTGTTGTGAGAAGCAAGGTTAGACTGGTAGATAAAGGATATTGCCAGCAAGAAGGAATAGATTTTAAAGAAACCTTCGCCCTAGTTGCTCGTCTGGAAGCAATTCAAATTTTCCTAGCCTATGCCGCTTACCACAAGTTCAAAGTGTACCAAATGGATGTGAAGTGCGCGTTTCTCAATGGCGATATTAAAGAAGATGTTTATGTAGAACAACCTCCTAGTTTTGAAACTAGTGATGGTAGAGTCTACAAATTGAAGAAAGCTATCTACGAACTGAAACAGGCTCCGCGTGCATGGTATGGAACACTGTGCGGCTTTCTACTGGAGTCAGGATTCATTCGAGGCTCAGTCGACAAAACTCTCTTCACCATCAAAGTTGGAGAAGATATCCTGGTGGTGTAAATATATGTCGACGACATCATCTTTAGATCCAAATCCGAAGATTTGTGCAAAAAGTTCTCCCAACTTACGAAGGAAAAGTTTGAAATGTCCATGATGGAAGAGATAAATTATTTTCTTGGGCTGCAGGTGAAGCAGTTGCCAGAAGAAATCTTCATCAATTAGTCCAAGTACATGAAGTAGCTAGTCTCCAAGTTTGGGCAAACCTGAGGCCGAACAACAAAGATCCCAATGAACACCAATTGGAAGATTGACCCCGGCCAGGAAGGGAAACTCGTCGATACAAAGATGTACAAAGTGATTATCGGCTCAGTGTTGTATCTATTCAACTAAATTAATCCTAAGTTGCACGCAAATTAACGTGGTCTAAAATTGAGTTAAACCCAAATATCATATCTCTCGAGGAAGACTTAATAGGGAAACGTTTGTATTGCGAAAAGAAACAGAAAATAAAGCAATAAAAATTAAGGGTTTGATTTGTTTATAACTAGGCAAGAAGATAAATCTAAGCATGAATTAAACATAGACAATAAATTAAACCTAATCTAATAAACACAGGGAAATAACTCATAATAGAATTTAATAAGCACAAAGAAAGACAAAGAAACTCACAAACTTGAATTAAAAGTAAATCTGAAATTGCAATTGAATCCGTGGTGGTTGATGTTCTTCAATCCGAGATGAAATTAGTAATTTATGAAAGAAATAAACTAAGAACAATCTAAAAGTGTTTTGGATGCTTAAAAACTAGACAAATCGCGCATAGGTCGAAGGTGAGGGAGAAGGAAATAAATCTGTCTTATTTATAGTAGGTTTCACGCCTTCACGCCGTCATGTGCCAAGCGATCGCTTGGCCATGTTCTCTGTATGCTCGAAACACTTCGTCAAGAGATCGCCTAGAAGCGGAGTGATTGCTTGACCTAGCTCACAGTCTTGACAGACTATTTGTCACACCCTGAAATCCGGTGTGTAGGAATGACCAGACTCCATTGGACTGTGAAGGTGAAACCATCAAATAAAACTTATCTCAACAATGAATTGTGCTCAGGAATAGGGGAATAAGGTTTGAAAGCGATAGCGAAAATGAACGTGCTTCCAAATCAAAACTCATCAAGAAATGAGCATAACTAATTTACAATGCGTTCACAAAATAATAAGAAGTATCTCGATTCCAAGTTATGCAGACATGAAAGATAAACGGGAATTAGGAAGTTGTTTCGATTAAACGGTTCATTGTTTCAAAACCATATCAGAGTTATCAAAAAGACATATTCGAAAGATTATCAAATAGATTATCATGCAGCGGAGACATCATTTGCTCTTGACAACTACATGTATGAAGACATGTAATTGCCGACTCAAACCTTCAACAGATAACACACCGCCAAGAATCACCCGTGCCATCTTCATCCAAAGCTAACCTATAAATTTAGAAATACATGCAGGGCTGAGTACTTCATACTCAGTGAACACATTGCCAAAAACATTCTCAAAAACTTGCTCTTAGAGCAATATGATTGAAACTTGTCTCTCTTGCTGCATCACAAGGGTTAAATATATAAATAACTGCTTTAAGAGAATTTTCCCACTTGTGACAGCCATAAAAACATTTTTGTTATGTAAATCGTCTGCGCAGACTAAGCTTATATCTTAGGTATGAATCAATCTACAGCTTATCTTTCTGTGGTGTCGAGAAGTAGGCCTCCTCCTCGAACACCGTGATCGGCCCAACCGAAGCAAGGCTCACAGTCACCTTAACTAATGCATGCATTGTCCCGTATCTTACAGGACCTTTATCCCGTGCGTCCACAGGACCTTTAATAATCTTTAACATGTAGATGATTGCATACCAAACCTTTAGAACATTTAGGCAAGTCAATCAATTGGAAAAGCGTACGTAATATGTAAATAGTACACGCATTCATCATTTAATTTTAGTTCAGAAAGCCCACCTGTCCTCCAAAGATTCTAGCTAGGCGGCTTACTCTTTTGTTTCCTCGCTACTTTCCTGTCCCGCTTGGTCCTTCACAATTCAACATCGAATAAAGATCGAGATTTTTATCGCGCAAGACGTAAAGTAGATTTTGGGCTCGGCTGAAGGACTTCTACTTGACTCGGTTATTTATATTATTATTCTAACTTTTCTATTTCGATATCTTTCTCGACTTCCTTATTCTTGGGTTATCGACTTTACTCGGTTACTAGATAAACTTTGTCTCACTTTCTCGTTTCTAGAAATAACATTACTTTAGTTCTTTCCACTAAACAAAAGGATACTATTCATCTCGACTATACTTCTCAAGTTCTCGATTCTTAATTCTTAAGTATCGTCATCTTAAATCATTCATGTCATAAATGAGCATTTACATCAAATGAACAAATCATTTCACGAATAAATGAAACACAAACATTTTACTCAACATATAAGTTCAATCAAGCATAATAATCTCAAACATGATTTATATTTCAAAAACATTTAATAGTAAACTCGACACTGCTCAACTTTATCCTTTGAGAATGCTAACTTTGGATTTTAATAAAATAATCTCGTCAACTTTTAATAATTCAAATAATTAAATTCAATTAATAAGACTTTCAAATTTAAAACTTAAACTTCTATTTAGTATTTCTTGACTTAAAATACGATGTTATTTTCAAAATTCTAAAATACGTCGTCTTTTCTCAATTACGTACATATACTCGTATATATACTCTCGTCTTAATAATTTAACGTCTAATAATATACACACACATATATACTCATTCTTTTTCTGAATTAAATTTTCTTTTCTTTATCCCATAAAATCTCAACTTTCTATTTAAAAACTCGAAGTTCGATAACTTTGTCGTCTTATCTTGGTTTTAAAATATTTGAAAAGCAAACTCGATTATTTTACTCAAGCATCATCATTCAATCATTCAATACTCGACACATCATCAAAGAACGAATATTCAAACAATTAAAACTTACTAAACTTGCTTCTCATATTAAAACAACATTTATTTGATTTCAACTCATGTGTCACAGCCCCAAATCCCGAGGGACGACAAAAGCCGGGGTGCGACTGGGGTTGGATTAAAGAAGCGGGGAAGAAGGGGGCTAATTGACTAAACACACATGAAAACATCGATAAACTATGAATAAGACTTTGAAATATAAAGAAGGAAGAGTTAATCCCTAAGGATTACTCGACAAAAGTACAAAAAGAAACTAAGTTCATATGTACAGACATAGACTACTGAGTTGTTCAAAAGTACATCTTAAAAAGAAATACAGAGTTTGGCAGCGGAAGGGTTCTAACTAAGCATCCTATCCTTTAACTCAACATCAACCGTTGCCGCTCACCGTCGCTTCAACCTGCATATTTAGAAAGCAATGCAGGGCTAAGTACAAACGTACTTAGTGGGCACGATGCCGAAATCATAATCATAAGTATAAATAATCTGGCATTTTATAATCGTAGCGCATCGGGGTTTTGTTAAAAAGGCCCGTGCCTACTAAACATTTTCTGACTGATTTGTATAAAGCAGCTTGCGCAAGCATTTTTAGAGTATGTTATGTTCAATCTTGACCAATACTAATTCACCGTGGCTGGTACCCCTCAACAGGATATCACATACACCACAGGTTACAAAGTGCACTAACTCTGGAAAGCACTTAGCAGCTAACTCAGAGCCGATCGTTAGTTAACCTAGTTAGATTAACTCTAAAAGTCTGGAAAACCCGAAGGTTAACTCAGAAAGGTACAAGAGAACTCACATAAAACAGTTAAACATTTTATGCTAAGATTATCACGTTGATAAAACACAATTATCAAAGCTGTAAACTTCACTTTCGGTTTGTGGAAAACCCCACGTTTTATTTTCATATAATAAAAGCCCACCTTGTAAATACAGAACTTATACGCAAAAGCTTCCAAGATTGGATCTTCGTTCTTTCTCTACAGTTGGCTTCCTCCTAAAGAATTAACAAAGGATGTATGGTGTTTTGTTGGATGAATTAAGGACTTGTATGATTTCTTCAAGCTCTTGAAGGGTCTTCAATGGTGGATGAAGGAGATGAAGTCGAAGAAAAATAAGGTGGTGCTGCCGAGAGAGAATGAGAGACGGAGAGAACAAATTGGTTTTGTCTAAAGGTTTGAAATGATGAAAAATGTTGAAATGGTGTAAAGTATAGTTTAGGTGTCAACATTTAAACAAGTCAAAACATGCATGTTGCCACTAAGGATGTAAGGTGTCGGCTGCATGGAGAAAGAATTAAAGGGTTACGGGTTTTTCCGGCGCGATCCGACGTTACGGAAAAACGAACGATGAAAACGTTGTTCGGTACAAAAATCGTCGCGATTCGATTTGACTTAAAGATTCTAACGTATGAACTTAATTAGAAAATAAATTTATAAAATTTATTTTGACAAAAACTCGGGACGACAAGTCCGAGTTTCGTCCGGAAAAACATAAAAAAAAACTTTCTCGGCGTGTTCGTATTGCGATTTTGTAAACGTAGAAATTAGGCGGTTTTCCGTTCTTAGTTTATAAACTAAAAACTTTTCGTACGCTTTAACCCTAAATACGGTAGCCGTCTAGCAGACTACTGTAATTTATTTTTAATAACGGATTCAACCGTTAGCCTTAGTATTAAAAAATTGTAAACTTAGGCGTGCAAAGCCATTTATTTATTTAACTTTAACATTTTTAGAACGTAAGGAATTTACGGGGCATTACATCCTACCCCCCTTGCGAAAAATTTCGTCCCGAAATTTGCTTATCCTCTTAACTGATAGGGGTATTCCTTTCTCAATTCTTCATTAAACTCTCACGTGGCTTTTCTTGGTCTTAACGATCTTCTTATCTACTTAATAACACATTGACTCGTTTCTAAATTCTTATGCTTTTTGTTTCAAGATCATTTTCGTTCTTTTTCCATAATTTAGGTCGGTTTTATGACCGACGTCTTACTGACAACACTTTGTGCATAAAACGATTTATAATACTTTCTTAAAATGAGATACACGTAAGATAAGCATTTGTAAATTTGGCGATAAAGCCATAACTATTTGTATTGGAAACTATTCTTTCCGAGTTATTTGCTAATTATGAAAATCTTTGTCGAAGTTTTAAACTTGACACAAAATTATCGTTTCTTTTTAAGAGTTTTTATATATATATATATATGTATCCTCCTTTACATTATTAAGGGTCAAATTGAAGTATACACATAAGACGTTTGTCTTCTTTAAATTCTTTTATTCCGATTTGGATCTATCGTATGATTTCGATTATTTCACTGACCGTTTCTGACCCTGAGTTTGTTCCTTTACCCACCTTATAACAATAAGGTAGCTATTAAAAAGAAATTTAAAGCCTCGTAAGGCGTTTTACCTATCGTAATTTATTACTATTATTATAACGATTCGATTGATGGAAGTTATTCTTCCATGTCACTCTTTGAGCTAATATTATCGATCTTAGCATATCAGCGAGTATCTAAATCGTTTTCTCAGATTCTTTAATCAAACTGGAGACGGGAAAAAGGTGCTAAGATTGAAGTTGGTATTTCGTACAGACGCACTATCTTACGGATGTATAGTCCTGATAACTTCTTTGATCTATGAAAAAATTTTAGGATTTGGTAGGTAGTAAACTGATTAACGGCCTATAGAAAACTATCCCAAGGCAGTATTCCTACTGTTAACTTTGAGCGAGTCTTAAACAATTTAATACTGTATCCTTTTATTTCCATTTTGGAACACTTAACGGTTGTAACAGCTCGCATGGTCGTCAGTGAGAACTTCCACTTACTTATAAGCTAAAGATATTCTATCAACAAGACAAAGTCTTGTTTCGCTCTATTCCACTGGAAAACCTTTCTTAAATCCTTAATTGTTGTCATTGGAGATATTAAGTCCACTCTTAATTCCTATCAAAACTCTTTGTTTTAGAGTCATTGCCTGGTTTGTCCAATCTTATCCTTAGTCGAAACTAATTCATTTACTCATCCTTTTTCTAGGTACTTAGAATCCTTCTCGTAATTTGGTATAGCTACTTGTATCGCTATTTGCTTCTATAATTGATGTTGGGGTATCGTGCATTACTACACCTATTATCCCAATTCCTTATATAAACGTTTTTTTTTTCTAAGCAAAGATACCTAAACTTAGGTGGGGTCTTACGACTCAGCGTGTCTATCCTTCGTTGCTTTTACCTAGGTGGTAATTCATTTCACAAGCGTACTATTCTACTAATTTGAGCCATCTCCTTTATCTTACGCTAATTCCTTTGCTCGATAATGCACTCCGATCTATTGTGATCTGTGAAGATCTAATCTCTTACACCATATTTCAGTACATGTTCTACGGTTGCAAGCCCTAAGTCATAGGTTGGTTACTTAAATTCCTAAGGTTAAAGTGCTGTGAAGCATAAACTATTGCTTTCTTATCTTATTTAACTTGATATCCAATGAACGTTCTTGAAGACTCGTTTATCCTAGCGTTAAACATCACGGTGTTTTCCATGGAGAAAACGTCTGTCTAATGAAATCATTACCTAACAACATTAGCAGATGGTTCTAGAATTCTTATAATTCTCCTGGTATCATTTTAAATAAGTTTTTAATTTGGTCGTTGCTAACAGTTCTAAGTTGATCGTAGAACCTACATGATAATTCGATGGTAGTCCCATCAATACTTCTGGAAAGATATTTTCATATTCGTTCCTAATTCCCACGTTCAAAAGTCTTGTTGGCTCTAGGATCTCCAACTAGGTTCACGAGATAAACGATCGTAAATTTCATTTTCATTGACTTTTTGACTTGTAGGGCGAATATTATCAGTATCCTTATGTCCATCGAAATTCCATAGAGTTCTGTTGGTTCTCTAATCGGGGTTGAGAAGAGATTTTTCTCTCGTTGTAGAGAATCATGATGTAATTCTCAAACAACTAGTTTATTCCTAAAATTATATATGTAAAAACAATATGTTGAACATCATATCACTGTTCAATTGTTTGTTATCACTTTTAAAAGACCCTGGATCTAAATTCCATGTTCGACGAAACTAAGGAAATAATTTCTCTGAGGTTATCGTTCTTCCTAAAGTGTAGTTTTCCCTAGTTCGTAGCTAGCGCGTCCTAGTTCTATCCCTAAAGTTACTAAGGAAATAATTATAACGCCCTAAAATGGGTTTAGCCATGGCAAATTAATTATAAGGTTCGTCCAATACCTGCCAGCTTCCCCTTTCCTTCACGCTGCTTTCCTTGCCCTATCATGTAAGCTCCTATATTTTGTTGTGGTTGTAACGGTTGTGCCTGAGACTGGATTTGAGCTGTAATCAATGATTGAGGCTGGTCGTACTGATATGGTACTTTCATTTGAAACCGTGTTGGGCAATCCTCACTTATATGCTCCAGTATCCCACATAAGAAACATCTATTCATGTTTGCTAGGCACACACCCTCATGCCTCTTACCACATTCTGAACATACAGAAATTTCTTGTTTCTGCTTTGTTGCCTGCTTCCGTTCTGGGCAATACCTCTTAACGTGTCCCTCGCTCATACAATTGAAACACACATCAGACTTTGCTAAACATATACCGGGATGTATCTTGCCACACCTAGGGCAAGCTGGAGAAAAGATCCCTTCTTGGGTATTTCTCAGAATTTGGAGGTGTTTGGGTTGGTATACATTATTTGCCATTGGTGGGTTTGGGCAATTTTTCTTCATATGTCCTTCATATCCACAGTTGAAACAATTGTTAGTGCCTGCCTGACATATTCCAGGGTGCGTCTTATTACATTTGGAGCAAATTGGAATGTGAACCCTTTCTAGTTGCTCTCTTCCCCGATTTCTATTCCTTTGTCGCCCTACTTTCTTTCCATCCTTACTTCCTTTTCCTGGCTGCTGATAATTCTGCCGAATCCTATTCTTTTTCCCTTGGTTATTGCGGCTCTGGTAACACTCACTGCTATTCCCTTCCCATTTTCTTTTTCCCTTATGATTAACCTTATTGTTGGGAGGGTCTTGGGTTGCTGTCTCGTTTGGTACTGGTGTGGACTTTACCATTTTTCCTTTATTAGGCACTAATGCCTCTATCTCACAAACTCGACCTAGTAGTTCTTCATAACTCAATCCTTCCTTTCTGGCCACTGCTATTCCCAGTTCGTATTTAAGTTCTCCCTGAAGCTTCCTGGCTATTTCCTCCTCAAGCTCGGCTCTTTTGGGTACATACCTATCATGATATGCCTTCTTAAAATCATTCCAAGTAGTTGGAGCCGCTTGCTCTTCAGTTATAACTCTTTGCCTATTCTCCCACCAATATTTAGCTGGTCCGGTTAGCTGATATTCGGCATATGCTAGGCGCTCTTCATCGCTAGGTCTAATTATCTCAAAGATTTTGTCTATAGCGTGTATCCATCGTTCGGCCTCCATTGGGTTACCAGACCCATTGAAAGATGGTGGTTGTCTTTCGAAGAATAAGTTCGTCATACTATGATGTTGAGAAGGTTGGGAATGTGAAAAAAAGTTCCTGGATATTTCTGCCTTTCTTCCCTTATGCGTTGCTCTTGACCTTGGTCAGACTTTCTATGACTATCGGGTCCTCTTGGGTTGTTAACGACTTTCTACGACATTTCTGAACTATAGAATACAAGAATTTTCCTTGTTAGTATTTGCTTTTAAATCTTCTTTCTCTTATTAATTTTTTTTCAACTTAACAACTTCACGTATACGGAAATATCGAATTTAGTTTTGATTCTAATTCTTTTAACTTTTAACCTTCAAGGTTAAATTAAAAGCACTTATTACACGAGTTCATTTGATAATCTGGTTTAGTTATAAGATTCATAAAGGACTTTCTTGTGATTAAAAACCCTCTTTTTTTTTTTGGGGTCATGTATATTATATATATACATCAAAAGATTATGTTAGTTTTGCCTTTAACAAGGACTTATACAAAACTAAACTACAACGAGTCTAAGCTAGGCTGATTTCCTACCTGTACAGGATGCACTAACATATTGCATTGCTGTACTACCAGAAGTACTAGAACGGAAACGATCCATAAAAATTTCGTATCCGTTAGGGTACTACAAAAACTATCTAGTTACTGATCCGACTATGTACATAACAGAGGGCTACTATACTACTGCGCGTCCCTAATGCTCCGTTCGTCTAACTGCGGTCTAATCTGCACCACCCTCTGCGGCCTGATCCTCCTCAGGATCCTCGTCCGGGTCCTCATCGGTATCCTCGCCGGTATCCTCCTCCGGCTCCTCATCCGGGTCCTCATCATCTGACTCTGAACCGAAGGTAAACTGGAGCGCCTCGTCGACCCTCAATGTAGTGTCGTCTGCAAGGGTAAGTGATGGTGGTGCAAGCACATCCAAAGCTGTCGTCTCGCTATTCGATACTAAGTAGTTCCAGCAGGTCACTGACGCCCGCTTCTTCGGAGGTAGCAGGGAGGGTCGGAAAGTGCACTGGGCTCGTACTCCTCCCTGGAACGGACCCTGGACAGTCCTGCCTCAAACTCTGTCCTAACTCTAGCCAACTCTGCGCAAATCTCGTCAAGGGGTCTGTAAGAAGATGGAAACTGTAACAGGGCGGCAAGCTCTGCGTCTGTGTCTAAGTACTCCAGTCCTGACTCGAATGGTCCCTGAGCTCTCACGGAAGGCCCTTGTAGGATAGGAGCAGGTAACCCTAAACCGTCAACTGTCCCTGCAACTAACTCCTCTGTGCCCATGCTAGGTATCATCACCAAAGGAATCTCCAACTATGCGACAAACTCTGGATCTATCCCCTCGTGATCTGACTCTGAATCTGCTGGGTAGTGAGTGTAGGGGGGGATACTCCTGAACTGGATATGCTGTCATGTGTCTGCTCAGGTAGAAGCGACTGTGTATCTCTAAAGCAAATCCATAATAGTTCCCTGTCGGCTCTACGTCGTCACCAAAACTCCAAGATGGTACCATGCCGTGTCGTTTGCCCAACCACGCCATTCCTCTGGTAGACATCTAACCAAACCCATGATAGCCTGAGCCTCTGTAACCCAATGCCGGGCGAAGTAGTAAACCGTCGAGAAATAACTATTCCTCTGCCCTACGTCGTGTCCCGGGTTTGCCCAATAATCCCAAAACCTATCTACTAGCTGACCTTCCCAAGTCCGCTGCGGTGGAGATTGACTCCCCTGAGTCAAATCACTACTGGATGACATCCTTTTTTAAGAAACATGGATCAGTAACATGTAGGATAATATCTTATCTTACGAAAAATCTTAAATTACAAAATGAATATTCCTTATTCAATTGTAATAACACCGTACTTAGTCAAACCATCTTATCTTAGACATTTTAGCAATTTTCACAGAAAATTGCATTCGTACGCACAATATATAGAAATAAAATTTCGAGATTTTATTCCCATTCCCTATCTTATTAACCATTTATTTTCTTATAACTTTGATTTATTTATAAATCTTCATTATTTCCATTCTTGAAGAAAATTTCTTAACAAATTCACTTATTAAGACAATGCGTGTTCACTTTGTCCATGTTACTTATTCAAGAGTAACATTTATTCCCAAAGAAAGTTAATACTCGTACTAGTTGTATTCTTCGTTCGAGAATGAAGTATAAAATTAAATTCCATCAGAAGAATAGACTTTTATCTGGGGAAAGGCTTTAGAACATAGTTTCTAAACGTTATCTGATTTGAACATTCATAGAAAGAATTCTAATCAAGCTTCGTGCTTATTTCTTAATAATAAAACATGTTGCTTTCCAAAACTTAACAAAGCGAACTCCGTTGAAAGGAACGGAACGAATTGGAACGACGACGTTTCATGTTACTTATACGTAAGCATTATTAATTTCTTTTAAAACACTTATACCATACTAAAATAGGGTTTGCTTACGGGGCATAAGACCCATATTACTGAGTTCCTTATTATGTGGGTTGAACAGGTCCACATAACCGTCCCTCAATCACATGGAACTTCTGTCTCGTCTGCATCTTTCTTACTTTGAAGACGATGCTTCTCTAACATCTACTTGTTCCTTTCGATTACTAACACGATTTCTCTTTTTATTTATTCATTTCATTTCCTTGAAGGAAATTCATATCGAAGTTATAACAAAGATCGACTCTTGTCGAGTCTTTATTCATGTCACTTTACGCACGTGACATTTGTCAAAAGAAGTCCTTCCCGTGTTGTGAATCTCCTTTTAAAATCATTTGAAATTAATATTTCTTAAAACGTCTAAGTTCTTGAAGAGCCGGAAAAACCTTAGGTTTTCAAGTCTATGTTCTCCATAATCCGGGAAAATCCCTAAAATCCTTCTAAATTCTTGTGCATCAAAAATATATTTTCAAACAAAAAGAAATTATTTCACAGATAATTTCACATAACATAGCACTAGTGCTATCACATAATCACATAAACAAGCAAGTATAAATTCTTATACTTGGGAAATAATTATTCGAAATTCCTTATTAAAAAGAAATTAAACTATTGACATTCCTTCCTTATATATAGTTTTTTTCCACGTTGAGTCGACGTAGCGGGAGGTTGAGTTGTCATCTATATTCTGAATCTTAATGCCATAACTTAACTCCTATCTTTACTTGAAAGAACACTCTGATCTAAAGTATATACAGGTGCTTTATCTTATGATTCGAAAAGAGACTCACTATAGAATATGAATAACTACTCCATTTCACGACTCGAAAGAAGACTCGATATAGAATCAGTACGAACACTCTATCTTGCGACGCGAAAAAAAAGACTCCTTATAGAGTAAGAACGAATACTATATGCTACTACTTGAATGAAGACTCATATGCAGAGCAGAAACGATTGCTTTGTTACTACCACTTTGTGGTGTTACTTAGGAAAGGAAGACTCTGGTACAGAGCAGGAACGACCGCTCTGATACCACTCTGTCACAGCCCCAAATCCCGAGGGACGACAGAAGCCGGGTGCGACTGGGGTTGGATTAAAGAAGCGGGGAAGAAGGGGGCTAATTGACTAAACATACATGAAAACATCGATAAACTATGAATAAGACTTTGAAATATAAAGAAGGAAGAGTTAATCCCTAAGGATTACTCGACAAAAGTACAAAAAGAAACTAAGTTCATATGTACAGACATAGACTACTGAGTTGTTCAAAAGTACATCTTAAAAAGAAATACAGAGTTTGGCAGCAGAAGGGTTCTAACTAAGCATCCTATCCTTTAACTCAACATCAACCGTCGCCGCTCACCGTCGCTTCAACCTGCTCATTTAGAAAGTAATGCAGGGCTAAGTACAAACGTACTTAGTGGGCACGATGCCGAAATCATAATCATAAGTATAAATAATCTGGCATTTTATAATCGTAGCGTATCGGGGTTTTGTTAAAAAGGCCCGTGCCTACTAAACATTTTCTGACTGATTTGTATAAAGCAGCTTGCGCAAGCATTTTTAGAGTATGTTATGTTCAATCTTGACCAATACTAATTCACCGTGACTGGTACCCCTCAACAGGATATCACATACACCACAGGTTACAAAGTGCACTAACTCTGGAAAGCACTTAGCAGCTAACTCAGAGCCGATCGTTAGTTAACCTAGTTAGATTAACTCTAAAAGTCTGGAAAACCCGAAGGTTAACTCAGAAAGGTACAAGAGAACTACATAAAACAGTTAAACATTTTATGCCAAGATTATCACGTTGATAAAACACAATTATCAAAGCTGTAAACTTCACTTTCGGTTTGTGGAAAAACCCACGTTTTATTTTCATATAATAAAAGCCCACCTTGTAAATACAGAACTTATACGTAAAAGCTTCCAAGATTGGATCTTCGTTCTTTCTCTACAGTTGGCTTCCTCCTAAAGAATTAACAAAGGATGTATGGTGTTTTGTTGGATGAATTAAGGACTTGTATGATTTCTTCAAGCTCTTGAAGGGTCTTCAATGGTGGATGAAGGAGATGAAGTTGAAGAAAAATGAGGTGGTGCTGCCGAGAGAGAATGAGAGACAGAGAGAACAAATTGGTTTTGTCTAAAGGTTTGAAATGATGAAAAATGTTGAAATGGTGTAAAGTATAGTTTAGGTGTCAACATTTAAACAAGTCAAAACATGCATGTTGCCACTAAGGATGTAAGGTGTCGGCTGCATGGAGAAAGAATTAAAGGGTTACGGGTTTTTCCGGCGCGATCCGACGTTACGGGAAAACGAACGATGAAAACGTTGTTCGGTACAAAAATCGTCGCGATTCGATTTGACTTAAAGATTCTAACGTATGAACTTAATTAGAAAATAAATTTATAAAATTTATTTTGACAAAAACTCGGGACGACAAGTCCGAGTTTCGTCCGGAAAAACATAAAAACAAACTTTCTCGGCGTGTTCGTATTGCGATTTTGTAAACGTAGAAATTAGACGGTTTTCCGTTCTTAGTTTATAAACTAAAAACTTTTCGTACGCTTTAACCCTAAATACGGTAGCCGTCTAGCAGACTACTGTAATTTATTTTTAATAACGGATTCAACCGTTAGCCTTAGTATTCAAAAATTGTAAACTTAGGCGTGCAAAGCCATTTATTTATTTAACTTTAACATTTTTAGAACGTAAGGAATTTACGGGGCATTACATCATGACCTCTTTTTATTCGTCTAACACTTCTTATTTTCATTTATTATCCAAGCATTTGAGATTCATTGGACTCGATTCTAACACTTAAGATTTATTTTCAAGTTTAATGAGTCTTAACACTTATTAGATCTCAACTCAAGACTTTATTTTATTTAAGCTATTTTTTCATAGCATTATTTGATAATTCAAGTATTAACTTAAATCTCAATCTCGTATTTTACTATTTCTTATTTCATTATGAAATTATCTCATTAACTTATTTATTTCTATTCCTATTATTTTTATTCCAAAACTTCTTCGATTAATCTCAAAGTTAAAACGAATAAACAACTCAAGCTCGACTAAATTCTTCATTAAGCTCTTATGCTCGACTCTAAAAATATTTTTCTCTTTAGAAGAGAATTTATTTCTCTTAAGATTAATTTCTTCTTATTTCTTATTCGATTGAACGACTTAACCTCGACTAACTCGTCCTTAAATTTTATTTCCTTAAGTCTAACTCCTCTTTTTATTTCTCAACTAGTATTATTATTTCTTTTTAAATTTCTATAATTAAACTCACTTGATTTCTCTTCTTAATTTCTAAATTCTTAACAAAGAAATATTGTTCTTTGTTTTTACTCAATTCTATATCTCATAAATAATTTATTAATTTTTCTTTTTATTTCTTTATTTTATTTTCTTAAAATTTTGAATTTTTAATTAATTAAATAATTAATTAATTGGTTTTGTAATTAATTTTATTAATCTTCAAATCTTCATGTTCTTCACCAAGAATATCAAGAACACACACTCAAATATTCATATTTTCACCAAGAACACCTAGAACACACATTAAATCCTTTAAACTCATTTCCATCGATTTACATGCACTTTTATAGCTAAAATTCCATTTTCTTCACCTCTTAAATTTTTACTAAGCATCAAACACTCAAATATGAACATAAACACATTCATATCATCCATATCAACAAAATCATCAAAAATCATCAAAAATTATATTTTTCCATAAACTCATATATATCGATTTCTTCAAGAAATTCAACAAAATAATTTAAATCATTCATTCAATCATAATCTAATACTCATATCATGCTTATAACATCATCAAATCATCAAAAATAAATAAAATAAAAAATTCCAAATTTTCTACCCTAATTTCGGTTTCAACGTAAAAAAAAGGGTAAATTGTTTTTCTCATTTTCTCATGCACACATATCATTTCAATCATCAGCATAAAGCACATATAAACAAGAAATCATCAAGAACTCATGAAAATTATTTTTCTTTCTCTTTTATCCTCCTTTTCGGTCCTCTCCATTTTTATAGGGTTATTATTTTTCTTTTCTCTCTTAATTCCTAGATTAATCCCTAGGGTTTGTTTTCTTCATAATATCCTCACATCCTCATCACATCACATGTTCTAAGTTTGCCTAAACATAATTTAAATCATGCATATTTTCTTTCTTTAGGGCTTATAGATTATATATATACAATAAATCAAATGGATGGCATACTTTAAAAGAAATAAATCGAACTCCTTCTCTTGAAGAATTTGGACCGAAAATGAAGGGATATGAGCTTCAAATCCTAGCTTGGATTTTCCATGGAGGATTTCATCTTTAAACCTCAAGAAAAATTAAAACAAGAATTAATCATCTCATTTAGGGCATAAAGTGCCGAAAATTTGAAGAAAATAAAAGGGGAGATGATTTTGATATTGAATTGAGCTCAAAGCTTTGAAGAACAAATTACCTTCTTGAATTTAGGGTTGAAGGTTGAAGATGATGGAGTTCTTGAAGCTTGGATACTTAAAATCTTGGACTTCAATGGAGTTTTTCTCCTATATCTAAGTGTATGTGTGTGCGGTGAAGAGAGGGGGAGAAGAGAGAAGATTTTCTTCTTCCTCTTCTTTGTTTCTTACGTGAGAGAGAGTAGAGAGATGAGGGATGAGTGAAATGAGAGAATATTATTGATATCTCTTAAGGAATCATGAAGTTTTAAATTAAGGAAATGGAATGATGATATTCCCTTAGGTTATGAAAAATAGGTACCTAGGTTAGAGAATAAAATTAGGGAGAGAGGGGAGATGCATGTCGGTAGAGAGAGAGTGGGAGAGAGATAAAAATAATTATCTTACTTTAACTAGTATAATTTTCCTCGGAAGAAAAAGTTTTCCGGTAGAATATATCCGTGTTATTCCGTTAACACTGAAAACGTCTAAAAACTCTACTCGACTCGTTCCCGACATCAGAAACACCTCTACATCCTCTCATATCTCACGAAATAATTCAAGGAATCCGAATATCTAACTTTTAGGTCATAATTCCAAGTAACGAAGAAAACCCTAAAATTATTCGGCTAATTATTCCATTAAGAACTAAATTCTTAAAATTCTCTCATATGATCTCGGATGAGCTTCTAACATATCTCAAAGGTCTTAGAATTAATTCTAGATTCAGAAGACACTAATTAGGTTAAATTCGGAGTTCGTTAGTGAATAGTGATTTCTCCGCTTATCGGCACTAATCGTCAAAAGTAAAAGTTCTCAGAATTCTCCAAAATTCATAATCATACTCAATCTTATATAAATAAGCTCAATCAATGTATCACACACTCATTCTGAATAATCGAAACGAGAAAAATTCACATTTTAGCACATAAGGGCATTTTGGTCATTTTTAAGAAAATTTCTTTTCTTGAAAAATTTATCACTCAAGGCATGTTATTTAATGTATATTAACGCATTTAAAACGGTCTCAAAGACTTGTAAAAGTTCGGGGTATTACACTATTTTCTCACACGATCGCTTCCTATCCCAAGCGATCTCTTGCTTCCTTCCTCAACCTTGAGTGATCACTTGAGGTGCTTGAGCGATCGCTTGCAGCAACTTCAACTCTTGCTCGTCTCAAACTCTTCTTCTCTCTTGCTTGATCTAAATACCTTCAACTCAACATCAAAATAACCAATTTCCACACAACACTTGGTCCAAAAGATTAGTACAATTTCTATAACAAAATTGAATCATTTTGCAATAAAACGATAAAAAATGTACTACCTAGATTAGATAAATTACAACTAAATGAAGGTGAAACACCCAACCACACACAAAACCTTGCTTGTTCTCAAGCAAATCTTATTTCCAATCAAAATGAAAATGTAATAAATTGAACTAAACAATTCATACTCTAATAAACTCTCAACCACAAGATAAATTCATCATTCATCGATCAAATACAATCATCACAAAACAAATGAGTTGCCCTTCACACAAGAACTCAATCAACTTAACATCTAACTGCAAGATCTAGGTGAGAAAACTTGAACAACAAAGATATCCCAAATTCATGCCATTTCTTACATTAAAATATTAAGTGAATTCCGAGCAATATTCACTAGGTTTACTCAGGAAAATTCCGGCCTCCTAGCGTGGTTTTTCATACCCATTTCTCGTATAGTATATTCAACATTGAACAGACAAGAAAGAGGGGTACAACCCTTCAAATCACAACAATTTCGAACAATGGCTTAACAAAAGTTCCCAAGTCAAGTCGAGTTATATGGCCAAAATTCATGAGGTGTGAACATTTAGAGGTCATCTAAAGTATCCTCATGTGGTTTCTCATTCTCATGGTTGCCAGAAGAGCAGAAGCCTCCCAACTTGACTAAACAAATTTAGACATTAACAGGCTCATTATTCGAGATACATTACTTAAAATTAAAATTTTCTCACCTTTCACCTACATTCAAACATCAAGCTTCAATCATCCAAGTATGAAATGCCCCACAATCAAAATGCAACAACCATATCAATCAAATTATAACAAAATATCCCGATCAATCAAGTAAATCAAAGCATGAATTATAAACTTCAATTCCTACTTCCGTATCTCAATTGTGAAATAAAATAAATCAAAGACAAACAAGATAAACTATCAACAGAACATCCCCCCCCCCCCCAACGAGAAAAAGTGAACAGCACTACTAGAAATTTATGCATACATAACACTACATTTATAACGGATATTTGTAAACTGCGTTATGTATGTGCAAATTTTTATTAAAGATAACGGTCACCGTCACCGTCGCCACCTTCTACCCCTCCTTTGAGCAACATCGTCGACTCTGCGGTTCGCCCGGAGGTATGCCTTTTTTTCTCTTCATTTTTCTTTTTTCTTTTTTTTTATTAAAAAAATTCTAAATTAGCCTAAGTTAGAAAAAGACATGTGATTTTGTGCGAAACTTAGCATTCTACTTTTTGCCTTTGCTTTGTTTGCATATTCCGTTTGTCTAAAGAAATGAAGAGGATTATTTTTGGAGTGTTGTCAAGGTTCAGTAGGTTTTGTGTAGTGATGATAATTTACGTTAGTGAGAAATGAGAAGTGTCACACCCCAAAATCCGGTGTGTAGGAACGACCAGACTCCATTGGAGTGTGAAGGTGAAACCATCCAATTAAACATACTATTTTGGACACAACTCAACTCAAGATGCAACAATACACTAACTCTATTGAATTAAAAATGTGAAACCATCAAATAAGACTTGACTTGACAAAAAGTCATGCTCTGAAATAATAGTATAAGGATTGAAAGCGATATCAAACAAAAAGAAACATGCTTTCAAATCACGTCTAAAATTAAACGAGCATAAATAATTTACATCGGTTACACAAAATATATATAATAGGTATCTTGAATCCAAGTCAAGCAAATATGAAAGATAAAAGGAAGTTAGGAAATTATTTTGAGCACACGGCTCATTGTATCATCACCATATCAGAGTTTTATATCAAAAGACTTATCAAAAGAGATTATCATGCAGCGGAGACATCATTCACTTCCAACAACTACATGTATGAAGACATGTAATTGCCGACTCAAATTTTCATCTTAACAAGGGACACACCACCAAGTATCATCCTCGCCATCCTCATCCATAGCTAACTTGCACGTCTAGAAATAAATGCAGGGCTGAGTACTTCGTACTCAGTGAACACATGCCAAAAACTTTTTGAAAACATTGCTCATTAGAGCTATATAATTGAACTTGTCTTGCCACTGCATCACAAGTGTTAGTACATTTGAAAACGTTTTACTTGTGAATGCATAAATCATTTTATTTTTCTGAAATCGACTGCGCAGTCAAAACATAATATAATAAAGGTATGAATCATCTACCACATCAACATTGTGTCGAGAAGTAGGCCTCCTTCTCAGACACTGTGACCGGCTAAACCGAAGTAAAGCTCGCAGTCACTTCATCAATTCAATAACCATATGTGGGTTCCTGCCTCACACAGGATATAATAACTCATGTAGATGATAAAGCATACCAAACTCAGATAAATGGCAAGTCAATTAATTTTAAAAGCTCACATAATAATACTCAGTACATAGTAACATTCATCAGAGTTTTGGTTTTAGAAAAGCCCATCCGACTTCAGGGAAACTGAGTCGAGGTTGCTTACTTTATGCTTCCGACTATTTCTCAGTCCCGCTTGGTCCTTCAAAATAACATTGAATAAGGACGAGTTTATCGACTCGTAAAATAGACTTAGGGTTCGGTTGAAGGACTTCTACTTGACTCGAGTCTTTCTTATCTTATTTTAACTTTTCTACATCGATATCTTTCTCGGTTTCTCGTTCTCGGATTATCGTCTTTACTCGGTTACTAATTAAATCTCAGACTCGAGTTCTCGTTTCTAGAAAAATAATATTATTTTAATATTTCATGCAAAACGAGAAGTTACTATTCATCTCATCTTATACTTCTCAAGTTCTCGAGTTATTCGAACTCAGAAAATTATAACATTAATTCTCGATTATCATCACAAATCATTCATATCATAATCTAGCATTCACACTAATAATCGAGCATTCATATCATATAAATGATTAATCTCACAGATAAGTTGATTAAGAAAATCCCACTTAATCACAATATTTCAACCAAGTACTATAAACTCAGAAATAATTCCTATTTCAAACACAGTCAAATGATAACTCATTACTGCTCGACGTTTGACTTTTAAAAACTTATAAATTCAGACTTCTAAAGAAAATAATTTCGTTAAACCCTTTAATAACCCATATAATGAAAATTATTTTGAATTTAATATTCAAACTTCTATTTAATATTTCTCGACTCTAAAACACGTCATCATTCTTCAAAATACGATCATATACTCGTATATACTCTCAACTTAATAACTCAACTTT
The DNA here is from genome assembly GCA_029490685.1 of Schizonepeta tenuifolia. Lineage (NCBI taxonomy): Eukaryota > Viridiplantae > Streptophyta > Magnoliopsida > Lamiales > Lamiaceae > Schizonepeta > Schizonepeta tenuifolia. Next base: position 80,026,963 of record CM055955.1, on the reverse strand, counting down.
AAATAATATTATTTAATCTTTTCTCAATTAATAATCCTCAAATTTCGTTGTTATTTAATAAAAACTCGAGTTTTATCTTAAAACTTCAACGCTCGATAACTTCTACGTTTTAACTCCGATTTAAGTGATCCAAAAAGCAAACTTGCTTATTTTTATTCAAAAATCAACATCAAATCACTTAATACATTATATATCATCATGAATTTAACATCCAAGTATTTAAAACTTATTAAACTCGTTTTTCTCACATAATATATATACTTAGGCCATGTTTGATAGGGTATATAAACTCATACAATATTATTTATATGGGTTTATCTAGTGTTTGGTACCTTTTATTAATAAGCTCTCAAGCCCACTATAAAACTCAAGCCCTATGTTATATCACTGTTCCTTCCATATACCTAGCTTTAAACAGTAAACCATACTAAACAGGTGGAAGACAAAACTACCCTTCATCTTCTTCATCTTCTTTCCTCCCTTGTCTCTTTCTTCTACCTCTCCTTCTCTGCACGTCCGCAACCTCTCCTCCTGCATCTTCTTTATTTCTCTCTCTCTCTCTCTCTCTCTCTCTCTCTCTCTCTCTCTCTCTCTCTCTCTCTCTTGCATCTTCTTCTCCTATACGTCTGCAAACCAGCTTCTGTTTCTTCATTATTCTCTCTCGTGCGAGATCCACATACTTCTTCTTCTTCTGCTCGCCGGGGTCCAGCAGCCAGCTGTGCTGCATCTCATCGAGTGGCAGCGACCGCGCCGCCCTGTCGTAATCTTGCAAATTCCGGCTGTGATCGTCCTCGGTGGCAGAATAGTTGCTATCTCCAAAGGCCCTAAGATTTGATCAGCCCCTCCACCTCCGCCAGCGGCGCTCTACTCAGCCCACCGTTTACTTTTTCTTCTCTTTCTCTCTTCATTTTTTTTCCAGATCTGGCGCTACGAATCTCGTTTACCTTGTTGGCGAGCCTTCTCTGTTTCAATTCTAAGCAGATCATCAATATGAAAATTAATGGAGAAAGGAATTTGAAGAATGAAGAAAAGGGGGAAAGGCGGTCAGTGGTGACGGAGCAATGGGCGCTCTCGAGGATTCGGCGGTTGATGTGGCGCATCTCGGCGCGGGTGGTCTCGAGGTGGCCCTCGAGGCGCTGGTGCTTGTGGAAGAGAGAAGGGAGGAAAGAGAGGGGGAAGAGGAGAGGGAGAGAGGCGGCCATAGCTGGGGGAAAGAGAGGGTGAAGAGGAGAGATAAAAGAGTAGTTTTTAGGATAAGGATAAAATGGGAAACATATAAGTTAATATAATTTTAATATGGTCTACCAAACAACAAACTTTAACAAACCGAAGTTTTATATTTTCTACCAAACACACAAAATATTATTATTTATCATACAATTGTCATATTATTTGTGTGATACCCCGAGTTTTTATCCCTTTAAGAGAGCGTCTAATTAACCGAGTAAGCCCAAAGATGAGAATTTAGGAGTAAAAATTTTCTTTTCTAATCGATGAGTTTTGAATAAAACGTTTACATTGCCTTGTGAATCTTGTGTGAATTTATCTGTTCTAATTATCTGAGATGATGATGATGTGATATGTTTGTTGAGTCGTTTATATGAAAATGAGTATGAGATTAAATTCCGAAAAAATCCCGAGAAATTTGTTTAATTAAGATAACATAACGTTAATCGCCGAGAAATATGTTTACGCCGATGAACCTAGAATAGAATTAAATTAGAACCTTCGAACTTAGAATTTCTTTTAAGATCACTGAGATAGGGTAAGAGCTTATCCGAGAATTGAGACGAGAAATGAGGCATTAGTCTTTAAAAGGATTAATAAACGGAATAATAAGCCGATTAATTTCTTTTAAGAATTAAAGGACTAAAATGATCGAAGCCTTTAATCTTTTAATTGGAGACGTGACATAGGATTGGGACGAGTTAGTGTAAAAAGTGAAACGAGAAGAGGTTAGACCCGTTAATAGAACAAAACGGAATTAATACGAATCGTTTTACCCGGCAAACCTTTACGACCGGATAATTAATACCCGTAACGACACGACGACGACACGTGTCATCCACCTCTCTCCCTCTCTCGCCATCTCACAACCCCTCTCCCATCACCTCTCAATTTCCAAGACCAACAAGACATAGTGGTGTCTTGTACATGGCTTGCTTGAATTATGCAAACAAGTTAACTTCAAATCAAATATCAAGTCTTGTTTTTACAATTTCCAACAAGTTTAATTCTTTTTCACTTTGTTGAATTTTGAATCCTATTCATCCAAGACAAGTAAGAGAGACCACATTTCATTATCAACCTACATCTCTCTCTCCCCATTCGATCTCTCTCTCTCACAAAACAAGAAAAATTCTCTCAAACCCTCTCAAACTCTCTCTACTCTCGGCACTCCCTCTCTACACACACACTTTGATTTTTCTTCACATGCAACCATGGATTCAGGCTTATCATCCATGGAAATGAAGTAGAAGCCATTAATCTCCATCTATTCCATCCGTATTTGCAAAGAAAGGTACAAATTTCCAAGTTCTTAAAGTTGAATTCAAGAATTTTCCAACACTTTTCTTTATTTTGATTCCTAAAACCTATGGATGATTAATCCTATATTCTTTCTTTTTCTTTGAGGATTCAAGAAGATATCCTTCTTCTTTTCAAGATCCAAGCTTTGAAGCTACTATTTCCATCCATTTCAATCCCAAGAGCCAAGAGAAGAATTTCCATTTATTTAAGTATGATTTCATTTGATTAGTTGTAAAAATGTATGTCTATAAGTCCTAAAGGAAAGATCTATGCATGCATGTTATTTAATTTATGTTTAGGCAAACTTAGGATATGCATGTGCTAATCGAGTGAGAAGAATTCGTTAGGAGAATCGAGCACTAGATGTTAATCGATGAATTAAGAGAAGAAAAAGAAACTAAAACCCTAAAAATTTAATAAATGCCGAAAATTAGAAGAAAAATAGGAAAAATATGAATCTTTGAGTTATTGTTATTTTGATTCTTAAATTGTTATTTTTATCATATTAGTAATGAGATTATATGCATGAAAAATTGAGAAACAAATTGCATAAAAATAGGCATAAATGCCGTGTGTTTTTAAGCAAAATAGAGAAATTATTTTGTTGATTTTGTTGATGTATTGAGTGATGTTTTGATCTATGAAATGATTGTATGTTATGTTAGTATAATCATACATGTGTTTAAGTGAAGAAAATGAGATTGCATGTTAATTTTTTTGAAAGAAATTAAGTGTAGAAATAATAAAAATAATTGGATGTTTAAGTATTTCAATATATGTATGAATGATAGTTTGAATATAGAATAAAGATAGAAGTTTTGATAAAAAGACTTAAAATTGAAAAGCTTTTAATTAAATAAAAGATGAAAGATGTATAAAAGATTTATTAATTAAATACCTTGTATTAAAATTAAAGACTTGAAATTTTTACTAAAAATACAATAAAAAGATCTTCTATAATAAAGTGAAGAAATTCATAAAAATGTTTATCAAAAGATAAATAAATCATTAAGTAAGAAATAGCTTAAAGGTTTAAAACAAATAAAGAAGAAATTATTAAAGAAATAAACAAAACCGAGTTAAGAAGAATTAATCGATAAGAAATAAAAAAGAAGTTAAATTGAATAAAGAAAAGATGCTAGACGAGTTAAGATAGATACTCGTATAAATTGATCGAGAAAATGAGAATAAAATAAGATGTCGAATAATAAGTTGAAAGAAGATTAATTAAATAATTAATTTAGAGACGTCGTTCCCATCAAGCGAAGAAAAGATAAACCGAGATAATAATTAAAGGAATAATATTCGAGTTAAGAAATGAGAATCAAGTTAGAATTTAACAAGAATTTATAAATTCAAAAGAGTTTATTTAAGAGCTTAAAGAATTTTTGTTAAATAAATAAAAGTTATAAAATACCTTATAAGATAGCGGATGTAGAATGAAGTGTTGTCTATATAAATAAGAAAGATAGAATAAATAGTTTAAGCCTTCATAAAAAGAAATGCATAATCGAGTTAGACCTTAAAGTCAAAATGGAATGCATGTTAATGTGTCTTGAAGTATGTTTGATTTATATGAATTCGTTATATGTTTGAATAAGTGTTTAAATGCATGATAGTATTATAATGTGAAAGATGATTGAATTTGTATGCAAGATAATTGATTGTTAAATTGAGAATGAACTAAAGTCTTTGAAAGAAAGCTCGAGTAATAATTTTGTAACAATGAAGTTATTAATTAGAACGAGAAGAGTGTACGATGTTAAGTAGTAGAATTAACCTTTTCGAAATAGAGTTAATAAAATAAAGACGAGAACGTGAGATCCTTTAGAAAAGTAGAACGAAGAGAGCGACGACTCAAATAGAAGTCCGTCAGTTAAAGTCCAACGCCCTTGTGTCCGTCTTTCATATATCTTATCTATCGATGTCGAACTATGAAGGATCGAGCCGGACGGATCGTTAAGCGAGGACAAATAACCCTAGACCACCTAGCTAGTTCTTCGGAAGTCAGGTGGGCTTTTCTGAACTAAAACTATCGATGAAAATTAGTATGCTATTAACTATTATGTTATGTTTTCATATGTGATTGACTTGCCATTTTATTGAAGTTAGTATGTGTTATCATCTATTTATATGAAGATTTGATTATCCTGTGAAAGCAGGAACCCACGTGTGGTATATGTTGAGGTGACTGTGAGCCTTGCTTCGGTTGGGCCGGTCACAGTGTTTGAGAAGAAGGCCTACTTTTCGGCACATGAAGTTAATTGTGATAGATGATACATGCTATATTATATTATATGTTATTTGACTGCGCAGTCCGTTTTAAATAAAAATGTTTTGACATGCACAAGTAAAACCATTTTCAAAACTGCTTATATACTTGTGATATTTGGCAAGGCAAGTTCAATTAATATAGCTTTAAAAAGCATCTTTATTCAAATGTTTTGGCTTGTGTTCACTGAGTACGAAGTACTCAGCCCTGCGTGTGTTTCTAAACATGCAGGTTGACTGGACAGCGATGGCGTGGATACTTGGTGGTGTGGTTTGATTTTGTTGGCTAAGTTTAGTAGAATTTCGGACTAGCATTTGTACTTCTTCATACGTGCAAGTGTTGGGAGTTAATGCTAATTTCCGCTGCAATCTTTTTGATTTAATGTCTGTTGATGTCAGTACTCTAATATTCATGTTTTTGATCCCGAGCGTTGTGCTCGAAGACTTTGAATGCTTGTTGAATTCGTAACCCCTTTATCTTGTAATCCCGAGCGATGGGCTCGTAACTTGACTCGTTGTTGAACATGATTTTCCTTATCTTGATGTATATATATTCGTATGTTCTCCTCTTTTGTTTGGAATTCCCTTCCCATCAGCATGATTTATTTACTTTGAATTCCCGTTCAAAGTGAAGTTGAGATGCTCGGTTATTATTTCATTTTGCTTTTGAAAACCAAATTCGATTGCCTTATATTCCGCCTTTGATTTTCCCCCGAGCGTGTTCCCTTTATTTGAGTTAGTTGTTAGTTGTTTAGGTTTGTTGTTGTTCGTAAGTCACACCCCGAGAGCCGGGGCGTGACAATTTGTCTATGTATTATTTATCCCAATATTATTACTATACTTACCAAACATGGCCTTATTCGTTTTTCAAACTTTATAACTTCTCTTCACTCAATTAATACTTGATAACATCACTTAAACATATAAGAATGCTCAAGAGTATAAACATCAACTTACAACTCATATCATTCAAACTTTTTAGTTTTTAATGGAAATATTCCATTTATTATTCTTGTTTTATTCTTATTATTTTTCCAATAATATTTCTTGATTAATTTCTCATTCAAAGTAAATGAACTCAAGTACGAGTAACTCATCTCTTTAGCTCTTATACTCGACGTCTAACACATTTCCTCATAGAAAAAATCATTCTTTTTCATTCTAGTCTTCTTTTTATTTCTCAAATATTAATATTAATATTTTATTTTCTTTTTAAACATCTACATCACTTATACATTTTCTTCACTTATATCCTCAAAATCTTTACATTCTCAACAAAGAAATGTCTTTCTTTGTTTTATTTAACTCGTAACTTCATTTATAATTATTTCTTCTTTCTTATTTTATTTTATTCATTATATATATATATCGATTTCTCTCTAAGAAAACTTTATAAAATTTTATACTTTTCTCATTTCAATTCAAAACATGCTCAATATCTCATTTACTCTTTAATTTCATCTTTATTTAATGGAATCCATCATTTTACTATATATATATATATATATATATATATATATATATATATCGATTTTTAATATAAAAATAATTAATTTATAATTATTTTATATCATCTTCAAATCTTCATGTTTTCATCAAGAACATGAAGAACACATTTCATATCTTCATGTTGGACTCAAGAACATCAAGAACACTCATATATATATTTATACTCATTTCTATTGATTTTTCTCAAAAATTCATTAAAATTTATAAAAATTAATATTACTTAACTTCTTGATTTCATGCATCTTAACTCATTCAAAAATTCATCAAGATCATCTTAACATCATCATCATCATCATCATCATCATCATCATCAATATCATCATCTTAACCATCATTTAAATCATCAAGAACTCATTTTCTTCAAATTACATATATATATATGAGAATATCATGTGATATAGCCAATATAAGTATTGAAATATAAATTATGGCCCACCCTCTTCATAAATATAAATTATAGCCATTTTTTTGAACTTAGGACCTAAATACCCCTTTCCCTCTTTTATTTGTGATCCATCACTCTTTGATCCATTTTATTGACACTTAATTTCCTTTTCAATTTTTTTTCTTTTTTTACTGGTTTTTTTTATTTTCCAGTTTTTTTTTTCTTTTCTTTTTCTATTTTTTTCTTATTTTCCAGAATTTTTTTCTTATTTTTCAGATTTTTTTCTTATTTTCCAGATTTCTTTTTCTTTTTTTCTGTTTTTTTAATTTTCCAGATTTTTTTCCTTTTTTTCTGTTTTTTTTTTTTTTTATTTTTCAATTTTTTTTTAATTTCCAAATTTTTGTTTGCCTCTTCGTTTTTTTGTTTGCCGCTTATTCTTTGGTCAAGATTCGAGCGAGGGGAGCCGAAGGCCTCGGAGCGAGCCAAAAAAATCTAAATTATTGCCCGACGATTATCATTATATTAGTAATCGGAGCGAAGGCGGAGCCATATAATCTGAGCTGAAGACGGAGCCGCAAAATCGGAGTAGTATAACTTGAAATAATTGGAATGTTTGTCCCAAGAGTACCATATCATAACTTGGAACATCTGGAACTAATTTGACAATTCGTCCCAATTGTACCAAATCTGGAACAATTGGCACTAATAAGGTTAAATTCGTACCAGATGTACTAGAACAATTGGTACTAATAAGACTAAATTTGTACCAAAAGTACCAAATGCCTCATACTCGCCCGACCCGACCTGCGCCCGCCCGCGTCAAACCCGACCCGCTCCGCATTTCATTAAGGGTATTTTCGTCTCAAATTGAAAAAAAATGGCTAAAATTTATATTTTTGAAGAAGGTGGGCCAAAATTTATATTTTAATGATCATTATGGCTATTTCAAAATATGTCTCTCTATATATATATATATATATTGAATTTTTCAAAAAATTCACAAAATTCATATAATGACTTAAAATCATAACTTAACCATATTTTCATGCTTCATCATACTCATATTCATCAAACATATCATCAAATCCATAAATAAGCATTTAAACATATTTTCTTCATTTTATAGCAAATAAATCGATATATATATATATATATATATATATATATATATATATATATATGCATATAAATTCTCAAAAATTCTTAACTTCACATCCATGCATATAAATCACTCAAATCATCATCATAAACATATATCATCATCATATCATCAAATACTTATCAAAGAATTATTTTCCTATTTTTTTTCCTCTTGTTCGATTTTTAGGTATTTTTCTTAAGAAAAATTCTTTTCTTCATCTTTTAATTCCTAGATCAGTTTCTTAATCTCATGTTTATCATCTTATCATCCATCATCATCACCATCCTAAGGTTTGCCTAAACATAAAGTAAATATGCATGTTTTTCCTTATTTTCTTCTCCACATACATATACATATATACAAATATTGAATAAAATCATACTTAAAAATAAATCAAACTCCTCCTTGCTTGATGAAGAACTCAATGGATTTGAGGATGACAAGGAGATGGATTTTCACTTCTTTCCTTGCATGAAAAGATGTACAAGGGTATAAGGATCAAAGCTTGAATGAATAAGGATCAAATTCCTTTACTTATTTTTCTATGAAAATCGATGGACTCAAGAAGTAGAAAAAAGAATTTCTTAGCTTGAATGGAAGTGATATAGATATAACTTACTTCTTTTGATGATCTTTGAAGATGAAAATGAAGAATTACATCAAGGATCCTCGAACTTCAAGCGTGCTTCATGGTGGAATTTTTGTATATATATATATATGTGTGTGTGTGTGTGTGTGTGTGTGTGTGTGTTCTTCGCTAGTTTGAAGGAGAAAAGGAAGGGAGCTGATGCTCCTTCTTTGTTTCGGCAGAGAGAGATAGATGGAGAGAGAGAATGAATGTGTTGAATGTTGAATATGGAAGAAAGGAATTAGGAGATGTATTTGTGTGTACTAGAGAGAGAGATCGAGAGATATGAGAGAGAGGGGAGGGGGCCGAATCTTGGAGGTTGAGGGGGAGAGAGAGTGGTGTTCACTCTCCATAGTGAGAGTGGAATAGGTTTAGAACCAACTAGTTTGGATAATCATGCAGATTTTATCTGCTTAAAACACCCGGAATAAAAAGTTTTACGGTAGAAAATATCTCTATTATTTTATTTTATCTCCCAAACGATTAAAAATCCTCCTCGACTCTTTCTTGACATCAAAAATCTCTCTACTTCGTCTTATATCTCCCAAAATAAATTAAGGAATCCAAAAATCAAAATTTTAGATCAAATTCCACCTATCGAAGAAAATCTTAAAAACTGCTTGGCTAATTATGCTGTTAAGCAATTATTTTAAAACTTCTTTCAAACGATCTCGGAAAATTCTCCGACATATCTCAAAAGTCTTAAAATAAATTCTAGATTCAAAAGATACTAATTAGACTAAATTTAGAGTCGGTTGATGAATAGTGATTTCTCGGTTAACATTAGTGTTCATCAAAAGCAAATGTTCTCAGAATTTTCCGAAATTCAAACTCATGCTTATACTCATATATTAATTCTCAAATAATGCATCACATACTCGATTCAAATAATCAAAACGAGATAAATCACATCAAAGTACGTAAGGGCATTTTCATCATTTCACAAGGAAATTTATTTTCTTGGAAATTTTTAGCACTCAAAACACATCATATAGGCATAATAACTTATTTAATACGCACTTAGAAAGGTTCAAGGTATTATAAGAAGTCAAAACTTGTATTTGTATTTAATTTTAGGATGTGATAGAATGGAACATAAGATTTGAGTGATTTATTAAGTGTGATATGTTAAATTGTGACCTCGAGCTAGTTGAGTTTTGTTGCTTTGATCTTCCATGTTGAGGTGGGGAACAAAACAGAATAGTGGGATTTAATGAGCATGTGTACTTATGTTGTTTCTCCTCAATCATTGATTTAAAGATCTAAGGTTTGATTAAAGAAAGAAATGAAAATAAAGGTTGTGCTGTTGTTTATCATAGTCATAAGCCGAATTCTGAATCTTTGTTTTCAGCATATATCATAGAAATATGGAGCATTGGATCAACGAATATCGATTATCAATCTGTAATTCTTCGTTATTGATTATTTTTTAAGATTGATCATACTAGTTACCATAAATTCTTAGTTATTGTTTCATTTTTCAGTGAGCTTCATATATTGGGCTAACTGGAAGTCTTGGATTTGAGCTCTCTAATTTCAAAAGTCTGAAGCATTTGTAAGAAAATTTTGTTAATCTCTGCGTTCTTCATTCTGTAGCATAAATTTCCTGCCTTGGAACCTATTTTCAATTAAATCCTAATTTTAGGTACCTTAGTTCAAATGACATTGAGAGATCAATCCCCTACAGGATACATGGTTACGTGTTGTTGTTTCAAAGTGGTGAATCATCTTAGTTTTTAATACAGATCTTTATGAAGCTCACTTATCCAATGGCATAGGAGCTTTATTTGTTCTAACCTATCCAACTTTTTTTCTTCCTAACTAGGCACAGAGAGTTTAGTTGAACTTGTTTATGCAACAGGTGTGTGTATTTGATGATCAAAACCACCGTCAACTTTTGGTGGGTATATCTTTTTAGTAGATTATTTTTCCATTATTTTCACGCTAACCTTGTTAATATTCACCACCGGTTACCGGAATCTCAGAACTCCCCAATCGCCGCCCCCACCGCGTTCCCCTTCCCTATTTCAGTCTCAACCCTTGTTCCTATCGATTGGTGCCCTCGTTCCCCTTCACTGACTGAGATATTTTTGACATCAGTGACAGTGTTCTTTCATGATTTTAAATCTCAGATTCCGTTTTTCTGATTCATTTGGTTCATCATCATCAACATTATCATCTCGGATTAAAGCCGCAGAAAAGAGCAAGGTGCGATTTTCGTAATTTATTTTTGTTCTGTAGTTGTTGCTAATTCACCATTTGTATTTGGGTATTTGGATTGGTTAATATTTGCTAATTCATCGACATGCCTTTTGCTATTTGATGTGATGGTATTTTCATAATATATAATCTAGGAAATTTTTATCCATATTCATTACAATATCTCAAGAATCACGTCTGTTTCTTTATTTTTCATATATTTAGTGCTTTCAGTTAATTGGCTACTTTGAGTTTGTACATTTAGGGGTGAGCATTCGGTTATTCGGTCACCGAACCGAACCGAATTGCAAAAACTAAATTAAAACCGAATTATATAATAAATAACCGAATCCGAACCGAACATGGCTAAAACCGAACAAAACCGAACCGAAATATTTCGGTTCGGTTTCGGTTAAAATCAAATAAACCGAAATAAATACACAGTATATTTTCTACATTTTAAATAAGTAATTAACAATTAATATTCAAGATTCCAAATCCGCAAAAAGTAATAATCCAAATTCCAAAACATCTTTAACCAAACATAAATAAATCAGTGATGTTTGTTGATGTTGCGGGTCAAAAATTCCAAACATCTTATTTTATTTCTTTTTAAGAGTCGGAGAGAGAGTTGAGACTAATTGAGAAGAAATGAAAAGTTATTTTATTTCTTTTTAAGAGTATTGACTATTTTATTGAAAAGTAATAATAATCATTTTAATTTTTAAATATATATAAAAATTAATAAATTATTAAATTAATTATTAATTCGGTTCGGTTTTCGGCTAACCAAATATTTTTTTTCAAAAACCATATCCAAACCGAAAAACCGAAAAGTTCAAAATTCAAAACCAAAACCAAACCGAAAACCAATTTAACCGAACCGAATTAGTATTTCGGTTAGGTTCGGCTCGATTTTTCGGTTTTAACCGAATTTTGCTCACTCCTATGTACATTCGTTAATCTAGAAGTCAAATCTCTTTATGAAGTTTTAATTGGATAGTTTGCTGCTCTCCTCTACTAACATGTGGTCTGTGGAATTAATCGAATTCTCTTACTATTTGCGGTTTTTGTTTATGCTCATCTTTTCCTGAGGATTCTTATGCGCTGTCGAAAATAGTGGCATATATGAGTGATGCTTATCTACACATGTTGTCTTTACTGTTGTGATATTTGTCTTTTGAAAGTATGCGATGTTGGGTTTGTGATGAATAAGTGAAACAAGATAAGAATGTAATTTGGAGGAAATATTGTTATGTATGCGTAGTAGGAAATTGAACTCTATTGAATAGATATATCTTGTTCACTCTTACACATCAAATGGTAGAACGTTACAACTATTTATAGGATTACATCCTCACGATTAAAAAGACTCTTGATTATAATAAATGCATCTATCATTAAGTATGATTCATGTATTTTAACCAGACTCTTGAGCATCCAAGTTCTTCAATCTTCTAGAGATGGGTAGTTTGAACATCACTTTGGATACAAATTTACATCCCTTCTTAATTTGTAATCCGAAAGTGATCACGAAAATGAGCAAGTACCTCAGAGCTTACGGATTTGGTAAAACTGTGAGCAAGTTGCTCCTTGGTGCCGACAAACTTCAATTGAATTTCTTCTTTGGCCACAAGCTCTCTAATGTAGTGATGACGAATTTCAATGTGCTTCGATCTCGCATGAAAAACTGGATTTTTTGTCATTGCAATGGCTGACATGTTGTCACAGAAAATTGTAGTTGCCCCTTCTTACTTTTTGTGAACATCAACAAGAATCTTTCTTAACCACATGGTTTCACAAGCAGCTTCATTTGTGACGATATATTCTGCTTCCGCCGATGAGAGTGAAACTGTTGGTTGCTTCTTTGATGACCAAGAAATGATCTTTGATCCCAAGGAGAAAACATATCCAGCCGTGCTTTTGCGATCGTCAAGTGATCCAGCTCAATCGCTATCGGTGTAACTGATGAGCTCACTTTCTTCTTCCTTGATGTACTTGATTCCGAATTCTCTCGTTCCTTGTAGATAGCGCAAGATTCTCTTTGCCGCTACAAGATGGAATTTGCTTGGATCATGCATAAATCTTGAGACCAAACTGACTGTATGATTAATGTCAGGTCTTGTATTTGTCAAGTAAATCGAAGATCCAACTAAACGTCTGTAAGTGCTTGCATCGACCTTCTCTGCTCCATCATCAATCCTCAATTTTTCATTGGCTGCAAGTGATGTGGAGATTGGCTTGCAACTGCTCATTTGGAACTTCTTCAACAATTCTCCAAGATATTTTTCTTGAGAAATATGAATTTCTTCTTTTGATTGACGAACTTGTAATCCAAGGAAGAATTTCATTAATCCAAAGTCTGTCATTTCAAATTCTCTCATCATGTCTTCTTTGAATTCTTGTACCATAGATGGATTAGATCCCATGAAAATTAAATCATCAACATAGAGACAGACAATGAGGAAATCACCATGTGCACCTTTCTTTATGTATAATGAAGCTTCACTTGGACTTTGATGAAAGCCAAGTTTTCGGAAATAACCATCGATCTTGGTGTTCCATGCATGTAGTGCTTGTTTTAAACCGTACAAAGCTTTCTTGAGACGATACACCTTGAGTTTATGGCCCAAAGCAGTAGCTAATTGAGGTAGAGCAGACGCAGTAGACGACTTAATCTTGATGTTTTGCATGGTGGCATAAATAAATTAAGTAGGACAAACCGACACGGTTCTTGCTGCACAATCCAGTAGAAAGAGCTCAAGAGTGTGAACTTTACTAGAATCTTCCCGACCAATAACACTATACACAAGAAATTTATGTAAAATACACATTGCTGGATTACGAATGAATCCACAAGAAATGCCCCCAGTTTTCCAATTATCCAAGCCAGTCAAATTCCTCCATGCAGCAGGAGCATCAAACTCTGGAGGTACAACCATCACTCCACCTTCCATTCTAAACCCGAATACTTGATGCATAATAGTTGGTCCAACATGAAATTCTTCCCCCAAAAGACAAAAAGTTGTACCTCGAAGCTCATCATCAAAAGTCATCGTAGCAATGAACTCTAAGCATAAAGGAGCAAAACAATCCCACTCCGAATGAGCATACTTATACAATCCCAACACTTTAAGATATTTATCTAACTCATCCACCACACCAAACTTAGCAATTTTCTCCCAATCAATAAGCAACAGGAGCACGTTTATAACGAAAGCGAGAAAAAATTCTACCTTCCTCCATAGAATACATTGGAAAGAGGGCTTCATAGGTATGTCGAATATCGACGGGTTGCTCCGGCAGCTCCAAAGAATCTTCAGTGATTTTGGCCCTCTTGGATTTACCCATTTGTCAAGGGCAACAAATTCGGGAGAGACCACCATAGGGAAGCGGTGGAGTGTCCTCTTGGAAAGGCTAAGCAAGCGCTGGCGGAAGAAGCGACGGCGCGGCGGCGTTTGGAGAGGCTGAGCGGTCGCTCGGAAGATGAAGTGGTCGCTTGGCGTGACAGACACGGGCACGCAGCAGGGCCGGAGTAAGGTGGCTGGCAGGAGGCGGTCGCTTGGCCGTCGGGAGGCAAGCGCTCGGCTTGAGGGGATGTTGGCTTGAGGGGAAGGGAAAGGGGAAAAGCGGTCGCGCAGCCTTAGGGAAAGGTGGGTGCACGAGAGATATGTTGTTGGATGTGGTTTGAGTGAAGAAAAGGGTGGATGGTTGCGGTTTTAGGGAATTTATGTGGTGAAGATTTGAGGAAGAATTTGGCAGAGGAACTTCCAAATTTGTTCAACCTAAGTAATCTTAAGTTCCACGCAATTAAACGTGATCTTTGTAGATTGAGCAAGTTAGCCCAAGTACACTTTAATATCATCACAAAATCATCAATCTTTCCTCATGCATATGCTTCGAATTTTCTAAGAAAATTAGCAAATAAATTTCTTTCTTCAATTTAATCACATATTCAAGCATAAATCATCATCAATCTCTCTATTCTACCATCATCTTTTCAAGATTATCTCAAATTCACAAATCCTTCATATATGTATATAATTCGACTTATTAAAAAATAGAAGAAAATAATTTTACACTCTCTAAATCATCATGCTTCATACTACACATATCATACTCAAATATCATAGATTCATTCATCAAGATCATCACAACAAAACTCTTAATTTTTCCTACCCTATTCCATCAGTTTTTCAAGAGAGAAAAAAGGAAGAAAATTCTTCTCATTCAATCAATCATATAAAACTTCTTAGTTTAATTCATAGAGCTCAAATCCATCATCAAACTCATGCTAAGAATCAAGGTATAAAAACTCCCAAATTTATCAATTTTTTCGGCACCTATGAGAATAAAATGATCATAGATTTTTTCTTCTTGTTTTCATGCATGGAATTCATGTAAGAACAAAGAATCCTACTAGAAAAATTAAAGATCAAAACTTTTCCTCTAAAACTCATCTTGATCGAACTAGAAGGAATAAAGAAAGAAGAAAATTCTTGACCCTTACTCAAAAGTTGGAAGAGATATGAATTAAATCTTGATTTTCTTGCAACTTTAGCTTCTTCTCAAGCTTGATCGAAGGAAACATGGAGGATGGAGGGGCTGCTGCTGATCGGCAGCTTGAAGGAGATGGAGAAAGGAAGAAATTTCTTGGATTTTCACTTCTTTTCTTGCTTGTTGGACTAGGCTTGATTCCTCACAACTATAGCTTTCTTTCCTTAAGCTTTGATTGAAGGAAAGATGAAGGTTTGAAGGATGAAATTCAGCAGCCATGGAGAGAAATGAGAGAGAGGGAGAACCGTGAGGGAGGGAGAGATGAGGAAGAGTGAGAGAGAATGAAGTAAGTGAGAGTGGAATAGAGATGGATAGTGTATTACACTTGAGAGAGAGTGAGAGTGAGATAATAAGGAGATGAGGGATATGTCAGCTGGTGAGAGAGAGGGAAAAATCTGATTTTTATCAGATAAAAATCTCCAGAAGAAAATATTTACGGTACAAAACATCTTTCTTTAATCGATTAACTCTCAAACGACTCAAAACTTATCACGACACTTCCTCGACGTCCAATTTCACTCTAACTCGTCTCATTCTCCACTAAATAAATCAAGAACACTAGAAACCCAATTTTCGGATCGAAATTCCAGATAACGAAGAAAACGTAAAAATTCGTTAAATTTTTACTATTAATATTAGCTTCTATTTGAAATAAAATTCAAACTAGGCTCAAATGATCTCAGAAAATTCTCAAACATGCATTAATGGTCTTAGAATAAATTCTAGATTCAAAAGACACTAATTTGACGAAATTAGGAAATAGTCGATGAATAGTGAATTCTCGTCGGCAGTTACTATTCACTGAAAAATAAATTTTCTCAGAATTTTTCTGAAATTCGTACACATACTTCATTTCACATTCTCATGCTCATATAGCTCTTCACATCTTCGTTTCGATTCACCGAAACGAGAACATTAGGTTTATGCCCTTCGGGAGCATTTTGGTAATTTCACATGGAAATTTATTTCTAAATTTTTTTTATCACATAAACACATATAAACACACTTAATAAACACTTAGGCACACTTAAGCATAATTAGGATGACTAATTAAGACTTAGAAAATCAGGGTATTACAAAAAATCTCCAGCTCCCAAACTTCAGGTCTGACTTTGAACCCACAATCAAAGTTGCTAGTTAGGTCCCTTTGAACCCGTAATCAAAGAACAAGTCCCTTGGAACCCGCAATCTAAGACTAGGTCCTTTAGAACCCGTAATCTAAGCACAGGTTGTGCACTTGCCCGGAAAAGTGTTGTAATATCTTGTTCGAACCCGTAATCAAACTGATTAGGTTGCTTGGTACCTGAAAACCAAGTGAAGCGTTTGGTAAGCACGCTTAAGCTTATCTAGTGGATTACTTCACCAAAATGGAAGTCGTGTATGTAGGAGGTTGATCTCTGAACCACATTAAAATATTGTGTCATTTACATTCTATATTTACATTCAGTATTTACATTCAGTTTCCTAACCAACTGACCCAGCATACAATTTGCATACAAACTGCACTTACTTTGGGAACTTGACCTTCCCTATTTTCACAAAGGTTTCAGTTTAAGTAACGAGCTAAAATTTTCACCAACTTCCGCATACGCTAAACTGTTAAAAACCTCATTTGGTCTACACAGCTGACCCTCAGTCAAAGAAATCAGCTGTACACCCAACTGTATGATTCGCTCCAACAGTCGTTGAGCTGCTCCAACTGACTTTTCCAGTTGTCGAGCAAATTGACCTGAGCAGTTTTACTCAGTGAAAAGATTTCAAAGGTAAAACGAAAATTGCTACTGGTGTATTCCCCCCCATACACCAGATACTCGTTACCGGGATCATCAATTTTAATTAAAATTTATTAATCCTAATTTTGGATTTATAATTAGTAATTCAAAAATTCAAAAATTCAAAATAATTAGTTTTTTAGATTCAACTTTAGTCATTGGTCGGTCGCACTAGAAAGAGCCTTAGGGGTGAGCAAAAAAACCGAAATCCGAAAATTCAAACCGAACCAACACTACAAAAAAACGCTGAATTACCAACGGAAATAACCGTCGGTGATCCCATGAATGCCGTCGGTAATTTCATTACCGACGGTAGAATTCCGTCGGTAAAACTCTTGTCGGTGATGAAATTACCGACGATAAATAAATACCGTCGGTGATTACCGACGGAAAATAACGATTATTGTCGGCATTTTGCCCTTGGTAATTTTTTTAATTTTTTTTATGAAACGAGCCACATGGGTGCGGCACGCTTGGTCACAAAGTCGGATGGGTGCACCATGACTCAATCAAGCTTGTTCAATTACTTTTTGAAATGATAGCCAACAATAGGTAATATATACAAGGCATTTTTCTTGTAAATTGTCGATGTGGGACGCTGAAATCGGAATCACCGACGGCATTTCCGAGGGCAAAATCCTAATTCCGTCTGTAATTACTGAGGGCAAAGTGCCGTCGGTAATTACCGACGGAAATGTCGTCGGTGATCTTTTTGCTATTTTTTTAATTTTTTTTAAATTGCCGACGGATTTACCGGAATTACCGACGGCACTTTGCCCTCGGTAATGCCGTCGGTAAATCCGGCGCGAAAAATCCCGCCATATTTGCCGACCCGTCTTTTTTACCGACGGAAATGCCGTCGGTAATCACCGACGGGATGATTGCCGTCGGTATTTTCGCCGGTATTTGGGTGTTTTTTTGTAGTGCAAACCGAAATATGAAATTTGGTTCAAATTTTTTCACATTTCGGATCGGATCGGATTCAATTTTTGGGAAAATACAGATTTCGAATTCGGATCGGATCGGTGCTTTAAAAAATCGAACAAATCCGAAATCCGAATTATATATATAATATATTATTATTTTCTTTTATTAATAATTATTAATTTAATATATCTATTCAATTTATTATAAATTTTTTATTATGAGTTATTAATAATTTAATATGTTTTTTCAATTTTTTATTAATTATTATATATTTAATATATTTTGAATTTTTGAATTGTTTAATATTTTTCTTTAGAATTTCGGATTTTCGGATCGGATCGGATCGGATTTGGTGTTCGGATTTCGGATTTATTCGGTTCGGATTTCGGATTGAATCGGATCCATTTTTTTTCTAAGATTCGGATTTCGGATTTGGATCGGATTGAGCAAAAATTCGATTCGTAATCCGAATGCTCGCCCCTACCTTTAACTTGCTAGAAAAGCAATTGATAGTTGATGGAAGTAATTAACTAAGTCATTTGGCCAAAAATAAATTATACTAGAGAAAAGTCCATGACTTTTTCGATCATACAGTTATCGTGACAGTGATGATTAATTAACTAAAAAAGTGATGATTAATTAACTAAAAAGATGCAAGTAAGTGAATAATGCATGAAAGAAATATGACAACATTTTTCAAGATTACTATATTTAAAATAACACGATAATTTTACTTCAAAAAATAAAAATAACGCGATATCATAAAAGTCCAGCAACGACGCGTAAGGCGATTCAATACTCCTTTTCGGGGAATATGTCTAATAACATAATTACTTCTCTACCCCCATGTGTTATCATCTCAGCTTAACATTACTAAGCAGAACGTAAGCTATATCGTGAAATAGCCAGATCATTAAGTTCACTTTTGTCATTTTAACCAATGTTTATCACAATAATACAATTAATTAAGAACTTTCACGGAAGAGCAAAAAATAGAAATAAAAAATTAAGGAGGACGCGTACGTAAGTCAACCGGCCGGCCAGTCTTGTTTAGCATTTGTTGCTTTATATTCTAAACTCCCTTTCTCTATATATTTTCCAACTGAAAAGAAACTTTCTCCATTATCTTATACTAAATGATTGGATAAGCCACAACAACTACCATGAAGGTAAACTACTCTTTCAAATAGCTCCGTACAATATACGTTAATTTCGATGTAGGCCTAGTTCGAATTATTAGGTACGATAAGATTAATTAAATTCTTCGGTCCATTGTTAGGGGTTGTGATAGCTTCTCGGAAGTGAACACTCCTTTCTCCTGCTCAAGTGCTATTTAATTTTCTCTATATATGCAGCAACGGATTGTGATTAACGTCCCGATGATTGAGGAGGAGAGTCGGAAAAAAGCCATGAAACTTTCCTCCGAAATGAAAGGTACGTATATAGTATAAGATATCGTCGTAAATAATTCTTGTAGTAGAGAAAATATACATATATAAGACTTCTCATATATACATGCAGTACGTAAAATGTTGAATTAAATTGTGACTTCTTATATAATACATGCAGTACGTAAAATGTTGAATTAATTGTGTATATATAACATTAATAGGAGTGAGCAAAGTTGAGGTGGTAAAGGATAGGAACCATTTGGTGGTGGTGGGAGAAGGAATTGACTCGGTTAAGCTAGTCAACTCACTAAGGAAGAAATTCTGCTTTGCTAATATTCTCAGTATTCACGATCCAACAACTGTGACACAGTTTGGGGAGGAGAGGCGTTTCCGAGAAGATGAAGGTTGGCTGCCCCGAATTCGCGGGGAATATCCGGCCCGACCTTATGATCAACCCGGTTACTACATGGCTGCCCCGCTTTATGATCCGAATCCATCAACTCCTTGTTGTATCATGTGATCGTTTTGTATATTCAAATATTAGTTACATGCATATAATTACTTAGAGTTTCCCGTTGAGTGTCGAGATCTTAAATGACTAGGACAAAATAAATTAATTTATATTTTTTGATGAGATATATGTTCAAGAATGTTGCATACGTGTGGTAAAAGATTCTTTATATTTTGGTTCTATAAACAATAGTATCGTGTGAGTAGCTTTTTGGTCACACTTGTGAATTATGATGCATGATAACTAATATTGATTTAAGAACGTTTTAATCAAATTTGGTTTTAGATCTTTTCACTTCTCTACTGATCAATGTAGCTAAATATTTGACATGCTTTAATTTCTAATTATATCCAATCTAGCCGCACCTTAGCTATTATATACACTCTTCGTCCGGATGATGAGATAATTCCTCCATCTCCTCGCTGTCAGAACCAACTTTTGAAGGTCGGTTCGAGCGCCCACGATCCATTTCGGATTTCTAACAAGTACATACAAAATTCAAGCCCTAAACATGCTCTTATGAAATAATCGACGACCATAGGATGTTTAGAAACGTATACCTGCGAACTAAGAAGTTAATGACTCAAGAGTTGATCTTCCGATTGTTACCCACGGCAAGATTCGACGTTGGGTGCCAACGAGCTTCGAATCCTCTCCTCCTAAGGATGACCGCAGCCGCCTCTCTCTCTCACAGATTTCTGTCTCTTTTGTTTTTACGTAAGTGACAAGTGAGGAGAATTAGTGGACTCCATATTATTTATACTAGGTAATTAAATACCTAATAATAAGCCCGCTAACTAGATCCATCAAACAAAACTCAAAGGCTTAAGTGGATCAATAATAGACAGCTAGCCCCATAGAGAGCTAGGCCTTGATTGGGCCAAACGGGGATCTACTAGCTCGAATAAAGTATTGGCCTCCCAGTGCTCGATTTCCATATTCAACCCGAGAATATAATTCGAGACACAAGTATTAGTTTATTCCACTAGAAAATTAATACTGAATTAGCACTAAATTCGTTAGATGAGTCGGGGCTAGCATTTGACTTAATTAATCTCCGCGTTTAAGATATTCAATATCCATTAATTAATTAATTCATCTGACGATCCATTAATTAATTAATCAGTCATTTAATAATAAACGACATCTCGAGTGCTAGCACTTAAAATTATTATCGTATCGGAACTAATTCCACCTGCAGGATTTAATACGATAAACTTATTAAGTTCCTCGAGATGATATTATCAGCCTGTTACTAGCAGTACACAGATCCTTATTGCAATTCAATCGCGTGTCAAACAACAATCGCTATCACCCAAGATATCGAGTATATTGAGCTACAGACAGAGCTCTCACCCTTGATAAATCAAAGCAATAGACAATTAATCATTAACACCGATTAATTCAATTAAGGTTAAGATCATTTAAGTCTCCGAGAACTTGATTCTTAATCAGTCAGAATATAAGAATACATCTCACTGTGATCCATTCAATACATAAAAGTACTAGCATAAATAAATAGCCAAGACAAACTATTTTCCATTTACGCTACAGCCTAAACCGACAACTCGTCTGAAGTTGTCTCAACTGTGAACACGACTTTTATCTCAACTTTACCGATTATACGATCTTCTGTTATAAACCACACACCATATAATCTAGGTATGAGATAATTGAACTATAATAGAATTATACCTATGTGAGTATGCCTATGTGAGTTTTTAAATCGATTGACTTGCCATTTATTTGAGTTGGTATGTTTTGTCATCTGCTTGAGTTATTATTGTCATGTGTGAGACAGGAACCCACGTGTGGATATTTGAGTTATTTGAGGTGACTGTGTGCTTTAATTCTATTTAGCTTGTCACAGCGTTTGAGAAGGAGGCCTACTTCTCGACACAGAGATAATGTGGTAGATGATTCATACCTGTATGTTTATAATATGTTTGACAGCGCTGTCGTTTCAAGGAAAATAAAATGATTTTGCATTCACAAGTATAACTTTTTAAAATCTTATTAATGCTTGTGATGTTGTGGCAAGGCAAGTTCAATTGTATAGCTCTAAGAGCAAGTTTTAAAATGTTTTTGGCATGTATTCACTGAGTACGAAGTATTCAGCCCTGCATGTATTTCTACACGTGCAGATTAGCAGGATGAGGATGGCGTGGACAGCTTGGTGGTGTGTTTCTTTTTGGTTAAGTCGAAAGTTGGCTGACAATTGCATGTCTCCATTAATGTAGTTGTTGGGAATTGAGTCGAAGTCTCCGCTGCAATATAACACTATCTTTTGATATTATGTCTTAATGTTTCTCTGATACTTGTTTGAATTCACGAGTGATGTGCTCGATACAATTTATCGCTTTTCTTTAGCTTTCGTATGATATGAACTCGACATACTTATGCCTTTTTGGGTCTTTTGATGTAAATTAAATATGCTCGTTGGTCGTTTTATCGTGATTTGAAAGCATGCCTTCATTTGTTATCGCTTTCAGTCATTATTCGCTTGATTTCCCGAGGATGAACCCTTATGTGAGTTGTATATGAGTTGAGTTAGTGTATGGTTTGATATTGTCCGTCGCACTTCAGGAGTCGGGGTGTGACAGTTATAACCATCTACTTTAAGATGGTTGTCTTTTGAAACGGTTCTGTAGTGTGGGGCTGATGTCTTCATATATCGATCTCATTTATGTTATGCTAGGGCATTGATGTTGAACAATTACCCACCTTGCCTCTGTTATTCCAAACACTTATCTTTTGATGTTTTTAATAAATAACATTTTATTGTTATTTATAATTATATTTCTATGGTTTCACCCCACCCCTGTGTGGCGGCTTGGACGGATTCGCATAGGCTTGATCGCGTGTCGCCACAACTGTGATCCTTTCAATACATAAATGTACTAGCATAAATAAATAGTCAAGACAAACTATTTTCCATTTATGCTACAGTCTAAACTGACAACTCGTCTGAAGTTGTCTCGACTGTGAACTCGACTTTTATCTCAACTTTACTGATTATACGATCTTCTGTAATAAACCACACACCATATAATCTAGGTATGAGATAATTGAACTATAATAGAATTATACAATAACAATATTTCAGATAGAAGAATAATAGTGGATACAAGTATCAACGTATACAAAAATAAAAGGCTTACTTTCAGTATACAACCCTTCACATATAATAAGAAATTAGTTTTGTGTAAAGTTACTAAGTATAATATTTCAAAAACATATAAAAATTAATTCCTTATAATTACTGTATTGTGTAATGGGTCAAGTATATCTCCCACTTGACCCACATGGAAAAGAAAAAAGGCATAAAGATACATGTTGATGTCCTATGGATACTTAACCTAGAGTTGCACCACTAACGTAAACCGTTCTTCCCTCTGCTTTGGTATAAATATTTAAACATGCAAAGAGTGGCTGGTAGGTGAGTAATATTAAATAAGAAAATTAATAAATATAGTTAGCCAATTAATAATCGCTGACTAATTTATATATGACAATATATGAGTAAATTGATTTAAGTACTAAATGAAATACATCATATGTAAATCAATTTTCCCCACGAATTGAGAACTAGAAACTCATGTGCATTGTTGATTTTTTATATACAGTATGATCTAATGATGCATTATTGTACTACCTCTGATTCATTAAAATTGTCACATTTATGTTTAACACGAAAATTAAGATTAATGGTAAAAAGATGGAGAGTAAGTAGGTCTCATCTCTTTTGAATAATTTTAAAGGCTTAAACATTTATGTTTATTTAGAAGATGACATGCCTAAATAAATGACGACAACATGAGTGGGTGGTGTCTTGTATATATTTCTTGAAATAAACATTTAAAGTTGTGGCATCTCTCGCCAAATTAAATGTAAATTAGGTATAAAGTAATGGTTTTGCTGAAAAGTGGAAGGCATATATAGCCATAGAACTTATCCACTTCATGTATTTAATGTATAACATTGGGGTGGCTCAAAAAAAAAATGTATAACATTTGTCAGCTCCTAGAAATTGTTTAGTATATTTGCTAACAATTATTATTGCCAAAAGCGGATTGATTATATAGCAAAAATAAATAATTGCACGAACATCGAGTTTACTTAGTGTACGCCTTGAATAGTGACTACAAGTTATTCAATTAATTCATCTAACAACAATACACAACTTGAGCAACTTCCAATTAAAACAAAGGAATGATAAGATAGTACGTTTGGCAAACAATATTTAGGGTTTTATATTGTTTCTGGACCACCAAATTAAAGAACTACGTTGCTGGAAATATTTTATTATGTTTCTTAATGACTTGGTCCAAATTATATGTCAGTTATTTGTTGACACAAGTAATAGAATTTCTTAGTTTAATTTTCATCAAGCTGCCATTACGACTACGACTATCTAATCATATTTCTAACATATATGAACATCTTAAGTTTCGTGCCCTGCTTAATTTTCCAAACAAAACAAAAATAAGTTCTGTACAGTATGCACTGAGAATCATGAGGATTTTAATTTATAGGAGCAGTGAAATAGTACTTAAGTTTTATGTTTTCCTATTTAAGATATGGTTATTTTAATACTTTTGATTTTTAAAGGACTTGTTTTAATACTTCAATGCGCAATTAGTTAGCTTAATTCTTTGTTTAACTGCAATTTGGATTTGAATAACCAAATAAATATATCTAATAATATTTAATACATAGCTAATTAGGATTGTTTACTAAACATAAAACCCATATATATATAGTTCAAGTAGGCCCAGTTTATGTGTATACCGTATACCGTACATGGCATAGAACAAATTTATTTCTTGTATATGTGTGTGTGTGTATATCTAGGTTATTATATGTCATAGCTTTTAATAAATACGACCATTGGTTGTAGGCCTAGTTTATTACATCAATAATGACAAACGGACAACTGTTGTCCGGACAACTACCGGTTTTAGGCTTGAAAATCGGTCCAACTAACATTATTTATGTTCTTCTTTGATTTTCATAGTTTTCTTACAACCATCATTTTTTTGGTAAATAATTTTATTAATTGATTATAAATTTTATTTTAATCTATTAATTGATTATAAATTATATTATAATCGATTTTAGCATAACCTTTTGCTTGAGCTTAATTAAAGGATACAATAGTAAAACAAGAAAAAAAAAACGGCAGCTTTAATAATATTGGTTGGACCAGTTTTCAAGCCTAAAATCGGTAGTTGTCCGGACAACAGTTGTCTATTTATCATTACTCTTATTACATTCTACTCATAAACTCCACTTATTAAAAGGTTCTGCCGGTTTTGACCCTCGTAAATCTTATATATTTATATCCATGAAGATTCCAACTCCCTCAAATAAAATTTGGATTAATCTATCAAATTAAGGATCTAAGTTTTTGCAAAGCTAAGGCATCGGAAGAAGCCAGAAATGAAGGTAATTAAAGTTTTCAAGAGTATATACATATGCAATTAATTGCTGCATTAATCTTTTCATATATAGAATGTTGTCATATTTATTCCAATTAATATTTGTAATAGCGAAAGATTGTGATCAAAGTACCGTTGCATAGAGAGAAGGATAAGTCAAAAGCTCTGCAGATTGTTGTTGCTGAAGAAGGTACGTGTATATATAGAGGAATTGGATATCATAGTAATAACCAATTCAAAACAATTTGATCCTTGGAGGTAATTAATTAGAGTAAATCCCTATTTGTGATTGCATATGAAGGAGTGAGCTCAGTGAGTATTGGAAAAGGAAATGATCATCTCGAAGTGATCGGAGAGGGAATTGATTCGGTGTGTTTGGCCAAATCTCTGAGGAAGAAATTTTGTTTTGCTGACATTTTGAGCGTTGCAGAAGTGAAGCCGCCAACCACGCCGGTGCCGCCGTGCCCACCGCCACCTTGTATGTACCCGCCACCATCCTTCCAACTGCCATTCTACGACGGCCACGTTTATGATTCGGGACCTCCAAATTGCTTCATTATGTGATCCACTTATATATCATCTTCTTCAAAAGAACATGTCATGTTAATTAGATCAAGGATGTCGTATGTTAAATGTACTCTAAAAAATTCACTCTCTCTCTCTCTCCCTTCATTGAAGTCTGTATAATAGAAATTGTTTTGGATAATATTGTCGGTGTAAAAGCTATTTTTCTAATAACTCAAAAACATTCAAACGGTGCAGCTTCAGTTTATAAGTAGTGAGAATCAGGATTCAAACCCCACCATCCCCTTTCGCAACTAAAACAAGATGCATATGGTTAATATATATATATATATATATATATATATATAAATATGAAATAAAGTAGAATTTATATTATTGAAGTTTTAAACATTAAAATACATTCATATAATACCAATATAAAATGTGCACAAGTAATTACAATCACCTCTTTTTAAAATGAACTAATTATCAAATTAATGAAGCACAAATATTTTACTAATTTGAAAATGAACTCTACTTCGAAAATATTTAAATAAACACTTTCAACCTTTTCAGGATTAAACTATGTTTGTAATAATGTTATTTCAACAATACTGAACAACACTGAATGATACACTACATATTGCAAAATCATGGAGATGTTGAGTTTACTATAAATTAAAATTTTACTATAAAAAAATCGACCCAACAATAAAAATCGATACGAACAATTTCTCAAAATTACAAATTCAATCCAACGACACATCAAATGAAAATAATTAGTGCTAAATTAAATCGGACAAAAGTTTACCTAGATAATAGTTAAGAAAAATCGTGCTCGAACCAAAAAAATTGAGGAAGAGGAGGAAAAAAGAAAAGATCGAGGGTTTTCCAGCTGGGGAGGATCTGATGAAGGGGGATATATGAGCTATATTGTGTTAAAATTTGGTATATGGAGATCTGGAAAATTAGGATATCAGGATGTCAAAGATATTAATTGGATATCTGATGAAGGGGGATATATGAGCTATATTGTGTTAAAATTTGGTACATGGAGATCTGGAAAATTAGGATATCAGGATGTCAAAGATATTAATTGGATATATAAATTATGGTCCACCCTCTTCATAAATATAAATTATGGCCATTTTTTTAACTTAGGACCTAAATACCCCTTTTCCTCTTCTATTTGTGATCCATCACTCCCTGACCCATTTTATTGAAACTTAATTTCCTTTCCCAGTTTTTTCTTTCGTTTTTTTCTGTTTTTTTTTTATTTTTCATTTTTTTTTCTTTTTTTCTGTTTTTTTTTCTTCTTATTTTCCAGATTTTTTTTCCTTTTTTCAGATATTTTTTAAATTTCTAAATTTTTGTTTGCCTCTTTATTTTTTGTTTGCCTCTTCGTTTCTTTGTTTGCCGCTTCTTCTTTTGTCAAGATTCGAACGAGGGGAGCCGAACGCCTCGGAGCGAGCTGAAGAAATCTAAATTGTTGCCCAACGATTATCCTTATATTAGTAATCGGAGCGAAGGCAGAGTCGTACAATCGGAGTTGAAGGCGGAGCCGCAAAATCGGAGCAATATAACTTTGAATAATTGGAATGTTCGTCCCAAGAGTACCATGTCATAACTTGGAACATCTGGAACTAATTCGACAATTCGTCCCAATTGTACCAAATCTGGAACAATTGGCACTAATAAGGCTAAATTTATACCAGATGTACTAAAACATTTGGTACTAATAAGACTAAATTTGTACCATATGTACCAACTGTCTCATACCAGCCTGACCCGAACCGCGCCCGCCCGCATCCGACCCAACCCGCTCGGCATTCTATTAAGGGTATTTTCGTCCCAAATTGAAAAAATGGACAAAATTTATATTTTTAAAGAAGGTAGGCCAAAATTTATATTTTAATAGTCATTATGGCTATTTCAAAATATGTCTCTTGTGGAAATATAGCAATTCTAGAGAAAAAAAAATACAATCCATCTTCAAAATATATAATTAATAGCATTTTAAGTCTTTTTTTTACCCTTATTCTTAAATATACTAGTATTTTTGTTTTCTCATACATCACTTCCTTTTTCTCTCTTCTCTCTCTCTCCTACGTCTGAATTTTGTTCCCTCGGCAGACCTTCACAAAACAAGAAAAAAGCCAAATCCCTCAATTACCAGAAAAAGGTATTCAAAAGAGCAGAAGCCAAATTCCATGGAATCTCTCTCCATCTCCTTCAAAGTCGTCGTTGCTCACTCACCCGTCCTATTCGCTGTAGTCGTCTCCATTCCGGCGACCTCCTTTTTTATGAGTGAATTCACATATCAAACTTCATTCAATTCACAAATTAGATATGGAATCACACAAATTTTAATGTGATTTCACATTATTGTTCATGTGAAATATCATTAATTTTAATGTAAATTTCAATTATATATGAAATCACACCGAATTATAATTTGATTTCACATTATTTTTCATGTGAATTCTTATTATTTTTCATGTGAATTTGAATTAAATCTTAAATCACATAAATTATAGTATGAGCTAACTAGTAGAAGGGCCAATCTAGAAGAAAAAACAATACTTGTATACCAACTTTTAATTTATAATAAAAGCGGCCATATTTTACATGATGAGACAAAAATACCCCTGGAACTTACTTTTAAGGTTTTATCTATATACAACAAATTTACCACTTTTCAAAATCATTTTCAATTTCAGTTTATCTCTCTACCTCTTTCTCTCTCTACCTCTTTCTCTCTTCTCTGCAGATTTTTCTTCCAACCCCCACCACCACCACTTTTCTCTCCCGCTGCCGCAGCTCCGCCACCGCTCCGCTACTCTGTCCAACCACCACCACCACTACCATCACCTTTTCTTCTCTTTCTCTCTCTCTACCTCTCTCTTTTTGCTTTCTCTCTTTAGAAAACCAGATCTACGCCACCGCCTCGCTTTTCTTCTTCTCTGTCGGCGTCCCGCTTCACCGCTTCTACGTCGTTGCACTCTTTTCTTTCCCTGCCACCTCGATTCTCACCCACCATGATTTCTCATCCGAAAATTTTCGAAGTTTATGATTTACAGATGCCATAACATTAATTGAATTCGTACACTCGTAGCAACGTTTGTTGTTCGTATGAATGAGGTATGATATTCGGAATATTGTACTTTTGTTGCTATGATTTTATTAAAATCATACTTAAGACTGACCAATTCATGTATGTTTGGTAGATATTTTGGGAAATATCGTTGCATATTTGGTACGATTTTACAAATTCGTGCATGTGTTTTTGGTTAAAATTGATACGAGATTCCGATTTGTTTGTGTTTTTAGGATTTCATGTATATATAATGTTACGATATTAGAAATATCGTACTTCTGTGACTATGATTTTATTAAACTCGTACTAAAGGTTAGCCAATTCAAAAATATTTTGTAGCATGTATTTTCGCTTAAAATTCATACGATATTACGATTTCTTTGTGTTTTTGGATTTCGTGTGTGTATGATGTTACGATATTTGGAATATCGTACTTATGTGGTTACGATTTTGTTGAACTCGTACTCTTGGTTGACCTATTCATGCATATTTTGTAGTTATTCTGGGGAATATCGCTACATATTTGGTACGATATTCATCGATATTATTACGATATTCAAAATATCGTACTTTATTTGCATATAACTGTACGATTTCATGGTATAGATCGGAGTATGTGTGCGTGAAATATTACGATATTCAGAATTGATGTTCATTCAATATTATCATTTGTTTGTAATTGCATGTATAATTGAGATTTGTTTGAGATTAGAGGAAACAGAGTGTGAAAAATAGTACTTCTGTAGATACGATATTGTTAATCTCGTACGTGAGGGTGAATAATTGATGCCACGAAATATGAATTATTTGTGAATGCATGTGCGTAGTTAGGGTAATTGCAAGTGTGATGTTGTTACCATATTCCCAATATCGTACTTGGTCTGTTATGATGTTGTTAATCTCGTATGTGAGGGTGACTAATTTATAACACGAAATACGAATTGTTTGTGGTTTTGTGAATGTGTCACAGCTCGAATTCTAATGTGTTGAAACGACTAGAATCCATTGGACAATGAGGGTGAAACCACTAAACATTTAACAAGGAACATGCTCGATCAATTTCAAGGAATTATATATTGAAAGCGATAACAAATTGAATTCATGCTTTCAACAAAGTAAATTTGCATTTGAAGACAAGGATTTAACATGTCAAATAATTAGGGGTAATGAAACGAGCAATTATATGATCAAGTAAAATTTACGGAAAACGAAAATAAGGAATTAACGAACCAAGTGAATAAGGGTAATTAAACGAGCATATATATATATTGTCAAGCAGAAATTTAGGGTAATAAGTTTTCGAGCACAGAGCTCATTGTATCAAAAAGCAAAGTTAGTCAAATGCAGTGCTACAGCGGAATTAAGAATCGATAGAATATGTACACATTAAGGTCCCACAGTTACATGTATGAAGACATGTAACCGTAAGCTTAAACAAAAGACTCGATCTTAGAAATATAATACAATGCATGCAATACATGATGTTCATGTGCAAATATCAGGACGATGATGTTCATGTGCAAATATTAGGCCTAGAGAAATTCAAGAAGATACATGATGTTCAATATTATCATTTGTTTGTGATTGCATGAAGATACATGATGTTCAATATTATCATTTGTTTGTGATTGTATGTATAATTGAGGTTTGTTTGAGATTTGAAGATATAATGTGTGAAAAATAGTACTTCTTTAGATATAATACTGCTAATCACGTACGTGAGGGTGAACAATTTACGCCACAAAATACGAATTATCGGTGAATGCATGTATGTAGTTAAGGTGATTGCTATTGAATTTGATCTGTTACAATGTTATTAATCTCATATGTGAGAGTGACCAATTTATA
Organism: Schizonepeta tenuifolia; assembly: GCA_029490685.1. Classification (NCBI taxonomy): domain Eukaryota; kingdom Viridiplantae; phylum Streptophyta; class Magnoliopsida; order Lamiales; family Lamiaceae; genus Schizonepeta; species Schizonepeta tenuifolia. The sequence continues at coordinate 79,996,253 of CM055955.1, read as the reverse complement.
GCACAAAATACGAATCGTTTGTGGTTTAGTGAATGCACGTGTGGAGTTTGTTACGAGATTTGTAAAATCATACGTGAGGGTGATTGCAAGTGTGCATGTTGTTACGATATTCCCAATATCGTACTTGGTCTGTTACGATGTTGTTAATCTCGTACGTGAGCATGAGAAATTGATGCTACGACAATACGAATTGTTTGTATTTTTGTGATTGCATGTGTGTATGTTTGTTACGATTTAACACATTTGTATCTAATTATTTTCAAGGTTGCGCGGACACATGTCCGACCAGCGTTGACTGAATCACCCCACCATAGAGTCTAATGCTATGGCTACGAGGGTCTAATTAGAGAGATCCACAAAGTGCTCGACTTTTTCGGGCCCGACGCAAAGGCTGCAGTGAAGGGATCAGCTCTAGGAGCTTTCATGTGCCTGGAGGACTTCAATGTTCATTCAGGTCTATGACTAAACTAAATGCTATAGTGTTAGGTCAAACCCGATGAGAAAGAAAAATTATTATCACCACAACACTATGGTTCAAAGTGGAGAGGAAGATATTACGCTTCTCCAAAGTTGAAAATCGTACTCAAGGATTTTCAAGTGATATAGTACAATTTGAGTTTTGCTTATCAATAGGTGTATGCTGTGATGATATTCACAGTATCGTACATGTCTATACGATATTATTAAACTCGTACATAAGACTGAATAATAAATCAAGCTAGTCTATCCGCATATGCACGAGATGTTTGAAAATCGTACAATCATGTCATATACTTCTTTATGCTATGTTACGATTTCAATAAATCGTATCATATAATGAACAACAAAATAACAAAAAATAGGCTATTAAACATGAAAAGTTACACGAAACGAGTTGTCTGCATCGCCATACGTCAGACAAAGTATCTGGTTCCTCCCCGACAAAGCAGCATGATATTTGCACATTCAACTCAAAATCACCCGTTACCTTCATCTTCATGATTTCACCAGTAGGAGATGTAATAAGGGCATCAACCTAAAAAATAAGATGCTCTTGTCCTTCTTCATTAGAATCTCAAGCTTACTCAATAAATCTTCATAACTTATCCCGCCAGGTGGTATAGGTATGTACTCTTTCCTCCCACCCTCATATAGATTGTGATTCTATGATCCACCATGAGCAACAATTAAACAACAATGCTTAGTTTGCATGAAATATGACACGATCATATTACAAACAAATTAAACGATATTACGATATACTATATATCGTACAAATACAAGCTAGGATATATTAAAATCCTACAATTTAACATATTGGTAATGTATGTCTTACAATATGTCAAACTACGATATTATGTATGTCGTCCAATATATGATACGATATATCCAATCGTACACTCGTATTAGAGATGTCTTTGTACTATCTACAACACGTCGTACAAACTTAACCTCGTGTATGGCCACAATCAAATATTGATACGATGACACGATCAGATTACGAACAAATCTAAATGATGTTACGATATACTGTATGTCGTACAAATACAAGCTACGATATATTCAAATCCTACAGTTTAACATAATGATAATGTATGTCGTACAATATATCAAACTACGATATTATGTATGTCATACAATATATGATACAATATATAGAATCGTACACTTGTATTAGAGATATGTTTGTATGATCTACAACACCTCGTACAAATATAAAACTCATTCATGGCCACAATCAAAATATTCAACTTAAAATCGTCCGTCACCTTCATCCGCATGATTTCACCAGTAGGATATGTAACAAGGGCATCAACCTCAAAAATAAAGATACTCTTGTCCTTCTTCATTCGAATCTCAAGCTTACTCAATAAATCTTCATAACTCATCACATCTGGTGGTATAGGTATGTACTCTTTCCTTCCACCCTCATATATATTGTGATTCCATGATCCACCATGAGCAACAATTAAACAACAATGCCTAGTCTGCATGAAATATGACACAGTCAGATATCAAACGATGTTACGATATACAATATATCGTATAAACACAAGCTACGATATATCAAAATCCTACAATTTAACGTATTGATAATGTATGTCGTATAATATATCAAACTACGATATTATGTATGTCGTACAATATATGATACGATATATCCAATCGTACACTCGTATTAGAGATATCTATGTACCATATACAACACCTCATACAAACTTAACCTCGCGCATGGCCACAATCAAACATTCATACGATGACACGATCAGATTACGCACAAATCTAAATGATGTTATGATATACCGTATGTTGTACAAACACAAGCTACTACATATTCAAATCCTACAATTTAACATAATGATAATGTATGTCGTACAATATATCAAAATACGATATTATGTATGACGTACAATATATGATACGATATATACAATCATACAACACCTCGTACAAAATATAAACTCGATCATGGCCACAATCAAACTTTGATACGACTGTACGACTTAATAAATCATCTCTTTGTATATCGTACAATAGCGAAAAGGAACAAAATTCTAGATATCGATCCTCAAATTTAACGAAAATTGTTCGTCAAATTAATAAAAATCAAACGGCATAACATACAGTACTTCCATAGTTGTGAAAAATGGCCAGAAACACGTCGGAAAACAGCGCCGGAAATATTATCGATACCACCGCCAAAAAAAAAGAAGAGATAAAAAACACGGCCACCACAAAAAACAATGGCAGAAAACGAAGACAAATAAATTCTCCGACCACCACCACCGACGAAATAGGAAAATAAACGAGAAAAAAATCAGCCAATTTTATGCGAAAAAAAAAACGAAACCCACGAGAGAGAAAGAAGAAGAAAAAGAAGAACAAGAAGGAGAGAGAGAAAAATGAGCTGAAAGAAGAAAAAGTAGGAGAGAGAGAAAAAAAAGTAGGAGAGAGAAATTGGGTTGGTGAAAAGTGAGGGTATTTTTGTCCCAATTTTGAAAGTATGACCTCTTTTATTATAAATTAAAAGTGGGTACACAAGTATTATTTTTTCCTCAAAGGTGTCTATAAAGGTTAATATTCTCTAAATTATAATGTGATTTCACTTATTTTTCCATGTGAATTCCCATTTTGCCCCTACGAATTCCATTATTCAGTCATCACCAAAATCATAATTACCTCATTGCCATCGGAAGGTGAATGACGAAGGGACCAAGAAGACATGCACTATAGATGTTGAATCTCACCGGAAACTGAGGTATGAGGTCGTCGGAGTTAAAACGACACTGATGATGATTCCAGATCTGAGAAAATGAAAGTTTTTTACCTGAGGTTGGAGAGGTCGCTGGAAGTCGAGCGATCGCCAGAGATCTCGCCGTATTATATGGGAGTGGTGGCGGCAATTAGGATATTTGGGAGTGGCGTGATTGGGTAAGAGTTAGGAGATATGGGGGAGAGAGGAAAGAGATGTAGAGTGTAAAAGAAAAAGGAAGATATGTGAAATCTGGAAGAAGATTGAATAAAGGCCAAAAATGTCTACAATTGCTATTATTTGATAATTTTAAAAAGGTATGCTATAATTAATAATTTAAGTCTTAGAAGTGCTATTTCTCCACTTTTTCCTACATCGTATACGTATATAAATATCAAACGACCCCTTAAAGCTGGTCAAATGTCGTTATGAATTAGGCATTTACTCATTTTTGTCCCTTGTCGTAATGTTACTGCACTATATTCAATTTGGGTTGTTCGATTATAAGTGGGTATATTATCCAAAATGAAAATAATTTACCATTTACAATTAAGTAGGCCACTAACATATATTAGAAGTACTTGAGCTCAAAAGTTTTGTGCCACAAATAGTAGATGGAGGGAATATGAATGATCTCGATTCGAACTCTTTTTCTCAAGCTTAATCAATTGTGTGTCACTTGAACTTTTGAATATTCGTAATGGATTATTTGTCTCCGTATATTGATAACTTCTCCTAAAGTTGTCATTATCTCCTTATTATTAAATGAAAAATATATATTTACGTAAACAAAAACTTCTGTGCAACTGGTTGCACTCAATGCAATCGGTTCTTCACAATCAGTAATTACTCTTCAAAAAATAGCATATACAATTACCTAGCTTAGTGGTGGTGTTGATTCTTAAGTCTTTCTCTCCTCTGCCCACCCCAGTTCGATCCAACCCAGTGCCTATCCCTTTATATATATTTTTTTTCTTATTTCTCTCTTTGTATTTTTTCCCATTTCCTTTTCTTATTTCTCTCTCTTTGTTTTAGGTTCTTTTACTTTCTTTTCTTTTTTTCTTTTTCTTTGTTTTAATTTCCTTTCCTTTCTTTTTAATTTATTTTCTTTTTTCATTTATTTATAAACAAATATTAATTTTATTTATTATTTATGAAAAATAATCCCACTAGTGTTTATTAATCCCATATTAGGGATTTAATTAATTCAATCCTTTAGGGTTTATTATTTTTCAATTAGGGTTTGTTAATCCTCAATTAGTATTTAATGAATTTATTATTTCTCAATTAGGATTTAATTAATTCACTTCCCTTAGGGTTTATTATTTAATTGATGTGAAGAAAGGAAATTATTGTTGTGATGAAAAATAATTATTGATATGAAGAAAACTAATGTTTGAAAAGTATTACTTTTCTTAACGACAATGTTTATTTTTATTCATGACAAGTTGTACTTTTACTTATGATGGTCCCGGTAACGAGTAACTGGTGTATTGGGGGAGGGGAATACACCAGTATTAATTTTTAACTTAAAACCTTTTTCTTTAAATGAACTACTCAGTTCATGCACTCAACAACTAGGGAAGTCAGTCGGAACTGTCGCACAGTCAGGTGCACAGTTGACTTCATGGACTGATGGTCAACTGTGTGACACTGACTGAGGTTTTAAAGAGTTTTGTTATGCGGAAGTGGTGGAATAAAAGCTCGTTACTTAAAACTGAAATCTTTTGAAGGGAAGGTCAAGTTCTCAAATACTTAGTGTAGTTTGTAAAACAGTTTGTATGCAGTGTCAGTTGGTTAGGAAACTAAATAAAATACTGAAAATAAAGAATACAGTATTTTTACGTGGTTCGGAGATTGACCTACTACGTGCACGACTGCCTTTTCGGGGAAGTAATCCCCTAGATAAGCTTACGCGTGCTTAACAAACGTTTCGTTTGGTTTACAGGTACGAAACAACCTGACTTGTTCGATTACGAGTTCGAACAAAACCTTACGACACTTTTGCGGGCAAGTGTACAACCTGATTTGATTGCGGGTTCTAAGGGACCTAATTTCTTTGGTTGCGGGTTCAAAGAGGACCTAAGGTTTGGGGTTTGGGATTTTTTCCAATTATGAAGCCTTCAATATTGAAATAGTGGATTCTTCTTCCTAAGCCTTAGAGACTCGATCTTTTTAGGAGAGTCTACTTAGATTCAACAAGATTTGGACTTCTAGACTCGATCAAAGAACAGGGTTCTGAGATGTAGAAGGAAGCTAAGGAGGAGAACTGATGACTCTCTGCAACTTTGGCTTCTAATGCTTGAATGTTCTTGCTGAGGAGAAAACTAATTGATTGAATCTGCTTCAATGCGCGTGGAATCAGTAGTCTTCTCGCAATGAGAGAGACCTCTATTTATAGAGTGGGAGGTAAACTAGTCGTTTGACCTCTGTCAAAAAGCATGGCACTCCATCTGCTTGTTTGCAATCTTTTCTAAAATGGTAACTGCAAACTTTGCTTTATGCAAGTCTCCGTGGTCGGTCCATTTATGAAAAGTTACAAGTTGTCTTGTACTTCTGAGTAGAATTGAATTTGAATTTGAACTATATCTGTTCCAACGTCTTCCAAGTCTTCTCTTCTGGACTTTGGGACGTCTAACTTCAACACAACTTCTTGACATGCATGAACTGCATAGATCAGTTTGGAGTTAGTCGAATTCTGGTTCGACTGATCGTCCCGATCATGAATTGCCTTCTTTAGTCTGGCTGACTTCTTCTGTTTGTTCCTGTAAAGACAAAATCCTTACGCTCAAACAGTGAGCTCTAGCTAAGTTCAGACTGATGGCTTCATCTACTCGGTTAGGTCAGTTGGATTTTGGTCAAGTAATTAAAAGTAATTATTTATATGAAAAAATGTAATATCTCACAAATATTATTTTCTTAATGACAATGTTTACTATTATTCACAATAAATTGTACTTTTACATATTTAGTCAAGTAATTATTGTTGTAACGAAAAGTAATTATTGATACAATGTTTCAAAATGTTACTTTTGTTCACGACAATATTTACTTTTGTTCACGACAACATTTACTTTTAGTTATTTGGTAAAGGAATTATTATTATAATTAAAAGTAATCATTAACATGAATAAATATAATGTTTCAAAAATATTACGTTTCTTAACAACAATGTTGTTCGGAAAATTATAAAGGTTTCGAAAGATGCCTAAAATCCAACTAACCCTGACCGAGTAGATGATTGCCTTTAGTCTGTTTAGCTAGAGCTCACTGTTTGAGCGTAGGGATTTTATGTTTACAAGATTCAAGCAAACGAAGTCAGCCGGACTAGAGAAGGAGGTTCATGAAAAACTCAGCTGAGGCTCAAACTCAGCTGAGGGATCACACTCAGTTGAGACATCAATCCCACTTGAAGCACGGACTCAATTGGACAGCAGCTCAGTTGACTCCACAATTGAACCACGCAACTGAAGGCATACAGTTGGCGTGACGAGAAGTTGTGTCCAAAGTCAAGACGTCCCGAAGCGGAGAAGAGAAGACGCTGAAGACGGACGAGCTGCAGTCCAGTTTGTGAATCTACTCGGGAGCACAAGTCAGCTGGAAAACTTACTATAAATCGACCAACTACAACGATGTGCAAAAAGCATGGTCGTAGGTACCGTTTCTGGAAAAGTAACCAGTAAAGCACGTGGGGTGCCATGCTTTTGGCAGAGGTCAAACGGCTCTTTCCAACAGCTAGCTTTGACCTTTCCTCTATAAATAGAGGTCTCCAAAACACGGCTAAAATGGGGGGTTCTGATACAAGTAGAGAAAAAGCATTCATGAGTGCCGAGAGACAACACAGAAAGTGTAGCGGCGTAAGCAGCTTTTCACCTCTCTCTCTGTCCAAGCAAGAAGACTGGTGAAGAAGGAGCAGAGTGATTTCTCTCCTCTTTCCCCTAGTCTCTCAGAAGTTCCCATTGTTGATTGAGGCTAGCGACCTAGTCCTTGCTTGTTTTGTATCCCTTCAGGACTCTGTCTCAAAGAGATTGAGTTCTTAGCTTTGGGTTGATGCCTCCACTCCCCTAAAGTGTTGAGGCTTCCTTGTTGGATTTTCCTTCCTAAAATCTAAACCTAGGTCTGACTTTGAACCTGGAATCAAAGTCCAGAGGCCCCTTGAAACCTGGAATACAAGAATTGGTCCCTTAGAACCAGGAATCTAAGACAGGCTGAACACTTTCCTGGAAAAGTGTTGAGGGGTCTTGTTCGAATTCGGAATCGAACTGGTATCGTCCCTTAGAACCATGAATCTAAGACAGGCTAAACACTTGCCCGGAAAAGTGTTGAGGGGTATTGTTCGAACCCGGAATCGAACTGATTAGGTTTGCTTGGAGCCCAGAATCCAAATAGGTGTTTGGTGAAGCACGCGTAAGCTTACCTAATGGATTGCTTTCTCAAAAAGGAAGTCGTGGACATAGGGAGTCGATCTCCAAACCACGTAAAAATACTATGTGCTTACTTTTTATAATTTACATTCAGTATTTTAATTTTTGTACCTAACCAACTGACCCTAAGATATGCACTAACTTGGGAATTTAACCTTCCCCTTTCACTAAGGTTTCAGTTATTGTAACAAGCTTATATTCTACCATCTTCCGCATTGCATAACTGTTTAAAACCTCAGTTGGTGCAAGCAGCTGAACTTTAACCATAGGAGTTAGCTGAGCTACTAATTGTGTGATTGGCTCCAACTGAGCAACTTAGTTGTAGAGCTACTCCAACTATCTTTTCCAGTTGTGAGTAAACTGTCCTGAGCAGTATATCTCAGTGAAAAGACGTTAAGTAAAACAAAAATTGCTACTAGTGTATTCCCTCTCCCCCCATACACCAGTTACTCATTATTGGGACCATCAAATATTTATTTTTATTCACGATAACTTGTACTTTTAGTATTTTCGGTCAAATAACTATTGTTGTGATGATCCTAATCACGACAAATGTCACTCTTACAAACAACAAATGCTACTTTTACTCATGAGCAATACATAAAGGAAAACAAAAGAAACGAAATGAAAAATGAAATGAAAGAAAAAATGACGAAAGAAATGAAAGAAAAAATGTTTTTAGTAATTCGATCAAGTAATTCTTGTTATTATGACGCTAATCATAATAAATGTCACTCTTACAAACAACAAATGTTACTTTTACTTATGAGTAATACATAAAGGAAGAGAAAAGAAACGAAACAAAAAATGAAATGAAAGAAAAAATGAAGAAACGAAAGAAAAAATGAAATGAAAGTGCTGCCAGGAATTTCAAACCCAACACCACACTGCTGATCATGTCCACAAAGGCGGTTGTAATACCAACTGGGCTACAACCATTTGTTGTAATGTTCTTCCAGTATTTCTTTTATTATAGATTTGCAGGTCAGATCAGATAGTACTGTGTGCAAATGGTTTACATCCAAGTTCAGCCCGTTTCTATAATATCTTACAGAAATTAAAATACTAAGCATCCATTTTTCTTTTCTCTCCTCGCACACAATTAAGGTTAGTTGTTATAATTTGTTTGAGCTCAATTATGTTGGTTAATTCTTTGAATCATTTTGAGCAACATCTCGGATATGCAAGGAAGAAAAGATCTATTGAGATGCGGTCAAATTTGTGATTTGCATAACTTGGGATATTTGGATTCACAAGAACTAGCGTATAACCCGTCGAAAATCAACGGGAATTATATTAATAAAAATTAATAAAATTATTAGATAGTACTAATATGTGATAGAGTAAGAAAAATATTATTTGTTAACTATTTTAGGGTTAAATCAATCGATTATGTAATATACTAAACTCGCTTAGAATTTATATGCCCTTGAACACATCTAAAATTCAATTAAAAAGTAATTTTACCACATGTTTACGTCTCAAACTGTCACAACCTCAAATCCCTAAGGACGGCACAACCGAGACGTGACTTGGGGTGGGAATTAAGAAGCGGGGAAGAAGGGGGTGAGAACTTTCCAATGAAGAGATAACATGGAATTTCATAAATAACATTACATAATATAGATAAGAGAATTAATTCCGAAGAAATGATTTCGCATTTAAGTGACTTACATATCATAAATAGTCGAGAAATACGTAGAATAGATTCTAAATATTTAGATAATAAATCTTAACAAAAGGACTACGCGAAATAGAGTGTTTGCAGCGGAAAGACATGGTTTGATTACATATATGAAGATATATAATCGGGGCTTAACATCATTTCATAAGACAAAAGCTTCCACTCAACACCCGCCATCACGTCATCGGCTCCACCTGCACAGTTTTAAAAGTTATGCAGGGCTGAGTGCTGAGTACGAGGTACTCAGTGAACACGTGCCAAAATAATAAAAAAAGAACATGCTTTCATATTTATTATCATGCGTATAAAGCAGTAACACACAAGGGTTTTGGGAAAAACCTGTGCTTACTAAATCATTTTATCTCATATTGTGCAATGTCATCATCATATAACCATATCCAAAATACACCGGGGAAGGTGGACACCTTCCGTGAACGCTACTCCCCGAGATCGGCCACTTCGAAGAGATAACTCACAATCTCGAGTACTTTGTACACTAACCCCGGCTAGTGACCTTTGTCTAGCTCGAGATCCGATCGTTTTTCATAAGTTGGCAAGCCAACGCAGATAGGTATATAAGAATCCACATAAAACATTTTATGCATGATAGTCATTTTAAACATAGCATTTTCAAAGCATTTCAAAATAACGAGTACCAGCTCGATTCATTTTCATTAGAAAGCCCACCTGGTATTGCAAAAGAAAACAAGGCGATAACGTCCTTCAACTCGTCCTTAAGCTTCCCTTCCTAGCTCCACCTTACATCGCAAACAACTAAACTTTAGAAGGGGATCGAGCCTAATGAATTCTACAAACAACGGACTCGATAATCAAGGACTTTAGACTTTAGGGCTTTACATTCAATCTATGTCTTTTAAATAAACTAAGAAATTAACTTAAGAATTCATCTTCACCATACAAGACATTAAGACATTACTCAAGTATCAAAAGATAAGTAGACTTCACTTTACATGCTCCTTGGTTCGAAAAAAAATACAACAATTTACACTTAGCATTTTCACAAACAAAAATCTGTGCACAAGCTCTGTACACAGACAAAATTCTGGATCAGTACAGACTGAGTTAGGGGGCATAATTCATACCATTAGAAAGCTAAGGATGTCTATTTTCCAACTCAACTTGCGGATCTCAAAAATTCTAAACGAGCAAGGAGTTGTAGCTGTTTTTCTAAAACGTGGCAGAACTGCCAAATTTGCTGCGAAACTGAAATAACTACAACTTCTCTGTTCCGTTTTTAGCTATTAAAACGTTAATCATGCAGGCCTTAATCATCCATATCACACATATAAATTCATACAAGACAACACATTCCTCTTCAATCAAAACTAGATTATTCAAGGAAACAACTAACATAATAGTTTATCACCAATTTACATTCACCAAGTTCTTCAACAATTGAATAAGCAAATCATATCACATAGTTACCAAACTCCCAGTATGCTCTTGATCGTTGTAATACCACACAAACATTAACCCATATTCAACATATCTATAGGTTGAATTCTTTCAAATTATAAACCCAATTTACACAAAAGGAAGATCATCAAATTCTGGTTTCCACAAGGATCGACTTCCTCAAATTCCTAGATTTTAGCAAATAATTCCTATTGTTCTTAATTACTTAATTTCAAACAACACACTAATTTCTATCATCCCCTACTCACTTTATCAACTTCCAGTTATATTAGCATGCTTACGAGCTTTATCACATGCATCAAAACGTTTTCATAAGAACACAAGAGACCATTAAGCCACAACTTCAAAACACACAAAGATAAGACATTAAGCTCTCAATTCATAGCACATTTCTCATGTATATACGTATCTTACCCAATATAATTAGCACCATAAAAAGAAATCAACCATTTGCAGATTATTCAATTTTCGTCCTCTACTAAATAGCTAATCATTCATACAAATCCTGAAAATTTCTCAACTCTACACATACATTAAGAACTAGACATCAAGTTATAATCATCATTAAGACCAGAGTTCATTATGTAAGCTTGTTAACAGAGAGAAAGGTCCTTTAACAGATAAATAAATAAATAATTTGCTAGATTTACCATAGTATCTCCACAACAAATAAAAAGAACAACATTAACCCCATCGATCAAGAGATGGAAGCCTAAGGAAATACAAGTGCCTAAATTTTCGTTTTTATACAGGCCCTAGTTGTAAACATGGATCAAAATCATTTTAATCACTCCCGAACATCACAAAAAGCACCATAGGAACATTTTATAGAAGATTGAACACCACCTCTAATCATTTTTCAATTTTCAAAATTATGGGGGCTGCAAAAACGAATTTCTTTTGGATAGAAATGAAGAGGATGAGCTTACTTACTTGAATATGGACTCGGAAGAGAAATCGAACAAGGATTGGAGCTTGGACCTTGAAGAAAAATGGAAGAGGAATGGAAGAATCATCTCTCTCTCTCTCTCTCTCTGATTACTTACGCAGTGAAGGAATGAGGAATGAGAGTTGTTGCTGCTCCTTTTAATTTAGCAGGAAAGAGAAATGATAAAAAGTGGGGTGGGTAGAGTAGAATAGGTGTGTTGCCAATTTTTGGGTGGTTTGGATTAAGTAATTTGATATTCCTTTATTTATATTCTAAGATGACATGAATTTTTTTTTTTTTACACAGATATAACTCTTCGAGTATTGTAGGAATGTCGTAATAATTAAATTCTCGAATCATAACTTAATACTATTAGTCGAGCAAAATAAATAAATAAATAAATAAATAACGCGATTTACGGAATGAGAATTATTGAGAAAAACGACTCGACTAGTAATCAAATAATAATTTTAGAGATTCTAATTCCAAGACTTTCACACGAGAATATAATTAGATTCATCACTTTAATTCGATTTTAATTTCTTAAGAATGCAAAAGCCTTATTTACGACCTTAAGTTTTAATTAATTTCGAATTAAAAGATCGGGACGTTTCACAAACCTATATAATTATGACTGTTAAAAATTATAATCTAATATATTCGCATTACTTTCGATAATTTTCAAAGCTCTATTTTTCTACAAAATCGATGTGGGCAAAAATATATTTGTCTCTCAAAGGAAAGCGATTCTTAAGCTGAATCTTTTAGCTTTTTATGAAGAAAAAGAGGCAAAAGAAGGAGCAGGTAGTGAGAGAGAGAGAAGAGATATATAGATAGCGAATAATACTATAGATGTTAAGATTGTCTATAAGATGAAAGTGACCATAAATACCCCACATTATGAATTCAACACAAGATTAAGAAAAAAAAAATATGTTAAACCACCGCTTCACAATCATCCCGTCTACCCTGACTGTTCCGACCTGGAACCGGCCTATTGACTACAATACTGATTTTAAATTATACTCCCTCCGTCCCAGGTTAGTGTGGTTACTTTTCTTTTTTAGCCGTCCCTGGTTAGTATGGTGTTTTCATTTTAAGACATGTCTTTTACCTTTTTACCCTTAAAAGTTCAATATATTTACTCCAATAAAGTTTCTTCATCCACTAAAAAATTAACAACACATCATAAGTGGGTCCCTTCCTCCACTTAAACTATCCCTACCACATATTTATCTACTTTTTCTTAAAACTTGTGCACGGCCCCCGCACCATACTAACGGGGGACGGAGGGAGTATAAATAATCATTTTCCAAATATATTCACAAAAAAATTAATGATAACATTTGTTTTCTTTTTACCTGAAATTAATATTTAATTATATACATAACTATATTACAAAAATATTCACACAATATTTAATAAAAAAAATTAATTATAAATTGTAGTATTATATAAATAATCATCTTCCAAATATATTCATAGAGAAATAAATGATGACATTTGTTTCCTTTTTTACTAGCTTCGAGAATAACTTTTTTAACTGAGAGTAGAACTTCAAGAATTGTTTCACTATGTACTTGGTAGTTTTTCCTATTTACAAAACTTTATGTGGAATGATTGTGATTCATAAAATTATTTAGTCAATGATATAAGATAAAAGTTGACCATAAATATCCTTAATTTTATGAGTTCAAAGTTATATAATATACTTAAAAAAAAGTTGTCCTGCAAGTACTGAATTGACCAATCTACGCGCACGATTCTTGGTCGGAATTGGCTCGTTGATAAATCGTTAGTAATTTTTCTGCCAATTTTCCTATATATTCTACGTTTTCCAACGGAGACGATTAATTAAACAATTTGAGATGATGTGTTTAGGATTATTCAAATTTGTTTAAAATTTATATACTCATACTTATTTAAAATCCGATTAAAAAATTAGTCATTTGTATTCCTTTCTGAAAAAAATCCGTATATTAGTCTACCGCCACAGTTCTGCGTCGGAACTGGCCCGTTGACCATGACTCTAATTTATAAGTGCGTAATTTATAAAATTTATTTAGAATTTATATAAATCCAAAATTTTAATAAAAATAATGATTGTACTATTCGTTATCGTCCTTAATCATATAGTATTATTCATTAATTAAAATTAAAGATTATGCAAAGTTGGAAACTCAACTACAAATAACGTAAAAATTATTTTATGGATGACGATTATAGATTTTAGAAAATACATGGGAAAAAAAGAATAAAATGAAAAATTTCTCGAGTTGAGGTAACCGTCAGTTTGGAATTGGCTCGTCTACCACCACGGTTTCGGGTCAGAATTGGCTCGTTGACCACGATTTTGATTTATAAATGCATAATTTATGACGATTCCAGATTTTAGAAAATACATGAAAAAATAATAAATGAAAATTTTAAAATTAATAAGAATAAAGAATGAAAATGTGTCACGTGGGATCCCGAGTTAGGTACCCGTCAGTTGGGAATTGGCCCATCTACCTAATTAATTGACAAATTAGAAATTACTTAGTATTTTTTATCAAATTAAATAAAAAAATATTAGACTATTTCCAAATTTAATTCGGTCAACCAATAAATTATCTAAACTATTTTGGAACCATTTATTCTGTCAACTAATAAATTGGTTCCCTAATAAAAATAATTATCTATTCGGCCAATTAATAAATTGATCAAATTAAATTAAATTAAACTATAAAAATATAGCAGTTATTTATTTGACCGATTAATAAATAAATTGGCCAAATAAAACTCCTACAAAAATAATTATCTATTCGGCCAATTAATAAATTGACCAAATTAAATTAAATTAAACTATAAAATATAGTCATTTATTCGGCCGATTAATAAATAAATTGGCCAAATAAAACTGGTGGAGTAAAAGATGAGAAAATACATATTGATTCTAGGTATTTATAGGCTTTTCAATAGGTGAAGTTTCATTAAGAAACCGATGTAGGACACAAGATTTTAGTATAGATATTTAAAATTTATTATTTTATATTTAAAAATTCAAAAATTTGAGAATTCAGATAAATATGAATGAAGGAATATAAGGGATTCCATGTAGGATTTTTTCAAAGCAAGAATCATTTTTCTTTTAGTATTATATAATTGGATGGTCTTCAAAAACATGTCTAATTGTGGCATGAATTTGATTGAATTAATCAAAGTAAAATTTTGCTTTTGGATTTCAAATATCAATTCTAGAGGGATTTCATTGAATTAATAAAAGTTTTGGTTTACACCTCTTATGCGTTTAGAATAAATTTTAGAAAACATCATGTGATATAGCCAATATGAGCATTGAAATATAAATTATAGCCCACCCTCTTCATAAATATAAATTATGGTCATTTTTTTGAACTTAGGACCTAAATACCCTTTTCCCTCTTCTATTTGTGATCCATCATTTTTTGATCTATTTTATTGATACTTAATTCCCTTTTCAAATTTTTTCTTTTTTTTTTTTGTTTTTTTCTTAATTTTTCAATTTTTTTCTGTTTTATTTTTTATTTTTCAGATTTCTTTTTTATCTTATTTTTCAGATTTTTTTTTCTTTTTTTCTGTTTTTTTTTATTTTTCAGATTTTTTTTTCTTTTTTTCTGTTTTTTTTTTTTTTCAGATTTTTTTTTAATTTCTAATTTTTTGTTTGGCTCTTCGTTTTTTTGTTTGCCGCTTCTTCTTCGGTCAAGATTCGAGCGAGGGGAGCCGAAGGCCTCGGAGCGAGCCGAAGAAATCTAAATTGTTGCCCGACGATTATCTTTATATTAGTAATTGTAGCGAAAGCGGAGCCGCAAAATCTGCGCAATATAACATGGAATAATTGGAATGTTTGTCCCAAGAGTACCATGTTATAACTTGGAACATCTGGAACTAATTCGACAATTCGTCCCAATTATACCAAATCTGGAACAATTGGCACTAATAAGGCTAACTTTGTACCAGAAGTACTAGAACAGTTGGTACTAATATTACTAAATTTGTACCAGAAGTACCAACTGCCTCATACCCGGCCCGACCCGACCCACGCCTGCCCGCGTCCGACCCGACCCGTTCCGCGTTTCATTAAGGGTATTTTCGACCCAAATTGAAAAAAATGGCCAAAATTTATATTTTTGAAGAAGGTGAGCCAAAATTTATATTTTAATGGTCATTATGGCTATTTCAAAATATGTCTCTAAATTTTAATTACAAAAAAAATATCTAACTCAAAATTGACGACCCTTTTAAATAATATGAATTTAGTAGTGATATATATTATACATTAAGGGGGCGTTTACTAAACAAGATATATGATTGACTATTTTTATCTCATGATTGCTTTAATTCTACATGTGTAGTTTCAAATATGAACAATGATCATATATTAAAATATATCATTGAATCTAATCTTTAAACGTAAACACTTGATTAGCCTAATCTATCCGGCTTATCCCGTTTAGTAAATGCCCCTAAAAGAAAATAGGTACATAATATTACTTTTTTTTCACATACAAGAGGAACCAAAATATTTAAAATGTAGTGTTAAGTTAAATGGAATTATTGTTTAATAATTAATTTTGCATGATTCCAATATTATAAGCTTTTAAAGATTCTTATTTAACTACAGATTATTGAAATGAAATATTACGTCAGAAGTTTTACCGAACATGAGTCATTATTACGTAGAGACAGTCTAATAGTCCAAACAGGTCATATAAAAATATATAGTTCGATTTAAGTAATTATGAACTACATATTATATTAATATCTTACAAATAAATAATCCTAAAAAATATATTTTGCTAATAAAATAAACGTAAATTTGATTTTTCGCAATCTGGAGTTTCAACATCGAATGGTCCCGTCGGGTAAATTTAATTAATACCAACTTGCCCATATTAATTATGTAGTAATATTGAGTCTTAACACGCTCTTGGTCTTTCCTTATTTCTCACTTATAACTAGTCTGTCAACCTATGGCTCGCTCTTCACATGGGACTACCGTAAGCTATAATTAGCTACTACTTAAGAATGATCCTCTTTTTCTTTTTTCTTTTCTTTTTTTGCGAATATTTTTGTTATCAAGACTAGGGAATGGCAAAATGCACAAGAGCCGATAAGTTCATATTGAGACTATTTTTGTTCAATCTTAATCTAACAAATATTAAAGCCGGTAATTTTAATATTTGTGATAATTTTAGTCAATTATTTATTTCGGTGTCAAAAACTTACGTTGGCATCAAGAATTGACACGTGTCAACCACGTCAGATAAAACAATATTGTTTCACCAGTCTATTAGACACAACTACCGCCCGAAACCTACTTTTAATGAAACGATGCCATTTTATCCGACATGGCCGACGCATGTTATTTTTTATTGCCGGTAAGATTATCTCACGCTAGAAAAATAGTAATTGGCTAAAATTTTTACAAAACTGAAATTATAAGGGTAAATATTTGATATTATGCTAAAGTCAAACTAAAACGGATGGTAGGGAATTTGACAGTATATTGTGTGCTGATATGGTGGAATTCTTTACCATGGTTAAAGATCTCAATGTGCTTTTGGAAAATCATGTTCGACGTGAAGCAAATAAAGCGGCTCACGAATTTGGTAGTTTAGCAAAGTCTTTAATATTCAAATGTGTGTGGCATGATAGTTGGCCTCGTTGGCTATTAGATATTGTCAAGTTTGATTCTAGTTAATCAATACAAGTATGGTTTTCATATATATAAGGATCGATTAGAGTGAGAGATGGGTTCACATGTTACATGAAAATCTTTGTAGAAGGCTTAATCTATCTTATTAATGAGATATAAGAAGACAGTTCACAGTTCAAATACTTAGTAACAAACAAAAATCAAATTGAGTTATGGATTTTCACAGGTAAGTTTATGGGTGTGAACATATCGGGCTAAGTTCGTGCATTTTGTCTAGGTAATTTATATCGGGATGAAATACCAAATATCTTTATACAATCTTTCATTGTGAAATCAATACAAATCAGTATCAATAATAAAGGTAGAGTAAACGGGGGAGATAATAAACAGGAGGGGAAAAGTGCAAATTATTTTTATTTTGGCAATATCGGTCAAGTGTACACAAATTTTTCACCATCACAACAAAGTTGCAACCAAATTCATAAATTTTGGTTGAAATTGCGAGGGATGCTGCGAGTATCAATTGATATGGTATGTTCCCAAGTCAAAAAAAAAAAAAAAAAAAAAAATTAAAATTTAACTTACCTGGTATTTATATGTAAAAAAATCAATACGGACATCTATGGTTTGAAATTAATATAAGAAAAATATAAAATGCGGACTAGTTGAGCCGACTTACCAAAAAACAATAAAAAAAGCAAAACTAATAATTGGATAGTGTTGTTTTTTAATGTCTCAAGTTCAATATCACCAACACTTACATTTTTTTGGTTTGTCATATTTAGTTTTAAGGTGATTTACATTTCATGTATGATTTGCAAGCTATTGCATATGAACATAAATTTACAAAATTATATAAAATAATAAAAATACGTGAATAGTAAGTGTGATTTACATTTCATGTATAGTTAGCTAAATTAAATTACTCAATACTGTAAAAGAAAAAAAAAGCACGAAAAACGTAAATATCAAGTAATTAAATGCATATATTCTTTTTTCTGTTTTGTAAATAAAATTTTTATTACCACTGGCAATCAGACCACAACTTTACAAAGCTCAGAATCACAAAAACAAAGCGAAGAACTAAATACAAGATACTTAGTTCCTAATTAGCAGACGCATCAACTTTTGTTCTTTCCTACTTTTAAGAGCAATCAAATATTTGCATTCCTGCAACACAACTTCCACCAATCCTTCCTTAATTAGCTTGAAATCCTCTTGCATTGCTTCCCTCCAAATATTGTAGACAGCTATAGTGAGAACCACACGATACATCAATTTGTTTGCCAGTTTTGAAATGGCATTGAGAACTCATATACACTTTTTCGTGCTCCCATTCCTTGACATTGCCTTGAATTCCACTCCCAATCAGTACGTTCCTTCCAAAATTCGGGCTGAAACTTCACATTTGAAGAAAAGATTCTGAACAGTTTGAGTTTCAACCTTGCATAGAGCACAAATGCGATCACACACTACCAAATCTTGCTAACTTGTCACATGTAGCCAATCAATTTAAAATAGTCAGCCAAGTGAGAAAGATGCACTTTGGATGAGCCACATTCTGGCTCAGTATTTTATAACATGAAATTTTTCTAACTTTCCCCCCTCATCGCTGTGTATACTCTTCAGATAGAGAAATATTGCTTATTCAAGATTGTATCGCCATTAAATGCATATATTCATTCAAATTAGTCATGAATTTAGTTTTTCAAAATATAACATATCTCTACATACGACTAGAAAATATAGTTATCTATGTCACACCCCAATTCTCGAACAAAGGGTTGCATCAAGTTATGAATAAGGATTTAGAATAAAAGGAGGGAATCAAATGAGCTAAGCGTTTATATTGTTTGGACATGAGAACTCATCAAAGAAAAACTTGTAGAGCTCAATGATAATATTTATCAATATTAACTCAAACGCTTACAGGATCGAAGTTCTGGTCATGTGACTCATTTCTGAAAATAGAAAAGCTAAAATAGAATTAACATAATTCAAAAGTGGGATTCAAAAGATAAAATAATCACAAGTCGATATAGTCGAATGAGGTCAAAAAGCTTAAAGTAGCGGAAGCAATTTCCAATTTTCACCTCCTCACACATACTCCAAGACCTAAATATATTTTAAAAACACTTGGGCTAAGCACTAATAAACTTAGCGGGCTTCACATTCAGTAAAGCAGTTTATGAAAACGTAAACTTAGTATATCCATATCGTACAGTGAAACATAGAAGGTTTTAAAATGAAAAAAGTTCTAAGTTCACCAAAATATATCTCATTACTTGTTGCGCTGCTGATTGTACTCTTATAAGTTGATGCACCTCGAGCCGAAGCTATTAGAGTTTTCTGGGTGAATCTTGAGCCGAAGCTTCAAGAGTCCTCTAGTGAATCTCAAGCCAAAGTTTAGAGGAATCAAAAATTTTGTGTCAAGCACACAATGGTGATCAACCATTGCAATACATGACTCTAGAGGTGTACATAACACTCATCTAACGTGTTAGGTTTTCAAAGTGTCTAGATCGATTAAATAAGAGCTTTAAAAACACAAAGCACATATAAAACATTTCGTTCATGGATAACATTCTTATTTTATAAATATCATAGCTTAACTCAAACATAGCATTAATAGGAAGCCATGCTTTTATTTATCTATATGTGTATGATTTTGTATACAATTTTCAGCAAAATCATTATCTCTCTTCTGCGCATTTTGTCATACAGTTGGCAGACATAACCCCACATAACCAATTTTCCGTAACTTTTCTTTATCGGTGTGCACTTAACATCGATACAATACATATACACACCGATACAATCTCTTAATTACTACCAATTTTCAGATTTAGAAGCTCACATAAACCATCAACATTCTATCATAAAAAATCCTTTAAATTACTCAAATATAATGTAGCGAAATTTCAAACATATCATGCTTGCTCTTCTCTTGATTTTCGAAATTTAACAAGACTGAAATTATACACATTTACTTTTGTAGTTCACATATATAAACCATAGGAACTCATTAAGAAACACTCCGACATCATCTCAGCTTAATTTCAACAAAAAGCCCTATCTTAATTATCTAAACTTTGAAAATTGAAGAAACAGATAAGAAAATTTAATGAAAGTCATATTTGATTCTCCTCCTTCTTCTTCTATTATCTCAAGGATGGGTGAATTTGCTAGCTAATTCCTTCCCCTCTTGCTTCTTGCTTAGTTGTCCGTTTTTCGAATCTCTCTGTTTTTCTTTTTCGATTTCTCCCACTTTATCTCTTTCTTATATTAATCGAATTCCTCTAGTCCTCATTTTACTCTCTTTTCTTCCTTCTTTCTGAAACTCTCGTTCTTCAGTTCTATTTTCTAATCTTTAATTCTAAGAGTGCGTTTACTTTGATGGAAAAGGGTGTAAAATAAATATTTTCACATTTTTTTCATTTTTTTCACATATTTACTACAGTTGTTGATTTCCATCATTTTCCATCCTTTTCCATCATTTTCACTCCAATTACAAAAAGTATTAATATGGGGGAGAATTGTTATTTTCCAACTTTTTCTTTTCCTACCTTTTCTTTTCCTTTATTTTACATACTACTAAAATAAACGTACCCTAAGTGTTAGTATAATAAGAGTAAGGGTGGAGTCCGTTCTCCTTTATCAAGTGTGCTGACTAGTGAGGAAAGAAGTACTGAGGTGGAAGGTTTAGAAGAGGTTTGATTGTAAAGTTATCTTAAAGTTTTAAATATTAAACTATTCTTCAAAAACCTTCAACCTTAGACGGGAAAATTGCATGATACATGTAATATCCCGAACTTTTCTAGATCTTTTAGTGCGTTTTAATTGAGTTTATATGCTTAAATGATGTGCTTTGAGTGATAAAAATTTCCAAGAAAATAAAATTTCTTGCGAAATTACTAAAATGCCCATACGTGCTATTATGTGATTTTTCTCATTCGGTCATCCGAATCGAGTGAGTGATGAATTGCTTGAGCATTATTATATGAGTTTGAGCTTGAGTTTAAATTTCGGAAAATTCTGAGACCTTTCATTTCCTGATGAATAGTGCCAAAAACCGAGAAATTACTATTCATCGACAAATTTCGAATTTTATCTAAATAGTGTCTTTTGAGTCTAGAAGTTATTTTAAGACTTTTGAGATATATCAAAGATTTAACCTAAGTCATATGAGAGAGATTTAAAAATATATTCTTATCGCCTTAATTAATCGAGTGATTTTTAAGTTTTTCTTCGTTGGTCGGAATTTTGATTTAAAAATTTGATTTGAATTCCTTGATTATTTTGTGAAGAATAAGACGAGTTAGAGTGAAATTGGACGTCGAGAAAGTGCTGTGGTGAGTTTTGAGCCGTTTAAGAGTTAATTGATTAAAGAAGAACGTTTTGTACCGGAAAATATTTTCTTTTGGGATTTTTATTTGATAAAAATTAGATTTCCCCTCTCTTATTCAGCCGACATGTCTCTCTCATTCCATCTTCAATATATGAGCCACTCTCACTCTCAAGAGAGTGCATTACACTCTCTTAAACTCCCCCACTCTCACCTCCCACACTCTCTCTCACTCTACTCTCCTTCACTTTCATCTCTCTCTCGGCAGCCCTCTCTCTCACATTTCTCTTCCATATGTTAGCCAACATTTCCATCTCTCTCCCATCTCTCTCTCTACCGAAAATACACACACAACACACACTAAAAATCTTTCATGGAAGCTTGAGTTCCAAGCTCCAAAACATCAAGAATCATCTTCGTCATGCACCTTTGATCAAAGGTAACAAGGTAATCTTCATCTCTTCAACCTTGTGACCATTTTAAGATCAAGATTCACCCCTCCATCTTCATTTATTTTTTCGGCAGTTTTGAGCCTTGGAGGAGTGTTCAATTTTAGCTCATCTTTGAGGTCTAGAAGTCGAGCTATACATGAAAATCAAAGCCAAAACTTGAGCCTCCCTCCATCCCAAAAACCGCTTATGTTTATGATCAAGAAGGAGGAGTTTTCGTCTTGTTTTGAGTATGTTGTTTCTTGATTCTTGTATATATGTATATGTATGTGGAAAAGATGAAGGAAATCATGCATGTTTACTTTTATGCATAGGCAAACCTTAGGAATTTTTAACGATGATGATTGATGCATGAACTTGATGATGAAAATGAATTCTAGATATTAAACTAAGAAGCATGAGATAAGTAAGTAAAGAGAAGAAAATTCCTTGTTTTCTTGATGAAAATCGATGAAGAAAGGAAATAGAGGAAGAGAAGTTTTGATGATTTACTTGATGATTGAGATGATGATATCTATATATGATGATTTGAGTGATATATGATAATTTTGATGATTTTGGGTGATATAAGTTGCATGAGAATTAAAAGATTAAGAGATATGAATTCTTATAATATTATAGAAATTTTCGATGAGTATATATATATATATATATATATATATACATATATGTTTGAGGAAATCTTGAGTTTATGATGTTTTTTAGTAGATGATAATATGAAGATGAGTTTATGATGTTTTTGATGAATTTAAGATGATATAAGCATGAGTATGAAAATAAGATAAAGAAATGAATTATTAGTAATTTTATTAAAAATATTTGAAAGATATATAAGTGAAGAGTTGAGGAATATCTTTGATGTTTTTGATAATTTTGATGAGAATATGAGGTTAATGATATTTGAGCATGCTTAAATTAATTTGTGAGAAACATGAAATTTTTATAAAATTTTCTGTCACAGCCCGAAACTTTTACTCAGTGAACACATGCCAAAACATTTTTAAAAGCTTGCTCTTAGAGCTATATAATTGAACTTGCCTTGCCACTGCATCACAAGTATTAGCTTATTTAAAAACATCCCTGTGAATGCACAAATAATTTTATTTCTTTCTTTAAACGACAGCGCTGTCAAAACATATATAATCAAGGTATGAATCATCTATCACAATAACTCTGTGCTGAGAAGTAGGCCTCCTTCTCAAACACTGTGACCGGCTAAACCGAAGTAAAGCTCACAGTCACCTCCAATAACTTAATACCACACGTGGGTTCCTGCCTCACACAGGATAATATAACTCATGTAGATGATAAAACATACCAAAACTCAAATAAATGGCAAGTCAATTAATTTTAAAAACTCACATAATATTACTCAAAAAGTAATAGCATTCATCGTTAAGTTTTAGTTCAGAAAAGCCCACCTGGCTTCGGGTATATTCAGTCGAGGTAGTTTACTTTACGCTTCCGACTACTTCTCAATCCCGCTCGGCCCTTCAATGATAACATCGAATAAGATCGAGTTTATCGACTTGAAAATCGTATAATAGACCTAAGGCTCGGCTGAAGGACTTCTACTTGACTCGTATTTCTCTTATCTTATTTAATCTTTCCTATATCGATATCTTTATCGATTTCTTATTCTCATATCATCATCTTTTACTTGATTTCTAGAAAATTCACAAACTCAAATTCTCGTTTCTAGAAAATAATATTTTAATCTTCACGCAAATCGATAAGTTACTATTCATTTCGTCTTTTACTTCTTAATTACTCAAGTTATATGAACTTAGAAAATCATAACATCGATTTCTCAATTATCATCACAAGTCATTCATATCTCATGTAATACCCCAGATATTTTTTTCCGACGAGAAATAAAAATTTAATTATTAATTAAGGCTTTGCATGCCTAAGTTAAGGACTTTCAATTCTAAGACTAACGGTGAAATCCGTTTCTAAAAATAAATTCCAGAAGTCAGTTGAACGACTACTGTATTAGGGTTTTCGCGTCCGATAGAAATTTCGTTCAAAAACTCAGATCAAAAAACCGTCAGACTTTACATTCACTTATTTTGAGATACAAGTAAGTTAGTAAAAATCAGTTTTATTTATTTTTCCGAGCGAAATTTGGACTGTGAAGTCCCGACTTTTTATCGGATTTCGGAAAACGAATTATGCTTTCCGAGTAAGAGATTTATTTCTAATCTAACGGTCGAATTAGATTTCGTCAAAGACGTAACCGTCTAGAAAATTAATTTCTCGATTTATAAACGTCGTATTAGACCCGTAAACGAGATATTTTGGACTAAAAATCCTATCCAAAACCGCCACCTACCCCCTCCCCCCCCGTCACCTTGTTAGTTTATCCTACTTTATGGAATGAATATCTAACATAACACCTCACCATTCTTCTTCTCTCTTCCCCCATATTGCCGCCACCTCCCCCTACTCTCTCTTCTCTCTCTTGTTCTTCATTTTCTCCATAGAAGCTCTCAAATTCTTCAAGCTTTCAAGCTCCACAAGTTGTTCATCTACCGATGGATCTTAAATCCGATCACATAATCGTCAAGGTAAGAGCTTCCTTTATAGATTGAACCAAATAAAATTTCAATCCTTCAAGTTTAATTATTTTCGAAATTTTCATGAAGAAGTAGCATGATGTTCTAAGATTAATACATGTTATTTCATGCCCAAGATTGGATTTCTATGGTTAGAATTTAGTGGAAATCATCCCCCTTAATTAATTGTTATTACTGAAAATTATAGGAATTACGGGTTTGATGTTAGTTCGATTTTCTTTGAGGATTGATTGGTGGATTCATATTCTATGCATTGATAGATGATCATATGAATTAATTGGTATTTTTCTAAAAATAAGAACCAAATTATAAGAGAGAAAGAAGTGATGGTTTGATGTAGAAAATGATATGATTTACATGAGATGATGGTAGAAATGAGATGTAGTATGTTTGAGGATGATTATATAATTTATTGGAATTTTTCTAAAAATAAAATAAAAATCGTAAGAGACGAAAAGTCGTCAATAAGTTAAGACTCGTTAATAATTTGAATATGTGATTTACGTATTAGTGAATCTTGATAGATAATGAACGATATTGTAAAGTTTGAGCAAAATCGGAGAACGTTGAAATTTTGTTAAGAGACGAAGAATCGTCGATAAGTCGAGATTAGATAATGATTTAGGTTTGTGATTTGAACATATGTTAATCTTGTTAGTTAATGATCGTAACCGGAAAATTTGAACGAATTCTAAGAAGGTTGGAATTTTGATAAGAGACGAAGAAACGAGTCTAAATGTCGATAGAAAAGTCGAATAAGGAAAACCAATTTGATATTAATGATTGTTGTCGTTTGACGAACGAGATTGTAGTTGACGATATTTCCATCCAAGATATGAGATGATATAAGTTATAGTTTATAAACGAGAAGTTGTAGAATGAAAGTGAAATTTAAATTGAATTGGTTTAGTACTTGATTAGTTATAAAACGAGTAATTATACGTCGAGTTTTTAATCGAGAAATGTGAAGGAGTTTGTCATAAAAGATTGTACATGTTGACTGCCTTGAGATGGAATTTTCGTGAGTTTAAAAGGTTGTATAGCATTGATCGAACATAGGGAATCGTGCGTCGAGTTTAAAGATTGTACATGTTGACTGAACTGCGACCTTTCACGGAAACTGTCATAACTTTTAGCTCGCTTAACGAAATCAAGATCCGTAAATTAGAGAGTAAACTAGACATTCATCGCTTTCTTTTAGTATAGGGCACATCCCCGGTTTTGAAATGTTCTGTTCTGTATGAACTCCAGAACCTCTGCTTTGTACAGAAACTTATGTAAACCTAATTTCTTAAGTTGAATCCATTTCAATTTCGTTCCTTGTGAACTTCTAAGTCGTTATAAGCTATCGACTTCCATTTATCTACTGACCTAAGTGTTGAGTAATGAGCCGAGTCAGTTTCTAAACGAGAATTGATCGAGTCTCGTTTATTCATTAAATCAATAGAGATTAGTAAACTGCAAAGGCCTAAAAGACTAAAACCGATTTCGATTTCCTGTTTCTTTTATCGTTACGATCAAGTTTTAAAGTTTGTTTATTTACGATAAAAGGAGGAAGTCAGCGCCAAGGATAGGATGGAAGATCAAGGACAGAAGCTCGTATTATAGTTCTGTAATCATTAAGGTGGACTTTTCTATATACGAAATAAAATGAGCGATGCTCGAAAATCTTTTATTTACAGCTTTGATAATTGTGTTCTCAAAGTGATAATCAGGGCATGAAATATTTGTTTTTATGTGAGTTCTCTTGTTGTCTTTCTAAGTTAGCCGACTGCTATCTAGAATTATTAGTTAGCCGATTGCTAACTAAATCGATCGGACTCTGTGTTAGCCAAAAGGGTGCTTTCCAGGGTTAGTGTACACGGTAGCCGTTGTGTGTGGTACTCTGTTGAGGGGTAGCCAGCCACGGTGAGGAACGTGCGCGGAAGAAGAAAAAGCTTCTTCCTCGGCGTTGAAAAGGGCAAGATGAAGGTAACAACAGAAAAATGTTTGTGAAAAGTGTTTAGAAAAGAGAAAATATTTGGTAAGCACGGGCCTTTAAAAGAAAAACCCCGTTGCGTTATTGTTAAAGATGCCTGATCAATCTATACTCTTATGAGATATTTTCGGCAATGTTCCCACTAAGTGCTTTATGTACTTAGCCCTGCATATGTTTATAAATGTGCAATTTGAGTGACGGAAGCGGCGGAGGTTGAGTAGAGTTGTTATAGGAAAAAAGATCAGTGTTTCAGTTCTACGTTTTTCCGCTGCAACTAGTTCTCGTTAATGTATAACTTTTGGTCTAAGTCTCATCCTTTGAACTTAGTTTCTTTTTGAGAACAACTCTGTCGAGCGATCCTTCGAGGCCGACTCTTTTTTATTAAATAAAATCAGTTCATTGATATCAGTTGTTTATTGTCGGTTAAGGTGATTTATTCATTTATCCCCCTTCTTCCCCGCTTCTTTAATCCAACCCCTAGTCGCACCCCGGCTTTGCCGTCCATCGGGATTTGGGACTGTGACAGAGTGGTATTAGAGCAGTCGTTTCTGCTCTGCATACAAGTTTCTTTCAGTAGTAAGGTAGAGTATTTGTATATGCTCTACACCTAAGTCTTCTTTCAATTAAAGTTAGGTCGTAACACTAAGTTTAAGAGTGTAGACGACAACTCAACCTCCCGCTACGTTGACTCAACCAAAGAAGGAAAGTAAGGAAAGAGTTTCGGAAGTATGATTTCTTTTAAGAAGAAATTTTTTATTAAGTATGCAAGAATTTGTGAATAAGTATGCAAGTATGATGTGAATAAAGTATGCCAAGTATGAATGTGATTAAAGTATAAGAGTTATACTTTGGATATTATGTGAATTATATGAAAGTATAAGTGATATATTCTGTGAAAGTGTGTGAAATTATTTGAGTTATAATTTCTTTTATTTTAAGAAGTATATCGGCATGAGAACATAGACTATTGTTCTAAGATTCTTCCCGGTTCATTGAGAAGATAGAGCTAATAAGAAGCTTTGGGTCCAAAATATTTGAGAAGCAATCCGAACGGGAAGGACAGAATAAAGGGAATCAAAGCGAATAAGAGACGAATGTTACTTACGTATAAGTAACATGAACGAAGTTGTTTTTTTTTTTCCTTTTCTTTTTAGTTGGAGTTCACCTCGTTAGAACTTCAAGAAGAGATTTGTTTAATTGTTAAGAATCGAGTACGAATTTTAGCTAATTTCCAACGATCGTTCGATTCTAGCGACGACTAGAACTTGCATTCTAAAGTTATTATCCAACTATTTTTCCGTTTTCTTGGAATTTATTTCACAATTAGTAATTGAATGAAGAATACGATAAGTACGAGATTCAAAAGTCGAGAAGGGTTTATATTAGTACAGTATCCACTTTAATGTGGCATTAAGATTATTTTTTTCCCTCTTTCTCTCTCTAATGATAAGAACGATATATGTTTATCGGTTAGGAGTTTTCTTGAGGGAAACTAAGAAGTCCAAATTAAAGATTGGATAGAAAATCCCGGGAATTTTTTTTTAAGTGTTTGAGTGCAATTTGAGAAATTGCTAGATGCTTAAGATAAGCTAAAACCTTGTTAAGTGATTAAGATAGGTGTGAATATGAGATTATTCCGTTAAGAGTTTTTCTTCAAGAAAACTAAGAAATCTAAGCTAAGATGATTAAGGTAAGTTAATTCCTTATTAAATGAATGATTAAACGGGACAGAGGTTCCATGTGATTTAGGGACTGTCATGTGGACTTGATGAACTCACATGACAAGAAACTTAGTAATATGGGTCTTATGGGTAAGCAAAACCTTTTTCAGTACAGTGTATTTAGGAGACGAACTAGACGAAAGCTAGTAGGCCTGTAATCCCGGGGCAGAAGTATGGAGTAAAACGCTGGTGCATAGAGGCACGGGCAAGGAGCGGCTTTTATTAGG
This sequence comes from Schizonepeta tenuifolia, assembly GCA_029490685.1. Classification (NCBI taxonomy): domain Eukaryota; kingdom Viridiplantae; phylum Streptophyta; class Magnoliopsida; order Lamiales; family Lamiaceae; genus Schizonepeta; species Schizonepeta tenuifolia. Next base: position 79,967,572 of record CM055955.1, on the reverse strand, counting down.
ACTTCAAGGCGGAGGGGACAGGAACGAACTGAAATACACCCAAAAGAGAGAGATTTCGAGAATGTGTCGGTATGGGACGGCGTATTCAAGGAGTGTCTCTGAGATCAATTCTTTATGTGTTAGGTCTAAGTTTAATTTTTATTGGTGATACCGCAGAATGGTATGCTTGAGACCTTTTTGTTTTAGGAGACGTTATACGACAAAGTGCGTATCTAAGTTTTATAAAGCAAAATGTTAATGAAAAAAAATTCTTGATTTCCTTAGTTCCAAAATGCCGCCAAGAGTAGCAAATAACGGAAGAAGAGGACCTGGTAGGCCTAGAGAACCTAGGAGAGGTCATAGACATTATGAGAGGGAAGAAGAGCAACAGCGTCAAGAAAACCCTTCACCTACACCACCACCACCACCCCAACGTCGTGATATTGAGGATCTGTTCCTCAAAAGAAATCCACCCATCTTTAATGGATCTGAAAACCCGAGCGATGCTGAGCTTTGGGTAAGAGCCATAGAAAGAATCTTCAAACTTCTCAGATGTACTGATGAGGAGCGTCTTTCGTGTGTTGCGTTTCAACTCACAGGACCAGCTGATTACTGGTGGGAGGCTAGGAGTAAGATTATTTCAGCAGAGCATATGGCTCAATTTACTTGGGATGAATTTAAGGAAGTATTCTATGATAAGTTTGTTCCTAAAACCTACCGAGCAAAGAAGGAAGCAAAATTCTACAATCTTAAGCAAGGGAAAATGACAGTGACTGAGTACGATACAAATTTTTGTGAATTATCAAGGTATGCACCCGAACAGGTAGATACCGACGAAAAAATGGCAAAGAAGTTCCGTGGAGGACTTAGACATGAACTGGGAGTGGCACTAGCCAGTCATGGAGGACTGAGCTACACAGACATACTAGGACGAGCCCTAGACATGGAGGCAGTTGTGCCGGACGAACGAAAGATTACAGCACCCGTACCAGCACCAACCCAGGCTTCAACTCAAGACCATTCCTACAACAATAACAACTATAGAGGAAAAAGGAAATGGGAAGGAAGAAATAATGGTGGCTACTATCAATACAATAACAATCAGGGGAACCAGAGTGGTAATCAACGCGGCTTTCAGCAGCCGAACCAGAATAACAACTATGGCAAAAAGCCATGGCAAGGGAACAATCAGTAGGGACGGAATGTACAAGGAAATAACCAAGTAAGATAGTGGCAAAGAAATAACCAACAAGGACAGTGGCAGGGGCAACAGACAAACAATACCCCAGGAAGGATCACTAAACCTGCTTGCCCTTAGTGTGGCAAGATGCATTTCGGTGTTTGTCAAGCCAACACTGATAATTGCTTTAACTGCGGGCAAAATGGACACATAAAAAGAAATTACCCGAAACCGTTGCCAACAAGTGGAACTAACCAATATGGTCAGCCTCAACCTATGAGAGCTATTCAAGGGCAGCCGTTACAGCAACAGTCACTACAGCAACAAGAGCAGAATGCAGGGGCATATAGGATTGGGCCAGAAGCATAGGACAAGGGCAAGGGTCACTAGGCAGGTAGTTGGCCTAACTTAGACTAGTAATAGTCTAGTTTTTGTATAAGTCCTTGTTAGAGGCAAAACAGTACTCGTTCGACGTATATGTATATATATAACCCCGCGGGTGGGTTTTGATCTCGTGCAAGTTTCTTCTAATCGTGTTAGCTAAACAAGAATATTCAACTAACTTGTTTAACAAGAATTTTGTTTAGCTTAGGAAGTTAAAAAGTTTATAGAACTAGTATCGAACGCCATACAGTATGGAGCATAGCCCGAAGGAGTTAGAAGAGCTTAAAATCCAACTGCAAGAGTTGTTAAGATCTTGGTGTCTTTAGATAGAACGTTTCATCATAGGGAGCGCCTGTTTTGTTCGTCAGGAAGAATGATGGTTCTATGAGGATATACATAGACTATCGAAAGCTGAATTGGATCACACTTAAGAATAAATATCCTTTCCAAAGATAGAAGACCTCTTTGATCTGCTTCAGGGCGCAGGCGTATTTTCGAAACTAGACTTAAGATCCGGATATCATCAATGGAAAAATCAAACCCAAAGATATACCTAAGACTGTTTTCAAACTAGATATGACCATTACGAATTCTTAGTTATGCCATTTGGTTTGACTAATGCCCCACAGTATTTATGAATCTCATGAATAGAGTTTTTCATCCATACTTAGATATATATTCGTCTTAGTATTCAACAACGACATTCTCATTTATTCAAAAAAAAATGAGAAGGAGCACGAAGAACACTTATGGATAGTGTTAGAAACATTTAGAGCTGAGAAACTCTATGCCAAATACAGTAAGTGTGAGTTTTGGCTGAAGGAAGTGATGTTTCTTGGACATATAGTATCAGAAGAAGGTATCAAGGTAGACCCTGCCAAGGTAGAAGCAGTGCGCAATTAGAAATTACCAAACAGTCCTAACGAAATTAGGAGTTTCTTACGTTTAGCCGGATATTATAGAAGATTCACCGAGGGATTTTTTTTTACAATTGCTAGACCTATGACACAATTACTTCGGAAAGAAAACAAGTTTAAATGGACTAACGAATGGGAGACGAGTTTTCAGATACTCAAGGAGAGGTTAACCACAGTACCAGCGTTAGCTCTTCCAGAAACAAATAAGGAATACGTAGTATATACTGACGCGTCAAAGAATGGATTAGGATGCGTTTCGATGCAAGAAGGAAAGGAGATAGCTTATGCTTTACGACAACTTAGACCCATAAAGTCGACTATCCAACCCATCATTTAGAATTAGCAACCGTTGTACATGCGATGAAAATTTGGAGACATCACATTGTATGGTGTAAGGATTGAGATTTTTACGGATCATTAGAATTTGAAGTACTTTTTCGAGCAAAAAGGAATATGAGGCAAAGAAAAGGGCTCGAATTAGTCAAGGATTTGATTGTAGTATAAATTACCATCCAGGAAAAGCAAACGTCGTAGCTGATGCGCTGAGTCGCAAGACTCCAACCGAATTAGGGTGACTCTTCATCGAGGAAGAAACACTTGTTCAGAAAAGTTAAATAATGGATATAGAAGTGCTCGATACACCTACAACGATAACGAACTGAATAGCAGCACTCGTAGCTACACCAAACTTATAAGAAAGAAGTATAAGTGTACAGAGAAAGGACGAGTTGATCGAGATGCTACGCCTAAGGATAAGAACTGATAAACCGGACGGTTATTCCGAAGCACCAGATAATGCAATAGAATTTAAAGAGTAGACTATATATATATATATATCCCTAATGATGACAAATTGAAGAATGAGATCATGAGTGAGGCTCACGATAGGCCATATACTGCGTACCCAGGGAGTACGAAAATGTATTAAGATTTAAGAAAGAATTTCCGGTAGAACGGATTGAAACAAGATGTTGCCTCATTTATAGAACAATGTTTGGCTTATCAAACAAGTGAAAGCTTTACACCGACGACCATATGGGTTGTTGCAGCCATTAAGTATTTCAACGTGGAAAGGGGAAGATATAGCCATGGATTTTGTGACAGGTTTGCCCAAGCCTAGAAAAGGAAATAATGCCATCTGGGTAGTTATTGATAGGATCACAAAATCAATTCACTTTCTACCAATTCCAATCCCTATAGATCAGAAAAGTTAACACAGCTGTATGTCCGTGAGATTGTACGTCTGCACGGAATACCAAAGTCGATAACGTTTAATAGAGATGCCAAATTTACTTCGAGATTTTGGATTCCTATACAGAAGGAATTAGGTACCAAGACTTAAATTAGCACCGATTTTTCACCCCCAATCGGATGGACAATCCGAGAGAACGACTCAAATACTCGTAGATATGTTGGGAACGATAGTATTAGACCGAAGTACAAATTGAGAGAATATTTTGCTGTTAATCAAATTGCTTACAACAATAGTTGTCGGACGATGTTAAGTATTGCGCCTTACGAGGCCTTGTATAGAAAGAAGTTTAGATAATTACTTTTTCATAGTAAAGTAGATGAAAGAAGGAATCTCGAACTAGATTCATATAATACCCCGATATTTTTCTACTGTCGTTAAAAATGAAAGTTAATAATAATTATGGCTTTGCACGCCTAAGTTAAGGATTTTCGATTCTAAGACTAACGGTGAAACCCGTTTCAGAAAATAAATTCTAGAAGTCGGTCGAATGACTACTGTATTAGGGTTTTTGCGTCCAGTAAATTTTTTGTCCGAAAACTCAGAATTAAAATCCATCAGAATTTACATTCACTTTTTCTTCGATACGAGTTCACCGGAGAACGTAAGATTTTTAGTAAGAGACGAACCATCGATGATAAGTCGAGCATGAATAATGAATTAGGATTGTGATTTGAACCTTTGATAATCTTGATAGTTAATGATCGTGACCGTAAAGTTTCAACGAATTCTAAGAAGTTTCGATTTTGAATAAGAGACGAAGAATCAAGTTTAAAAGCCGGTAGAAAAGTCGAATAAGGAAATCCCTTTTAATAATAATGATTGTTATTGATTGATGAATAATATTGTAGTTAACGACTTTTCCATCCGAGAAACGAGAAGTTATGATACGGACGGAGGACCCGTTGGATAAAAGATCCAAGAACCCTTCGTATAAGAGGTAGGCAGCGGTCTCCCTAGATCGAGAATCCAGTTTGATCACCTCCTAGAGCGAAGAAAACCTCGACCCGTTGGCTATATAATCAGCCAAGAACCTCGGTATGGTTGAACGCCACAAGACTTTGCTCACTAGTCTTGATAAGTTCGGAACAAGTGAAAACTCTACAAGAAAGAAATTCAACTCACAAAGGCAAAGCCAATTTTCGTTTATAACTCAAGGTGTATATGTTATTCGATTACAAAGGATATCAAGCCTATTTATAGGCTAGAAAAGGACTCTTCGTAGCCTACCAATAATGATAGTACTTATGATACTAATTAAACTCATAAATAGACTTATTTAACACTAATTAAACCACTTATTAACTACTAATGACTACTTATGACTCAAGACTTCAAAAGTCACTTATTTAACTCATAATAATGAAACTAATTAGACACTTAATTTAGCCTCTTCAATATGCACGAATATCAACCATTTATTCTTCTTCTTGGGCCTTCGAAGTCTGATTGTTGACAAGCCCTTTTAAGACGGATTCAGCCCATCAATATTCACCATTTGGCCCGATTTATCTTGATATTGGACTTGAAATCGGCATACTTTATTTAGTTCTTGAAATCTGACTTGTAGTCGTTGGCTGCCCACCCGTGCTCACATCATTCCCTTCTTCTTCAAGAAGATTCGTCCCGAATCTTATTTCCAAAAGAAAGGTCAGTGTTTAGTAACATCCAATCCAATCCTCCGGGTTTGAAGACGTGATTTTCATCCTTGATTTTGATAGTTGTACGTGGTTCCATATCGAAATGATATACCTGCAAAATAGAAACAAACCACGTACCTCGGGGTCTATCATTCCCCTCATCTTGACAATGATTTGTCCTCAAATCCAGAATTGCTCCAATTTGGAATGATTTCCTTGTTTGTGAGTACACCTCGTTGTTTTCATGAACATTCAACCACGACATTTGAAATGAAGATTTGTGATTCAACGGAGGAACGCTCAACAGTGGCACCAAGGGAACACATACCACATCTGCACAACTTTCAACAATGAATTCGCCCCTCGTTATTTTCTGGTCACTTGCAACCACTATGCTTTCATGTTGGTTGTTGTCATGAACTTGAGAAACAAGAACAAATGGATTAGGATCCTCGAGTTCTTCGACCACAATGGAAGAAACCTTGTCGAAAATCTGGGGAACAATCACCTTGTCCTCAATTCCCTTCTCTCCATTTGGTTGGGCCTCCAATTGCGGTGTGGAATCACAACTTTGGATCGGCATGTCATAAAAGGTCTTCCTCGTTGTTGCTTCCACAAGCTTCCTCAACTCTTCATTGGCTGCCTTAATCTCCGCCAACATTAGCTTAGTTTCCATGCGAAGAACATATGCACGCTCTCGACGCTCCTTCAACGATTTGCTCATTTTTTTGTATTTTTTTTTTGGATAGAAAATATAAAGATAGACGTTCAGATCAATACCAGATTGCTCTGATACCAAATGATATGGACGGAGGACCCGTTGGATAAAAGATCCAAGAACCCTTCGTATAAGAGGTAGGCAGCGGTCTCCCTAGATCGAGAATCCAGTTTGATCACCTCCTAGAGCGAAGAAAACCTCGACCCGTTGGCTATATAATCAGCCAAGAACCTCGGTATGGTTGAACGCCACAAGACTTTGCTCACTAGTCTTGATAAGTTCGGAACAAGTGAAAACTCTACAAGAAAGAAATTCAACTCACAAAGGCAAAGCCAATTTTCGTTTATAACTCAAGGTGTATATGTTATTCGATTACAAAGGATATCAAGCCTATTTATAGGCTAGAAAAGGACTCTTCGTAGCCTACCAATAATGATAGTACTTATGATACTAATTAAACTCATAAATAGACTTATTTAACACTAATTAAACCACTTATTAACTACTAATGACTACTTATGACTCAAGACTTCAAAAGTCACTTATTTAACTCATAATAATGAAACTAATTAGACACTTAATTTAGCCTCTTCAATATGCACGAATATCAACCATTTATTCTTCTTCTTGGGCCTTCGAAGTCTGATTGTTGACAAGCCCTTTTAAGACGGATTCAGCCCATCAATATTCACCATTTGGCCCGATTTATCTTGATATTGGACTTGAAATCGGCATACTTTATTTAGTTCTTGAAATCTGACTTGTAGTCGTTGGCTGCCCACCCGTGCTCACATCAAGTTATGATATAGTTAAGAATCGAGAAGTGAATGAATAAAAACGAAATAGAAAGTGAAGTTTGTTTTGGTATAGTAAATGGTTAGTTGGAAATGAAGAGGAAATGCTTGTCGTTTGTTAATAAAAAGTCGTGAATATGAACCCATTTAAAGGACACTGTATGAAGACTGTATTAAGATGAAAATTTCGTGAAAATAAAAGTGGAATAGCATTAATCGAACCTAGGGAATCGTGCGTCGAGATTTGTCGAGCATTAGGGTTTCACTCGGCAGTTTTGCGACGTTTCACGGAAACAGTCATAACTTTTAGCTCGCTTAACGAAATCGAGATCCGTAAATTGGAAAGTAAACTAGACTTCCATGGCTTTCATTCGGTACAGAGTACCTCCCCTGTTTCAGAATACTCTGTTTTGGGCAGTCTCCAGAACTTCTGTTTTGTGCAGTGAATCTTTAAAACCTAGTTTCTTAAGTTGAAACCTTTTCAACTTGATTCCTTTCGATCTTTTAAGTCGTTTCAAGTTATCGACTACTTCTTACTACTGACCTAAGTGTCAAGTCCAGAGCCGAATGATTGCTAAATGAGATGTGTTCATATCTCGTTTCTTTTTAACTAAAAGAGTTTAGTTTAGCGTGCAAATGCTTAAAAGTCTAAAAGACTAAAACCTAATTCGAATTTCCGTATTCGTTTATCGTTTACGACCGAGTTTTAAAGTATGATTATTTACGATGAAGGAGGAAGTCAGCACAAGGACAGGATGGAAGATTGAAGAACGGAAGCTCGTATAATAGTTCTGTAAATTCAAGGTGGGCTTTTATATATGAAACAAAATGAGCAATGCTCGAAAACCTTTCTTTATCGCTTTGATAATCGTGTTTTCAAAGTGACAATCATGGCATGAACTATTTATGTTTATGTGAGTTCTCTTGTACTTTATGAGTTAGCCAAAAGGGGTTAACTAAACGATCGGACTTTGAGTTAGTCAAAAGGGACTTTTCAAAGTTTAGTGTACACTGTAGCCTGTGGTATATGTGGTATCCTGTTGAGGGGTAGCCAGCCACGGTGATAATGAATGGTCAAGATTGAACGTAACATCTATGAAAAATGCTTGCAAGCTAAGTTATGAAAATGAGAAAGAAAATATTTAATAGACACGGGAATTTATTGAAAAACCCCGATGTGCTACTGTAATGAAATGCCTGATTATCTATACTTATGCTTATGTTTCCGGCAATGTGTCCACTAAGTACTATTGTACTTAGCCCTGCATATGTTTTCTAAATGTGCAGGTTGAAGCGACGGAAGCGGCGAGGGTTGAGTTAAAGTTGTCAATAGGAGAAGACTTTAATATGTAGTTCACATTTCCGCTGCTAAACTCTAGACGCTTTTAAGTTGTTGTAAAACACTTTTTGGTTTAAGTACTGTATTATAACTTAGTTCCTTTGGAGAACAATGTCGAGTAATCTATCGAGACTAACTCTTTCCTTTTGTTAATAAAGTCTTGTACATAGAAGATAAGCTGTTATTTAAGTCTGTTATTCATTTATTTCCCTTTCTTCCCCGCTTCTTTAATCCAATCCCAGTCGCACCCCGGCTTCTGCCATCCCTTGAGATTTGGGGCTGTGACAATTCACTTAGTAAAATAAAAGATGAATTCTTTCGTCAGTTTCGAACCAAAGTGAAGGAAATCTAGAAGTGACGAAAGTCTTAAGCAATGTATGTCAATCGGACTTAAAAACTTAGAAAATGAGGACAAGACTTTCCTCATGATTATCCTTCTAAGGATAATGTGATTAATTTCATGTTTAGTATAAGCTTAGACGAAGCTTTATATGATTATTTGATAATTTTAAAGGGATAGTTTTCCAATGTGTATAGATTGGCTTTGTCGCCAAGTCTATGGAATGTTTACTATGTTTGTGTATCTCATTTGAGAAAGTACGTGTTCGATTCTAAACACGTGACCCACCAGCAAGACGTTGTTCTTGAGTATGAGATAAGTTATGAAGAAAGACCGCAATCGATCTTGGATCGAAAAGTGCGAGAGTTAAGAAGCAAGTCGATACGATTAGTAAAAGTGTTATAAGATCACCACGGGCAAGAAGAAGCCGCGTGAGAACTAGAAGAAGAGTTGAGGAAGAAGTACCCCGAACAGTTTAAAGAAGATAAGCAAATTTCGGGACGAAATTTTTTGTTAGAGGGGTAGGATGTAATACCCCAGATATTTTCTTCCGACGAGAAATAAAAATTTAATTATTAATTAAGGCTTTGCACGCCTCAGTTAAGGATTTTCAATTCTAAGACTAACGGTGAAATCCATTTCTGAAAATAAATTCCAGAAGTCAGTTGAACGACTACTGTATTAGGGTTTTCGCGTCCGATAGAAATTTCGTTCGAAAATTCAGATCGAAAAACCGTCAGACTTTACATTCGCTTATTTTGCGATACAAGTAAGTTAGTAAAAATCAGTTTTATTTATTTTTTCGGGCGAAATTTGGATTTTGAAGTCCCAACTTTTTATCGGATTTCGGAAAACGAATTATATTTTCTGAGTAAGAGATTTATTTCTAATCTAACGGTCGAATTAGATTTCATCAAAGACGTAACCGTCTAGGAAATTAATTTTTCGATTTATAAACGTCGTATTAGACGCGCAAACGAGATATCTAACATAACACCTCACCATTCTTCTTCTCTCTTGTCACCTTGTTAGTTTATCCTACTTTATGGAATGAATATCTAACATAACACCTCACCATTCTTCTTCTCTCTTCCCCCATATTGCCGTCACCTCCCCCTACTCTCTCTTCTCTCTCTTGTTCTTCATTTTCTCCATAGAAGCTCTCAAATTCTTCAAGATTTCAAGCTCCACAAGTTGTTCATCTACCGATCGATCTTAAATCCGATCACATAATCGTCAAGGTAAGAGCTTCCTCTATAGATTGAACCGAACAAAATTTCAATCCTTCAAGTTTAATTATTTTCGAAATTTTCATGAAGAAGTAGCATGATGTTCTAAGATTAATACATGTTATTTCATGCCCAAGATTGGATTTCTATGGTTAGAATTTAGTGGAAATCATCCCCCTTAATTAATTGTTATTACCGAAAATTATAGGAATTACGGGTTTGATGTTAGTTTGATTTTCTTTGAGGATTGATTGGTGGATTCATGTTCTATGCATTGATAGATGATCATATGAATTAATTGGTATTTTTCTAAAAATAAGAACCAAAGTATAAGAGAGAAAGAAGTGATGGTTTGATGTAGAAAATGATATGATTTACATGAGATGATGATAGAAATGAGATGTAGTATGTTTGAGGATGATTATATAATTTATTGGAATTTTTCTAAAAATAAAATAAAAATCGTAAGAGATGAAAAGTCGTCAATAAGTTAAGACTCGTTAATAATTTGAATATGTGATTTACGTATTAGTGAATCTTGATAGATAATGAACGATATTGTAAAGTTTGAGCAAAATCGGAGAACGTTGAAATTTTGTTAAGAGACGAAGAATCGTCGATAAGTCGAGATTAGATAATGATTTAAGTTTGTGATTTGAACATATGTTAATCTTGTTAGTTAATGATCGTAACCGGAAAATTTGAACGAATTCTAAGAAGGTTGGAATTTTGATAAGAGACGAAGAAACGAGTCTAAATGTCGATAGAAAAGTCGAATAAGGAAAACCAATTTGATATTAATGATTGTTGTCATTTGACGAACGAGATTGTAGTTGACGATATTTTCATCCGAGATATGAGATGATATAAGTTATAGTTTATAAACGAGAAGTTGTAGAATGAAAGTGAAATTTAAATTGAATTGGTTTAGTACTTGATTAGTTATAAGACGAGTAATTATACGTCGAGTTTTTAATCGAGAAATGTGAAGGAGTTTGTCATAAAAGATTGTACATGTTGACTGCCTAGAGATGGAATTTTCGTGAGTTTAAAGGTTGTATAGCATTGATCGAACCTAGGGAATCGTGTGTCAAGTTTTATCGAGCATTAGGGTTTCACGCGGATTGAACTGCGACCTTTCACGGAAACTGTCATAACTTTTAGCTCGCTTAACGAAATCGAGATCTGTAAATTGGAGAGTAAACTAGACATCCGTGGATTTCTTTTGGTACAAGGCAAATCCCCTGTTTTGAAATGTTCTGTTCTGTATGAACTTCAGAACCTCTGCTTTGTGCAGAAACTTATGTAAACCTAATTTCTTAAGTTGAATCCGTTTCAATTTCGTTCCTTGTGAACTTCTAAGTCGTTATAAGCTATCGACTCCCATTTATCTACTGACCTAAGTGTCGAGTAATGAGCCGAGTCAGTTTCTAAACAAGAATTGATCGAGTCTCGTTTATTCGTCAAATCAAAAGAAAGTAGTAAAGTGCAAAGGCCTAAAAGACTAAAACCGATTTCGATTTCCTGTTTCTTTTATCGTTACAATCGATTTTTAAAGTTTGTTTATTTACGATAAAAGGAGGAAGTCAGCGCCAAGGATAGGATGGAAGATCAAGGACAGAAGCTCGTATTATAGTTCTGTAATCATTAAGGTGGACTTTTCTATATACGAAATAAAATGAGCGATGCTCGAAAATCTTTTATTTACAGCTTTGATAATTGTGTTCTCAAAGTGATAATCAGGGCATGAAATATTTGTTTTTATGTTTGTTCTCTTGTTGCCTTTCTGAGTTAGCCGACTGCTATCCAGAATTATTAGTTAGCCGATTGCTAACTAAATCGATCGGACTCTGTGTTAGCCAAAAGGGTGCTTTCCAGGGTTAGTATACACGGTAATCGTTGTGTGTGGTACTCTATTGAGGGGTAGCCAGCCACGGTGAGGAACGTGCGCGGAAGAAGAAAAGCTTCTTCCTCGGCGTTGAAAAGGAAAAGATGAATGTAACAACAGAAAAATCTTTGCGCAAAGTGTTTAGAAAAGAGAAAATGTTTAGTAAGCACGGGCCTTTAAAAGAAAAATCCCGTTGCGTTACTGTTAGAGATGCCTGATTAATCTATACTCTTATGAGATATTTTCGGAAATGTGCCCACTAAGTGCTTTATGTACTTAGCCCTGCATATATTTTTAAATGTGAAGGTTGAGTGACGGAAGCGGCGGAGGTTGAGTAGAGTTGTTATAGGAAAGAAGATTAGTGTTTCAGTTCTACGTTTTTCCGCTGCAACTAGTTCTCGTTAATGTATAACTTTTGGTCTAAGTCTCATCCTTTGAACTTAGTTTCTTTTTGAGAACAACTCTGTCGAGCGATCCTTCGAGATCGACTCTCTTTTATTAAATAAAATCAGTTCATTGATATCAGTTGTTTATTGTCGGTTAAGGTTATTTATTCATTTATCCCCCTTCTTCCCCGCTTCTTTAATCTAACTCCTAGTCGCACCCCGGCTTTGCCGTCCCTCGGGATTTGGGGCTGTGACATCTCAATCAAGCATTCACTTCAATAATCAAATATCCACATCATATAAATGATTACTTCTCAATTAAGTAGGTTAATTGCACACTACTTGAGCACATTAAAATCAATCATTTATATCACATCAAGTATTCATCTTTAAGTAAATAGTTTACTTCACAGATAAGTGGATTATAACAGTTCCACTTAATCACATAATTCAATCAAGTATTGAACTTAGAAATAATTTATATTTCTAACACAATTAAGTGATAACTAGTTACTGCTCGACTCTTATCTTTCAAAAACTTATAACTTAGAACTTTTAACGAAAATTCATTTCGTTAACTCATATAATAATAATCATTTCTCATTTAATATTTAAAATTCTATTTTGTATTTCTTAACTCAAAATACGTCATTATTTTTCTCAAAATACGTATTCATATACGTAACTATTTTCCTCAAAATACGTACTCGTATACGTATGCAAACTCAACTAAATACTTTAATAAAATAATCATTGTTCTATCTTTTTCTTTATTTAAAACTCAATTTTCGTTTTTATTTAATAAAAACTCGATTTTTCATTTCTATACTTCCCTGCTCGATAACTTCCATGCATTTCATCTCTTATATCATAAAAAATCTTCACATTCTCAACAAAGAAGTATATTTCTTTGTTTTATTTAACTTACAACTCTATTTAATTATTTCTTCTTTCTCATTTTAATTTCTTTCTTTTATATATATATATATATATATATATATATATATATATCTATCAAACTCAAAATAAAATTCATAGAATTTTTATATCTTTCTCTTTTAACTCAATCATGCTTAATAACTCATTTTCTCCTTAATTTCATTTTTATATAATGAAATTCCATCATTTTAATATATATATATATATATTTCGAATTTAATATATATTAAAATAATTAATTAATAATTATTTTAATTCATCTTTAAATCTTCATAATTCCTTCAAGAACATGAAGAACACATCTTCAAAAACTCATATCAACTCAAGAACACCTTGAATCACACTAAAATCAGAAACCATTCCTCTCAACAAAATAGTTTCCTTCACTGCCTCTGTGGCTGCCATATACTCAGTCTTTGTTGTTGACAAAGCTACTACATGTTGCAAAGATGATTTCCAACTAATTGCTGAACCAAATAGCTTGAAAACTTAACCTGATTGAGACCTCCTATTGTCCACATTAGCTGCATAATCTGAATCAGTATACCCCACAAGAGATGGCCCTACAAATTATCATCACAAGCCTGAAACAAAATTCTAACATTAGAAGTTCCTTTCAGATACCTCAATACCTTCATCAAAGCTTCCCAATGTGATTTGCCAGGATCCACCATGTATCTACTGGCCACTCTCACAGCATGTGCTATGTCTGGTCTTGTGCAAATCATAGTATACATCAAACTACCAACCAAACTCGAATATAGAACAATCTTCATCTCTTTCCTTTCTTTTGAAGTTTTAGGCTTATCTGCATCAGAAACCTTGAGATGAACAGCTAAAGGTGTAGACATTATCTTAGAATCCTGTATGTTGAATTTATTTAACATCTTCATAATATAATCTGATTGGCATAACCACAACTTCTCTGCAGCTCTGTCTCTGATAATATCCATACCCAATATCCTCTTAGCCTCACCCAAATCCTTCATCTCAAAACAACTACTCAGATCAGCCTTAATCTTCTCTATTTCTGACTTATCTTTACCAGCTATTAGCATGTCACAATATACAATAACAAATAAGCCAATGTACTTTTACCTTTCTTCTTCAAGAACACACAGCTATAAAACTTTGACTTTACAAAACCAATCTGCTCCATTTGTTCTCCAAATTTCTTGTACCACTGTCTTGAGCTTTGTCTTAAACCATACAAACTCCTCTTAAGCAAACAAACTTTATTTTTAGAACCAGACTGAACAAAACCTTCAGGCTGAGACATACAAATGTCCTCTTCAAGCTCTCCATGCAAGAATGTTGTCTTTACATCCATCTGTTCCAGTTCAAAATCAAAATGTGCAACAACAGCAAGTAAAATTCTGATGGAAGTGTGTTTTACTACAGGAGAAAAAACTTCATTATAGTCAATACCCTCCTTTTGTGTAAAACCCCTGGCCACTAACCTAGCCTTATACCTGACTAATTCTGCACCAATATACTCCACCTTTATCTTGTAAATCCATTTACTACTTACAGGCTTGACATTAGTAGTCTTCACAACTAGAATCCAAGTACCATTCTTGATCAAAGAATCCATCTCCTCTTTCATTGCTTGCATCCATTTTGACTTCTCTGGACTTCTCATTGCTTCTGAGTATGTTTTAGGCTCCAACAACTTCTTCAGCAGAACATAATGCAAAATATACCATTTCTGCATCTCCATATCTTTGTGGTGCTTGGATATTTCTTCTTCTCTGTCTATCTCTAGCCAACTGATAGTCTCTCAAATCATCTCCCTTATCAGTATTACCTTGCTCACTTGCTTCTAAGACCTAAGCTCCACCCAATTCAGCATCTCTGACATCTTCTGAATGCTCTAGTTGAACCATATCAATACCATTCTCAGAAATTTGAACTTCACTGGATGAGCTAGCACTCTACAAATATGGCATATGTGTTTCATCAAACACTACACTTCTACTGATAATGACCTTACCCATCCCTGGCTCTGTACACCACAACTTGTATCCCTTAACTCCTTTAGGATATCCCAACATCACACACTTAATTGCCCTTGGCTCCAACTTGTCTTGCCTAATATGAGCATAAGCTCTACAACCAAAGATCTTCAAATGAGAGTAGCTAGATGACTTTCCAAACCACATCTCATCAGGTGTCTTAAAACCTATAGCTGTAATACCCCAAGCTTTTATAAGTCTTTGAGTGCGTTTCAAATGTGTTTATATGCTTAAATAATGAGCCTTGAGTGATAAAATTTTTCAAGAAAAGAAATTTTCTTGAAAATGACTAAAATGCCCTTGTGTGCTTTGATGAGAATTTTTCTCGTTTCAATTATTTGAATCGAGTATGTGATGCATTGATTGAGTTTATTTATGTGAGTTTGAGCATGAGTATGAATTTTAGATAATTTTGAGAACTTTTACTTTTCAATGAATAGTAACGAGAACCGAAAAACACTATTCACCGACGAACTCAGAATTTAACCAAATTAGTGTCTTTTGAACCTAGGTTTAATTCTAAGACCTTTGAGATATATTAGTTTCTCATCCGAGATCATATGAGAGAATTTTAAGAATTTAGTTCTTAATGGTTTAATTAGCCGAGTAATTTTAGCTTTTTCTTCGTTACTTAGAATTTTGACCTAAAAATTTGATATTCGGACTCCTTGATTTATTTCGTGAGATATGAGATAGAGTTGAGGTGTTTTCGATGTCGGAAACGAGTTGAGGAAAGTTTAGAGCCGTTTTCAGTATAAACGGAATAATACGGATATATTCTACCGGAAAACTTTTTCATCCGGGGAGAATTATATCAGTGAAAAGTAGATAAGTATCTCTCTCCTTCTCTCTCTCTCCAGCTGACATGCCCCTCTCTCTCTCCCTAATCTCTCTCCCTAGACTACCTATTTTCTACACCTAAATGGAATATCATCATTTCATTCAATTAATCCATTCATTTTACTTCATTTCCTTCTTAGCTAAAGATAAGAGATAAGTTCATCTCTCTCATCTCTCTTTACTCTCTTTCTCCACCGTGTTCATCATAGAGAAAAGAAGAAAAACTCTCTCTTCTCTCACTCTCAATACCGTTACATACACACACACATAGTTGGAGAAAATCTCCATTAAAGTTCAATAGATCAAGCTTCCAACTCCAAGAAGATCATCATCATTTCATTTCATCAAACCCTAATTCAAGAGGTAAACTAATTCTTCAAGTCTTGAGTTTAATTCCAAAGCAAAATCATCTCTCTTTTTTTTCTATTATTTTCGGCATTCAAGCCCTAGAAGAGATGATTAATTTTTGTTATATTTTTCTTGAGGTTAAAGATGAGATCCTCCATGGAAAATCCAAGCTAGAGATTTGAGCTCACAACCCCTTCATTTTCGGTCCAAGTTCATCAAAAGGAGGAGTTTTATTTAAATCTTTTAAGTATGTTTATTCATTTGATTTCTTGTAAATATGTAATCTATAAGCCTAAAGAAAAGGAAATATGCATGCTTTAAATTATGTTTAGGCAAACCTAGGGCGTGAGATGTGATGATCGATGTGAGGAATTTGTTAAGAAATCAAACCCTAGGAATTAATCTAAGAATTAAGAGGGAAAAGAAAAATAATAATCCTATAAAAAAAGAGAGTAGGACCGAAAATATGAAAAAGAAGAAAGAAAAATAATTTCCATGATTTCTTGATAATTTCTTGCTTATATGTGTTTATGAGAATGATTGGAATGATAATTATGCATGAGAAAAAGAAGAAAAATCATTTGTCCTAATTCCTATGATGAAACCGAGAATTAGGGATTTATGGAGAAAAATTTGATCTAGTTAGTTGTTGTATGATTTAATGATGTAATGAGCATGCTATGAGTATGAGATTACGATGGAATGAATGATTTAATTTATTATATTGTTTATGTGAGAAAAATCGAATTAGATAGGTCTATGGAACAAAAAGAATTTTGATGATTTTTGGATGATTTTGATGTTATGGATGAGTTGAATGTGTTTGTGTTTAATTTGGAGTGTTAAATGTTTAAAGAAAAATTTAGAAATGAAGAAAATGGAATTTTAAGCACAAAAATATGCAAAAATCGATGAAAATGACTTTTTGCAGCCTAGTGTGTGTTCTAGGTGTTCTTGGTGAAATTATGAATTTTTGAGTGTGTGTTCTTGGTGTTCTTAGTGAAGAACATGAAGATTTGAAGATTAATAAAATTAATTATAAAATAAATTAATTAATTATTAAATTAATTAAAAATTGGAAAAAAAATTAGATAAAATAAAGATAAAAATAAAAAGTAAAATTAATGAATTAGTTTTGAAATATAGAATTGAGTAAAAACAAAGAAAAATGTTTCTTTGTTAAGAAGTAGTTAATTAAAAAGGGAAATTATATGAGTTATTAATAAAAAAAGAGAGAGAAAAATAATAATAATAGTTGAGAAATAAAAGACGAGTTAGAGCTAAGGAAATAAAATTTAAAAGATGTGTACGAAATAAAAGACAAGATAGTCGAGGATAAGTTCGTTCAATTAAACAAGAATATGTGAGAAAGAATTAATCTAAGAGAAATAAATTCTCTTTTAAGGAAAAGAATAGTTATAGAGTCGAGTTTGAGTTCATTTACTTGAAATTAATTAAAGAGATATTTTCTTAATAAAATAAGAAATAGTAAAGTATGAGATTAAGAATTAAGTTTGAGATTGGATGGATGAACAATGCTATGAAGAAATAACTTAATTAAAATAAAGTCTTGAGTTAAGACGTAACAAGTGATAAGACTTATTGAACTTGATTGATAAATCTTGAGTGATAATAATCGAGTTTGCTTTTCAAATCTTTTTAATTAAACGATAAAGTTATCGAGTGTTGAGTTTTGAATTAAAAGTTGAATTTTCATCGAGTAAAGAAAACGAGAATTTTTATTAGCGAAAACGAAATTATTAAAAAGTCGAGTTATGAATAGAAAGTTGAATTTATATTAAGTATAGAAAATAAGAGTTTAATTGAGAATAAGAAAGAAAGTTTATTAATATAAGATAAGTAATTAAGATAAGAGTACGTATACGAGTTTGTGTACGTAGTTGAGGAAAGACGACGTATTTTGAAATAACGTTGTGTTTTGAGTCTAGAAATATTAAATGACTATTTGAGTTTAAATTCAAAATTCTTATTGATTGAATTCTTGCTTGACTTATTAAAGATTGACGAGATTGTTTTTAATTTCTATTTGAAGATAATATTTTCCGAGAATAAAATCGAGCAATGTTGAGATAACTGTTAATTATATTTAAATCGTGTTGAATTTATTATGCTTGATTGAACCTATATGCTTAAGTGAAATGTTTATATTTCGTTTATGATGATATGACTTGTTCAATTGTTGAGAATGCTTACATGTTACATGATTGATTTGAGATGACGATAGTTGAATCAAGTATTCGAGTAAGAATTTGAGTGATGTAATCGAGATAAATAATATTTCTTTAATTAGTAAGAGATGCTAAAGTAATGATGATTTAGAAACGAGGATATGAAACAAAATATTTAGCAACCGAGTAGAGTCGATAACCGAGAACGTGAAAGTCGAGAAAAGATATTGACTTAGAAAAGTTAAAAATAGAAAGACCCGAGTCAAGTAGAAGTCCTTCAGCCGAGACCAAAATCTACTTTACGTCTTACGCGTCAATAGTCTTATTCTTTATTCGATGTCGAATTGTGAAGGACCAAGCGGGATGGAAAAGTAGCAAGGACAATCAAAAGAGTAAGCCGCCTAGCTAGTTCTTCGGAAGTCAGGTGGGCTTTTCTAAAACCAAAACTCTGATGAATGCTATTTATTATTGAGTATGCCTATGTGAGTTTTAAAATCAATTGAGTTGCCATTTATTTGAGTTGGTATGATTTATCATCTGCTTGAGATATTATTATTATTGTCCTGTGAAAGACAGAAACCCACATGTGGATATTTGAGTTATTTGAGGTGACTGTGTGCTTTACTTCTGTTTAGCTGGTCACAGTGTTTAAGAAGGAGGCCTACTTCTCGATACAGAGATAATGTGGTAGATGATTCATACATGTATGTTCATAATATGTTTGACAGCGCTGTCGTTTCAAGGAAAATAAAATGATTTTGTATTCACAAGTATAACTTTTTAAAATCTTATTAATGTTTGTGATGTTGTGGCAAGGCAAGTTCAATTGTATAGCTCTAAGAGCAAGTTTTAAGAAAAAATGTTTTTGGCATGTGTTCACTGAGTACGAAGTACTCAGCCCTGCATGTATTTCTAAACGTGCAGGTTAGTGGGATGAGGATGGCGTGGACAGCTTGGTGCTGTGTTTCTTTTTGGTTGAGTCGAAAGTTGGCTAGAAATTACATGTCTCCATACATGTGGTTGTTGGGAATTTAGTCGAAGTTTCCGCTGCAATACAATATGATTCTATCTTTTGTTATGTCTGTGATATTACTTTGATATTCTGTTGGTTTTAAGAGCATTGTGCTCGATACAATTTACCATTTTTCTTTAGTTTCCGTATGATGTGAACTCGACATACTTATGCCTTTCTGGATCTTTTGATGTAAGTTAAATATGCTCGTTGGTTGTTTTATCGTGATTTGAAAGCATGCCTTCATTAGTTATCGCTTTCAGTCATTAGTCCCTTGATTCCCTGAGCATGAACCCTTATGTGAGCTGTATATGAGTTGAGTTAGTATATAGTTTGATATTGTCCGTCGCACCTTGGGAGTCGGGGTGTGACAATAGTAGAAGAGGGTGACTTGTTAATTAAATAACAAGCAGTGGTTGCAGCTTCCCCCCAAAATCTCTTTGACATTCCAACATCAAATAGCATACATCTGACCTTCTCAAGAATCGTTCTATTCATTCTCTCAGCCACACCATTTTGCTGAGGTGTACCAGGTACATTTCTGTGCCTTTTAATTCCTCTTTTATCACACAAATCACTAAACTTTCCAAAAACAAACTCCAGACAATTATCTGTCCTGGGATATTTCAATTTAGTACCCTTCTCATTCTCTACTTCACATAACCATTCACTGAATCTACCCATTGTCTCACTATCAGTTTTATCTTTCAAAACATACAGCCACAATTTCCTTGAGTAGTCATCAATAATAGTCAAAGTATCTACCCTTTTCTAATGTCTCAGTTCTAGCAGGACCCTATAGATCTGAATGAGTATAATCTAAAGGAGATTCTGAGACATGTCTGCCTTCACCAAATGATACAGATGTGCTCTTGCCAAGTACACACTTCTCACATTAAGCCTTGCCTTCTTAGTTGATTCGAACTCTTCTCACTGGCATGTCTCATTCTTTTGTGCTAAAGAACTGAATCATCTTTCACAGCCACATTCACATTACCAAGTGCAGTTTCACCCATCAAGTAATACAAACCATTTCTCCTTTTTCCCTGTATGATGACTCTGCCAGCTAGGGTTATCTAAATGGGTCGCGGATAATCGGGTAGTGTTATACCGACCCGATACCCGACGGGTATTGGGCACTCGCTACTTAGGGTAAATGGGTTGAGATACTGGATGAGAATTTTATAAATTTCGGATATCGGGTATACCCAATATCCGATCCGGGGACCCAAATAAACCCAAATATTTTTATTTTTATATATTATATTTATTTTTATATATTATTTTACTTTGAATTAATATAAGCCTCTTATACTATAGGGCTATACCCTAATTTTTCTCATATATGTACCCTAGTTTCTCTACTCTCTGTCGATCAAACACGAAGATGGGTAAGTACGCAATAGAGAAACTTTATTGTGACGCCCAACAACATTACCGATGCCATTACTTTTACAGGTAAAGTTTTCGGCTGATTTAGGATACAAAGACGATCACTATTCTTATTTAACATAAATAAATAAAGATATATCATATTATATTATTCATATGTATATATATGTGTGTGTGTGTGCGCGCGCCATGCGTAGGTTCTTGAGATATATTTATTCTATCAATTTATAATATGATATTTATTAAGTGTTGAATGCATGATTTGCTAAATATATGTACATGCATGACGGTGAGTAGGTTAGTAGCAATACTGAAGCAACATGACAACATCTTTAGATTGGTTTGATTGTTTTGTCTACTTGACAGATTTGAACCAAGCTCGAGTAATTAGGGTACCCTAATACCCAGTTGGGATTACCCGCTCGGGTATTTAGATACCCGATTTTTCATATAGGATCGGAATAGGGTATCAAAATTTTGAAAAAATTAGGGTCGGGTAACCAATATTTTTAGGTTGGGTACCATACCCGTACCGTTTAGACAGCCCTACTGCCAGCTTTCTTAACCACTACACCTCCACTTACAAAATTCCAATCATATCCCCTTTCCTCTAATTGACCAAGAGAGATCAGATTCCTCTTAAGGGATGGTATTAGTCTCACTTCAGGCAAGATCTTGTAAGTTTTATCATGCAACTTAAATTTCACACAGCCTATGCCCTTCATTGAACATGATTGATCATTTCCAAATAACACAGCACCAGCCATATCAAAATTCAATTCATAAAACCAACTCTCATGTGGACACATATGAAAAGAACAACCAGAATCAAGAACCGAATGACTGCTAACATGATAATCAGTAACACTCAAAGCTTCAGCAACATCACTATTATGGCACAAAATATCAGGTCTCGGTTAGAGACCTGATAAAGAGATCACACACAGAAAGTACGAAAATATAAATGAAACCGACCTCAGTTAGAGACCTGAGAAAGAAACAATTCACTAAGATACCGAGAAACATTTCAATATACTTGTTTAGATAACTGGCGAGCATCAGGTAGCGCGAGAGACCTGATCAGGTCTCCCGTTGCGCGAGAGACCTCATCAGGTCTCCCGTGTCCTTCCTGCCAACTCTGACATCACTTTTAAGGAAGTCAGTAAGATTTTGCCACGTGGAAAGTTGGATGCTAAAGACCTTTGGATCTACTGCTTAATCTTTAAGCAACACTCGTTTCCATATAATTAAGGGAGTTAGTCATTTCTTTACACACAATATTCTCCACACAAAAACACTCACGCACTCTACAATATTATCTTCAAGAATGAGCGGATCTGACTTAGGCTTCGGAGGGTGTTCGCCGGAAACCACCCCCGACATCCATTCTTTTGTAGGCAAACACTCCTCGACATGAAACGGGAGCGTAACAGTTCATCTCTTGGCCCCAGATTCACAACAAGCGAGCAACAATTTCCCCTTTTTCTTATGTGGAGAATGTTCTTGAAGATGTTGGGCTGATTTTGGCTGCAACAGTTAGTTTACATGGTGCGTCACTTTTTGGGACGCAACATCTGGCACCGTCTGTGGGAATCGAAGGCTAAGGCGTGAGTTTCCCTAATTTTCTACTTACTTCCTGCCTGTTCTAAACTTCTATTCCCAGACTCATAATCACCAGATCTGGGAAAAGAAAATGAGAAGAAAATGTTAGAAACCAGATCTGAAAGAAGGGTGGTCTCATCTTCATGTTAGTCGTCCGTTACCTAGCCTCGTATCGCGACAACTGCCTCGTCAACTCGAGCTCATAGCCGACGCTGCATAACCTCCTACCGGCTGCCATCACCGCTCTGATTAGTCTCCAACTTCAAACTTGTGTGAAAGTAGACTCGTCGACGCTATACGTTGTCCAGAATCAATGCTACTGTAGCCACTACCGTCGTGAGCCACCGCTACTGCAGTAGCCTTTTCACCCACAGTACCTGAACTCAAAATCAATGATGAAAGCTGACAAATGGATTTTCTTTAATCGGTTTGAACATTCTATCACTTCTCTTAATTTTATGCATGATGCGAGATTTTGCAAAGCTTATTCGCTACTGATATGATTGGGACTACGTATGTTTCTTTGGTGCGTGTGAGCTTTGTGATTCTTATCAAGTAGATGGTTTTGGTTGATTATTTTTCAATCTGTATAAGAGTTTGAGCTCTTTCGCATGCCAGCTATTTGTGGAAAAACCCTCCGCATATTTTTAAGCATTATGTTGCTGATGTTTGTGAATATTTGGGTTCATACTAGTCTAA